>OY754310.1:34633387-35233387 GCA_963573325.1 Astragalus glycyphyllos | reverse complement strand
ACTCCATATAGAGGCACGGATGTGACCGGGTTCAGCGGAGCGAAAACTGCATTACTCGGGTATCTCGAGTTATTGGTCACAAATAGAACCGATAAGCTCTCCAGAACAATGAAGACCCAACTATTGGTCTTGCCATGCAAATCTCCGTAAAACTACATCATCAGGAGATCGACACTTGGCAGACTCGGAACAGTGGCTTCTATGGTCCACCTAAAGATGTGGTTTTACTCAGTTGATGACGAAATCATCACTATTTCTCCCTCAGCCTCAAAGCGACCCATCCCAAGGATTCCGAGCCTCGTCAAGAATACAACATTCCCCAAAAAGCCACCTCTGGAAACTAGCGTAAAGCACCACACCCCGCTCTATGCAGAACGCCTAGTAGTCACTAAGACACTGGTAATCGACCGGGTGAGTTCGAGCCCAGGTTAAAAAAAAGCATCTACTACTGCTACACTTGCTCTCATTAATACTGCCGTTACTTTCGTTTTCATTACTCTTGTGAACAAATTTAGATCAAATCGAAGTTCAAGTCCTATTTATGATTGTATTTCCGTTGGACCCCGGTCCCTATCAATAAAGTGATTTCTTTTCAGGAATTCGGCTGCTTCGCAAAGAACGCTGATCGAGGCAAAGGCCAAGCCCTTGCACCCGACTCCAACGAGCTTCTTCACTTCACGTTCACTCCAAACTCTACACTTGGTGAACAGGGACGAATGTAGTCTCACCTAATCCCGCGTCCCCGAAATGACTTCCTTCTCACGAAGGGTCACTCCGACGAGTCTACAAATGACCTCTCATTCACGAGGTCATGCCTAGCGTGGCCCATTGACCTCTATCACGTGGTCAAGCCTATCTTGGCTCGCCGACCTCTATCAAGAGGTTGAGGCTAGCATGGCTCACTAATAATTCTTTCAGAAGAACGAACCTGACTCGTTCCGTCCTCTCCATAGCTCCGGCTTGGATCGGCTTCCTCAAGTTCTGGAATAGTTTCCCTTCGTGGATCAAGGCTCGAAATTCAGGGTCGTTCACCCGGTCCCTATCCACTCAACTCACTTATCTTCGGGGAACAACGCGAATTCTCAAAAATGAAGGCTCAACACTAAGGCACGTTGACCGTGACTCGAGCTCGCCTCACACAAGGTTAAGCATAGAAAATAATTCAAGGAGCAAAGACCAAAACAAAAGCGTGAAAAGCATAAAGACAGAATAATTTGTGCATAAGTCAAAAGGGGTGATGCCACGAGTTTATATTACAATTGAAGGTTACCACGGGGATAAACGAGGCCACCGAAAGCAAAAAACAAAAGTTACAAAGCAAGCCTACAAGCTAAGACTCCAGAGCGTAGATAAGCTCGGGCTCCCCAGGCTCGTCAGCGGACTCCTATGGCTTGACAATCCTCCTTGCAGAAACCACATGTGTTGGGTGCACCAAGGATACGTCGAACCCAGGGTGTAGCACCTCGACTTGGGCCAAGGCATTGTTGAAGGAGTTAGCACCTAGAACCTCCCTTGCAGATTGTTGGCTGAAGAGAAGAGCTTTATCTCTTTCTTCCCTGATTTTCTGCATTTCCTCTTCGCTAGAGGCCAACTCCGACTCCAAGCTCCTAACCTCGGTCTCAAGCTCTTGGGCTTTTGCTTTAGATGCCATTATCTCCCTCTCCAGCCTCAGCATTTCCTCTGCAGGTCTTGCCTTCTTAGCCAATTCCGCCAGCTCCTTCTTCAGTGCCTCAGCATTGGCCTTGGCTTCGGACAGCTTGTCCAACTGAGCCTGGAGTTCTTCCTTTTCCCTCTAAAATCTCTCAGCATCTTCATAAGCCTCTGAAAGGAATTCCAAGCAAGCGTTTAACTTGTCAGACTTGTCCAACATTTCACTATCAAGACACAAGTTCTCAGCCTCAAAGTAGTTATTAACTTCCTCCTCAAGAGAAACCTCAGTCTCGAAGTCTGCTGGGGAGAGCTCAGTCTCTACTTCGGAACTATGGCTCGGAAATCTACGCTTTTTGGGCCTCCCTCCGGAACTCCGAGGAACAGTCTCAAGGTCACTTCAACCAACAAGGGGCACGTTCTGTACGCCCCCGAAATCGGTTATGAAAACTGGCAGAGGTGGAGCCACAAAAGAGCTGGCCCCTGCATTGTTAACTTCTCCAATTCCTGCTGAAGCAAAATATTGTGCAAAGGCCATCGATCAGGTGAACCAATCTGAAAATTAGCAAAACAACTCTTAGAAACTAAGTACAAGAATTCGAAATCAAAACAAGTTTATTGAGAGAGCTAGACTTACAAAGAGCGGTGACAAGAGCTGAATGAGAGTCGAGGTAGGCCTCCGGGATCTTCCTACACTCAATCTTCATGAGCTTCGTGCTAAAAGACTCGACCTAGTCTGCCAACAACTTCAGAGTCCGGGCTTCCTGCCGACTTAGATATCCTCCTTGAAAGAATAACCCTTCGCCTCCAACTCGGTCGTTGAGTTCGGCAATTTCCTTCTTCGCAGTTGATAACTGTAATTTATATTGAGTTATATACGCTTTCAAATCTAAATTATTGTAAAGAACTCAGTATATTTATAACTTCAAATAAAGGAAAACAGAAGAAAAACAGCATCCTTAATTTAGGAACTCATCATCATTGATAATCATGATTTTTGGCATTTTATGTGTTTGTTCAAATGCTGCAGCAATCATTGCACCTGCAATAGGTCAAGCAACTATTGCACCTGCAATACAAGAAACAAAAGTTCTGAAGAAAGCAGATACATTGCACCTGCAATGTGCTCAGATGACAATGCACCAGCAGTGCACCAGCAATCATTGCACCTGCAATGACCACAACACAGAATGCTCCTGCACTATGATGATGACGTCAGCATGCCAAGTTGCAAGTGCATGTTGTGCAAGTGGATAGTTGCAGCGTCAAGTTCAGACCCCTTGGACAACAAGTTGTAACTTTTTGGGTACACTTGTCCACACCTCATTTGACCACTCTTCATAGTTGGTGGGACTTCCAATCTTGCTTTTTGAAGACAAAGGAAAAAGGGAACCCTAAAATCAGCTTGGTGACCAAGGCAAAGCACTTTTTGAAGCCTATAAAAACATCCCCTCTTCTCCATTCAAAAACACATCTTAGAATATCACTAGTTATCATATTCTCTCCATCTCCATAATTTAGTAGATAGTTTTATTTTATTTTTAAGTTAGAGGTACTCAACAAAGCTTGAAAGAAGGAAAGAAAGTGATAACTTCTTCCTTCTCTTCTCGTGGAGTTCTTGTTGGTGTTTTCCATTGTTGAGAGGTGTTCTCGTCAACATAAGCTAGGTAGAAAATACAAAGGATCTTCATGTGACTAATTCCTATCTCATCTCATTTCCTTTGTATTTTCCTTCTTATAAACATGTCCCATTCTGTTTATATGTGCCTAATTATGTTAAGTATGAACTAAACTCTTTATGGTTGGAATACCTTAACTTTGTAATGAAACTTTGATTAGTTATTATGTTATATTGATGTCCTTGCAATTTAGTTTTTGTGCTATAATTCTTTCAAACTTATTTTAAGATTGATCACTTAGAATAAGTAGGATCATAAATACAGAAATGGTTTGTGATTTGAACTCAAGAACTAATATGGATGAGTGTTTTAATAAGAGGAAACTTTGTTAAAACTATGCTAAGACTTAGACATAAGATACCATAGTCCATAGGGTGAATCTCTAAGGGTTTAAAAGACAAGGGTGAACTTATTTAGGACTTAGACATAAGACTTATAACGAAACCCTGAAGATAGTTGCAGAAATGCACAAGTCATTTTATACAGCATCCATTGCAGGTGCAATCATTGCAGGAGCAATGATTGCATGAGCATCATATGTAACATAATGCTTTCAAAGTGAATGTACTTAGAAAAGAGTATTTCAACCATCTCTCGCAATTGAAACACAACATCTTTTTACTTGCTTTAATTTACATTCTGTTTGCATACACCATCTTTGTAACACCCCCCTTTTACTATTACAACTAAATAGACAATTATCAGAGTCACCTCGAAGGGCGCTACATTTTTCACCATTTTAAAAAAAAAACACCATTTATTCCAAAAAAAAATCTCCAAAATAATTTATATAAAAGAAATCACCAAGCAGCGGAAATATTAACCAGTTTAAACATCTCCAGAATTAACAATTAGAGACATCTCCAAAATTAATTAAAACAATTTCCAATAACTAAAATAATAGTTCAAAACGATAACTAACGACTCCCCGGTGCTACATATCAGAGCTGACACAGACCCAAACGAGAGAGGAAGCAAAACCTAGCAATTCCTCCACGAGCACTAGCGATCACCTGCAGCGTTGCCGCATGAGAGCAACATTCCAAGCAGAAGGGGTGAGTCTAACAGAGGTAATAAGCAGATGATAAAAATATGCTAGCATCAGGTAACTACAGCAACACAATACAATTACACCATATCACAACACCAGATACCAAAGGAAAAGTCCATTTGACAGTGAACCACCAAAGTTATAACATTCATAGACAATGGGATGATATGCAACCCCTTCAGTGGGCATATGCATGCGGTACCGATCACCAAAATGAGCCACGACGGGCATATCACCAATAAACACCAGAGGCAGAGCCTATATCACCAAAACATGCATATGACAATGCGACACCATGATTATGCACCAACTCACCATAACAAGTATTTAAAATAAATACTATATCACCAGAATCAAAACAAATGATTTCACCAAAAATAGCACCAAGTTGTAGCATCACAGCTACCACTAAACTCTCCTGAGCATACCAGCACCGCACCTGAAATATTAACACCAAACGGCTCCACAACGAGGACATAACGCACGCACACCACGCACAAGACTGGCGCACAGCGCCTAGGCACATCGCACCTACTTCAGCGAATTAATTAAAATAGCAAACGACATCGGATTTCAACAAATAAATACTTGTTGGAAAGCCCTATGGGTCTGGTTATCATCCCTAAGTTCAGTTTTTGAAGGAGAGTGTCCAATAGGTACAGTTTTCGAAAAGCACACAGGCTAGTTGCAAAAGAGGACAGTTTCTGTCCTTCAAATTCAAGCAATTCCAAAGTGACCAAAACTCAATCAAATTGCATGAAACTTGTGCATAAACTGGGGAAAATTTTGTCTAGTTTTCAAAGAAATTGGATTCGTTCGAAAAGGAGTTCTTTTGAAAACGTGGTAACCAAAACACTAACCCTGTGTCCAGATTGTTTCCAGAATCTTACTCTAACTTGTGGAATTCATATCTCGAGCTACACAACTCTAAACGCAACCAAACCAGTGCCAAATTAACAAGCATTAAGTCTATTTTCCAGAAAAATATACCACATAATTTTTCGGTCAATAAAACGTTCCCAGTCACCGAAATACCGAATCTATACCCAAATCGTTTCCAGAATTTTAACCTAACTTGTATCGCCTATAACTCGAGCTATACAACTCCGAATTTGACGAAACCAGTGCCAAAACGACCGGCGTTAAGTCTATTTTCAAAAACAATCAACCTCATAATTTTTGGATCAACCAAACAGCGCCAGTTTTAGAAAAACCGAACCTGTGTCCAGAATCGCTAAATTGCCAAACACCAAACCCTAACGGCAACGACACCGCAACCACCACAACAAAAACGACAATTCGACAACGCGACAACAACAATCAACCACGCACAGCAACAACAAAAACACGAACAATAACAACACCATCATCGTGATACAACAATCACGCAACAACAAATAACGAAACAAATCACAATAACGTGCAATAATCATCAAAGCACCAATCTCAACGAAAACACGATATGCAACAACACGAACAATTCAACAAAACCCTAGACTACCCACACATAATTATCATCAACCCATTATCAAGGTTAAGCCCACCCTTACCTCGAATAACGTAAGCTCTGGAACACGACGAACGAGACACGAACAAAACCACAGCAACACGAACGATCTCCTTTTGAAATTCTTCGCGAAACCCTCCTCTTCTCTCCCTCTTTGCGCCGCGTGCTCTCTCTCTCACTCTCACTTTCGTTTTTCTTTTGCTTGCTGCGAATGAGGGTTTGGCTTAAACCCCCAGGGTTTAAGTTGAGGGCTCAGTAAACACTGGGCTCTCTACGTCACCACCTCCTTTGCTCGTTTCACCTCCTACGCATATAAAATATTAACCTTTTAATTTATCTATATCCCGCCTCCAAATTATTTTAATAATTCAATCAACTATTTTAATTAAATTATTTCCGGGGTGTTACAATCTTCACATCAAATTAATTTTATTTTACTTTCCTTTTATCACTAGCATTACTAATATTTTAAACTCTTTAAAATTAATCCAATCCCTGTGGGTACGATCTCTACTTATCAGTATATTACTTGTTTAGACTGTATACTTGCAAATCCTTTTCACACAACAAGTTTTTGGCGCCGTTGCCGGGGATTGCCATTAATTTTTTAGTGTTTAATTTAGTAGTAGTTTAGTGTTCAATTTTACTCTGGTTGTTTGTTGATTGTGGTATAACAGATATTTCACCAACAAAGTGTTGCACCTACAACCATTGCACCAGCAATAGTCACTACTGCATATGGCCAGGTCTAACACACCAGAATTCCAGTTAGATCCTGAAATAGAAACGAGATTCAGAAGGTTACGTAGGATTCAAAGACAAGCAGGTAGACAAACAATGTCTGATCTAGGAGCAGAAGGCTCTCATCATGGTTCTGGGAGAGGTTCAGGTAGAGGCAGAGGCTCTATTCATGGTGATTCAGAGCACAATTACGGAAACCAGTTCATCAATATGGGTCCAATAGGTATGATAAATGATAGGGACAGACCAATGAGGGACTATGTTGTGTTTGATCAAACAAACATGCAAACCAGCATAGTGAGACCTCAAATTGATGCACCACATTTTGAATTCAAACCTATGATGTTTCAAATGCTTCAAACAGTAGGCCAATTTAGTGGTTCTCCACAAGAGGATCCTCATTTACGTCTAAAGCAATTTTTAGAAATTTGTAGCAATTTTATCATCCCTGGTGTTTCAGAAAATGCTTTTAGGCTAAAACTTTTTCCATATTCCTTCAAGGATAAAGCAAAGGCATGGTTAAATTCACTAGAGCCTAACTCTATCACTGAGTGGAATGAATTAGCTGAAAAATTTCTTGCAAAATATTTTCCACCAAGTAAAAATGCCAGGATGAGAAATGAAATTACTGCCTTTAGACAAAAAGATTGTGAATCACTGTTTGAAGTATGGGAAAGATGGAAGGAACTTTTGAGAAAATGTCCTCATCATGGTATCCCTGTCATAATACAAATGGAAACATTCTACAATGGTTTGGAACCCCAAACTAGACTCATGTTAGATGCATCATCTGGAGGAGTGCTACTGAACTTATCATACAATGAAGCTGCTGAATTAATTGAGAAAATGGCTAACAATAGCTATAGTTGGCCCACAAAGAGGGGCAGTGTTCAAAAGAAAGCAGCTGGGGTCCATGAAATCAGTGAAGTATCAGCACTAGCAGCTCAAGTTGCATCACTCACCAACATGATAAAGAACCTCAACAACAACAATGCACCAGCATCCAATGCAGGTGCAATGCCAGATACTGCAGCTGCAATAGAACAAGCACCTCCAGGTTCCATAAGTTGTGTATATTGTGGAGGTGGTCACTTGTATGAAGAATGCCCAAGCAACCCTGTATCTGTTAACTATTTGGGATTTAATAAGAACAACAATCCTTATTCTAACACCTACAATCCAGGTTGGAGAAATCATCCAAACTTCAAGTGGAGCAACAATAATGCACCAGCAACCAATGCTGCAACACCATCAGCTCCACCAGGCTTTCAATCTCAAAATTACCAAAACTATCAGAAAGCTCCTCCAGTTGCAAGTGACAACTCCTTGGAAGCAATGTTCAAAGCATACATGAGCAAAACTGATACATTTTTCAGTGAAACAAGAACTGCAAGACAAGCTCATGATGCCTCATTAAAGAACTTGGAGAATCAAGTGGGGCAACTAGCTACAGCATTATCTCAAAGGCGAAATGGTTCACTACCATCAATCACAGAAGCATCAACCTCACAAAGGCATGGAAAGGAGCAATGCAAAGCCATTTCTCTGAGAAGTGGGAAAGATCTCTCAGAACCATATGACATTGAAGGTGTAGAAAAGGAAGAAAATGAAAAAAATGAAAAAAAAATAGAAAAGAAAAGAATGTTTCTGATGCAGGTACATCTGATGATGGTGCATCCAATGCAGAAGCAATTGATGCAGAACCAGCAAATATAGGAGCATCCAAAGCTGCAACATCAGGAACCACATCAGCACCACCCAGGTTAGTACCAGAATACACTTCTCCTCCTTATCCACAAAGACTCAAAAAAGCACATGAGGAGAAGCAATTTGGTAAGTTCCTTGAGGTGCTTAAACAGTTACACATCAATGTACCTCTTGTTGAAGCACTACAACAGATGCCCAACTACACAAAATTTATGAAAGATGTGCTCACCAAGAGGAGAAGTTAGGAGAATTTGAAACTATGGCCATGTCAAAAGAATGCAGCATGATCATGCAAAACAAAATTCCCAGGAAATTAAAAGATCCTAGTAGTTTCACCATACCATTTTCTATTGGAAAATTTTACACAGGTCGTGCACTATGTGATTTAGGTGCAAGTATCAACTTGATGCCTAAATCCCTATTCACACAATTAGGTATTGGAACTGCCAGACCTACAACTGTAACTCTTCAGTTAGCAGACAGGTCAATTGCATATCCTGAGGGGATTATAGAAGATGTTTTAATCAAAGTTGACAAGTTTGTGTTCCCTGCAGATTTTGTTATTCTTGATTTTGATGCAGATAAGGATGTATCAGTTATTCTGGGGAGACCATTTCTGGCCACTGGCAGAGCACTCATTGATGTGCAGCAAGGAGAATTAACCATGAGAGTTAATGATCAAGAAGTCAAGTTCAACATCATGAATGCTATCAAATACCCAAATGAAGATGTTGAAGAATGTTCTCTCATTGTTTCCTTAGATCAAGCAATACAACAACATTTCACTCAAAAGCAGGATCATCTAACAAATGCAATAGCATCTATTGCAGGAGCAACAGATGCAGGTGCAATACCAAAACCAGGGGATGAACTGAAGAGTGAAAATATGCAAGAAGAAATTGCTGTGAAGGAAGTTTGGGCAAGGAAATATGAATCATTAGAGCTTGAGAATTCAAAGCTCAAAAGAAACATTCATTCAATTGAAGCACCTCCTCAACTAGAGCTCAAAGAATTACCTAAACACCTCAAATATGCTTTCCTAGGGGAGAATAATTCTTTACCAGTAATCATTCCCTCTGACTTAACACAAAAGCAAGAGCAAGATCTTATTTTTACCCTAAGAAAGCACAAGAAGGCAATTGGCTGGCAGATGTTAGATATCAAGGGAATCAGTCCTTCCATTTGCATGCATAGAATAGTTTTGGATGAAAATTCCAAAAACAGCATTGAAAGTCAAAGGAGATTGAATCCAGTTAAGAAGGAGGTGGTTAAAAAAGAAATAATCAAATGGCTAGATGCTGGCATAATCTACCCAATTTCAGATAGT
The DNA here is from genome assembly GCA_963573325.1 of Astragalus glycyphyllos. NCBI lineage: Eukaryota > Viridiplantae > Streptophyta > Magnoliopsida > Fabales > Fabaceae > Astragalus > Astragalus glycyphyllos. Next base: position 35,223,728 of record OY754310.1, on the reverse strand, counting down.
GCATGGGTGAGTCCTGTGCAATGTGTACCAAAGAAGGGTGGAGTGACAGTATTGGCCAATGAAAAAAATGAGTTGATACCTACAAGAACAGCACAGGGTGGAGAATGTGCATGGATTACAGGAAACTTAACAAGGCAACCAAGAAGGACCATTTTCCACTGCCTTTCATTGATCAGATGCTGGACAAGCTAGCAGGTAAGGAATTCTACTGTTTCTTAGATGGGTACTCAGGCTATAACCAGATAGCTATTGTCCCTAAAGATTAAGAGAAAACAACATTTACATGTCCTTATGGCACCTTTGCTTTTAGAAGGATGCCATTTGGACTATGTAATGATCCAGCAACATTCCAAAGGTGCATGATGGCATTATTCTCAGAATTCATTGAACACTCACTGGAAGTGTTTATGGATGACTTCTCAGTGTTTGGGGAGACATTTCAATTATGTCTTTCCAATTTGGAACAAAATCCTCAATAGATGTGAAAAGACTAATCTAGTTTTAAACAGGGAAAAATGCCATTTTATGGTTCAAGAGGGCATTGTTCTAGGCCAAAGAGTCTCAAAGAAAGGCCTTGAAGTTGACAAAGCAAAAATTGAGGTGATTGAAAAATTACCTCCTCCAACCATTGTGAAGGGTATCAAAAGCTTTTTGGGACATGCAGGCTTCTACAGAAGATTCATCAAGGACTTCTCCAGGATCTCAAAACCGTTATACCAACTCTTGCAGCATGATATGCCATTTCATTTTGATGAATCTTGCTTGGAAGCATTTCAAACATTAAAGAAAGCATTGGTAACAGCACCAGTAATAGTCACACCAGATTGGAGCAAGCCATTTGAGTTGATGTGTGATGCTAGTGACTTTGCAATAGGAGCAGTCCTAGGACAAAGGTATGACAAAGTTTTTCATTCCGTTTATTATGCTAGCAAGACACTCATAGAAGCTCAAATTAATTACACTGTGACTGAAAAAGAACTATTAGCTGTAGTCTTTGCATTTGATAAATTCAGGTCCTATTTAGTTGGCACTAAGGTAATAGTTTACACAGATCATTCTGCCATTAAATACCTTATTTCAAAGAAAGATGCAAAGCCTAGATTAATTAGGTGGGTTCTCCTCCTTCAAGAATTTGATCTTGAAATTCATGACAAAAAGGGGGTGGAGAACCACTTGTCTAGACTTGAGAATGAAAGTGCAGGTACCACAGGTGGAGAAATAAAAGAAAGTTTTCCAAATGAGAAGCTGTTGGCAATTTCTACAACAACACAGGATGCAGGTGCATTCATTGCACCTGCAATAAAAGAATCAACAATTGCAGGAGCAATGGAGACTACAACACCCTAGTTTGCTGACATTGTGAACTATCTTGCAAGCAAAGTTGTACCTGTCAACATGACCTACCAACAGAGGAAAAGGTTCTTCCATATAGTAAAGAAATACTATTGGGATGACCCTTTCCTTTTCAAAGAATGTCCAGATCAGATCATTAGAAGATGCTTACCAGAAGATGAACAACAAGCAGTGCTCCTGCAATGTCATGCAGCACCATATGGTGGACAATTTGGCAGCACAAGAATTTCTGCTAAAGTGCTCCAATCAGGTTACTATTGGCCCTCACTATTCAAAGATGCATATCAATTGGTCAAGAACTGTGATAGATGTCAAAGGGCTGGGAATATCTCTAATAGACATGAAATGCCACTCACCAATATCTTAGAGGTTGAACTCTTTGATGTTTGGGAAATGGATTTCATGGGACCTTTTCCCCCATCCTTTGGAAACTTATACATCTTGGTAGCTGTAGACTATGTTTCTAAATGGGTAGAAGCTGTGGCACTGCCAAACAATGATGCTAGATCAGTAAGTAAGTTTCTGCAAAGAAACATATTTACTAGATTTGGTACTCCAAGGGCAATTATCAGTGATGAAGGGTCACACTTCTTCAACAAACTCATTGAAAGTCTTTTAGCCAAGTATGGAGTGAAGCATAAAGTGGCAACTGCTTACCATCCACAGACCAGTGGACAAGCGGAACTATCCAACAGGGAAATCAAAAGGATACTTGAAAAAATGGTTGGACCCACAAGGAAGGAATGGTCATTGCACTAAGATGATGCCTTGTGGGCATACAGAACTGCATTCAAGCCACCCCTGGGAATGTCTCCATACAGGTTAATTTATGGGAAAGCATGCCATCTACCTGTGGAAATGGAACACAAGTCATATTGGTCAATCAAAAAGCTCAACCTCAATTATGACCTAGATGGAAAGTCAAGACTACTGCAGCTCAATGAACTTGAGGAAATCAGACACTTTGCCTATGAGAATGCAGAGATCTACAAAGCCAAGACAAAACTGTGGCATGACAGGAAAATTCAGAGAAGGGAACTGATTGAAGGCAATTTGGTGTTACTCTACAACTCCAGACTCAAACTCTTCCCTGGAAAGCTCAAATCAAGATGGTCAGGACCATTCAAGCTAATGAAAGTTTATCCTCATGGTGCAGTAGACTTATTTGATGAAAAATCCAACACCACTTTCAAGGTAAATGGACAAAGGGTGAAGATATACCATGGTGACCAGGTGGTAAGGAACAAAACCACCACTCATCTCCAAGATCCCTAGGACAAAATGGAGATAGTTAGGCTGAAGGACTCTTAAATCAAGCGCTTTCTGAGAGGCAACCCATGAATTTTTGATTTACTAACTTAATTATGTGTTTTAGTTTGTTTTCAAATTTTTGCAGGAGATGAATTGCAGGTGCATCCATTGAACCAACAATGAGGAAAGCATCCATTGCACCAGCATCGCAAAAATCAATTGCACCTGCAATGGATGGGATTAGATTGCACATGCATTAAAGCCAGCAAATCCACTGATGTGTTATCCTCTTCATTTAAACAGTGGCTAACTTAACCCATAAACAGTTTTATGCCACCTAAACCTCCACGCGTCCTTCTGCATGTTTGGCCACACTTCCTAACGGTCAAATTAAATGTCAAATCACTAACCCACTCACTTAACCTAACCTCCCACTACCCATAACTTCCCATTCCAATTAAAACCACCCACGTTCATTCACTCTTCCCATTTGTTACCGTTACCTTATCTCAGATCATCCAATCTCACATAAACTCTCAAACCACCATATACTGTTCATCATCCCCAAACCACCAAAATTCCCAAAACTTCAACACATCAAAAATGGTGAAGTAGCAATCAGCACTCAAAACTTCAGGGAAATCAGCTGGCGATGCAGGAGCATCGACTTAAATCACAAAGAAAACTGCCACTGCTATTGCTCCTGCATACATCAGCAAAGAAGGAGCAAAATTCTGGGGAATGGAATGCCTACCAGAAAGAGGATTCAGAACTAGTGATGCTTCTCCATCTTTCATCTCAACTGTCAACAATTTGGGATGGGAATCATTCACAAAGCATAGAGATTCCTACTGCATCCCCATTGTTCGTGAATTCTATGTTGGGATGGCAGAATCAAAATCAGGTAAACCCCTCTTTTACTCCACTATTAGAGGAAAAAGAGTAGCTTCTGACTCCATCACAATCAATGATGTCTATCTGTTGGGGTATAATGGAACTGAGTTTGAAAAGAGGCTAGATAGCATTGATAAGAAAGAAATGAACAGGGTAAGGTCTAGGATTGCTGAAACAGATAGTGTTTGGGAAAAATGCCCTACCACTGACTTCATCATTGTTGCGCCCGAAAAATCCGGTTTGGGACTTCTCGTTTTGCAACGTGAAAAATAGTAGAGCCGCCACCAATATTTATTTGGGAAAACATCGGAAAAACCCTTTTTTTTTGGAAAAGCGAGTGGTCTTTCGAAATCAGAGATGTAGGTTCGGGGGTCGGTTACGCATGGGGAAGGTATTAGCATCCCATACGTCCTTTCTACTGAAAGGGAACCATTAACTCGATGTGTGGTTTGACAAAGGTTTGAGTTGAAAGCGATTTGTTCTACTTCTTCCTTTTCTTCCTTTTCTTTTCCTTTTCCCTTCTTTCTTTGTCTGTGATGCTTGATGGTTTCTCTAGCATTATCATGATGTTATGTTGTATTCATATGCATTTGTTTTCCTTCTATGTGTGCTCCTTGCGCATTTTCTCTTTGTTCACATACCATGTTCATGCATTCCTCAATTCCCACGTCCCCTCTTCTTTGCTCCCTTTCTAAAGGTAAATTCATGCATTTCTTCCCCACCTTATCATGATCCCTTCCTCTTGGCTCCCTTTCTTAAGGTAAACAATGTTTGCGATTGCTTATTGATTTCCTGTGTTAATTCTTGAATTGGAATGCTATATGATATGCAACATGCTATTGTATGCTTTTGTCTGGACTGTTCTGGGTTTTCATTTGCAGGTGGGGGTTTATGATGGGTAGTTTTAGGCGGTATGTCCTTGCTACACACACTCACACCTTATGCTTATTGTGCTTTGAGAGGGGCCTAAAACCCAAGGTCTGACAAAACTTAGGGGAGTGGAAATGAGTAGTGACTGGCAATTGGACCGTTGTCCTTCTGACTCTCACGAAAGTTTCAGCCGGAGTATGCTCTTTCACGATGCCTCACACCAGATGGCGTACCATCGTTGTGGGTGCTATTGTGAGAGAGAATTAGCTCTGGTAGCCTGGTGAGGAAGTGATTAAAGCCAACATGGGAGGAACATCTGAGTTGCCCTAGAACCTAGGTTCCCGCCTCGTAGGACACAAGGACATACAAATTGTGTGTTGCATTGTAATCTAGGCATGTTTTCCAAAAGGAGTAGAAGGAGATTTTTCCAAAAAAAAAAGGAAAGCAGAGAAAGAGCCGCCGTTGTAGCCTTTCTTTTGCCGGTCCGTACGAGATAACATATGGCCCACCCTTTTCAAAAAAAGGGAACGAGCTGCCGCTGTAGCCTTTCTCTTATAAAGTAACATATGGTCCACATTTTTTCAAAAAAAAAGGAGAACGAGTTACCGTTGTAACCTTTCTCTTATGAAGTAGCATGTGGCCCGCATTCTTCAAAAAAAAGGGAGAACGAGTTGCCGTTGTAGCCTTTCTCTCACTGGTCCATATGAAACAACGTACGGCCCGTATTTTCAAAAAAAAAAGCTTAAATCAATGCCAATAAAGATTTTGCTCTAATCTGCATATGCATAAAACATCATCAGCATTTGCATACATCCTTGCATTACATAAAACCCATGCATGCATCATTGCATCGTACTCAAGTTTGTTTGCCGAAAATCACAAAGTGACAAAGAATCTTGCCATAGGAACTTAATGGAATCAAGAAGTGAGACAGTGCATGCTCCAAGGTACCCGGGTGTAAGAAAGGTAGACGTCACCAGCTTGAAAGGATATGTTGACTTAATGGGACCTATTGAAAGGGGATCGTTTGACAGCTCTTATGGGAACCTTCGGAAGTTGTTGTTGCTAGAGGTACAGACTGAGGCTATCGTGGCTCTAAGCAGATTCTATGACTCCGAAATCAGATGCTTCCTTTTCAAAAATTTCCAAATGGCTCCCACTTTGGAAGAATATCATCAGATCTTGGGTTTCCCTCAGACCAAAGCTGCTCCCTGCCAGTATCAAGAGCAGTATTACCCGGATGAGAAGTTTGTTGCATTATTGCAAGTAAAGGTAGAGGACCTGAAGCTCCAGAGGCAGAGGAAGAACCTTGTGGTAGGTTTCCCGCAGAGTTATCTCGAGGGTATGACGGATACTCATGCAAGAAACAAAAATTGGGTTGTCTTCAAGCAAATCTTGGCCTTAACAATCTTCGGGATTGTTCTCTTTCCGCAGATTGAAAGACTTGTGGATGTGACTGTCATTGGCATTTTCTTAGCTTTCCAGAATGAGGATAATCCTATCAATCCGATCCCTGCAATGCTTGCTGACACTTATTCCGCTCTTACTCACCACTGTGAACTCAAAAGGAAGAAAATCTCTTGCTCTTCCCATCTGTTATATGCCTGGCTTCTTATCCATGTTTTCACCAATCCAAAGAAAGTGGAAAAGTTGATTGACTATGCTGTATCTTGTGAGGTGAAAACCATGAGTATTCAAGAGTGGATCCAGTTCCTAGGGAGTCTAGACGAGCACTCGGTTCGTTGGTATCTTTCATCTTGCTGGGAAGCTAGACCTGAGGTAGTCTTCCGCTGTGGTGGTTTTCAAAATGTTCCACTGATGGGCACTAAAGGGTGCATTAACTACAATCCCTCCCTGACGCTGAGACAATTAGGATATCCTATGAGGAACTCGCCTACTGAAGAGATGGCATTCCCGTTTTACATCTATGAGGGAGGTCCGAAGGATGACAGTTTGACTAGGAAGATTTTGCAAGCTTGGAGTATGGTGACTCGTTATGGAAAAGTAGAGATCTCTCAGAGAACTAGTGGTGTTACCTTTGCTCAATGGCTTGAGAAAAGGATTCAGAGCGTCCGATTGCCTTATCAGAAATTATTGCAAGTTGAGAGGGAGGTAATAGACTCTGGTACTCCCGTTGTTGAAGAGTTAGGTGAGGTCAAGTTGGCTCTAATGAAGGAAGAGGAAGAGAAAAAATCCTTGCAAGCTGAGATAGAGAAGTTGACTCTGAACAACCAAAGATTAAAAGAAGATAATGCTCTCAAATCTGCTGCCATTGAGGAGTTTGACAAGAAACTCAAAGTAGAAGAGAAGGAAAAGCTAGAAGCTCAAAAGTATGTGCAAGTAGCGAAAGAGGAAATTAAGAGGCAAAAGGCTAAACAAAAGAGAGCCATTGAAGAGACCAGTCAGTGGAGAGATCTCTATGAAAAGACAAAGATGGATGAGATGACTGTGAAGAGCTTGCTTGCAAAGTCAAAAAGAGAGTCCCGCTTGCTACAGGCTGAGTGGGAAAGCAAACTGATCAGTGTCGTGCAAGAAAGAAATTCAGTTGAGAGCATTCTCAAAGAATACAAGCAGGCTCTAGGATTTGAGCGAGAGATTTCTGATGAACTGAAAAGAAACCTTCGACACATCAGTGATGCATACAGGCAGGTGAAGGATGAGAGTCAGCATTGGGAACACCGCTTTGTTGAACTGCTTGCCAGGATTGAAGAACAGGCAGTTATCATTGAGTTGAAAGATGAAATTCAACAGTGGAAGGCTAGATTCTCTGAGCTTGCAGAGTTGGCCAACCAAGCTCTTGCAGGTGTACCTAAAAGGCTAAGAAAGGCTGAGGTTGAGATGTTTCCCTTTAACACTCCACTGGCAGCTTACAAATTCGTGGAGTTTTGCAGGGCCTTGGTTGAAGAAGTCAGAGAGAAGACTGGAAGGGTTCCCACAGGGAACAAGAGAAAGAGAACTGAAGATTTCAAAGCTCTATGTAGTTGAGCTCTTGTTTGTAATTTTCATTGTACTCTCTCTTTCTGGATGACCGTATTTCCATTTGAGTATTCTACCTTTTGAAATGTAAGGCTTGAAGTACTTGCTTGAATTTGAATGTATGGAGTATGTTTTGTTTCACTTATTGATTCCAATCTTGTCGTGTTTCAAACAAAGATAATCAAAGTCCACTGTTAGGCCTATGGCAAGACATGGCACACTGTGGTTCACGGCATAAGACAAACTAAAACTAACACCCATTTGCATTGCATTCATTAATACCCCTGCTCATAAAAATAAAAAAAGTTTCGTCAGAGCAAGTCAGGCAAGCTGGTTCTCCGTCACCGATACTTCACCCGACTGCAAGCAAAGTTGATGGCCAATCTGCAAGATTACCCAGAGATTGAGACCGAGAGTAATCCAGAGCACGAAGATCTGGGTGTGCAGATTATTAATCCTGAGCAGCTGGCTCAGGAGAACCAGGTTCTAAAGGATAAGGTTGGGGCCATGGAGACCCAAATGCATGAGATGATGGCTTTGCTACAAAGCCTAAAGAGTGGAACCGCTGCTGAAGGTACCGCTGTGGTGGGTCCCGATGGTGTCATTTCTTTTATACCTCCTCCAGTGTCAGTTAATGCTGCAGCCACAGTTCCTCCGGGGTCTGGAATCAGTCATCCCGTCTTTGCTTCAGGGATGAATAGGCAGAATCAGTCACAAAGATATCCTTGGGGGATGCCCGCCGAGTACATGCCGCAAATTGTTAGACCCATTCCTGCTGACGCTGTTGGGCCACATCAGGCTACTGCTGCCGTGTCTGGGGGAGCTGCTGGAAGACCGCAGGTCTAGACTCCTAGTCCTCATGCTGTGCTCAGCCCTATTCCGGGGCTTGTTGCACACCCTCGCAATGTTCCTCAGCCTGGAGGATATTACCATAGCATGGACAGTCAACCCCAAGGCCACATGTTTGAGGGATCGCAGCCAAATGACCCGATTCGTGCACTAGAAGAGAGGGTAAGAGCCGTGGAAGGTGCTGGCGTCAGGGCTAGAGAAGCTCGTGAGCTATGCTTAGTCCCAGATTTGGTATTACCACCGAAGTTCAAAGCTCCTGAAGTGGACAAGTACCGAGGCACCGGCTGTCCTGAGAGTCATGTTACAATGTTTGTCCGGAAGATGGGTCCTTATGCCAATGATGACAAACTGCTGATTTACTGCTTCCAAAACAGTTTGGCCGGAGCTCCTCTAGATTGGTACATGAAACTGCAAGCCTCAGAAATCCGTTGCTGGAAGGATCTGTCTGAAGCATTCATGAAACAATATAAATATAACATGGACATGGCCCCAAAGGATCCCAATTTGTGACATTAGCCAGAGCTTCGTGAGTGCTGGTCTGCTGGATCCCAACCAAGTTGCTGTCATCAAGGATGGTTCTGAAGATGAAGAGGGTAGTGCAAGTCTGGTTCGCCGCTGCTGTGACGGTGAAGAGTTGAAGAACTGGGAAGCTGCCGACTTTCCTGTGACCTTTGGTTCAATGTAATCATCTGTAATGCAATCCTGTGGCTCTGCCCAAGGCCATAAGACCAGTTGCTAGGGGCACACATGTTTTTATTTTCTGAATCATCATCATCAATAAAAACGTTTGTTTTGAATTTCTCAATCAATAAAAATCATTTTCTCTTCAATGCATGAGTCTTTTTTCTGCTTTATTATTGCTTGCTTGCTTGTTTCGCCTTTCATTCTGCTTTTTCGCTACGGTAAAACGCAGATCCACAGTAATGGTCTCTGAAAACAGTAGTGTCAACAGTCCGCATTCTGACTTTGATCATCCTATCAACCAAGCCGAGGGGGATGTTGAGGAAGATTGGGAAGCTCCTCCGGAACTCATGAGACTAATGAAGCAAGAGGAAAGGGTAATCCAGCTTCACGGGGAATCTACCGAAGTGATTAACTTGGGTACAGCTGAGAACAAGAAAGAGGTCAAAGTGGGAACAGCCATGAATGACGAAGATCACATGAAGTTGGTACAGCTGTTGCATGACTACGTTGATGTGTTTGCGTGGTCCTACCAAGATATGCCTGGGTTGGACCCTGATATTGTGGTACACAAGCTGCCGGTCAAACCTGAATGCCCGCCCGTAAAGCAGAAATTGAGGAGGATGAAGCCTGAGATGTCCCTCAAAATCAGAGACGAAGTAAAGAAGCAATTTGATGCAGGATTCCTAGCAGTGGCCAAATATCCCCAGTGGAGTCGCCAGCTGTCGCGCCCGAAAAATCCGGTTTGGGACTTCTCGTTTTGCAACGTGAAAAATAGTAGAGCCACCACCGATATTTATTTAGGAAAACATCGGAAAAACCCTTTTTTTTGGAAAAGAGAGAGGTCTTTCGAAATCAGAGATGTAGGTTCGGGGGTCGGTTACGCATGGGGAAGGTATTAGCATCCCATACGTCCTTTCTACTGAAAGGGAACCATTAACTCGATGTGTGGTTTGACAAAGGTTTGAGTTGAAAGCGATTTGTTCTACTTCTTTTCTTTTCTTTTCTTTTTTTTTATTTGAAAAATCGTTTTATTGAAAACGGAAGACAGGAATATTTTTGTTATCTTTGAAAAGTGGAAACAAAACAAAGATTTTTTAAAAGGGTGCTTGACGGGACGGACCCGCTCCTACGTACCCTCACTGGGTTGAGGGATCAAAGCTACGTAGTTCTCGGCTTTTGCGTCTGAAAACGGCTTAAGAGTTTTTCGCAATTGGGTGAGCGTTTGTAAAGACCGAACAACAACGGTTAGAATGGCCTCACTACTAACTCTTTTTTGAAAATAAAATCATCATTAGCGATCTAAACGGCAACAGCGCGAGTGATCATCAATGACAATTTGTTTTATTTAATGGAGGAACAAAATGTTTTCGCAAAGCAAGGAGCGTTTGAAAATGAGTTTAGAAAATGGGTTTTGGAAAACAAGTAGAACATTATTCAATCAATTCCAAGTCCATGACCAAATACGACAATGAATGAACAAGATCCAAACATACTCACCAATCAAGCAATCATAAACATGTTGATTATTAACCAAGATTAAACATGCGAATATAATCAAGAGATCCAATTATTAAGGATGCAAGACAAAGTTCTCAAGACAATTGTGTGTGTGTGTGAGAATTGCTACGGGACGGGCAACAATCTCAAAGGGGTGCATATACCTTAATGACTCTATGCTACAACCGGAAAAGTAGGCTTACGTCTTCATTAAGAATACATACTAGTGAAAGGAAGGGCACACAATTAAATCAAGTCATTCAAATGGCATCAAGAACAAGTGAACACAATTGATCATAGGCATAGAGTATTCTAGGTTTAATGAATGAACATGTGAGCGATGATACATGATTAAGCAAGCATGTGAATGCATGAGCATACAAGAGAATGCATGAATAAGTATACAAGAGAATGCATGAGCATTTATTATGCATGGTATACAAGTATGAGTGAATGTGTGTGCAAGCATGCAAGGTGTCGCATAGATGATGCAAATAAGTGAAATGCAAAGTTTGAAAATGTTTTGAGTAAGAAGTGGTAAAAATGTTTTGGGGTTTTAAATGAGAAGTAGTAAAAGTTTAAAATGCAAAATGATTTAAATGTTTTAAGATTTTTTTTTTTTGCAAATTTACAAGTGGTAAAAAGTTTGAGTGAGAAGTTAATGAAATGGTAGAGTAAAAATGCGTGAGGTAAATGGTAATTATTTAATGAGATGGTAAAGTAAAAAGGTAAAAGGGTAAAAACACAAGAACCCTAAAATCCATGCTATGGCCGAAGCAAAATAGGTAGGAAAACAAGGTTTTATTTCACCAAAATCATGCAAATGAGGTAGAAATGCAAAGAATGATGAGAAAACACAAGAATCTTTCCTTCAAGGCCAAGGACTCATCTCAAACACCCAAGGCTCCCAATGTCCTTGTCCAATAATGTTTGAAATGAGTCCTCAAAGCTTCTTTCAAGAAGGAAAGAGGAATAGAAGAGAGATTACATGATGAAAATTAAAGAAAATGCAAGGATTAGTGAGCTTACCTCTAGATCTAGCTAGAAAATGAAGAAGGAAAGAGAATAGAAGCAAGAACACTTGAAGAACACCACAAGAACCTCTTGAACCTTTCTCAAATGCTTGATTCTTGATGGTTTTTGATGAAACTTTGATGATTATGCAAGTTTAGAAGTAGATTTATTGAAAGGATGAAGAATAAACAAGGTTTGATGGTTGATTTTTTGGAAGAATTTTGAAGAAAAGAATATGGGTATGGTGGCTGGTTGCTGCGAAGGAATGAGAGAAAGAGAGGAGAGATTTGGGTGCTAGGGTAAAAAAAATGAGTCTCTCCTCATGGTCTCCTATTTTGGGTTTTATATGAGGTGCAAAATTAAGGGTATATAGGACATTGTGCTTTTGCAAACCATTGAGATTTGAGTTAGAATTTGAATCAAAGGCCAAGATTGCAATGCACATGGATTAGGGACAAGGAGAAAACACAAATGAGTGAGGAATAGCTGGTCATACACAAAAATTATGAGTTTTTGTTGCACAAAAATTGTTGAGGGCACCTAGGTCATTCTACACAAAGTTGTAGCCTAGGATTTGATCTAGAATTTTAATCAATGGCTAGGAATACAATTCACATGGATCAAGGGCATGAGGAAACACAAAATGAGGTGAAAATGAGCTGGAAAATTCGGAGCAAATGAGGCCTTGGTGCCCAAGTTTTGCAAGCTTGTCAAGAAAAATAGTACATTTTGTCTTATTGGGGACACTTCCTTATTTTCACCATTTTTGATTATTCTTTTCTAGATAATTCCATAAAAATCATGCCACTTTGGGCCATATCCTAGGAATCAATGATTGGGCCCAAAATTCCATGATATCACCCTTCCCAAAATTGATTTGAGACCTCACCTTGATGGAAATTCCCATTTTGCCCTTTTGCTTAAAATTTGAATTTTATGCCAAAAATCATGCATGCATGCGCACAAAAATTCATAACCCAAATCATCTAGATCCAAATAAATTCCTCTGACACTGAACAATGATTTTTGGTGAGAAATTGCTTAATTTTGGAAATGACCAAAATACCCCTTTTGCCCAAAAAACCCTAATTTTGCTCCAAAAGGCATTCCAATCCTAAAAATGATTTTAAAAGCGCTGAAATGACTTTTAGAACCCAAAAATGCATGCTCATAGTTCTTCACATCCTTCAGAATGATGCTTCACTTCATAATTTATTGCTTTTTTGTGGAAAATTAAGGTTTTGTTCCAAGCCGGACAAAATTAAGGTATGACAGCTGCCCCTCTTTATCTGGATTTTAACAAGGAATATGAATTGGCCAAAACATATTTTGAGGCAAAATAAAGATAAAGAATTCAGAAATTATACCAATTTTGTCTATCTAAAGAAACCCGAATTTTCCTTTTTCGATTTCTATTTTTTTGTTTTTTCTGATGCAGATGCGATGACATGATATTTTTTGTTTTTCCTATGAGCGCCAACCCTCAATAAGCTGACAGAAAGCAGAAAATAAAGAAAGCAATAAAAGGGGTACCGACTCACATTGAGCCGGCGAAGGAGGCTGCCTAAAGCCTTTTAACGAATCGCGAACGATCCGAGTTTGCACTTGGGCCTGGGAGCGCGCGGGCTCAAAAGAGGTGGTCTTTCGAGCGACCAGGGGGAGGGTACTATATCAAGTCTAGATCTCGATATTTCCCTAGGACTGCGCCATGTTTTAGACCAACACGGCTATCCTTTTCGACTGGACAAATTGAGATTAGAGGGACTTACCTGCAACTCGAATACAAGTTGAAGTCAGTCTTTCTGGGGGACACGTGGGTCCAAAAGGGGGGATTCGGAAATCCAATTCATCTTCTTCAGGGTCAATGCTTTCACACCGATCCAGGGGTGCCTGCTCTGGTCGCTGGACTTTTCTTCAGGTTTCTCAAGTTGGCGGTACCTGCACATGTCAGCAGATGCAATGCATGGTGCATGGAATGAATGCATATTATGCAAAGGCCTGTTATGCGAATGCATGCGATGCGATGATTTTGGGTGAATGATGAATGCTGGGGAATGCTTTTCTTTCAGCTTTGATTTTTTTTTTTCTTTCATCTTTTAATTCTTCTTTTGATCAGCTTTCTGTTTTCTCATCATTTGTTTTTTCTTCTTTTTGCCTGATCAGTTTTTTTTTTCTTCTGATCATTTGCTTTTTTGTGCTCTTCTTTTTTTTAATAAAAGGCTTATTCTTTTGCTGGTTCAACCGACCCCCGACACTCCTGGCACGAGACTGAGGAACTGATTTACGGGACCCATGAGCCGAGTGCAAGTTTGCTTTATGGTTTGCCTTCTGGAATGACTTATGAGTGCAACTTTCCTTGCAAGATTAACTTTCTTTGGGAGATTGCTTATTTCCTGTGACTTTTAAGGATTTCGCAATGATTTGTAATGCTCTATGATGTATGCACATGTTTTGCAACTCAGTATTACCATCATCATAAAACGTTTATCTTGAGCAGAGAAGCGGAAAATAACAAACCGGTAGGAAAAAGTTGAGCTTTATTGATGTAGAAGCCAATCGCACAGAATGTTACGACGACTGTTCAATACATTTGAAAGTTTAAACTACAAAAAGACACGAAAAAAAGAGAAAAGCTAATTTCTGACTGTTCGTCTCTGTGGAGCAGTGCCAACATCTGTGTCCTTGACCTTGATCATTCCCTCATTCAAGCCTCGGGGAAGGTTGTATGCCTTTGTTTAACTTTCCACGCCCAAGTTTTCTGACCCTAATTTTTGCCTGGATCGCCCTTTCGGGTTTTCAATCCACCGGGTCGCTCTGATTTTGCCTAGGCCGCCCTTTCGGGTTTTCAACCTAGCTAGCTGATTCTTACTTGGCTTATCTTTCTCTTTTTTCGTCTATTTCTTTCAGGCATAATACTTCTTCACTTGATCAGAATTGACCGGATTCCGGAGATCCTCGCCATTCATGTCTGTGAGTAACAGCGCCCCTCCAGAAAAGGCTTTCTTGACAACATAGGGACCATCATAGCTGGGTGTCCACTTTCCTCGGGGATCAGTCTGAATAGGCAGGATCTTCTTCAGCACCAGATCGCCTTTCTTGAATTCACGAGGTCTGACTTTCTTATCAAAAGCTGTTCTCATCCTCTGCTGGTCAAACCTGAATGCCCGCCCGTTAAGCAGAAATTGAGGAGGATGAAGCCTGAGATGTCCCTCAAAATCAGAGACGAAGTAAAGAAGCAATTTGATGCAGGATTCCTAGGAGTGGCCAAATACCCACAGTGGGTTGCCAATATTGTCCCAGTTCCCAAGAAGGACGGGAAGGTTAGAATGTGTGTTGACTACCGAGATCTGAATCGTGCTAGTCCCAAAGACGACTTCCCACTGCCACATATTGATGTCTTGGTGGATAGCACTGCACAACACTCGTTATTCTCCTTCATGGATGGATATTCGGGATATAACCAGATCAAGATGGACCCCGAAGACATGGAAAAGACAACTTTCATCACTCTCTGGGGTACTTTCTGTTATAAAGTCATGCCATTCGGGTTGAAGAATGCTGGCGCAACCTACCAGAGGGCCATGGTCACCTTGTTCCACGATATGATGCATAAGGAGATTGAGGTCTATGTTGATGACATGATCGCAAAATCCAAAACTGACAAAGAGCACATTGTCAACTTGCAAAAACTCTTCGATCGGTTGAGGAAGTACAAGCTCAAGTTGAACCCTGCCAAGTGCACATTTTCGGGGTGAGATTAGGGAAGTTGCTAGGCTTCATTGTTAGTCAGAAGGGGATTGAGGTGGATCCAGACAAAGTGAAAGCCATCCTTGAAATGCCGGTGCCCAAAACAGAAAAAGAAGTCCCTGGCTTTCTGGGAAGGTTGAATTACATCTCACGATCCATCTTCCAGCTGACGGCCACCTGCGAGCCGATCTTCAAGCTGCTCTGCAAGAAACAAGAACATCAAGCGGATAGTGCAGAAGATGGTGGTAACATACAAGGACTGGCATGAGATGTTTCCCTTTGCTCTGCATGGCTACCGTACTTCAGTGCGTACATCAACTGGGGCAACCCCTTTTCCTTGGTATATGGGTCAGAAGCAGTCCTGCCCATTGAAGTTGAAATACCCTCCCTGCGGGTAATGATGGAAACAAAACTAGAAGAAGTTGAGTGGGTACAGGCCCGGTTGGATCAACTAAACCTGATTGAGGAGAAAAGGATTGCAGGCTTATGCTACGGTCAGTTATACCAGCAGAGGATGAGAACAGCTTTTGATAAGAAAGTCAGACCTCGTGAATTCAAGAAAGGCGATCTGGTGCTGAAGAAGATCCTGCCTATCCAGACTGATCCCCAGTGGAGTCGCTAGCTGTTGCGCCCGAAAAATCCGGTTTGGGACTTCTCGTTTTGCAGCGTGAAAAATAGTAGAGCCGCCACCAATATTTATTTGGGAAAACATCAGAAAAACCCTTTTTTTTTGGAAAAGCGAGTGGTCTTTCGAAATCAGAGATGTAGGTTCGGGGGTCGGTTACGCATGGGGAAGGTATTAGCATCCCATACGTCCTTTCTACTGAAAGGGAACCATTAACTCGATGTGTGGTTTGACAAAGGTTTGAGTTGAAAGCGATTGGTTCTACTTCTTCCTTTTCTTTTCCTTTTCCCTTCTTTCTTTGTCTGTGATGCTTGATGGTTTCTCTAGCATTATCATGATGTTATGTTGTATTCATATGCATTTGTTTTCCTTCTATGTGTGCTCCTTGCGCATTTTCTCTTTGTTCACATACCATGTTCATGCATTCCTCAATTCCCACGTCCCCTCTTCTTTGCTCCCTTTCTAAAGGTAAATTCATGCATTTCTTCCCCACCTTATCATGATCCCTTCCTCTTGGCTCCCTTTCTTAAGGTAAACAATGTTTGCGATTGCTTATTGATTTCCTGTGTTAATTCTTGAATTGGAATGCTATATGATATGCAACATGCTATTGTATGCTTTTGTCTGGACTGTTCTGGGTTTTCATTTGCAGGTGGGGGTTTATGATGGGTAGTTTTAGGCGGTATGTCCTTGCTACACACACTCACACCTTATGCTTATTGTGCTTTGAGAGGGGCCTAAAACCCAAGGTCTGACAAAACTTAGGGGAGTGGAAATGAGTAGTGACTGGCAATTGGACCGTTGTCCTTCTGACTCTCACGAAAGTTTCAGCCGGAGTATGCTCTTTCACGATGCCTCACACCAGATGGCGTACCATCGTTGTGGGTGCTATTGTGAGAGAGAATTAGCTCTGGTAGCCTGGTGAGGAAGTGATTAAAGCCAACATGGGAGGAACATCTGAGTTGCCCTAGAACCTAGGTTCCCGCCTCGTAGGACACAAGGACATACAAATTGTGTGTTGCAATGTAATCTAGGCATGTTTTCCAAAAGGAGTAGAAGGAGATTTTTCCAAAAAAAAAAAAGAAAAGGAAAGAATTAGAACAAATCGCCACCAATATTTATTTGGGAAAACATCGGAAAAACCCTTTTTTTTGGAAAAGCGAGTGGTCTTTCGAAATCAGAGATGTAGGTTCGGGGGTCGGTTACGCATGGGGAAGGTATTAACATCCCATACGTCCTTTCTACTGAAAGGGAACCATTAACTCGATGTGTGGTTTGACAAAGGTTTGAGTTGAAAGCGATTTGTTCTACTTCTTTTCTTTTCTTTTCTTTTTTTTTATTTGAAAAATCGTTTTATTGAAAACGGAAGACATGAATATTTTTGTTATCTTTGAAAAGTGGAAACAAAACAAAGATTTTTTAAAAGGGTGCTTGACGGGACGGACCCACTCCTACGTACCCTCACTGGGTTGAGGGATCAAAGCTACGTAGTTCTCGGCTTTTGCGTCTGAAAACGGCTTAAGAGTTTTTCGCAATTGGGTGAGCGTTTGTAAAGACCGAACAACAACGGTTAGAATGGCCTCACTACTAACTCTTTTTTGAAAATAAAATCATCATTAGCGATCTAAACGGCAACAGCGCGAGTGATCATCAATGACAATTTGTTTTATTTAATGGAGGAAGAAAATGTTTTCGCAAAGCAAGGAGCGTTTGAAAATGAGTTTAGAAAATGGGTTTTGGAAAACAAGTAGAACATTATTCAATCAATTCCAAGTCCATGACCAAATGCGACAATGAATGAACAAGATCCAAACATACTCACCAATCAAGCAATCATAAACATGTTGATTATTAACCAAGATTAGACATGCCAATATAATCAAGAGATCCAATTGTTAAGGATGCAAGACAAAGTTCTCAAGACAATTGTGTGTGTGTGTGAGAATTGCTACGGGACGGGCAACAATCTCAAAGGGGTGCATATACCTTCAAAGGGGTGCATATACCTTAATGACTCTATGCTACAACCGGAAAAGTAGGCTTACGTCTTCATTAAGAATACATACTAGTGAAAGGAAGGGCACACAATTAAATCAAGTCATTCAAATGGCATCAAGAACAAGTGAACACAATTGATCATAGGCATAGAGTATTCTAGGTTTAATGAATGAACATGTGAGCGATGATACATGATTAAGCAAGCATGTGAATGCATGAGCATACAAGAGAATGCATGAATAAGTATACAAGAGAATGCATGAGCATACAAGAATGCATGAGCATTTATTATGCATGGTATACAAGTATGAGTGAATGTGTGTGCAAGCATGCAAGGTGTCGCATAGATGATGCAAATAAGTGAAATGCAAAGTTTGAAAATGTTTTGAGTAAGAAGTGGTAAAAATGTTTTGGGGTTTTAAATGAGAAGTAGTAAAAGTTTAAAATGCAAATGATTGAAATGTTTTGGGATTTTTTTTTTATGCAAATTTACAAGTGGTAAAAAGTTTGAGTGAGAAGTTAATGAAATGGTAGAGTAAAAATGCGTGAGGTAAATGGTAATTATTTAATGAGATGGTAAAGTAAAAAGGTAAAAGGGTAAAAACACAATTGCACAATTGCATTTATTCACACAAGATCAAAACAACACGTTTTCAAGCACAAAATATGCACAAAAGTGGCCTAAGGCCGAAGCAATGCTAAGCACAAATCACCATCAAATTTCATGCTAAAATTCACAATTAATACAAGAAACAATTCACAAGACTAAACCCTAGATCATCATGCCATGTTCTAAAGTAAGCATCAAGCATATCATGTATTTTATTCTTCACAAAATCAAAGAAGTAAAAAGGCAACAAAAACCCTAGGTTTTGAAGCAACAACCCGAGGCACCCAACACCAAAATCAAGCCAAAATTCAACTTAAAATCATGAAATGAACAAAATGAACACAAGAACCCTAAAATCCATGCTATGGCCGAAGCAAAATAGGTAGGAAAACAAGGTTTTATTTCACGAAAATCATGCAAATGAGGTAGAAATGCAAAGAATGATGAGAAAACACAAGAATCTTTCCTTCAAGGCCAAGGACTCATCTCAAACACCCAAGGCTCCCAATGTCCTTGTCCAATAATGTTTGAAATGAGTCCTCAAAGCTTCTTTCAAGAAGGAAAGAGGAATAGAAGAGAGATTACATGATGAAAATTAAAGAAAATGCAAGGGTTAGTGAGCTTACCTCTAGATCTAGCTAGAAAATGAAGAAGGAAAGAGAATAGAAGCAAGAACACTTGAAGAACACCTCAAGAACCTCTTGTACCTTTCGCAAATGCTTGATTCTTGATGGTTTTTGATGAAACTTTGATGATTATGCAAGTTTAGAAGTAGATTTATTGAAAGGATGAAGAATAAACAAGGTTTGATGGTTGATTTTTTGGAAGAATTTTGAAGAAAAGAATATGGGTATGGTGGCTGGTTGCTTCGAAGGAATGAGAGAAAGAGAGGAGAGATTTGGGTGCTAGGGTAAAAAAAATGAGTCTCTCCTCATGGTCTCCTATTTTGGGTTTTATATGAGGTGCAAAATTAAGGGTATATAGGACATTGTGCTTTTGCAAACCATTGAGATTTGAGTTAGAATTTGAATCAAAGGCCAAGATTGCAATGCACATGGATTAGGGACAAGGAGAAAACACAAATGAGTGAGGAATAGCTGGTCATACACAAAAATTATGAGTTTTTGTTGCACAAAAATTGTTGAGGGCACCTAGGTCATTCTACACAAAGTTGTAGCCTAGGATTTGATCTAGAATTTTAATCAATGGCTAGGAATACAATTCACATGGATCAAGGGCATGAGGAAACACAAAATGAGGTGAAAATGAGCTGGAAAATTCGGAGCAAATGAGGCCTTGGTGCCCAAGTTTTGCAAGCTTGTCAAGAAAAATAGTACATTTTGTCTTATTGGGGACACTTCCTTATTTTCACCATTTTTGATTATTCTTTTCTAGATAATTCCATAAAAATCATGCCACTTTGGGCCATATCCTAGGAATCAATGATTGGGCCCAAAATTCCATGATATCACCCTTCCCAAAATTGATTTGAGACCTCACCTTGATGGAAATTCCCATTTTGCCCTTTTGCTTAAAATTTGAATTTTATGCCAAAAATCATGCATGCATGCGCACAAAAATTCATAACCCAAATCATCTAGATCCAAATAAATTCCTCTGAGACGGAACAATGATTTTTGGTGAGAAATTGCAATAAAAGGGGTACCGACTCACATTGAGCCGGCAAAGGAGGCTGCCTAAAGCCTTTTAACGAATCGCGAACGATCCGAGTTTGCACTTGGGACTGGGAGCGTGCAGGCTCAAAAGAGGTGGTCTTTCGAGCGACCAGGGGGAGGGTACTATATCAAGTCTAGATCTCGATATTTCCCTAGGACTGCGCCATGTTTTAGACCAACACGGCTATCCTTTTCGATTGGACCTACTGAGATCAGAGGGACTTACCTGCAGCTCGAATACAAGTTGAAGTCAGTCTTTCTGGGGGACACGTGGGTCCAAAAGGGGGGATTCGGAAATCCAATTCATCTTCTTCAAGGTCAATGCTTTCACACCGATCCAGGGGTGCCTGCTCTGGTCGCAGGACTTTTCTTCAGGTTTCTCAGGTTGGCGGTACCTGCACATGTCAGCAGATGCAATGCATGGTGCATGGAATGAATGCATGTTATGCAAAGGCCTGTTATGCGAATGCATGCGATGCGATGATTTTGGGTGAATGATGAATGCTGGGGAATGCTTTTCTTTCAGCTTTGATTGTTTTTTTTTTCTTTCATCTTTTAATTCTTCTTTTGATCAGCTTTCTGTTTTCTGATCATTTGTTTTTTCTTCTTTTTGCCTGATCAGCTTTTTTTTTTCTTCTGATCCTTTGCTTTTTAGTGCTCTTCTTTTTTTTAATAAAAGGCTTATTCTTTTGCTGGTTCAACCGACCCCCGACACTCCTGGCACGAGACTGAGGAACTGATTTACGGGACCCATGAGCCGAGTGCAAGTTTGCTTTATGGTTTGCCTTCTGGAATGACTTATGAGTGCAACTTTCCTTGCAAGATTAACTTTCTTTGGGAGATTGCTTATTTCCTGTGACTTTTAAGGATTTCGCAATGATTTGTAATGCTCTATGATGTATGCACATGTTTTGCAACTCAGTATTACCATCATCATAAAACGTTTATCTTGAGCAGAGAAGCGGAAAATAACAAACCGGTAGGAAAAAGTTGAGCTTTATTGATGTAGAAGCCAATCGCACAGAATGTTACGACGACTGTTCAATACATTTGAAAGTTTAAACTACAAAAAGACACGAAAAAAAGAGAAAAGCAAATTTCTGACTGTTCGTCTCTGTGGAGCAGTGCCAACATCTGTGTCCTTGACCTTGATCATTCCCTCATTCAAGCCTCGGGGAAGGTTGTATGCCTTTGTTTAACTTTCCACGCCCAAGTTTTCTGACCCTAATTTTTGCCTGGATCGCCCTTTCGGGTTTTCAATCCACCGGGTCGCTCTGATTTTGCCTAGGCCGCCCTTTCGGGTTTTCAACCTAGCTAGCTGATTCTTACTTGGCTTATCTTTCTCTTTTTTCGTCTATTTCTTTCAGGCATAATACTTCTTCACTTGATCAGAATTGATCGGATTCCGGAGATCCTCGCCATCCATGTCTGTGAGTAACAGCGCCCCTCCAGAAAAGGCTTTCTTGACAACATAGGGACCATCATAGCTGGGTGTCCACTTTCCTCGGGGATCAGTCTGAATAGGCAGGATCTTCTTCAGCACCAGATCGCCTTTCTTGAATTCACGAGGTCTGACTTTCTTATCAAAAGCTGTTCTCATCCTCTGCTGGTATAACTGACCGTGGCATAAGCCTGCAATCCTTTTCTCCTCAATCAGGTTTAGTTGATCCAACCGGGCCTGTACCCACTCAGCTTCTTCTAGTTTTGTTTCCATCAGTACCCGCAGGGAGGGTATTTCAACTTCAATGGGCAGGACTGCTTCTGACCCATATACCAAGGAAAAAGGGGTTGCCCCAGTTGATGTACGCACTGAAGTACGGTAGCCATGCAGAGCAAAGGGAAACATCTCATGCCAGTCCTTGTATGTTACCACCATCTTCTGCACTATCCGCTTGATGTTCTTGTTTCTTGCAGAGTAGCTTGAAGATCGGCTCGCAGGTGGCCGTCAGCTGGAAGATGAATCGGGAGATGTAATTCAACCTTCCCAGAAAGCCACGGACTTCTTTTTCTGTTTTGGGCACAGGCATTTCAAGGATGGCTTTCACTTTGTCTGGATCCACCTCAATCCCCTTCTGACTAACAATGAAGCCTAGCAACTTCCCTAATCTCACCCCGAATGTGCACTTGGCAGGGTTCAACTTGAGCTTGTACTTCCTCAACCGATCGAAGAGTTTTTGCAAGTTGACAATGTGCTCTTTGTCAGTTTTGGATTTTGCGATCATGTCATCATCATAGACCTCAATCTCCTTATGCATCATATCGTGGAACAAGGTGACCATGGCCCTCTGGTAGGTTGCGCCAGCATTCTTCAACCCGAATGGCATGACTTTATAACAGAAAGTACCCCAGAGAGTGATGAAAGTTGTCTTTTCCATGTCTTCGGGGTCCATCTTGATCTGGTTATATCCCGAATATCCATCCATGAAGGAGAATAACGAGTGTTGTGCAGTGCTATCCACCAAGACATCAATATGTGGCAGTGGGAAGTCGTCTTTGGGACTAGCACGATTCAGATCTCGGTAGTCAACACACATTCTAACCTTCCCGTCCTTCTTGGGAACTGGGACAATATTGGCAACCCACTGTGGGTATTTGGCCACTCCTAGGAATCCTGCATCAAATTGCTTCTTTACTTCGTCTCTGATTTTGAGGGACATCTCAGGCTTCATCCTCCTCAATTTCTGCTTAACGGGCGGGCATTCAGGTTTGACCGGCAGCTTGTGTACCACAATATCAGTGTCCAACCCAGGCACATCTTGGTAGGACCACAACGTAGTCATGCAACAGCTGTACCAACTTCATGCGATCTTCGTCATTCATGGCTGTTCCCACTTTGACCTCTTTCTTGTTCTCAGCTGTACCCAAGTTAATCACTTCGGTAGATTCCCCGTGAGGCTGGATTACCCTTTCCTCTTGCTTCATTAGTCTCATGAGTTCCGGAGGAGCTTCCCAATCTTCCTCAACATCCCCCTCGGCTTGGTTGATAGGATGATCAAAGTCAGAATGCGGACTGTTGACACTACTGTTTTCAGAGACCATTACTGTGGATCTGCGTTTTACCGTAGCGAAAAAGCAGAATGAAAGGCGAAACAAGCAAGCAAGCAATAATAAAGCAGAAAAAAGACTCATGCAATGAAGAGAAAATGATTTTTATTGATTGAGAAATTCAAAACAAACGTTTTTATTGATGATGATGATTCAGAAAATAAAAACATGTGTGCCCCTAGCAACTAGTCTTATGGCCTTGGGCAGAGCCACAGGATTGCATTACAGATGATTACATTGAACCAAAGGTCACAGGAAAGTCGGCAGCTTCCCAGTTCTTCAACTCTTCACCGTCACAGCAGCGGCGAACCAGACTTGCACTACCCTCCTCATCTTCAGAGCCATCCTTGATGACAGCAACTTGGTTGGGATCCAGCAGACCAGCACTCACGAAGCTCTGGCTAATGTCACAAATTGGGATCCTCTGGGGCCATGTCCATGTTATATTTATATTGTTTCATGAATGCTTCGGACAGATCCTTCCAGCAACGGATTTCTGAGGCTTGCAGTTTCATGTACCAATCTAGAGGAGCTCCGGCCAAACTGTTTTGGAAGCAGTAAATCAGCAGTTTGTCATCATTGGCATAAGGACCCATCTTCTGGACAAACATTGTAACATGACTCTCAGGACAGCCGGTGCCTCGGTACTTGTCCACTTCAGGAGCTTTGAACTTCGGTGGTAATACCAAATCTGGGACTAAGCATAGCTCACGAGCTTCTCTAGCCCTGACGCCAGCACCTTCCACGGCTCTTACCCTCTCTTCTAGTGCACGAATCGGGTCATTTGGCTGCGATCCCTCAAACATGTGGCCTTGGGGTTGACTGCCCATGCTATGGTAATATCCTCCAGGCTGAGGAACATTGTGAGGGTGTGCAACAAGCCCCGGAATAGGGCTGAGCACAGCATGAGGACTAGGAGTCTGGACCTGCGGTCTTCCAGCAGCTCCCCCAGACACGGCAGCAATAGCCTGATGTGGCCCAACAGCGTCAGCAAGAATGGGTCTAACAATTTGCGGCATGTACTCGGCGGGCATCCCCCAAGGATATCTTTGTGACTGATTCAGCCTATTCATCCCTGAAGCAAAGACGGGATGACTGATTCTAGACCCCGGAGGAACTGTGGCTGCAGCATTAACTGACACTGGAGGAGGTATAAAAGAAATGACACCATCGGGACCCACCACAGCGGTACCTTCAGCAGCGGTTCCACTCTTTAGGCTTTGTAGCAAAGCCATCATCTCATGCATTTGGGTCTCCATGGCCCCAACCTTATCCTTTAGAACCTGGTTCTCCTGAGCCAGCTGCTCAGGATTAATAATCTGCACACCCAGATCTTCGTGCTCTGGATTACTCTCGGTCTCAATCTCTGGGTAATCTTGCAGATTGGCCATCAACTTTGCTTGCAGTCGGGTGAAGTATCGGTGACGGAGAACCAGCTTGCCTGACTTGCTCTGACGAAACATTTTTTTTTTATGAGCAGGGGTATTAATGAATGCAATGAATGCAATGCAAATGGGTGTTAGTTTTAGTTTGTCTTATGCCGTGAACCACAGTGTGCCATGTCTTGCCATAGGCCTATCAGTGGACTTTGATTATCTTTGTTTGAAACACGACAAGATTGGAATCAATAAGTGAAACAAAACATACTCCATACATTCAAATTCAAGCAAGTACTTCAAGCCTTACATTTCAAAAGGTAGAATACTCAAATGGAAATACGGTCATCCAGAAAGAGAGAGTACAATGAAAATTACAAACAAGAGCTCAACTACATAGAGCTTTAAAATCTTCAGTTCTCTTTCTCTTGTTGCCTGTGGGAACCCTTCCAGTCTTCTCTCTGACTTCTTCAACCAAGGCCCTGCAAAACTCCACGAATTTGTAAGCTGCCAGTGGAGTGTTAAAGGGAAACATCTCAACCTCAGCCTTTCTTAGCTTTTTAGGTACACCTGCAAGAGCTTGGTTGGCCAACTCTGCAAGCTCAGAGAATCTAGCCTTCCACTGTTGAATTTCATCTTTCAACTCAATGATAACTGCCTGTTCTTCAATCCTGCCAAGCAGTTCAACAAAGCAGTGTTCCCAATGCTGACTCTCATCCTTCACCTGCCTGTATGCATCACTGATGTGTCGAAGGTTTCTTTTCAGTTCATCAGAAATCTCTCGCTCAAATCCTAGAGCCTGCTTGTATTCTTTGAGAATGCTCTCAACTGAATTTCTTTCTTGCACGACACTGCTCAGTTTGCTTTCCCACTCAGCCTGTAGCAAGCGGGACTCTCTTTTTGACTTTGCAAGCAAGCTCTTCACAGTCCTCTCATCCATCTTTGTCTTTTCATAGAGATCTCTCCACTGACTGGTCTCTTCAATGGCTCTCTTTTGTTTAGCCTTTTGCCTCTTAATTTCATCTTTGGCTACTTGCAGATACTTTTGAGCTTCTAGCTTTTCCTTCTCTTCTACTTTGAGTTTCTTGTCAAACTCCTCAATGGCAGCAGATTTGAGAGCATTATCTTCTTTTAATCTTTGGTTGTTCAGAGTCAACTTCTCTATCTCAGCTTGCAAGGATTTTTTCTCTTCCTCTGCCTTCATTAGAGCCAACTTGACCTCACCTAACTCTTCAACAACGGGAGTACCAGAGTCTATTACCTCCCTCTCAACTTGCAATAATTTCTGATAAGGCAATCGGACGCTCTGAATCCTTTTCTCAAGCCATTGAGCAAAGGTAACACCACTAGTTCTCTGAGAGATCTCTACTTTTCCATAACGAGTCACCATACTCCAAGCTTGCAAAATCTTCCTAGTCAAACTGTCATCCTTCGGACCTCCCTCATAGATGTAAAACGGGAATGCCATCTCTTCAGTAGGCGAGTTCCTCATAGGATATCCTAATTGTCTCAGCGTCAGGGAGGGATTGTAGTTAATGCACCCTTTAGTGCCCATCAGTGGAACATTTTGAAAACCACCACAGCGGAAGACTACCTCACGTCTAGCTTCCCAGCAAGATGAAAGATAACAACGAACCGAGTGCTCGTCTAGACTCCCTAGTGTAACACCCCCCTTTTACTATTACAACTAAATAGACAATTATCAGAGTCACCTCGAAGGGCGCTACATTTTTCACCATTTTAAAAAAAAACACCATTTATTCCAAAAAAAAATCTCCAAAATAATTTATATAAAAGAAATCACCAAGCAGCGGAAATATTAACCAGTTTAAACATCTCCAGAATTAACAATTAGAGACATCTCCAAAATTAATTAAAACAATTTCCAATAACTAAAATAATAGTTCAAAACGATACTAACGACTCCCCGGTGCTACATATCAGAGCTGACACAGACCCAAACGAGAGAGGAAGCAAAACCTAGCAATTCCTCCACGAGCACTAGCGATCACCTGCAGCGTTGCCGCATGAGAGCAACATTCCAAGCAGAAGGGGTGAGTCTAACAGAGGTAATAAGCAGATGATAAAAATATGCTAGCATCAGGTAACTACAGCAACACAATACAATTACACCATATCACAGCACCAGATACCAAAGGAAAAGTCCATTTGACAGTGAACCACGACGGGCATATCACCAATAAACACCAGAGGCAGAGCCTATATCACCAAAACATGCATATGACAATGCGACACCATGATTATTCACCAACTCACCATAACAAGTATTTAAAATAAATACTATATCACCAGAATCAAAACAAATGATTTCACCAAAAATAGCACCAAGTTGTAGCATCACAGCTACCACTAAACTCTCCTGAGCATACCAGCACCGCACCTGAAATATTAACACCAGACGGCTCCACAACGCGGACATAACGCACGCACACCACGCACAAGACTGGCGCACAGCGCCTAGGCACATCGCACCTACTTCAGCGAATTAATTAAAATAGCAAACGACATTGGATTTCAACAAATAAATACTTGTTGGAAAGCCCTATGGGTCTGGTTATCATCCCTAAGTTCAGTTTTTGAAGGAGAGTGTCCAATAGGTACAGTTTTCGAAAAGCACACAGGCTAGTTGCAAAAGAGGACAGTTTCTGTCCTTCAAATTCAAGCAATTCCAACGTGACCAAAACTCAATCAAATTGCATGAAACTTGTGCATAAACTGGGGCAAATTTTGTCTAGTTTTCAAAGAAATTGGATTCGTTCGAAAAGGAGTTCTTTTGAAAACGTGGTAACCAAAACACTGACCCTGTGTCCAGATTGTTTCCAGAATCTTACTCTAACTTGTGGAATTCCTATCTCGAGCTACACAACTCTAAACGCAACCAAACCAGTGCCAAATTAACAAGAATTAAGTCTATTTTCCATAAAAATAAACCACATAATTTTTCGGTCAATACAACGTTCCCAGTCACCGAAATACCGAATCTATACCCAAATCGTTTCCAGAATTTTAACCTAACTTGTATCGCCTATAACTCGAGCTATACAACTCCGAATTTGACGAAACCAGTGCCAAAACGACCGGCGTTAAGTCTATTTTCAAAAACAATCAACCTCATAATTTTTGGATCAACCAAACAGCGCCAGTTTTAGAAAAACCGAACCTGTGTCCAGAATCGCTAAATTGCCAAACACCAAACCCTAACGGCAACGACACCGCAACCACCACAACAAAAACGACAATTCGACAACGCGACAACAACAATCAACCACGCACAGCAACAATAAAAACACGAACAATAACAACACCATCATCGTGATACAACAATCACGCAACAACAAATAACGAAACAAATCACAATAACGTGCAATAATCATCAAAGCACCAATCTCAACAAAAACACGATATGCAACAACACGAACAATTCAACAAAACCCTAGACTACCCACACATAATTATCATCAACCCATTATCAAGGTTAAGCCCACCCTTACCTCGAATAACGTAAGCTCCGGAACACGACGAACGAGACACGAACAAAACCACAGCAACACGAACGATCTCCTTTTGAAATTCTTCGCGAAACCCTCCTCTTCTCTCCCTCTTTGCGCCGCGTGCTCTCTCTCTCACTCTCACTTTCATTTTTCTTTTGCTTGCTGCGAATGAGGGTTTGGCTTAAACCCCCAGGGTTTAAGTTGAGGGCTCAGTAAACACTGGGCTCTCTACGTCACCACCTCCTTTACTCGTTTCACCTCCTACGCATATAAAATATTAACCTTTTAATTTATCTATATCCCGCCTCCAAATTATTTTAATAATTCAATCAACTATTTTAATTAAATTATTTCCGGGGTGTTACACCTAGAAACTGGATCCACTCTTGAATACTCATGGTTTTCACCTCACAAGATACGGCATAGTCAATCAACTTTTCCACTTTCTTTGGATTGGTGAAAACATGGATAAGAAGCCAGGCATATAACAGATGGGAAGAGCAAGAGATTTTCTTCCTTTTGAGTTCACAGTGGTGAGTAAGAGCGGAATAAGTGTCAGCAAGCATTGCAGGGATCGGATTGATAGGATTCTCCTCATTCTGGAAAGCTAAGAAAATGCCAATGACAGTTGTTGCACCCCGAAAAATCCTTTGGAGGGATTTCTCTTCGCACAACATGAATTGGAGTCGCCACCAATATTTTTTTAGAGGTAAAACATTGAAAAAAACCTTTCTTGAAAGACAATGGTCCTTGGAACCACGAGATTTGAGTTCGGGGGTCGGTTATGCATGGGGAAGGTACGAGCACCCCACACATCCTTTCTACTGAAAGGGAACCTCGATTTGACGTGTGATTTAAAAGGTTGATTTAAGAAATGCTTTGTTTTTATCTCTCTTTATCTCTCCTTACTTTATGGAAAAACTTAAGGAAGATTTAATCTTTTGCGCTTGACGGGAGGGCACCGTGCCTACGTATCCTGGGGAGGGAATCAAAGCAACGTAGTTCTTGTTTTCGAAAATTGTTTTGTTTTTAGAAATTGCCTTGTTTTGGAAAAGGGTTTGTTTTTTTTAAAAAGAAAATGGTTTTCATTTGTCGTGCTTGACGGGAATGTGACCCGCTCCTACGTATCTCCCAGTGCGATGGAGAATTCAAAGCTTACGTAGTTCTCGGTTGTCGAGAAAAGGTTTTTATTTTTTAGTTGTTTAATTGTGAAAATTGAATGTTCGCAGTGATCAAACAACAAAGGTTTCGAGTGATCACCACTAGCATCCCATTATTGACGATCGTGCAAGCAAAGGCTTCGCATTATCCTCAACAAAGTTTTTAATTTGTGAAATGAGAGTTCTTTTGAAAAATGAGTGTTCATGATAATCAATTGAGCAAAGACTCCAAGTGATCACCACTAGCACCCCATTGTTGACAATCGTGCAAGCAAAGGCTTCGCATTATCCTCAACAAAGTTTGATTTGTGAAAAATAGTTTGAAATTGTTTTGAGAAGAAGTGAAGTTGTTTATCAATGATTATGTAAATGCAAAAAAAATGTTTTGAAGTTGGAACGTTACTAACGAGTAACAAGTTGTTCTTTGTATGCAACATGGTTTTGAAGTTTTGGAGAGTTACTAACGAGTAACAATTGGTGGAAATCAAAACAAGCAAATTGTGAACACCAATTCAACAAATGAAAACTACCCAGAACAGTCCAGACAAAAGCATACAATAGCATGTTGCATATCATATAGCATTCCAATTCAAGAATTAACACAGGAAGTCAATAAGCAATCGCAAACATTGTTTACCTTAAGAAAGGGAGCCAAGAGGAAGGGATCATGATAAGGTGGGGAAGAAATGCATGAATTTACCTTTAGAAAGGGAGCAAAGAAGAGGGGATGTGGGAATTGAGGAATGCATGAACATGGTATGTGAACAAAGAGAAAATGCGCAAGGAGCACACATAGAAGGAAAACAAATGCATATGAATACAACATAACATCATGATAATGCTAGAGAAACCATCAAGCATCACAGACAAAGAAAGAAGGGAAAAGGAAAAGAAAAGGAAGAAAAGGAAGAAGTAGAACAAAGCTTTCAATTCAAACGATTTAAACCACACATCGAGTTAACTAGGCTTGACCCTCGCCTTTTATAAAAATTCCCCAGTGGAGTCGCCAGCTGTTGCGCCCGAAAAATCCGGTTTGGGAATTCTCGTTTTGCAACGTGAAAAATAGTAGAGCCGCCACCAATATTTATTTGGGAAAACATCGGAAAAACCCTTTTTTTTTGGAAAAGCGAGTGGTCTTTCGAAATCAGAGATGTAGGTTCGGGGGTCGGTTACGGATGGGGAAGGTATTAGCATCCCATACGTCCTTTCTACTGAAAGGGAACCATTTACTCGATGTGTGGTTTGACAAAGGTTTGAGTTGAAAGCGATTTGTTCTACTTCTTTTCTTTTCTTTTCTTTTTTTTTATTTGAAAAATCGTTTTATTGAAAACGGAAGACAGGAATATTTTTGTTATCTTTGAAAAGTGGAAACAAAACAATGATTTTTTAAAAGGGTGCTTGACGGGACGGACCCGCTCCTACGTACCCTCACTGGGTTGAGGGATCAAAGCTACGTAGTTCTCGGCTTTTGCGTCTGAAAACAGCTTAAGAGTTTTTCGCAATTGGGTGAGCATTTGTGAAGACCGAACAACAACGGTTAGAATGGCCTCACTACTAACTCTTTTTTGAAAATAAAATCATCATTAGCGATCTAAACGGCAACAGCGCGAGTGATCATCAATGACAATTTGTTTTATTTAATGGAGGAAGAAAATGTTTTCGCAAAGCAAGGAGCGTTTGAAAATGAGTTTAGAAAATGGGTTTTGGAAAACAAGTAGAACATTATTCAATCAATTCCAAATCCATGACCAAATGCGACAATGAATGAACAAGATCCAAACATACTCACCAATCAAGCAATCATAAACATGTTGATTATTAATCAAGATTAAACATGCCAATATAATCAAGAGATCCAATTATTAAGGATGCAAGACAAAGTTCTCAAGACAATTGTGTGTGTGTCTGTGAGAATTGCTACGGGACGGGCAACAATCTCAAAGGGGTGCATATACCTTAATGACTCTATGCTACAACCGGAAAAGTAGGCTTACGTCTTCATTAAGAATACATACTAGTGAAAGGAAGGGCACACAATTAAATCAAGTCATTCAAATGGCATCAAGAACAAGTGAACACAATTGATCATAGGCATAGAGTATTCTAGGTTTAATGAATGAACATGTGAGCGATGATACATGATTAAGCAAGCATGTGAATGCATGAGCATACAAGAGAATGCATGAATAAGTATACAAGAGAATGCATGAGCATACAAGAATGCATGAGCATTTATTATGCATGGTATACAAGTATGAGTGAATGTGTGTGCAAGCATGCAAGGTGTCGCATAGATGATGCAAATAAGTGAAATGCAAAGTTTGAAAATATTTTGAGTAAGAAGTGGTAAAAGTGTTTTGGGGTTTTAAATGAGAAGTAGTAAAAGTTTAAAATGCAAATGATTGAAATGTTTTGGGATTTTTTTTTTATGCAAATTTACAAGTGGTAAAAAGTTTGAGTGAGAAGTTAATGAAATGGTAGAGTAAAAATGCGTGAGGTAAATGGTAATTATTTAATGAGATGGTAAAGTAAAAAGGTAAAATGGTAAAAACACAATTGCACAATTGCATTTATTCACACAAGATCAAAACAACACGTTTTCAAGCACAAAATATGCACAAAAGTGGCCTAAGGCCGAAGCAATGCTAAGCACAAATCACCATCAAATTTCATGCTAAAATTCACAATTAATACACGAAACAATTCACAAGACTAAACCCTAGATCATGCCATGTTCTAAAGTAAGCATCAAGCATATCATGTATTTTATTCTTCACAAAATCAAAGAAGTAAAAAGGCAACAAAAACCCTAGGTTTTGAAGCAACAACCCGAGGCACCCAACACCAAAATCAAGCCAAAATTCAACTTAAAATCATGAAATGAACAAAATGAACACAAGAACCCTAAAATCCATGCTATGGCCGAAGCAAAATAGGTAGGAAAACAAGGTTTTATTTCACCAAAATCATGCAAATGAGGTAGAAATGCAAAGAATGATGAGAAAACACAAGAATCTTTCCTTCAAGGCCAAGGACTCATCTCAAACACCAAAGGCTCCCAATGTCCTTGTCCAATAATGTTTGAAATGAGTCCTCAAAGCTTCTTTCAAGAAGGAAAGAGGAATAGAAGAGAGATTACATGATGAAAATTAAAGAAAATGCAAGGGTTAGTGAGCTTACCTCTAGATCTAGCTAGAAAATGAAGAAGGAAAGAGAATAGAAGCAAGAACACTTGAAGAACACCACAAGAACCTCTTGAACCTTTCGCAAATGCTTGATTCTTGATGGTTTTTGATGAAACTTTGATGATTATGCAAGTTTAGAAGTTGATTTATTGAAAGGATGAAGAATAAACAAGGTTTGATGGTTGATTTTTTGGAAGAATTTTGAAGAAAAGAATATGGGTATGGTGGCTGGTTGCTGCGAAGGAATGAGAGAAAGAGAGGAGAGATTTGGGTGCTAGGGTAAAAAAAATGAGTCTCTCCTCATGGTCTCCTATTTTGGGTTTTATATGAGGTGCAAAATTAAGGGTATATAGGACATTGTGCTTTTGCAAACCATTGAGATTTGAGCTAGAATTTGAATCAAAGGCCAAGATTGCAATGCACATGGATTAGGGACAAGGAGAAAACACAAATGAGTGAGGAATAGCTGGTCATACACAAAAATTATGAGTTTTTGTTGCACAAAAATTGTTGAGGGCACCTAGGTCATTCTACACAAAGTTGTAGCCTAGGATTTGATCTAGAATTTTAATCAATGGCTAGGAATACAATTCACATGGATCAAGGGCATGAGGAAACACAAAATGAGGTGAAAATGAGCTGGAAAATTCGGAGCAAATGAGGCCTTGGTGCCCAAGTTTTGCAAGCTTGTCAAGAAAAATAGTACATTTTGTCTTATTGGGGACACTTCCTTATTTTCACCATTTTTGATTATTCTTTTCTAGATAATTCCATAAAAATCATGCCACTTTGGGCCATATCCTAGGAATCAATGATTGGGTCCAAAATTCCATGATATCACCCTTCCCAAAATTGATTTGAGACCTCACCTTGATGGAAATTCCCATTTTGCCCTTTTGCTTAAAATTTGAATTTTATGCCAAAAATCATGCATGCATGCGCACAAAAATTCATAACCCAAATCATCTAGATCCAAATAAATTCCTCTGAGACGGAACAATGATTTTTGGTGAGAAATTGCAATAAAAGGGGTACCGACTCACATTGAGCCGGCAAAGGAGGCTGCCTAAAGCCTTTTAACGAATCGCGAACGATCCGAGTTTGCACTTGGGACTGGGAGCGTGCAGGCTCAAAAGAGGTGGTCTTTCGAGCGACCAGGGGGAGGGTACTATATCAAGTCTAGATCTCGATATTTCCCTAGGACTGCGCCATGTTTTAGACCAACACGGCTATCCTTTTCGATTGGACCTACTGAGATCAGAGGGACTTACCTGCAGCTCGAATACAAGTTGAAGTCAGTCTTTCTGGGGGACACGTGGGTCCAAAAGGGGGGATTCGGAAATCCAATTCATCTTCTTCAAGGTCAATGCTTTCACACCGATCCAGGGGTGCCTGCTCTGGTCGCAGGACTTTTCTTCAGGTTTCTCAGGTTGGCGGTACCTGCACATGTCAGCAGATGCAATGCATGGTGCATGGAATGAATGCATGTTATGCAAAGGCCTGTTATGCGAATGCATGCGATGCGATGATTTTGGGTGAATGATGAATGCTGGGGAATGCTTTTCTTTCAGCTTTGATTGTTTTTTTTTTCTTTCATCTTTTAATTCTTCTTTTGATCAGCTTTCTGTTTTCTGATCATTTGTTTTTTCTTCTTTTTGCCTGATTAGCTTTTTTTTTTCTTCTGATCATTTGCTTTTTAGTGCTCTTCTTTTTTTTAATAAAAGGCTTATTCTTTTGCTGGTTCAACCGACCCCCGACACTCCTGGCACGAGACTGAGGAACTGATTTACGGGACCCATGAGCCGACTGCAAGTTTGCTTTATGGTTTGCCTTCTGGAATGACTTATGAGTGAAACTTTCCTTGCAAGATTAACTTTCTTTGGGAGATTGCTTATTTCCTGTGACTTTTAAGGATTTCGCAATGATTTGTAATGCTCTATGATGTATGCACATGTTTTGCAACTCAGTATTACCATCATCATAAAACGTTTATCTTGAGCAGAGAAGCGGAAAATAACAAACCGGTAGGAAAAAGTTGAGCTTTATTGATGTAGAAGCCAATCGCACAGAATGTTACGACGACTGTTCAATACATTTGAAAGTTTAAACTACAAAAAGACACGAAAAAAAGAGAAAAGCTAATTTCTGACTGTTCGTCTCTGTGGAGCAGTGCCAACATCTGTGTCCTTGACCTTGATCATTCCCTCATTCAAGCCTCGGGGAAGGTTGTATGCCTTTGTTTAACTTTCCACGCCCAAGTTTTCTGACCCTAATTTTTGCCTGGATCGCCCTTTCGGGTTTTCAATCCACCGGGTCGCTCTGATTTTGCCTAGGCCGCCCTTTCGGGTTTTCAACCTAGCTAGCTGATTCTTACTTGGCTTATCTTTCTCTTTTTTCGTCTATTTCTTTCAGGCATAATACTTCTTCACTTGATCAGAATTGACCGGATTCCGGAGATCCTCGCCATCCATGTCTGTGAGTAACAGCGCCCCTCCAGAAAAGGCTTTCTTGACAACATAGGGACCATCATAGCTGGGTGTCCACTTTCCTCGGGGATCAGTCTGAATAGGCAGGATCTTCTTCAGCACCAGATCGCCTTTCTTGAATTCACGAGGTCTGACTTTCTTATCAAAAGCTGTTCTCATCCTCTGCTGGTATAACTGACCGTGGCATAAGCCTGCAATCCTTTTCTCCTCAATCAGGTTTAGTTGATCCAACCGGGCCTGTACCCACTCAGCTTCTTCTAGTTTTTTTTCCATCAGTACACGCAGGGAGGGTATTTCAACCTCAATGGGCAGGACTGCTTCTGACCCATATACCAAGGAAAAAGGGGTTGCCCCAGTTGATGTACGCACTGAAGTACGGTAGCCATGCAGAGCAAAGGGAAACATCTCATGCCAGTCCTTGTATGTTACCACCATCTTCTGCACTATCCGCTTGATGTTCTTGTTTCTTGCAGAGTAGCTTGAAGATCGGCTCGCAGGTGGCCGTCAGCTGGAAGATGAATCGGGAGATGTAATTCAACCTTCCCAGAAAGCCACGGACTTCTTTTTCTGTTTTGGGCACAGGCATTTCAAGGATGGCTTTCACTTTGTCTGGATCCACCTCAATCCCCTTCTGACTAACAATGAAGCCTAGCAACTTCCCTAATCTCACCCCGAATGTGCACTTGGCAGGGTTCAACTTGAGCTTGTACTTCCTCAACCGATCGAAGAGTTTTTGCAAGTTGACAATGTGCTCTTTGTCAGTTTTGGATTTTGCGATCATGTCATCATCATAGACCTCAATCTCCTTATGCATCATATCGTGGAACAAGGTGACCATGGCCCTCTGGTAGGTTGCGCCAGCATTCTTCAACCCGAATGGCATGACTTTATAACAGAAAGTACCCCAGAGAGTGATGAAAGTTGTCTTTTCCATGTCTTCGGGGTCCATCTTGATCTGGTTATATCCCGAATATCCATCCATGAAGGAGAATAACGAGTGTTGTGCAGTGCTATCCACCAAGACATCAATATGTGGCAGTGGGAAGTCGTCTTTGGGACTAGCACGATTCAGATCTCGGTAGTCAACACACATTCTAACCTTCCCGTCCTTCTTGGGAACTGGGACAATATTGGCAACCCACTGTGGGTATTTGGCCACTCCT
The DNA here is from genome assembly GCA_963573325.1 of Astragalus glycyphyllos. Taxonomy (NCBI): domain Eukaryota; kingdom Viridiplantae; phylum Streptophyta; class Magnoliopsida; order Fabales; family Fabaceae; genus Astragalus; species Astragalus glycyphyllos. The sequence goes on along the minus strand of OY754310.1, from coordinate 35,187,757 downwards.
AGGAATCCTGCATCAAATTGCTTCTTTACTTCGTCTCTGATTTTGAGGGACATCTCAGGCTTCATCCTCCTCAATTTCTGCTTAACGGGCGGGCATTCAGGTTTGACCGGCAGCTTGTGTACCACAATATCAGTGTCCAACCCAGGCACATCTTGGTAGGACCACAACGTAGTCATGCAACAGCTGTACCAACTTCATGCGATCTTCGTCATTCATGGCTGTTCCCACTTTGACCTCTTTCTTGTTCTCAGCTGTACCCAAGTTAATCACTTCGGTAGATTCCCCGTGAGGCTGGATTACCCTTTCCTCTTGCTTCATTAGTCTCATGAGTTCCGGAGGAGCTTCCCAATCTTCCTCAACATCCCCCTCGGCTTGGTTGATAGGATGATCAAAGTCAGAATGCGGACTGTTGACACTACTGTTTTCAGAGACCATTACTGTGGATCTGCGTTTTACCGTAGCGAAAAAGCAGAATGAAAGGCGAAACAAGCAAGCAAGCAATAATAAAGCAGAAAAAAGACTCATGCAATGAAGAGAAAATGATTTTTATTGATTGAGAAATTCAAAACAAACGTTTTTATTGATGATGATGATTCAGAAAATAAAAACATGTGTGCCCCTAGCAACTAGTCTTATGGCCTTGGGCAGAGCCACAGGATTGCATTACAGATGATTACATTGAACCAAAGGTCACAGGAAAGTCGGCAGCTTCCCAGTTCTTCAACTCTTCACCGTCACAGCAGCGGCGAACCAGACTTGCACTACCCTCCTCATCTTCAGAGCCATCCTTGATGACAGCAACTTGGTTGGGATCCAGCAGACCAGCACTCACGAAGCTCTGGCTAATGTCACAAATTGGGATCCTCTGGGGCCATGTCCATGTTATATTTATATTGTTTCATGAATGCTTCGGACAGATCCTTCCAGCAACGGATTTCTGAGGCTTGCAGTTTCATGTACCAATCTAGAGGAGCTCCGGCCAAACTGTTTTGGAAGCAGTAAATCAGCAGTTTGTCATCATTGGCATAAGGACCCATCTTCTGGACAAACATTGTAACATGACTCTCAGGACAGCCGGTGCCTCGGTACTTGTCCACTTCAGGAGCTTTGAACTTCGGTGGTAATACCAAATCTGGGACTAAGCATAGCTCACGAGCTTCTCTAGCCCTGACGCCAGCACCTTCCACGGCTCTTACCCTCTCTTCTAGTGCACGAATCGGGTCATTTGGCTGCGATCCCTCAAACATGTGGCCTTGGGGTTGACTGCCCATGCTATGGTAATATCCTCCAGGCTGAGGAACATTGTGAGGGTGTGCAACAAGCCCCGGAATAGGGCTGAGCACAGCATGAGGACTAGGAGTCTGGACCTGCGGTCTTCCAGCAGCTCCCCCAGACACGGCAGCAGTAGCCTGATGTGGCCCAACAGCGTCAGCAAGAATGGGTCTAACAATTTGCGGCATGTACTCGGCGGGCATCCCCCAAGGATATCTTTGTGACTGATTCAGCCTATTCATCCCTGAAGCAAAGACGGGATGACTGATTCTAGACCCCGGAGGAACTGTGGCTGCAGCATTAACTGACACTGGAGGAGGTATAAAAGAAATGACACCATCGGGACCCACCACAGCGGTACCTTCAGCAGCGGTTCCACTCTTTAGGCTTTGTAGCAAAGCCATCATCTCATGCATTTGGGTCTCCATGGCCCCAACCTTATCCTTTAGAACCTGGTTCTCCTGAGCCAGCTGCTCAGGATTAATAATCTGCACACCCAGATCTTCGTGCTCTGGATTACTCTCGGTCTCAATCTCTGGGTAATCTTGCAGATTGGCCATCAACTTTGCTTGCAGTCGGGTGAAGTATCGGTGACGGAGAACCAGCTTGCCTGACTTGCTCTGACGAAACATTTTTTTTTTATGAGCAGGGGTATTAATGAATGCAATGAATGCAATGCAAATGGGTGTTAGTTTTAGTTTGTCTTATGCCGTGAACCACAGTGTGCCATGTCTTGCCATAGGCCTATCAGTGGACTTTGATTATCTTTGTTTGAAACACGACAAGATTGGAATCAATAAGTGAAACAAAACATACTCCATACATTCAAATTCAAGCAAGTACTTCAAGCCTTACATTTCAAAAGGTAGAATACTCAAATGGAAATACGGTCATCCAGAAAGAGAGAGTACAATGAAAATTACAAACAAGAGCTCAACTACATAGAGCTTTAAAATCTTCAGTTCTCTTTCTCTTGTTGCCTGTGGGAACCCTTCCAGTCTTCTCTCTGACTTCTTCAACCAAGGCCCTGCAAAACTCCACGAATTTGTAAGCTGCCAGTGGAGTGTTAAAGGGAAACATCTCAACCTCAGCCTTTCTTAGCTTTTTAGGTACACCTGCAAGAGCTTGGTTGGCCAACTCTGCAAGCTCAGAGAATCTAGCCTTCCACTGTTGAATTTCATCTTTCAACTCAATGATAACTGCCTGTTCTTCAATCCTGCCAAGCAGTTCAACAAAGCAGTGTTCCCAATGCTGACTCTCATCCTTCACCTGCCTGTATGCATCACTGATGTGTCGAAGGTTTCTTTTCAGTTCATCAGAAATCTCTCGCTCAAATCCTAGAGCCTGCTTGTATTCTTTGAGAATGCTCTCAACTGAATTTCTTTCTTGCACGACACTGCTCAGTTTGCTTTCCCACTCAGCCTGTAGCAAGCGGGACTCTCTTTTTGACTTTGCAAGCAAGCTCTTCACAGTCCTCTCATCCATCTTTGTCTTTTCATAGAGATCTCTCCACTGACTGGTCTCTTCAATGGCTCTCTTTTGTTTAGCCTTTTGCCTCTTAATTTCATCTTTGGCTACTTGCAGATACTTTTGAGCTTCTAGCTTTTCCTTCTCTTCTACTTTGAGTTTCTTGTCAAACTCCTCAATGGCAGCAGATTTGAGAGCATTATCTTCTTTTAATCTTTGGTTGTTCAGAGTCAACTTCTCTATCTCAGCTTGCAAGGATTTTTTCTCTTCCTCTGCCTTCATTAGAGCCAACTTGACCTCACCTAACTCTTCAACAACGGGAGTACCAGAGTCTATTACCTCCCTCTCAACTTGCAATAATTTCTGATAAGGCAATCGGACGCTCTGAATCCTTTTCTCAAGCCATTGAGCAAAGGTAACACCACTAGTTCTCTGAGAGATCTCTACTTTTCCATAACGAGTCACCATACTCCAAGCTTGCAAAATCTTCCTAGTCAAACTGTCATCCTTCGGACCTCCCTCATAGATGTAAAACGGGAATGCCATCTCTTCAGTAGGCGAGTTCCTCATAGGATATCCTAATTGTCTCAGCGTCAGGGAGGGATTGTAGTTAATGCACCCTTTAGTGCCCATCAGTGGAACATTTTGAAAACCACCACAGCGGAAGACTACCTCACGTCTAGCTTCCCAGCAAGATGAAAGATAACAACGAACCGAGTGCTCGTCTAGACTCCCTAGTGTAACACCCCCCTTTTACTATTACAACTAAATAGACAATTATCAGAGTCACCTCGAAGGGCGCTACATTTTTCACCATTTTAAAAAAAAACACCATTTATTCCAAAAAAAAATCTCCAAAATAATTTATATAAAAGAAATCACCAAGCAGCGGAAATATTAACCAGTTTAAACATCTCCAGAATTAACAATTAGAGACATCTCCAAAATTAATTAAAACAATTTCCAATAACTAAAATAATAGTTCAAAACGATACTAACGACTCCCCGGTGCTACATATCAGAGCTGACACAGACCCAAACGAGAGAGGAAGCAAAACCTAGCAATTCCTCCACGAGCACTAGCGATCACCTGCAGCGTTGCCGCATGAGAGCAACATTCCAAGCAGAAGGGGTGAGTCTAACAGAGGTAATAAGCAGATGATAAAAATATGCTAGCATCAGGTAACTACAGCAACACAATACAATTACACCATATCACAGCACCAGATACCAAAGGAAAAGTCCATTTGACAGTGAACCACGACGGGCATATCACCAATAAACACCAGAGGCAGAGCCTATATCACCAAAACATGCATATGACAATGCGACACCATGATTATTCACCAACTCACCATAACAAGTATTTAAAATAAATACTATATCACCAGAATCAAAACAAATGATTTCACCAAAAATAGCACCAAGTTGTAGCATCACAGCTACCACTAAACTCTCCTGAGCATACCAGCACCGCACCTGAAATATTAACACCAGACGGCTCCACAACGCGGACATAACGCACGCACACCACGCACAAGACTGGCGCACAGCGCCTAGGCACATCGCACCTACTTCAGCGAATTAATTAAAATAGCAAACGACATTGGATTTCAACAAATAAATACTTGTTGGAAAGCCCTATGGGTCTGGTTATCATCCCTAAGTTCAGTTTTTGAAGGAGAGTGTCCAATAGGTACAGTTTTCGAAAAGCACACAGGCTAGTTGCAAAAGAGGACAGTTTCTGTCCTTCAAATTCAAGCAATTCCAACGTGACCAAAACTCAATCAAATTGCATGAAACTTGTGCATAAACTGGGGCAAATTTTGTCTAGTTTTCAAAGAAATTGGATTCGTTCGAAAAGGAGTTCTTTTGAAAACGTGGTAACCAAAACACTGACCCTGTGTCCAGATTGTTTCCAGAATCTTACTCTAACTTGTGGAATTCCTATCTCGAGCTACACAACTCTAAACGCAACCAAACCAGTGCCAAATTAACAAGAATTAAGTCTATTTTCCATAAAAATAAACCACATAATTTTTCGGTCAATACAACGTTCCCAGTCACCGAAATACCGAATCTATACCCAAATCGTTTCCAGAATTTTAACCTAACTTGTATCGCCTATAACTCGAGCTATACAACTCCGAATTTGACGAAACCAGTGCCAAAACGACCGGCGTTAAGTCTATTTTCAAAAACAATCAACCTCATAATTTTTGGATCAACCAAACAGCGCCAGTTTTAGAAAAACCGAACCTGTGTCCAGAATCGCTAAATTGCCAAACACCAAACCCTAACGGCAACGACACCGCAACCACCACAACAAAAACGACAATTCGACAACGCGACAACAACAATCAACCACGCACAGCAACAACAAAAACACGAACAATAACAACACCATCATCGTGATACAACAATCACGCAACAACAAATAACGAAACAAATCACAATAACGTGCAATAATCATCAAAGCACCAATCTCAACAAAAACACGATATGCAACAACACGAACAATTCAACAAAACCCTAGACTACCCACACATAATTATCATCAACCCATTATCAAGGTTAAGCCCACCCTTACCTCGAATAACGTAAGCTCCGGAACACGACGAACGAGACACGAACAAAACCACAGCAACACGAACGATCTCCTTTTGAAATTCTTCGCGAAACCCTCCTCTTCTCTCCCTCTTTGCGCCGCGTGCTCTCTCTCTCACTCTCACTTTCATTTTTCTTTTGCTTGCTGCGAATGAGGGTTTGGCTTAAACCCCCAGGGTTTAAGTTGAGGGCTCAGTAAACACTGGGCTCTCTACGTCACCACCTCCTTTACTCGTTTCACCTCCTACGCATATAAAATATTAACCTTTTAATTTATCTATATCCCGCCTCCAAATTATTTTAATAATTCAATCAACTATTTTAATTAAATTATTTCCGGGGTGTTACACCTAGAAACTGGATCCACTCTTGAATACTCATGGTTTTCACCTCACAAGATACGGCATAGTCAATCAACTTTTCCACTTTCTTTGGATTGGTGAAAACATGGATAAGAAGCCAGGCATATAACAGATGGGAAGAGCAAGAGATTTTCTTCCTTTTGAGTTCACAGTGGTGAGTAAGAGCGGAATAAGTGTCAGCAAGCATTGCAGGGATCGGATTGATAGGATTCTCCTCATTCTGGAAAGCTAAGAAAATGCCAATGACAGTTGTTGCACCCCGAAAAATCCTTTGGAGGGATTTCTCTTCGCACAACATGAATTGGAGTCGCCACCAATATTTTTTTAGAGGTAAAACATTGAAAAAAACCTTTCTTGAAAGACAATGGTCCTTGGAACCACGAGATTTGAGTTCGGGGGTCGGTTATGCATGGGGAAGGTACGAGCACCCCACACATCCTTTCTACTGAAAGGGAACCTCGATTTGACGTGTGATTTAAAAGGTTGATTTAAGAAATGCTTTGTTTTTATCTCTCTTTATCTCTCCTTACTTTATGGAAAAACTTAAGGAAGATTTAATCTTTTGCGCTTGACGGGAGGGCACCGTGCCTACGTATCCTGGGGAGGGAATCAAAGCAACGTAGTTCTTGTTTTCGAAAATTGTTTTGTTTTTAGAAATTGCCTTGTTTTGGAAAAGGGTTTGTTTTTTTTAAAAAGAAAATGGTTTTCATTTGTCGTGCTTGACGGGAATGTGACCCGCTCCTACGTATCTCCCAGTGCGATGGAGAATTCAAAGCTTACGTAGTTCTCGGTTGTCGAGAAAAGGTTTTTATTTTTTAGTTGTTTAATTGTGAAAATTGAATGTTCGCAGTGATCAAACAACAAAGGTTTCGAGTGATCACCACTAGCATCCCATTATTGACGATCGTGCAAGCAAAGGCTTCGCATTATCCTCAACAAAGTTTTTAATTTGTGAAATGAGAGTTCTTTTGAAAAATGAGTGTTCATGATAATCAATTGAGCAAAGACTCCAAGTGATCACCACTAGCACCCCATTGTTGACAATCGTGCAAGCAAAGGCTTCGCATTATCCTCAACAAAGTTTGATTTGTGAAAAATAGTTTGAAATTGTTTTGAGAAGAAGTGAAGTTGTTTATCAATGATTATGTAAATGCAAAAAAAATGTTTTGAAGTTGGAACGTTACTAACGAGTAACAAGTTGTTCTTTGTATGCAACATGGTTTTGAAGTTTTGGAGAGTTACTAACGAGTAACAATTGGTGGAAATCAAAACAAGCAAATTGTGAACACCAATTCAACAAATGAAAACTACCCAGAACAGTCCAGACAAAAGCATACAATAGCATGTTGCATATCATATAGCATTCCAATTCAAGAATTAACACAGGAAGTCAATAAGCAATCGCAAACATTGTTTACCTTAAGAAAGGGAGCCAAGAGGAAGGGATCATGATAAGGTGGGGAAGAAATGCATGAATTTACCTTTAGAAAGGGAGCAAAGAAGAGGGGATGTGGGAATTGAGGAATGCATGAACATGGTATGTGAACAAAGAGAAAATGCGCAAGGAGCACACATAGAAGGAAAACAAATGCATATGAATACAACATAACATCATGATAATGCTAGAGAAACCATCAAGCATCACAGACAAAGAAAGAAGGGAAAAGGAAAAGAAAAGGAAGAAAAGGAAGAAGTAGAACAAAGCTTTCAATTCAAACGATTTAAACCACACATCGAGTTAACTAGGCTTGACCCTCGCCTTTTATAAAAATTCCCCAGTGGAGTCGCCAGCTGTTGCGCCCGAAAAATCCGGTTTGGGAATTCTCGTTTTGCAACGTGAAAAATAGTAGAGCCGCCACCAATATTTATTTGGGAAAACATCGGAAAAACCCTTTTTTTTTGGAAAAGCGAGTGGTCTTTCGAAATCAGAGATGTAGGTTCGGGGGTCGGTTACGGATGGGGAAGGTATTAGCATCCCATACGTCCTTTCTACTGAAAGGGAACCATTAACTCGATGTGTGGTTTGACAAAGGTTTGAGTTGAAAGCGATTTGTTCTACTTCTTTTCTTTTCTTTTCTTTTTTTTTATTTGAAAAATCGTTTTATTGAAAACGGAAGACAGGAATATTTTTGTTATCTTTGAAAAGTGGAAACAAAACAAAGATTTTTTAAAAGGGTGCTTGACGGGACGGACCCGCTCCTACGTACCCTCACTGGGTTGAGGGATCAAAGCTACGTAGTTCTCGGCTTTTGCGTCTGAAAACAGCTTAAGAGTTTTTCGCAATTGGGTGAGCATTTGTGAAGACCGAACAACAACGGTTAGAATGGCCTCACTACTAACTCTTTTATGAAAATAAAATCATCATTAGCGATCTAAACGGCAACAGCGCGAGTGATCATCAATGACAATTTGTTTTATTTAATGGAGGAAGAAAATGTTTTCGCAAAGCAAGGAGCGTTTGAAAATGAGTTTAGAAAATGGGTTTTGGAAAACAAGTAGAACATTATTCAATCAATTCCAAATCCATGACCAAATGCGACAATGAATGAACAAGATCCAAACATACTCACCAATCAAGCAATCATAAACATGTTGATTATTAATCAAGATTAAACATGCCAATATAATCAAGAGATCCAATTATTAAGGATGCAAGACAAAGTTCTCAAGACAATTGTGTGTGTGTCTGTGAGAATTGCTACGGGACGGGCAACAATCTCAAAGGGGTGCATATACCTTAATGACTCTATGCTACAACCGGAAAAGTAGGCTTACGTCTTCATTAAGAATACATACTAGTGAAAGGAAGGGCACACAATTAAATCAAGTCATTCAAATGGCATCAAGAACAAGTGAACACAATTGATCATAGGCATAGAGTATTCTAGGTTTAATGAATGAACATGTGAGCGATGATACATGATTAAGCAAGCATGTGAATGCATGAGCATACAAGAGAATGCATGAATAAGTATACAAGAGAATGCATGAGCATACAAGAATGCATGAGCATTTATTATGCATGGTATACAAGTATGAGTGAATGTGTGTGCAAGCATGCAAGGTGTCGCATAGATGATGCAAATAAGTGAAATGCAAAGTTTGAAAATATTTTGAGTAAGAAGTGGTAAAAGTGTTTTGGGGTTTTAAATGAGAAGTAGTAAAAGTTTAAAATGCAAATGATTGAAATGTTTTGGGATTTTTTTTTTATGCAAATTTACAAGTGGTAAAAAGTTTGAGTGAGAAGTTAATGAAATGGTAGAGTAAAAATGCGTGAGGTAAATGGTAATTATTTAATGAGATGGTAAAGTAAAAAGGTAAAATGGTAAAAACACAATTGCACAATTGCATTTATTCACACAAGATCAAAACAACACGTTTTCAAGCACAAAATATGCACAAAAGTGGCCTAAGGCCGAAGCAATGCTAAGCACAAATCACCATCAAATTTCATGCTAAAATTCACAATTAATACACGAAACAATTCACAAGACTAAACCCTAGATCATCATGCCATGTTCTAAAGTAAGCATCAAGCATATCATGTATTTTATTCTTCACAAAATCAAAGAAGTAAAAAGGCAACAAAAACCCTAGGTTTTGAAGCAACAACCCGAGGCACCCAACACCAAAATCAAGCCAAAATTCAACTTAAAATCATGAAATGAACAAAATGAACACAAGAACCCTAAAATCCATGCTATGGCCGAAGCAAAATAGGTAGGAAAACAAGGTTTTATTTCACCAAAATCATGCAAATGAGGTAGAAATGCAAAGAATGATGAGAAAACACAAGAATCTTTCCTTCAAGGCCAAGGACTCATCTCAAACACCAAAGGCTCCCAATGTCCTTGTCCAATAATGTTTGAAATGAGTCCTCAAAGCTTCTTTCAAGAAGGAAAGAGGAATAGAAGAGAGATTACATGATGAAAATTAAAGAAAATGCAAGGGTTAGTGAGCTTACCTCTAGATCTAGCTAGAAAATGAAGAAGGAAAGAGAATAGAAGCAAGAACACTTGAAGAACACCACAAGAACCTCTTGAACCTTTCGCAAATGCTTGATTCTTGATGGTTTTTGATGAAACTTTGATGATTATGCAAGTTTAGAAGTTGATTTATTGAAAGGATGAAGAATAAACAAGGTTTGATGGTTGATTTTTTGGAAGAATTTTGAAGAAAAGAATATGGGTATGGTGGCTGGTTGCTGCGAAGGAATGAGAGAAAGAGAGGAGAGATTTGGGTGCTAGGGTAAAAAAAATGAGTCTCTCCTCATGGTCTCCTATTTTGGGTTTTATATGAGGTGCAAAATTAAGGGTATATAGGACATTGTGCTTTTGCAAACCATTGAGATTTGAGCTAGAATTTGAATCAAAGGCCAAGATTGCAATGCACATGGATTAGGGACAAGGAGAAAACACAAATGAGTGAGGAATAGCTGGTCATACACAAAAATTATGAGTTTTTGTTGCACAAAAATTGTTGAGGGCACCTAGGTCATTCTACACAAAGTTGTAGCCTAGGATTTGATCTAGAATTTTAATCAATGGCTAGGAATACAATTCACATGGATCAAGGGCATGAGGAAACACAAAATGAGGTGAAAATGAGCTGGAAAATTCGGAGCAAATGAGGCCTTGGTGCCCAAGTTTTGCAAGTTTGTCAAGAAAAATAGTACATTTTGTCTTATTGGGGACACTTCCTTATTTTCACCATTTTTGATTATTCTTTTCTAGATAATTCCATAAAAATCATGCCACTTTGGGCCATATCCTAGGAATCAATGATTGGGCCCAAAATTCCATGATATCACCCTTCCCAAAATTGATTTGAGACCTCACCTTGATGGAAATTCCCATTTTGCCCTTTTGCTTAAAATTTGAATTTTATGCCAAAAATCATGCATGCATGCGCACAAAAATTCATAACCCAAATCATCTAGATCCAAATAAATTCCTCTGAGATTGAACAATGATTTTTGGTGAGAAATTGCTTAATTTTGGAAATGACCAAAATACCCCTTTTGCCCAACCACCATCAAGAAAGAAAGAATGTTAGCTGTTCATTCCATTTTGAATGAGCAAAATATAGACATAGGAAGAATTATAGCCAGCAACATTTTAACTTGCAAAAACAAAGAGGCTGGTTATCTATTTTTCCCATGTTTAATCACCAAGTTATGCATTAAAGCTGAAGTGACAATAGAGAGCAATGAGACAAGAAAATTTCCCCCTGGTCCTTTTGCTGCCAATTTCAAAGAAAGAACCAAAGTGCACAGAGAGGGTCTTGGCAGTTCTTTGCAGGAGCAATTCATGCACCAGCAACGTGCTGTGTGGAGATTTTAGAAGAACCAGGTTATATGGCAAAGTGTAATGTTTGAGCATCTGACCAATGGCCAATTCAATCTGCCTACCCCTGTCTTTCCTGACTGGGTGTTAAAAGAAGGAGAGGAGTCAGAAGAGAAAGAAGAACAGCCAAAAAGAGGTAAAGGAGTGACAAATCAAAAGCACCAACAAAAGGCTAAGGGAAAGAAGAAAATGGTAGAAGAAGAGGAAATATTGGAATCTGAGGACTTATTAGACACAAGTGAAGAGGAGGAAGACAGAAGAGCAGTGAGAGATATAGAAAAAGATGTAGATGAAGATGAATCAGAAACACAGAGTGAGGAGGAGGAAGAAGAAGTGATCATGGAAAAAGCCCCACAAAAGAAGTATAGGGCAAAGCAATCAACCACCAGAACACACTCATCACCAAAACACACTAGCTCTCCACCATTCACCACTACTAAATCACCCTCACCACGCATACCTACATCCCCTATTAAAAAATCACCACCAAAACAGAAATCCCCCACTCAAACAATTGAAATCCCAACACACCAACCAACCCCCACACAACCTGAAAAACAACCTGAACAACAACCAATTATCCTACCCTATGTCACAGAGCAACCTGCCACTCAATCCACAACTGTGGAATATGTTGTAAAGGTAATAGAAACTGCTACCTCTGTTACTAACATTGAACATGCAGGAACAAAAAGGAAATTTGATGTGCTTCAGGAGCAGGAGGAACCAAAAGAAGAGGAAGGTGAAGAAGAGGAAGTTGAAGAAGAAGGCACAGAAGAAGAGGAAGAGGACACTCAAAAAGATGCAACTCAAGAGCAACCAAAGAAGCCCACTGGAATACTTGCATCAGATGCAGCTGCAACTGATGCACCTGCAATGCAACAAGCAGGAGATGCACCTGCAATGAAGGAGCCTGCTTTACCTGAAGGTCAGAAAGGGCAAGATGCAACTGCAATGAAGCAACAACTTGATGCACCTGCAATGGAGACGGATGCACTGTAATGCTGAAAGCAACAGTTGCAGGAGCATATAAACCAGCTGTTGATCCTGCAGAAGCAGAAGCAGCAACATAGTTGGTCAGAAAGACCTTGACAGCACTTAAAAATGAAGAAATAGCAAGGATCAAGTAGGAAAAAGTTGCTGCCACAAAAGAGCCCAGTCCACAACCAACAGTTGAAGCTGAAGCAACAGAGGCTGATGCACCAGCAATGGATGCAGGAGCATCCAAATCTGACGAACCAAAGAAAAAGAAGCAGAAAAAGGCAAAAGGTGCTCCAGTGAGAACTAGCAGCAGGCTAAGGAGTGGAGCTCTTAAGCAGTAAAAAGTTCTTTTTTTTTTAATTATGCTGTTATCTTTTGTGTTATAAGTATTTTGTGTTTAACATGCAGCTATGATCTCTCCTCTCCCATTATCTTGTTGCAGTGAGGACACTGCTGATCCTTGAGTTGGGGGGACGAGACTAACTATATTTTGCTATATTTTGTGAACATTTGCTGTTGTTATACTTAAATATGCATGTTTATTTATAGTAGTTTATGTGTGTTTTTATGAGATAGTTAAGTAGATTGGCAAATAAGTTTTTTGAAAACAATTTCTTGGTAACATTTTGAGAAGCATGATCAGCTGAAACTCTATTTTTGTGAAAAAGAACAAGTGCATTTTCAAGAAACCAATTTCTTTGTGAAACACTAAGTATTGAAGCCTAGGTTTAGACAATGATCAAAATTATTTTTGCTTCAACACTTATCTCACTGAACCTATGAAAAGAACCTGATTAACTTGAAAATAAGCGGATGCCAAGGGTAATTCTAGTAAACCAAGATCAAATGCTAAATTTTTCCTAAAAATTTAGAATAGCATAAAGAAATAAGTTTGGGGGTGCAACAATGAAAACTAAGGTTAAGTAAATCAATTTTCAGGAAAGTCAGTGCAAAAAGGTTACAAACCCATACACCATCATGTAAAAAGCTACATTGATCCAAATCATATGAGCTGTATGCGTTCCAATAATTGCATGAAAAAGAAAGAGAAAAAAGAAGAAGAAAAAATGCAAAAAGGGGAATAGCAAGGAGGACAATGTAGTTACACACTTTAAAAGTTAGTAGCTGGAGCAACAAAATCTCATAGCAATCATTGCACCTGCAATGATTGCTCCTGCAATTCAGACACTTACATTGCTCCTGCAATAGGGAAACACCAAAAAAATTTTAGAAACATTGACACAAGTTGACTTGCTTACAAAATATCCTTTGTTGTGCTTTGAAGCTCCCCAATACTTAAAGAAGTTGTTAGTCTATTCTCAATTTTGAAAAAAATCTTGTAGTTTTGATCAAAAGCAAACTTTTTCTATCCAAAAGCGAAACAAACTTTTCAAAATTAGTTAGGGACCAATCTGAAGTTCAGTGAAGTCACACACCCACATAAAAGAGCTACAATAACTTTGAATGTTGGAAGAATCTCTGGTTCACAAGCTTTGTGGGAAACAAATGATGTTACGTTTTAAAAGAAATGCACTCAGTGAAAATATGTTTTTAAAAGGGCTTAGCTGATCTGATCTTCTAAGAATTAAAACCAAGAATTTTTGAATTTTTCTTAAGTCATTACTTGAGGACAAGCAATGGTTTAAGTTTGGGGGTGTGATAACTCTAATTTATATAGAGTTATATACGCTTTCAAATCTAAATTATTGTAAAGAACTCAGTATATTTATAACTTCAAATAAACGAAAACAGAAGAAAAACAGCATCCTTAATTTAGGAACTCATCATCATTGATAATCATGATTTTTGGCATTTTATGTGTTCGTTCAAATGCTGCAGCAATCATTGCACCTGCAATAGGTCAAGCAACTATTGCACCTGCAATACAAGAAATAGAAGTTCTGAAGAAAGCAGATACATTGCACCTGCAATATTGCTAACAACCATTGCACCAGCAATGTGCCCAGATTACAATGCATCAGCAGTGCACCAGCAATCATTGCACCTGCAATGACCACAACATAGAATGCTCCTGCACTATGATGATGACGTCAGCATGCCAAGTTGCAAGTGCAAGTTGTGCAAGTGGATGGTTGCAGCGTCAAGTTCAGACCCCTTAAACAACAAGTTGTAACTTTTTGGGTACACTTGTCCACACCTCATTGGACCACTCTTCATAGTTGGTGGGACTTCCAATCTTGCTTTTTGAAGACAAAGGAAAAAGGGAACCCTAAAATCAGCTTGGTGACCAAGGCAAAGCACTTTTTGAAGCCTATAAAAACATCCCCTCTTCTCCATTCAAAAACACATCTTAGAATATCACTAGTTATCATATTCTCTCCATCTCCATAATTTAGTAGATAGTTTTATTTTATTTTTAAGTTAGAGGTACTCAACAAAGCTTGAAAGAAGGAAAGAAAGTGATAACTTCTTCCTTCTCTTCTCGTGGAGTTCTTGTTGGTGTTTTCCATTGTTGAGAGGTGTTCTCCTCAACATAAGCTAGGTAGAAAATACAAAGGATCTTCATGTGTGTAATTCCTATCTCATCTCATTTCCTTTGTATTTTCCTTCTTATAAACATGTCTCATTCTGTTTATATGTGCCTAATTATGTTAAGTATGAACTAAACTCTTTATGGTTGGAATACCTTAACTTTGTAATGAAACTTTGATTAGTTATTATGTTATATTGATGTCCTTTCAATTTAGTTCTTGTGCTATAATTCTTTCAAACTTATTTTAAGATTGATCACTTAGAATAAGTAGGATCATAAATACAGAAATGGTTTGTGATTTGAACTCAAGAACTAATATGGATAAGTGTTTTAATAAGAGGAAACTTTGTTAAAACAATGCTCAGTGAACTTATTTAGGGCTTAGACATAAGACGTATAACGAAACCCTGAAGATAGTTGCAGAAATGCACAAGTCATTTTATAAAGCATCCATTGCAGGAGCAATGATTGCATGAGCATCATATGTAACATAATGCTTTCAAAGTGAATTTACTTAGACAAGAGTATTTCAACCTTCTCTCTCAATTGAAACACAACATCTTTTTACTTGCTTTAATATACATTCTGTTTGCATACACCATCTTCACATCAATTTAATTTTATTTTACTTTCCTTTTATCACTAGCATTACTATTATTTTAAACTCTTTAAAATTAATCCAATCCCTGTGGGTACGATCTCTACTTATCAGTATATTACTTGTTTAGACTGTGTATACTTGCACATCCTTTTCACACAACAAGTTTTTGGCGTCGTTGCCGAGGATTACCATTAAATTTTTAGTGTTTAATTTAGTAGTAGTTTAGTGTTCAATTTTACTCTGGTTGTTTGTTCCTTGTGGTATAACAGATATTTCACCAACAAAGTGTTGCACCTACAACCATTGCACCAGCAACAGTCACTACTGCATATGGCCAGGTCTAACACACCAGAATTCCAGTTAGATCCTGAAATAAAAAGGAGATTCAGAAGGTTGCGTAGGATTCAAAGACAAGCAGGTAGACAAACAATGTCTGATCTAGGAGCAGAAGGCTCTCATCATGGTTCTGGCAGAGGTTCAGGTAGAGGCAGAGGCTCAACTTCGGAACAATGAAGAATAGAACCGCTGTTAAAATGTTGATGTCTGAAGCCGGGAACTCAACGCTGGCTCGCCGGAAAATGATGTCGTCCAAAACTCACTAGACTCGGGAGAATTCAGAGGTGAAGAAGCGGATATATGCAGAAGGATTGACATTAAATATTTATTTATGGGGGCCTAGAACCTGACAGATAAGATGACATGACCCATCCCGAGGAAATTAATGATCAGACACTAGGATTTATGCAATCATATATGATAAGACGTTTCGATTCAGTCAAACGTCATGTCTCCCTGACACCATGACACGTGTCATCCGAGGGTCTTCCAAGTCAAACCTTGGATCCTCCGACTTCGAGGATTACCTCCGATTTGCATCCGAGTCAAACCTTTGATCCTCCGAACTTCCAGGATTACCTCCGATCTCGAAATCATCACCTTGACAAAAACTTCACTCAAGCCGAGGCTGCACTCCCGTGACCGACCACGACTTCAGGGGAAACTGTTCCGAACTGGGCCAAGAGGCCCAATCCGCTTGATAAACGACCCAAAACGTGACTTGATCTGGCCCAACAAACGAACCATCACGCGAACTTGATATCAATGGCCGAGTTTACTGCGCCCTGATCCAACGGCTCAAGATCGGGCAAGACCTGCGAAGCTCCCCTAGTCCGCATCTATAAATACGGCTCTACCCCCTCATACCAGGTACATTTTTCTCATTTGTACCTCTCACTAACTTCTGGTCGCTGACTTTGGTATTAGAGTGTCTGTAGGTACCCAACCCTTCCGAGTCCAACCTCGGAAGAAGGAAACGCTGACGAACATTACTTCAGCAGATTCCCACCCGCGAAGCAATCGCCCGACCTCGTACCAGGAAAAGACTTTATCGAGACACAAGATACCAACTGTTGATTCTGAATCCCAGATCCCAAGGCAAGGTACACAACATAGGGTATATGATCACGAACAGATACAAGGCCATATTGACCTGTTGGTCTATTAGTGGGTCTTTCACAATATTCCCATTTCATATTGCACTATTCAGAAGTGCTCGTACGTTCAACATCTGCTATACAAAAAGATACTCTGTACAGGTAAATCAACCACAAACGTTAGTTAACACAATTATTTTGTTGTCCTTGTAATGTACTTATGAAGAATGGAAGTCCAGTGACCCCAGTCGATGTAGTATGGAATGTTAACAGGGTATCAAGAGCGAAAGATTGGGACACGCATTTTATGGGTCACATGAAAAAGTGGATGTCGATCGCTGATAATAGAGACTCAACCTCAGGCTTATATAGACTTAATTAAAGATAATTAAGATAATGATTAGTTGAATATTTTGCGGGATTAATTTGTATATGAATTTGTATTAAAAACGACATTTTTCAGACGTTATTACTCTTATGAGTAGAAACTTTACCATGTTTTTTAAATCGATACTATCTTTCCTTATTTATAACATAAAAGATTGGTAAGAATATTCCCATATAAACCGAAACATTTGTTTCTGACTCTGTATGTTGTAGTATCAGATAGGTTCGGTGGATGGTAGATGAACTCGTCCAGTGCATTAGTACCAGACATTTGCAAGTACAACACACGCCCCTTTTAACCGTACCAGTTCGGTGATCCAATAGCGTACCACTGGAAAACGCAGTGCCATTGTGCCATTGTGATTCCATGTGCGTTGTACGTGAGGATAATATTGAAATATCTTTATTTTGGAAGTGTGTGGTGAGTAGAGGGAAAGTGGGAGAAGAATGAGGCAAAACTTCTTTCATTGCCGGAAGGGGTCTCCCAATTAAAATGTCATATTATAATAATAGTAAAGTTTGCTTGGTAAACAAGTTGCTGGCTAGTTTTTGTCAGAAAAAGTTGCTGGCTAGTTCGACTGGTTTTGATTTTCAAGAGGATAATAATTTTCTCTAACTTTATTATATATTATATATTAATATTAAACAAAAGAGCAAAGAAAAATAAACTTTTAGTAGATTCAATCCCACATCACCGCAACTGTTTTTGTATACACAATTACAGATGACAATTAAAATAAATTTATATAGCATATTTCTTATTAAAGGCACACATTGTAATTCTAGTTTGGTATGTTGTTGTTGAGGCGAAATCCATAATTAGTTTTGATGATTAACAAACTTCAAATGCGAGAAACTTAAGTTATCTGATTTCATACGCTATTAATGCCGCTTCTTGAGTGACAAATAAGTACAGGTATAAGAAAATCTAATCTCAACAAGGTACATGCTTATGAGAAGCATCATATCTGAGAAGACCTAAAATAATGTTGCTCATATGTCCTTCAAAGAAGAAACCTTCTCTTTGCAAGATCAAAGATCAAGACCATATGGGTAAACTTGAGAAAGATCATCACGAGAAGTATTATCTCTATCTGGGGCAACATGAGAAGGGTAAACCAGAAGGATCAACCTAAGAAGCATCATGACAAAACTATGAAGAAGGAGATGAGAAGCATCAAATGAGAAGAGTCAAGTTGAGAAGCATCATGAGAAGAGTCATGACAATCAGAAGGGTCGTGATGTGAACAGTCAAGTTGAGAATGGTCATACCACAAATATCTACATTAGAAGTCTCAACTTGAGAAGCGTCATCTTCAACAACTGTCATAGTTGAGAAGGGTCACAGTTAAGAAGAGTCATGACAACTGGAAACAGCTGTCTTCTACAGAAAAGCAGAAACACGGCTGGATTAAGTAGGCAGCCTCTCCAACGGCTATATGCTTCTGCCAACGACTCTTTTCTATAGACCAGAGGTTATTACACATAATTTCAGCTATAAATAAACGCTCCTGGCCATTATTGATCTGTGTGTGAGTACATTGAGATCAACTCTTCCAACCTTCTCAAGTGTCAAAGTTTTCTCTCATCCATACTCAACTGCTACAAAACAGAAGGGAGTCACATGATCTCTGAGTATGTATAAATGTTTGTGTTGTTGTATTTGTTGAGTAGACCATTTGTATCAACCAAGCTCTAGAAATCCCACAAACCCAAACACTTAACAGAAAACCTGTAGGAAACTTTCTCAAGTAGCATGTGTTGTTGTAGGGCTTGAGAAGTGAGTGCTTCTATGATAGAAGCGGTCTAATATATCAGAAAGACTCTATTAGGAGTGTTAACAGTAGGTAGAGCTATGTGAAGAAAACTACCAAGAGTACTTTTAGCCTAGGGACGTGTAAAAGTTGTAAACTATTGGGAAAATAGTGGAAATACTCACAAGGAGTGAGGAGTGGATGTAGCCCACTACTCAAATGATCAAAGAGTCAAGTACTTAACAGTAAGTGTGGAAGACAGAACTTACTGACCCTTCTCAACTCTGTTATATAGTTGAGAAGACAGTTTATTCTAAACCTTCTCTACTCACTATCAAAGTTAAGAAGATTGTTTTCACTCACCCTTCTTAACTTATAGCACTCACTATCTTAATATCTAATCATACTTGTGAAGATAATTATATTGTTTCAGGTGAATTTAAAAAGGGTCACAATTCCAACCCTCTTCCTTGTGACATTTATTAACTTCAATTGGCATTAGAGCTCGGCCTCTGGGTTGAGCACACTCAACAGTGTGAGAGGAAAAGATCTTGGAAGAAGTCATGACCAAACCAAATTCTGTTGCTTTCCTACCAGAAGGTACTTCATCCAACAGGTGTGAACGCTACTACTATTGAAAAAGCCAAATGAAACTTTTTCTTGAATCACAAGACACTAACATATGGGACATTGTTGAAAATAGTCCATATGTTCCCACAGTGGCAAGTCCAGTACCAAATAGTCGTATTCCTAAACCAAAGACTGATTGGACTGCTGATAAGAAGCATCGTGTACTACAAAATCCAAAAGCCAAGTGTTATCTAACTTGTGCTTTGGGAATAGCAGAATATGACAAGATAGTTGGGAAAGAAACTGCTAAGGAAATATGGGATGCACGACAAATTGCTCATGAAGGAACTGATCAAATCAAAGAGCCAAAGAAAGGCCTGCTCATTCATGAGTTTGAAATGTTCAAAATGACTGAAGATGAAACCATTGATGAAATGTTCAGCAGATTCACCACAATCATCAATAGGTTAACTGCCCTAGGAAAAATCTATCCAAATGTTGGGAAGGTTAGTAAGCTTCTGAAATGTCTTCCACTAACTTGGAGACTAAAGAAGACTGCAATAGAAGAAGAAAAGAATCTGTCATCACTAGAAATTGATCATCTGCTGGGATCACTGAAAATCCATGAACAAGAACTCATGGAGGAACTGCATCCTAAAAGAAAGACAACTGCTTTGAAAGCTTCTCCAAAAGAAGATAACTCTTCTTCTCAAAAAGGAAAATCACTTGCACTTAAATCTTCTCAAGTGAATGATGAAGGGAAAGAAACCGATGATGATACAGAAGGAGAAGAATAAGCCTTGATATCTAAAAGAATCAACAGATGGCAAAACAACAAAAGAAGAGGAAAACCTCAGTTTAGAAGAGACACATTTAAAGGAGAAGGAATCAAATAAAAAATTACATGTTATGAATGTAAGAAGTCTGACCACATGAAACGAGATTTTCCTCTTCTAAATAAGAAGAGTCCAAGAAGCTTCTCACCAAAGAAGAAAGTTTTAATGGCCACTTGGGATGATTCAGAAGAACCATCAAGTGAGCATGAAGAAGAAACAGCATATCTATGTCTCATGGCAGGAACTGAACAAGAAGAGGTATATGATTCTGGACCCTCTAAATGTGATTTTTGCAACAAAAAAAAGTAGAATCCTCCTTTGATAGCTTGCTTTATTACTCAAACATCCTTTCTCAAAAATGTATGTTTTTCAAAGATCATTTATGTGTTTTAAAAAGGGAAAATGAGGAGCTAAAAACACAAAATCAGAGAATAGGAAAAACAATTCACACTCTACAGCAATCCCATTTCAAACTATCTGAACAGTTTAAGCTTCTCAACTTGAAAATACCAGAAAAATCAATTGTCTCTAACTTGGAACTAGAAAATGAAAATGAAATGCTCAGAAAACAAGTTAGTGATTTGACAAATGAGCTCATGATTTGTGCACAAAGTCTTGAAGCTTCTCAAGTGAGTCTAACTCCTCTTGAGAATGATCATATATATATATATAGGAAAGGTAACAGAAAGCCCAGAGTCAATTGCTCAAAGTGCAAACAAACTGGACATCATATTTCAGTTTGTAGCAACAAGCAAAAAAACCCATAAATGTGAAAACTAACCCTCAAGGACCCAAAGACAAATGGGCACATAAATCTGTGTCAAATTCTAATGCAGGCATGCCTCATAGCATAAAGAAGAAAACTGTGGTTTCTAGATAGTGGATGCTCAAGGCACATGACAGGAGAGAAGGATAAATTCCTCTCCATGGAGAGCTTTGATGAAGGACTTGTTATGTTTGACAACAATGACAAAAGCTTCATCAAAGGAGTAGGTACAGTAGGTAAAATAAATTCTGCTCAGATGCAAAATGTTCAATTTGTGAAAGGATTAAAGCATAACTTACTTAGTGTAAGTCAGTTATGTGACTCTGGACATGAAGTGACTTTTAAATCTGATGTGTGTAGAATAATAGTTTAGAGTCTGGAAAAACAATTTTTACTGGTCATAGAACAAACAATCTCTATAGCATCTATCTTGATGATCTACCAGATCAAATGTGCTTAATTTCAAAAGAAGATGATAAATGGATGTGGCATAGGAGATTTGGTCACATTACCATGAAAACCCTTTCAAAATTGTCCAAACTTGATTTAGTCAGAGGACTTCCAAAGATCAAGTATGAGAAGGATAAATCATGTGAAGCATGCAGTCAAGGAAAACATGTTAAATCATCTTTTAAACCTATCAACATGATTTCCACTCAAAGACATTTGGAACTTCTGCACATGGATCTTTTTGGTCCTACTAAGCATGCTAGCCTAAGTAGAAAGAGATATGGTTTTGTTATAGTTGATGATTACTCTAGCTTCACATGGGTGATTTTTCTAAAACACAAATATGAAGCTTTTGAAAGTTTCAAAACATTTTTTAAGAAAGTTCAGAATGAGAAGGGTTCTAACATTGTTGCAATCAGAAGTGACCATGGAGGAGAATTTGAAAATATTTTATTTAAAACTTTTCTTGAAGAGAATGTTGTGTCTCACAACTTGTCTTGTCCAAGAACTCCTCAACAAAATGGTGTAGTTGATAGAAAAAATAGAACATTGCAAGAAATGGCTAGAACATTGCTAAATGATTCAAAAATTTAAAAATACTTTTGGGCAGAAGCAGTAAACACTGCTTGCTACATTCTAAAGAGAGCAACCATTAGAAAAACTTTGAACAAAACCCCATATGAACTTTGGAAAGGAAAGAAGTCTATCATCTCTTACTTTCATGTATTTGGCTGTGATTGCCATGTTTTAAATAACAAGGACAATTTAGGAAACTTTGAGGCTAAGTCTGATCTTGCATTATTCTTAGGATATTCTCTCACATCAAAAGCATATAGAGTGTTTAATCTTAGGACTAAAGATGTTGAAGAAATCATGCATGTTATGTTTATTGAAATTAACAGTTCAACAGAAAGAAATGAAGATGATGAGATAGATGCAGATAAGACAGATGAGAAGGGTGATGAAGTAAATGAGAAAACTGAAACTGAATCAACACCTAACCCTTCTCAACCTCAAGATAACCCAAATATCCAACTAACTCAAGCTTCTGAACTACCAAGAAGGAGGAGACTAGTAACTCACCATCCTCAAGAGCAAATTATTGGTGAAACTTCTGAACCAGTAAGAACTAGAAGTTCATTCAGGAGAGAAGCTTCTCACAGTGCTCTGGTATCAACAATAGAACGAAAGAATATCAATGAAGCAATTGTTGATAAATCATGGGTAGAAGCAATGCAAGAAGAGCTTGCTCAATTTGAGAAGAATGAGGTATGGAACTTAGTCCCATCTCCAAAACACCAATCTGTTATTGGCACAAAATGGGTTTTTAAAAACAAAATGGATGAGAATGGTAAGGTCATCAGAAACAAAGCAAGGTTAGTGGCTCAAGGCTACAATCAACAGGAAGTTATTGATTATGATGAATCATTTGCACCTGTTGCTAGACTAGAAGCTATTAGAATACTTCTTGTTTGTACTGCTCATAAAGATTTCAAACTCTTTCAAATGGATGTCAAAAGTGCTTTTCTAAATGGATTTTTAAATGAGGAAGTGTATGTACACCAACCTCCTGGTTTTATTGATGAGAAACATCCAAACCATGTTTTCAAACTAACTAAGGCTCTCTAAGGTCTTAAACAAGCTCCTAGAGCATGGTATGAGAGACTTAGTACTTTTCTGTTTAAAAATGGTTTTTCAAGAGGAAAAATAAATGTCACTGTTTTCAGAAAAACCCTCAAAGATGAATTGCTAATTGTTCAAATTTATGTTGATGATATCATCTTTGGAGCTACAAATGAAAAGCTATCCAATAACTTTGAAAAGTTAATGAAGAGTGAGTTTGAAATGAGCTTGATGGGTGAGCTAAGATACTTTCTTGGCTTACAAATAAAACAACTTAAGAAGGGTATCTTTATTTCACAAGAGAAATACATCAAAGATCTTCTTAAGAAATATAAGATGAGTGATGCAAAAGCCATAGCTACACCAATGCACCATTCTGCAAGATTGAAAAAGATGAGAAGGGTAAACCTGTTTCTGAAAAGGAGTACAGAGGCATGATAGGTTCTCTGTTATACCTCACTGCAAGTAGACCAGACAAAGTCTTCTCAGTAGGGCTATGTGCTAGATTTCAAACTGCTCCAAAAGTCTCTCATCTCTGTGCTGTCAAAAGAATTTTTAGATATCTTGTTGGAACACCTAACATTGGTCTATGGTACAAAAAGAGAACACATTTTGAGCTTATAGGGTACTGTGGTGCTGACTATGCTAGAGATAAAATTGAAAGAAAAAGCACAAGTGGTTCATTCCATCTACTTGGAGAATCACTCATCTCATGGTCATGTAGAAAACAAAGTACAATTGCCCTATCAACAGCAGAAGCTGAATATGTCTCAGCTGCTGGCTGCTGCTCTCAAATTTTATCGATTAAGAATATTTTGTGATAAGACTAGTGCTATAAATTTTTGATAAGACTTCTCTTTAAGTTACTCAGGTATTCCAATATTTTGTGATAAGACTAGTGCTATAAATTTGTCTAAAAATCCAATTCAGCATTCTAGGTCAAAGTACATTGATATTAAGCATCATTTCATTAAAGATCATGTGCAAAAGAAAGACATCGAACTTGTTTTTGTGGATACTAAACATCAACTAGCAGATATTTTCACTAAACACCTCCAAGAGGAAAGTTTTAGTTACATTAAAAGCATGCTTCATATCTTTGAAACCCCCTCTGATAAGAAGGGTCATGACCAGCAACCTTCTCAGTAACGAGAGGGGTGATAACCCACAACCTTCTCAACTCTTGAGAATGGTCATCAGATACATATGACCATAAAAATACAAAAAGAATTTATGTTGTTTGTTGTTTGTTTAGTTAACTGTATGCATTTAATTGTTTATTTGTTTTATTCTTTTTGTCTTAGGTTAAGAAATATTAAAAAAAAACCCAAAAAATAGGATCCTAGCCATTACAACGGCTCTTCTCTCTCTCTCTCTCTCACCCACATGTCTCAATCAAACGGTTACACATCAGATAAGGATGTTCTAACCGTTGGTCAATAACTGCTCTGAAGTTATTAAAGCACTTCACTTCGCCTTCCCTCTCATAAACTCACGAGACGGTCATCTCTATTTTATTCCCAAAATCCCTAAGTTCTCAAATGGTAAGAACCAAAAACGCTGAACCTGCCTCAACTTACTCTGATTCTAAAACACAAGAGACAGATCCTAAATTCCCTAACTTCGTTCTCGTTGGTGCCTCTCAAGAACCTGTTAACGTAAAACCACTCAAATCACGCTCTCCAAAGATGAAACACACTCCAAGTGGAAATCCAAGGAGATCAATGCGTGTTAAGTTTCATTCCCCTTCTAAAAACACTATTGGAACTTCCCCAGATGCTCCTATTGATGTAGAGTAACACGAAACTCCTTCTGAAGTCAAAACAAAGCATCCAGTAGTTGCAGAACATAAGGTTATATCTTCTCAATCAGGTGCAAAATCCACTATTAGGAAGGATGAAAAGAAGAAGTATGTGGAAAAAGGAAAGAAGGTTGAAGTCTCTCTTCCTCCCAGTGGTAAGAAGAGTCAACCACTTAAGAAAAGAAAGGAACCAGAAAGATCAAAATTGGCTTCAGAACCCATTGTCTCAGGAACAGTCTACTATCCAGAAGAGTTTGAAAAATGTGGCTGGAACATTACTCCATTTCTCACTCAACAGAAATGGGAGAGGTTCATCATCACTTTGGATGATTTTGTCTACAAAGAAAAGGTAAGGGAATTCTTTGCATATGCCACGATCAAATATGATCCTCCATCCATCACTTCTTGGGTCAACAACAGAGAGTTTACTATGTCCCCTCTCTCCCTTGGAAGGGCACTTAACATACCAGATGAAGGAACTCTAGTGTATGAAGATTCCTGGTAGAACTTGATGGGAGTTTCCCTAGAAGAAGTTAAGGCCACCCTTCTCAAAGACCTTTCTCTCCTTATAACAACCCTCAACCTAAAAGACATGGTTAGAATCCTTCGCCATATCTGCTCACATACCCTTGTTCCTAGGGCTGGTTCATTTGAGAAAGTTACTACTGGTGACTGCATGATACTATATTATCTCATCACTAACACACCCATAAGTCTCCCCTTTCTCATGATCCACCACATGGTCAATGCAAGAAGGAAGATTCTGATCATTCAACCTCAAAGATTGATATGGCTCCATTAGCCAAAGTATACACTAGAGGAAAAGTGAGAAAAGTTTGGAAGCCTGCTGATCAAGAAGTCACAAGCAATTTGGTGCAACACTTTGATACCGTTGCTTTTGGAGAAAGGTTAAAGACACCAGAAAGAATCTCTGGTGGTGAAAATTTTGAACAGAAAGCTTAACAATTGCACCTCAATTCATCTTGTGGAAATCGTTCTGAGAGAACAGTGATACTTGAAGGCTTAACTCCATTAAACTTGAATGTTTTGATCACTGATGAAACAGCACATGAGGCTGAAATTGAAGAAAGTCAAGGACAAGATGAAAAAGAAGCTGCGAAAGAAATGCCTGCTCAAGCTGAGAAGGGTGAAACTACTGATGCAGAGAAGGTTGACTCTGCTCAAGAACCTATAGATGGTAATAATGTCTCTGAACCTTCAACCCAACCATTCCCAACATCACCACAGGGGGAGCCTCACTATAACACCTCCTCACTTATCATACAAACCCCTCTCCCTTCAATGTTCAATGAACAAATGCCTACACTTCCACCTTTCTCACCTGTCTCAACAATACCACACTCTGTCCCACCTTTTTCACCTCAACCACTTCCCATTGCAACTGCACCTCCTACTGAACCATCACCAAATCCCACTATCTCACGTGTAACTTCCCACGACCTTGAACAATTACTTGCTGCCATCAACATAGAACATGGAATCTCACCGCTGAAAACCACCAACACCATAACCTCCTCAAACATCAATCAATTTCTGAACCTCAACCAAACACCACAAGATGACTCCCCTCAACCAATATTCCCTTCCATCAATACCCAACCCTTCTAACATGCCCTCTAAGTTTGGGTCTCTGGATTCCTCTTTCTTCAATGCTGTCTAACCTTCTGATGTAGCTCAAGAGAATGCTGCTGAGGAATCTAAAGAGCAAAGCCCACCTGCTTCTGAAGCTCTGAAAAACGTATGTCTAAGATGGAAAAGATGAAGAGAAGGATAAAAGCTCTGCTGAAGGATGTGCTTCAAGGTCAAGCAATCATACAACAAGGTCGGAGAGCTCAAGCTGTTAGAAATGAGCAGTATAAGTTGTGTGTAATAGGTATTAGGAGTATTTTGAATGATAGGCATTAGCAAATATTTGTGTGTAGAAGACACTTTTGTTGAGAAGTAATCTTCTCATTAGTTGTTTTATATTTTCATAGGCATATCTACCACAAAGAACATAGTCTCTTGTAATCATGTTTGTGATTCTTTTGATGAGCTAAATGAAATACATGTTCTTGATTATGTTCTTGTGTGATATCTAAACTATGAGAAATTATACTCTTAAATCTGCATGCACATATTAAGGGGATTAAAAAATAATTATGCCTTAGAAAATTTTAAAACAAATATCAAAAAACTTAATCCATCTCAATAGAGTTTGTCAAACATCAAAAGGGGGGAGATTGTTAAGGCAAACTCCCTAATTAGTTTTGATGATTAACAAACTTCAAATGTGAGAAGCTAAAGTTATCTGATTTCATATGCTATTAATGCCTCTTCTTGAGTGAAAAATAAGTACAGGTATAATCAAATCTAATCTCAAGGTACATGATTATGAGAAGCATCATATCTTAGAAGATTTAAAATAATGTTGCTCACAAGTCCTTCAAAGAAGAAACCTTCTCTTGACAAGATCAAAGATCAAGACCATATGGGTAAACTTGAGAAAGATCATCATGAGAAGTATTATCTCTATCTTGGGCAACTTGGGAAGGGTAAACCAAAAGGATCAACCTAAGAAGCATCATGACAGAACTATGAAGAAGGAGATGAGAAGCATCAGATGAGAAGAGCCAAGTTGAGAAGCATAATGAGAAGAGTCATGACAATAAGAAGGGTCATGATGTGAACAGTCAAATATGAAGCAATTTGGGAAGAACATTCTGAATGCAGGCAAAAGGTTACTTCTGGGTGGAGTCAATTGTCCAATCCTGGTCCTTGGCTAAATTAGAACCAAAAAATACACTCTTGTACTAATCATTTGAAACAATAGCACCAGAAAACATTTAGAAATGCTTCCAAGGAGATCCAAAGGCTTAAGAGAGTAATTCAATCTGAGATTAACAAACCCCATGACAGAACAAACTAGAATAGAGCGCAACAGGCTAGAAAAGAGATAAATGGTCTATGGAAATAGGAGGAAATTTACTGGGGTCAAAGGTCCAGAGTTAAGTGGTTGAACTAGGGGGACAATAACAATAAATTCTTCCATGCCTCAACTATCCAAAGAAGGGACGGGAACAAGCTCATGAGGATCCAAGATGCTGATGGTAATTGGTTAGAAGGCCAGCAAAATGTGATGAATAGTATTTGAGATTTCTATAATAATCTCTACACTGTTGAACCTCCCTCTTGTATTAATCAATGTTTAGGTGTTGTACCTAACTGTATTTCCCATGATATGAATATGTTTTTAACTAGTCCTATTTCCTTTATAGAAGTTGAGAAAGCAGTTTTTGACCTTGGAACTTATAAGGCTTCTGGATCAGATGGCCCTATGCTTACTTAAGAGTACTGGAGGATTGGGATTCAAAGATTTCAACAAAATGAATATTGCCTTGTTAGTAAAGCAGGTTTGGAGGCTTATGCAGAGCCCAAATTCCTACTGGGCAACAACTTTAAAAGCTATCTACTTCCCTAACACTGAATTTTGGCAAGCCAAGGCTCAAAGAGGATCATCTGGGTATGGAATAGCCTTTTACAAGGAAAAAGCTTAATGAAGCACTCAGGTAGATGGCACATAGGTGATGGGCAGAACATTCATTTAACTGAAGATGTGTAGCTAAGCTCTGGTGCTGAGGTTACATTGACTCCAACAGTTACATCAACAAAGGTGGGGGGTCTCATTAACTACAATAGGGAGTGGGACTTAAATCTTCTAAGGGGGAACCTTTCACCCCAATCAGCTATTGAGGCAATCAAGACTCCTATTGTTTCGTCTACTACTGACAGTATTTACTGGTCACACACTAAATATGGTGTTTAATCTGTCAAGTCTGGATACAGGGCACTAATTAAGGCTAATCTACTCAACGAGGAATGCCTTCCACATCTTCCTCAATTCCATCTGAATTATGGGGATTAATTTGATGTGCTAATGTTCCAACAAAGATCAAGCACTTTATATGGAAATCATGTCATAATATCCTTCCGTCCAGAGAAAACTTACAGAAGAAAAGGATCCATAAGTAATATGTGCCCTATTTGTAACAATGACACAGAAACTATAAGCACATCTTTCTACTGTGCACATGGACTAAACCATTATGGTTTGGGTTTCAATTCATTCCTCCTGCTACGGAAATTGTTCTATCCTCTCTTCACCAATGGATCCTACACTCAGTTGAAGCTCACTAGCATAATATCCCTAATTTGAGCTCTTGGATTTTCTATACTCTCTGGCATATCTAGAAAGGAAGGAATGATGCATCCTTTAATGCAATGCTCCCCTCCCCTCTAGAGATTCTACATAAAGTGAAGACTCAATGCCTAGAATTCCTCAATGTTCCTAAAGCCTCCTATAACAACATCAAGACCACCACGCAGCCCCCAGAACCCTATGAACAAGCCACCAGTTATCCGAAGACCTCCTCGAAGTAACTATACAAAGATTAACTGTGATGCTTCGTTTGATCCCAAGCATCGGGGAAAGGATTTGTAGGAATCGTGTGTAGGGATGATAAAGGTACTGTACTTACAACTATGTCAATCAAAGCCAATCTTTGTTACGCCTCCTCTAGTTGCTGAAGCCCTGAGCTTGAGGGAAGCTGCTTCACTAGCTTGCAATCTAAATCTCTTATCTGTGATTCTAGAGTCTGATAGTCAACAGTTGATAGAAGCCTGTAGAGGAAATTTGCAAAAAGGAGAGATTATCGGAACTGATGCAGATTTCAACAATTTAAGAGATGAAGTGAATGTCTCTGGCTTATCTTGGGTGAATCGCGAAGGGAATCAAGTCACTCACGCCATAGCAGCGCTTGCTCGTGACAATTTGCTTCAAGGAATGTGGATGAGAAATCCCCCGGAGAACAACCGCACGAGACATGTAAGTTTTGTGGCGTTAATTTGGAGAAGAGATCTGAAAGTATGGTGAAGAAGTGATGCTAAGAACAGTAAAATGAAAAACTAGGTTTTTTTGCCGTATTTGGGCCAAGGTGTAGACTATTATACTTTTGGAGTCGTTCCTTTTATGGGGCGGGCATTACTTTTAACATTAATGGCTTAACTACTTGTACTTTTGGGTTACTCTGTATTGGGCAGATCTTGGATCCGAGTACTTGCCACTTATGTATTGGAGTGGGCCATGGGCCAATCTCCGAATTGTTTGGTTTGGGTGTTGCCCTAGTTCAAGGAATTCAAGCAATCTTTGACCTAAAAAAAAAGAAGAGAACTTCGATATATATTACCTTCAAACTAAAACTACCTATATCTAGCACTGAAAATATCACGCGACGAAACTAAGTTAGCAAATATGTGTGGAGTGCAGTTCAGTAAATACATACAAATTTAGAGAGTGGCATCTACACTGTTAAATCAGGCTATAGAGCCCTTTCTAATCAAGCCAAAGCTATAAAACCTAACCCTTCCTCCTCTCACTCTATTCCTACTAAACTCTGGAATGTGGTATAGAACCCTAATGTCCCCTCCAAAATCAAACACTTCCTTTGGAGGACCAGCAGAAACTTTCTCCCTACTAAAGCAGCTCTTTTCAAGAAAAAAATCTCCCCATCTCCTATATGTCCTATCGCTAATAAAGAACCAGAAACTACTGAGCATTTGGTCCTTTTCTGTCCTTGGACTAGACCTTTGTGGTTTGGCTTACAAGTCATTCTCATTCCTAACAGTATTGGCCTCACATCTGTACATAACTGGCTACTAGATATATGTGACAATATCCTCAATGGGTGTAAAGAAGGGATCTCGAAGCTATTCCACACTATCTGGCTAATCTAGAAAGCAAGAAATGAGTATGTCTTTAATGACAAGCCACCAAGTCCTATGGAAGTTCTATATAGAGTTAACTCTGTGAGCTCTGAGTTCATTAATAGCCTCCCTAACAAAATTGAAGTCAACAATCCTCCAACTGAGAAAACAAACTTAGTGAGAGGTATCTGGATTCTGGAGACCCCCCAGACCCCCTTTTGTGAAAATCAACTCGAATGTACCTTTTAATAAGGCCATAGCCATTGGATTTGTTGGTATTGTGTGTAGAAATGAAAAAGGGGGTTTCCTTACTGCTATTGCTCACTGTATCTTTGTTGTGTTTCCTCTAATGGCTGAAGCGATTGGTTTACGAGAAACTTCTTCGCTTGCTCATTCTCTCCAACTTCTGAGTGTAATCCTTGTATCAGACAGCCAAGTGCTTGTGGAAAAGTGTAGAGGGAATGTAAGATCAAAGGAAATCAAAGGTCTTGTTGAGGATATAAACAACATCAGAGCTTCAATTGAAAGGAATGGTATTACCTGGGTAGCACAAGAGGGTAATGTTGTGGCTCATGAAATTGCTCATCTGGCTTCTAAAGGTCAACTCCATGGTAATTGGACTACCAAGCCTCAGGATCGTCTCCGATCTGCCATAACTACTGATTGCATGCGCTAAATTCGTTGAAGGTGGAGTCTACAAAGGTTTTCTATAGTTCTATCTTTGCTGAGATAGTAATTTTCCTATTGAGTAGGGGACCAAGCCAACAAGAAATGAATATCTGCGCAGTAGTGGCGTTGGTGTAAACTGCTAATTCACGATCGAGTGGAGCTCTGTGAGGGTGTGGTGCATGGTGAAAATGAAAGGCTTCTCAGAGGCGTGTGATTGACAGAGGAAACGGTGGACTAGGGTGTTTGCTAAATTTGGGTTGTTCCAATTGTAAGTGTTTTACTCTCTCAACCCAAAAGTAGCTGGGACAATAACTTTTGTCATTTGTTATCGTAGCGGTATCCAACTGCTGGAAGAGTGTTGACACATGGTCATATGTACACCGTTGCTCAGTTTTACAGTCATAATGTGAATGTTTATTTGTTTTTTAGTTAGTTTCTATGGGGAAATAGCTTAGATTACAATTGACGTCATTAGGATTGATTTGTAAGTTGTTACTCTCTTTTGAAAGGGTTGTAGTAAAGCAAATCCTTCAATTTGATGTTTTGTTGGCTAGCAAACCAGACAACTTGCCTAGCAACGCAACAGAGAAAAGAAGAAAAGTTTCTGGTCTCTATCGCCTCGCGACCAGCGTGCATCGCCTCGCGATCAAGACAAAAATCTGTCCATCCCCTCGCGACAGAATTGCATCGCCTCGCGATAGACTACATATTTCAGTATTTAAGCCCAAAAATCAGAAAATTAGGGCACTTTTGGCTTGGCTGCGAAAAAGAAGATTTGGAGCTTCTCTACACTTGGGAACACGGAATTGAAGGATCAAATGTACTCATCTTTGTGTAACTTCTCTTTTACCTTTTCTTTCAATCCTTTGAACATGAATAGCTAAATTTCTTATGGTTAGGAAGAGATGAATCTCACCAAAACTATCATGTGATTCCATTGTTATGATCAATACAATTTTGTTATCCTTTTAAATTTGTCTTTACCTCAGTTCTTATTGTTTTACAATAATGATTGTTGGTGTAATGAATTAGGGTTTACTTTCACCATTGGGAGATGGGTTATGTTTTCCGGATATTGGGGTTTAAGGTCATGAGCGTGATGATCATAGGAATATGAGATTATTATCATGAATTTCGTTAATTCTCCGTGTTTAATGCTTTGTTTAGTGGTGATACACTTAAAGAATTAGGGTTTTCCTTTAGATGAAAGGGTTTTGATCAATGGTATAGTGCATGATAGCGTAGGGGAGAGGATTCGATTACTAACCACTTTTACTCTCGCATTTTATTCTCACATTTAATCTTTTTCAGTTACTATCTATCACTTCTTATTTTGAACATTTTAGTAATTAATTAAATTGATAATTAATTGCAATCCCTGAGTTCGACACTCGGTCTTACCGTTTTAATATTACTTGTAACGATTCGGTACACTTGCCGAAAAGCTAACAAAGAGTTGGTCTTCTGGATCCGGATCCCCCTTAATCATGCCCAACCCGCTAAGCCCATAAGTGGCCATTATCGTTTGTTGTTGCTATTTACTCATTTGAGCCCGTGATCTGTATGGTGCCAAATGACTTGGGCCTGAGGCCAATCTTTGTAGATTAATTGTTTGGTTGTGGCGTTGCTCATTTAGTGAAATCAAACATATCATTGACCAAAAAAAAAAGAGAGTACGTGACATCCATATACTTTGGTGTCTAATATCACCTATTAGACTAGATTAATTCATAGTTTGACAGTAAACGAGATTTATTTAAGTTGGGTAAAAAGTTTCCTGAAACAATTTAAAAATTAGCTCTATATGGTATCACAATTTAGTCAACAAACATAGTAACTTTTATTCATATACAATATATTGTGTACAAAGCAGTTTTACACATTGATCAAGAAAAAAAGCAGCTATACACGCACACATTTAACTTGGGCATGACAATGTAAACAAAAGGTATTGAAACGAAGATGCCACATAAATAATACCTATCTTGTAAACTAGCTACGCCTCTTATTTAGCAGATATACTTATAACATATTTAGGAAACAGGTGTCATCTCATGCAGCTGGCACTATGGGTGGTGATAAGGTTCTGGCTTGTATTCAGGCTTATAAACCGGTGGCTTATACACAGGTGGCTTGTATACTGGGGGTTTATCATGTACTGGTGGCTTATACACAGGAGGCTTGTATACTGGGGGTTTATCATGTACTGGTGGCTTATACACTGGTGGCTTGTAAATGGGTGGCTTATACACCGGTAGCTTATAAACTGGTGGTTTATACACGGGAGGCTTATACACGGGTGGTTTTTTAACCGGTGGTTTGTACACTGGTGGCTTATAAACTGGCGGTTTATACACGGGTGGTTTTTCAACTGGTGGCTTATACACTGGTGGTTTGTACACTGGTGGCTTATACACTGGCGGCTTGTACACCGGTGGCTTATAAACTGGCGGCTTATACACCGGTGGCTTGTACACATGATCATCGGGATACTTGTAATAAACAGGTGGCTTCTTATAGTCGGCTTGCCCTTGAGGGGTGACAATAACAAGTGCAAGGAGGAGCATTAGGTAGTGTAAGGAAGCCATCTTAGTGATTTTTGAGTTGTGATGCTAAACACATATAATGATCACCTTTTTATACTAGTCAAGTGCTTTAGTAAATGGAGTAATATTGCTGTCTTCTTGAGTCATGATGGATTGGGTCGTCCCCAATAGGCTATATAAAAAGTCAGTAGACAGCTGTTTGGTATGAAATTTTCAACATTGATTTCGTATGGTTGCAAATTAAAATTAATGAAAATTATGTACATGTACGTACGTACGTACTGAAATTAATTTTTTTTAGAATTTTGCATCGTAAAAATATCATAAAACTAAATTAAATAAATGCTTAAATATATTTTTTGTCCTAATTTTTTTTTTTGAAAATTGCTAAGCCCTATAAAAAAATCTACTCATGTAACCACATTTTTCTCAGCAATTCTTTTAGTCGCTCGTAACTTTTAATAGAGCTTAGAAGTGCTGTAAAATACCCAACAAAAGCACTAATAAAAGTTATGAGAGACTAAAAGCAGTGTTTTAAAAACTGGCTCGGTCAGCCCCCTGGATCGGAAATGCAGCAATCCGGTTAAAACCGGTGTAAACCGGCCGGGTTTTAACAAACTCGGCGACCCGGTGGGTTTGTCTAACCCGGGCCGGGTTGTGCACGTTTTTTAATTTTTTTTCCCTTCCAAAACGACGTCGTTTTATCATTTCAAAAAAAAAAATTAAAAATAGAAACAGGGACAAACTGAGAGACATCCATCGTCTCTTACCCACAACTCTCACTCTCTCAAGTTTCAACCCTAGTCTCTCTCAAGTTCCACACAACCCCACTACCACAACTCTCCGTCGCCGTCGCTGTGCGTCACCCCCACCTTGCCGTCGCCGTGCGTCACCCCCACCTCACCGTCGCGTCGCCAACAACAACAGGTTAGTTGATTTTGTGTTTTTTTCTGATTTTGTTTTGATTTTGTGTCATGCTTTCAGTAAACAAGTTAGTTAATTTGTTGATTTTGTGTATTGCTTGCTGATTTTGCGTTTTGTGACTTTGCTGAAGTATGTGTTGTTACTTATGCTGAATCAATTGTTCTCTCTTCTCTGTGTTCTTCATTATTTGGGTAAAATTATTGTTAGTTGATTTAATTTAACAAAACTAATATCAGTGTTAATTTCAAGGTTGTTTGTGACTATGTTGATTTGTGACTTAGTGTTAGTTGTGACTTATACTCTTTTGATTATGCTAGAATTATGTCTGATGCACCAAATATTTCTGCTAATGGACTTGTTTGAAGTTTAAAGTTCTATGAATTATATGTAATTTGATAGCATTGTGGGTACGAAATTAATTTTTATAGGTACGAAATTTATATTATATACTATATAGGTCTTGAAAATTCGCGAAGTAGAGACCGGGTCCGAGTCATGCGGTTCCGGTTTTGGTCATGCGGTTCAACTGTCGACCCCTCGGTTCGACCCTTGACCCAGTGACCCGGTACCTTCACCGAGTCGGCCACCGGTCCGAGTTTTAAAACATTGACTAAAAGTGAGTGAAATTGTTATAGAGAATAAACAAAATTTGCAAATTTTTTAGGAGCCTAAAACATGTTTAACTCTTCAACAAATTACACCTCATAATTGTCCTTTACACAATTTCATGTTATCGCTGAATAACAAGTTCATTTTCGATAGTGGTAAATCTGAAAATTTCATTATAGGTGCAAGAGAATAATTTATCTTTAATACTTTTCAATAGTATTTTTCAAAAGACACAACACGCATGTGAATAACAAATTGCTCCAAAAAAATACTCAAACTTCTACTATTACTTTAGTTATCTAGTCATTTTCATATTCTAGAAATATATGATATTTTCTTTGTCAATACTATAAAAAAAAAATGTATCTTCTTAGTGTATATAACCAAAGAGTTATTCAACTATTGTTATCTCATTATTGAATTTTTTTTCTCGATAATTGGAAGTATTGTATTGATGTCCAAATAGCTCATCATCATTGACATACACTCCCCACCTTCTATGAAGAGTTCGAGAGGGCGCACATAAAACTCATTGCTGAGAAACAGTTTTCAACCTTTGTAGTTGCTGGAAGTAAAGTCTATTATTTACTTGAGATTGTGTACTAAAGTAAGTTGGACTTGAGTTGGGTAATTAAATATCAATGGGGGCATAGAAAAGATTATTATGTGTTACTATATTAATTTTTTTTGTTTTTTTTTATAAGCAAATAATAGTGGGGGTGGGGGAATGTTAGTTTTCGGGGTTTGAACTCTGTACCTCCTTCTTTGCAACTCCTTTATGTCTCTTAGCTCGCCAACCGAGCTACCTTCCTGGGACTATTAGTTTTTTTTTTGTTGGTGGGGGCAAATGCTCCCATACATGATAGCTTGTTTCCGCTACTGATTGACCATGTTATATAATGAATACGCCTCTCTTAATATAATTCATTAAACAACTATTATCTATATAAATTGAGTGATACAGTTGCCTTAAAAAATTTATGGGTCTAATGCAAACACCAAAAATGAAAAGGTTCAAAATAAATTTTTATAAGACCGTAAAAGCTATTATTTTTTTCAGGGGTTAGGTACCCCTAAATAATACAAAAGTCTGACCACATAGCAACAATCATAGTACAAAGATATACAGAGAGAGAGAGAGAATTTTTTTATTTTTTTTGGTTTAGCGGTCTTTGACCCCCTCCGGTATTCGGGAGAAAGGGGCCTCGAGTAATCCCGAATTCGACCGGGAGGTAAATAGACTACAACAGAATTGTTAAAAAAGGGCGCACCCATTAGGGGTGCGTTGTAAGAAGTACCCCTGATGCCCAAAACACGGAGGTCCTTTAGGGGCGCTTTTTAAAAAGCGCCCCTGATGCTCAAAACACGGAGGCCCTTTAGGGGCGCTTTTCAAAAAGCGCCCCTGATGCTCAAAAAAACGGAGGCCATTAGGGGCGTTATTAAAAAGTGCTCCTGAAGGTGTATGTGTTTTTTTTGTTGAAATACACTTAATTAGTTTACGTTTCATTTCATCAGTTCTCTGGTTTCTTTGCTTGCATTTCATCTTCCTCTCACCTTCACGAACAACTCAAGAACCCTACAATAATTTTTGTCCCTCTCATCATCTTGTTCGTTGCTTGCATCTTCATCTTGCTTGTTTCTCTCTCAAACCCTCACGACCAGCCACCGTCGCGCTAGCTCTCAAACCCTCTCGCCCTTTGGTTCACTCTCACACAACATTGGTGTGTTGTAAGATTGTTGGAGAAGAAGGAAACTGACCAAAATCACATTCTCTCTCTTTATCAACCAGGTAAATAAACTTGTTTCCCTCTTTATGATTTTTGAATCGTTTTGAATCGTTATGTTTATGTTAGTTATTGCTTCATTCTTGGTGCTGGTTTCTTCTCTTATCTCTATTGGTGTTGAGAAAATAAGCCTAGGATGCATAGTTTTGCTGAGATATTTGGTTGCATGCTACCTGTTTGATAAAAAGTCAATATAACATTCATGTACATTGGTCCTAATTACTTGTTACAAATGTGGTCAGTTGGTTACTAAATTCCTATTTTATCACAAACGCCGAAAACCCTAACTCATATTTGTTTATTGAGTGTTACTGAGTGACTCATCTATTGTAGGTTTTAGATTTGTGTTCGTTGTTGTTACAAGCTCATAGGAGTTTGAAGTCCAACTCAAAGGTATGAAATTTATTTGGTTTCCAGTTTTTCTTTTTATGCATTTGATTTTCTATAAGTTTTGTTATTCTGTTGATTGACTATGATAATAAAAATTGCAACGATAGAATGAATATATGGTTATATGTATGATGTTTCAGTTGTTTAACAACTTATTGGGGATCGAATGAAGTCAGGGCTAGAGATGGGAATGTGAACAATAAAACAAAATGGATAGTAATAAAGGTAAGTTTATAATCAAATTGGATTTGCAATTGGCGTGTTGATTTAAAATTTGGTTCATATTGGTTGTTGTTGGTTGATGAAAATGAGAGTAGGGATGTGCTGCAAACTATAGGATACACCAGAAACAGGAAGAAATGTTTTTTTAAAAAAAAAATAGCAATCAGGGGGGCTTTTTAGAAGCGCCCCTGTTGGTCTGAGGCGCTAAAACCAATAGGGGCGCTTTTTGCGAGCGCTCTTGATTGTGGGGATGGCAACAGAAGCGCCAGATTCAGGGGCGCTCCACAATCAGGAGCGCTAGATTCAGGGGCGCCCGAAAGTGCCCCCAATGAATAAAAAACGCTCCCCTGTTGGCCTTTTCTGTTGTAGTGATAAACCCTGGCTCCAATTTGTAGGATCGTCGAGGATCGAACTCAGGTACTAGCCGAGTCTGCCCTTACGATGAAATGCATTAACCACTTGCGCCCAAGCTTGGAATGAGTGAACAACTCGGTGAAAGACAAATATTATACAATAGCTCACAAATATCAACAGTTTATTATATATATATATATACAGACACAGACACACACACAGGCGGTTTCGGGGGTGCTCCCCGTGTTCCCGAAAATACCCAAACATCTTGCTTTGGTCGTAATATATCCAGCCTTAGTGTCATTGAAGAAACACCATCATGCCTTGGTGATAATACATCATGTCTAGTGTCATTAAAGAAACACCCTATGCTTTAATTAATCCTAGATCTGCCACTATATATATATACATATTCCGTATGTCGGTTTCATCTGTTGAAAACATTTTTTATTTGTGTGAAAAGAAAAAATATCATTTATTTTATCAAAAAATATCATTTTGCTCTCCTAAAAGCGGCTTTGGTCTATAATGTTAAATGTTGTCTCCTATTTAGTCCCTAAAGTATATAAAAATATAAGTTTGTAAAATATATTGTAATATCCAAAGTAATCAAATATATATTACTTTGGATATTACATTGTCGTTGCTTTATTTAAATCATTTGTTTTGATGCTTGACTGGCTTAATTATTGAGTTATTTGTGTTTTGTGATAGTTAGATTAAAAGTTAGTGTAGTAATAAGAGGGGATTGTTTGTGTAGGAATTAACCTATCCACAAGACATGTTTATAATAATGAACATAATTTGTCAAAAAAAAAAAATAATGAACATAATATAGCCGAAAACAAAAGATACGCAAGCATGCTTCTATAAAATCAAGAACAAAACCATGACCTTGACAACCTTAGGATCTACGACATGTTGATATATCAAGGATTAGATAAATACCTGGATCCATATATATAACAAGAACATGTACATTTTACCAAAAACCGCTCAATATTCATCAAGCCGAATTTCAATCAATAATACCAACACATGCAAGTTCATCAAAATCAGAATACCCACATAACATCAACATGTAATTCGAAAAAGCAACAAAAAAAGTGAAGAACTCACAAGTCTCGGAGTGAAATCAAAATTCATATACAATGTGGTTCCCGAACTATCCCAAATCGGTTGTAGACACCAACACAGCTCCCTCAAGCCTCAAACTCCAAACCGAATCTTCAACAACCCTTCCTTGGATCTTGAAATAGAAATGTGACTCTCCAATAACTTGGTTCAGCTCCCCAAAACAATCATGCAACAACAATAGAAACTCAAACTAGTTTCCTAGCCCACTTGAAGTTCCGAAAATGGAGAGAAGTAAGGATGATAAGTTTAGGTGACTAAATCCTTAAGATTTTGGGTAACTAGTAGCTTAGAATACCTTGAAATGCTAATTAAAGCTCCTGAATTGAATGGAGTGACTCAAAATTAGGGTTGGAACTTACATGCAACCCTCCCTCAACTTGATTCATGCTCTTATCTTCAACATGCAATTCAAAAACTTGAGGGAAAGAGGGAGAGGGTTTTATGATTTCTGGTTGTGATGATATAGTAGAGAACAATGTCAAAGATGATGGTGAGTGAGAGATTGAAGTTGAAGAACTAAGGAAATGTCAAGGTTTCCCATTTATTTGACTCAAGCTTCTTCTTCCCTCTTCACTCTCTATTCTTAATACGTGGAGGTCTTACCATTAACTCCTCTCCTTTCAGTCGAGCTACTACATTCCTCTCCTAGTGTTCTTGTTGCCTTCAACACGGCCGTTTGATGGCTGTTTAAGGTCTAAAGTCGTCCAGAGTGAAGTTTAAGATATTGAGAAGGTCGTGAGCCTGAAAAGGTCTTCGACAGGAAGTTGGCTATGTATGCTACGTCATCCATAGCTCTTGAAGCGTCAAAGTAGCTGGGTTCATAACAACTCCTCTTACTACAGGGCGCCTACCTAGCCAACGTTTAGATCCGGCTTTGCCCAAAGTTTTTTGGTTTGTGC
Organism: Astragalus glycyphyllos; assembly: GCA_963573325.1. Taxonomy (NCBI): domain Eukaryota; kingdom Viridiplantae; phylum Streptophyta; class Magnoliopsida; order Fabales; family Fabaceae; genus Astragalus; species Astragalus glycyphyllos. Next base: position 35,147,711 of record OY754310.1, on the reverse strand, counting down.
TCCACCCTGGTGAACTCATGCGGTTCCGACGTGCCTAGAGGCCAGAGGCGAATCCATTCACGGTCCGTAGGACCAACACCATTCGAAGGTGGGTGGCCCGCCTAGAACAGTCATGTTTGCTCGGGTACCTTTCACAAATGGAGGATGAGCAGAAGGAGCTGCAAGACCTTTTTCTTTATTCTTTCGACGCCTTTCAAAGGTGGAATCTTCTAGTTCTTCCTATTTTACCCGAAACCGATCGATCTAGCCATGAGCAGGTTGAAGAGAACTCTAACAGGCCTTGGAGGACCGAACCCACGTATGTGGCAAAATACGGGGATGACTTTTTGCTTATGTGAGTGAAGGAAGAAGATTCAGCTCATATATTGAGCTTCTTATTCAATTGAAGTGGGGATAAAAGGGTAACTTGACATATTTCCTCTTAAATGAAGGGAAATATCTAGTTTGATCAACACATTGTGATTTTATCAAGTGAGTCCTCTAACTCACTCTCCTTAGAAATGTTAAGAGTTATGTTGTTTTCCTATGTGAATATGATTTCAGTTCCAAAATTGAAGTGTTTAGCAATTAATTGTCCTTTTAAATTGAAATCTGGTCAAGGTTAACCAATGTGTTAATTGATTGTTTGTTTGATAAAATATATGTTGAACCCTAATTTGTGTGAATGATGTTTTTCAAATGCCAATTGATTGTATATAAATCATTGTCGTAATGAATTTTGGCTTAGGCTAGTTGGATTGAGAATGGATCGAAGAAAAATCAACAAAACAACACAATTCGTGCACATTGGTTTAGCACGGTCCATGCTCTTCCATCACGGTACGTGCTAGTCACTTGTTCTTGTGGAAAAGTTTTTTAAAGTGGCACGGTTGGTGCCCTCCCAGCACGGTCTGTGTCAGCATCGGTGCAAGTCTGTTGTTTTGCTGATTTTCCTCTCAATTATATGATCTTTCTCATCTTAACCCTAACCATATCATGTGGCATGTGGTATATGATATTGGTTTTACTGTTATCAATTGGATTTTATTATGATTGAATACGTATCTTTGATTGTTAAAGGATATTTTAGGACTTAATTGTAAATAGTCTATTTGTACATTTCAAATTGATTTTACCTGTTATATCAGGTCACAGTGCAATAGAGCACCTGCTACTGCAGGTTACAGTATTCACAAATGTATAAATACTGGGAATGTAAATTCAGATGTAAGATTGAAAAAGAAAGAATCAATTCAACTCTAACTGATTCAGTTAGAGAAGCTATCTTTCCTTCAACTCAATCAATTCCAACACTTCAAGACTTTGGTTGAAAATCAATTTCCTTATAAAATTAAAGCTATTCAATCTGACTGGGGTGGTGAATTTCGTCCATTTTCTCAACTGCTTCAACAAATGGGAATTGAGCATAGACTAATCTGTCCACACACTCATCACCAGAATGGTGTTATTGAGCGCAAGTATAGACATAGAGTTGAGTTAGGACTCACATTAATGGGTCAAGCAAAGCTACCACTCAAATTTTGGGACCATGCTTTTATCACAAGTGTTTATCTGATCAATAGGCTTCCCACAGCCTCTCTGAACTTTGATATTCCATTTGTCAAATTATTCAAGTTGCAACCTGATTATTCCTCACTCAGGGTGTTTGGATGTGCCTGCTTTCCCCTCTTAAGGCCTTACAACAAACACAAATTGCAATTCAGGTCTCAATAATGTGTATTCCTAGGTTACTCTCCAGCTCATAAAGGATACAAGTCACTTGATGGCAGACTTTACATTTGTAAAGATGTGGTGATCAATGAAATCAGATTCCCATACTCAGATTGGTCCTCACCCAAACCCAAACCACTCTCACCAGAACCCTCAATATCAGCCTCCATTCCATTAGTCACTTCAGTGACTCCTCCATCACCAGACCTCAACCACAGTGTCTCTACTTCAGTCTCTCCACCACCAGTTACATCACCTCAACCACAAATTCCTCCCACCACAAGCCCAACTGTTTCATCAAATGCCTCACCCTCTCCTGCACCACCTACAAATCTTAACACTCATCCTATGCAAACTAGGTCTAAATCAGGCATAGTATGCCCCAAAATTCACCTTACCCTGCTTTTAACTTATGCTGAACCAAGCACCACCAAACAAGCTCTTTCTAATCCTAAATGGCTTGCTTCCCTGCAGGATGAATATAATGCCCTTCTCACAAATCAGACTTGGCATCTAGTTGATTTCCCATCAAATAAAACCCCAATTGGTTGCAAGTGGGTCTTTAGAGTCAAAAAGAATCAAGATGGCTCAATAAACAAGTACAAGGCAAGACTTGTAGCAAAGGGATTTCACCAACAATTTGGTGCTGACTACACAGAAACTTTTGCACCAGTTATCAAGCCTGTAACCATCAGAACTATTCTGTCTATTGCTCTCTCTCACAGGTGGCCACTTCAGCAACTAGATGTAAATAATGCTTTCCTCAATGGCATTCTAGAAGAAGAGGTCTACATGGTCCAACCTCCTGGCTTTGTATCTTCTAATCCCAATCAAGTCTGCAAACTGAAGAAAGCCCTTTATGGCCTAAAGTAGGCTCCAAGAGCCTGGTTTAACAGACTCAAAGACACACTGCTGAGCTTACTTCCAGTAAATGTGATCCTTCATTGTTCATCTACAATCACAAGTCTGTTCTTGTATACATGCTGGTTTATGTTGATGACATTATTGTCACAGGTAATAACTCTCAAGTCATTAACTATTAGTGACTAAACTTAATTCTGTGTTCTCTCTCAAAGACATGGGATCTCTGGATTATTTTCTTGGTATAGAGGTCAAACCTCAACCAAATGGCTCTCTCTACTTAACTCAAGGAAAATATATTCGAGATTTGTTGTCTAAAACCAATATGCTTACTGTCAAACCCCTGCCTACCCCTATGGTGCCAAGTTGTAAACTTAGTAAAACTGGCTCTACACCTCTGGCTGATCCTACACTCTACAGATCTGTTGTAGGAGCTCTGCAGTATGCAACTATAACCAGACCAGACATAACCTTTGCTGTCAACAAGGTTTGTCAGTTTATGGCCACACCTCTAGAAGCTCACTGGGCAGCAGTAAAGCGCATTTTAAGATATCTCAAAGGCACTACTACATGGGGTATTGTTCTCCAACCTACCTTGACTACTCCTGTGTCACTGGTGGCTTACTGTGATGCAGATTGGGGATCTGATGCAGATGATCGCAGGTCTACTTCAGGTGCCTGCATATTTCTTGGTGACAATCTAATTTCTTGGTGGGCTAAGAAGCAGCCTATTTTGTCTAGGTCTAGCACAGAGGCAGAATATAGAAGTTTAGCACTTGCCACAGCTGAAATATTGTGGATTGAGTCTCTGCTCACTGAACTAGGTATCCCTTTCAAGACCCCAACTGTTCTTTGTGACAACTTAAGTACAGTCTCCTTAGCTCATAATCCTGTGCTGCATGCCCGTACAAAGCACATGGAGCTTGATTATTCTTCCTGAGAGAGAAAGTCTTGCAGAAAAATCTGGCTGTGAAACATGTCCCTGGTCAGTTTCAAAGAGCAGATGCACTTACTAAGGCTCTCCCTAATCAGAGATTTGAAGATCTTAGAGGCAAACTCACAGTTGTGAACACAACCTGCTGAGTTTGTGGGGGCGTGTTAAAGGATATTTTAGGGCTTAATTGTAAATAGTCTATTTGTACATTTCAAATTGATTTTACCTGTTATATCAGGTCACAGTGGAATAGAGCACCTGCTACTGCAGGTTACAGTATTCACAAATGTATAAATACTGGGAATGTAAATTAAGTTGTAAGATTGAAAAAGAAAGAATCAATTCAATCAATTCAACTCTAACTGATTCAGTTAGAGAAGCTTTCTTTCCTTCTCTGTGTATGGATTATACGTTCTAACATTAATTAACTCGGGAGAACTACTATATATGTATTATAATTTAAAACAATCAAATATATTGATTAAAGGATTATGTGGAGGTACTTGGATTGAAGAGACCTTAAGTCATTGACCCATATAATATTTCAACTAAATTATTGAAGGGTGGTTCCCTAAGGAATGTAAATTGATTCCTCGTAGGATTGCCTCAATGAGACAACACCAAAAGATATCGTACGAGTGAGATCGTGAAATTTCGGTGTTTGATGAATTCCCTAAGATTTTTATAAAATCTCACTTTTCATCATTTTGTGGTAATTTTCAGATAATCAGGGGTAATGCTTTAAGGACAAAGTTCTAGAGAAGACTTCATGGTTCTCCCTGTAATTGGAACTTTGTATTTGGGCTTATGTTACCTCTTGAGACTTAATGTAGCACTTTGTTTATATTTTGAGATTTTGCAAACTATTAAGTACTAATAGTTTGGATTTCATCAAGTATGTACGCAAATCAAATTTGGATTATTTGATTGATTGAAATTCTTTTGCCCCATGACTACAAACTAGTATGGGATGAGTCATATGGGGAAACCATATATTGTTTACGAATCAGTTGGATATTGATAAACTTGATTTATTTGAGGACCCATAATTATAAATTAATCATGGGAATAGTATGATTATTTATCTTACTTGGATAAATCAAATGGAAAAATCGAATCTTATGTATTTGGACCAAATGAGATTTGCGTACCTCTGAACGAATAAATGTATGACATCTCGTATTTTAGTGATGATTAAAATATGGGTGTTACACGTGTCAAACTATTTCCTAAAATTTTATAAGTAATAGTCCCTTTTAGTGATGATTAACGAATAAATATATTACCTGCATTAGACTAAGTACCATACTCAGTCTTATGCTAAAAAATTGTCCATAAAAAAATATATTCTATTTGGGGGTAGGTAAAAGTGTAAAACCCAAATCTTTTTGTTGGTTGACAAAACCCAAATCTTTGATGGGATTCATTAGAGTGTTAAAAAAAACAAGTCATTAAATAGGAACGTTTTACTCTTTGTTAGCGACGACTATTTAGTTTGAGTAGTTAACAACTGTTAATAAAATTATAAAAAAATTGTTCAAAAAAATAAAATTATAAAAATTTTGCAAAAGAAAAGACAAGTGTATTAACACTGCCATAAAAGAATTAAACATTTGATTAAGCACTTAGAAAATATAGAAATATGGATTGGAAAATGTTATTTTTAGTACCCAAAAAATGCAAATAAATGGACGTTCAATGCCACAAATTCGTAGAAAAAACACGGATGAAAATTCTTCTAGATGCACACCGGTTGTTGAGTCTTTAGGGACAGCGGCTTCACAACCCGAAATTGGGGGTTCAATATTTTTAAAAGCATGAATCACTAAAAATATAATTAAAAATAACTTAAATATATTATATAAATAACTTATACAACTCATAATTGGCCTAGTGATGTGTTTATGTGCTGTATTTGGGTGCAATCGGGTACAAAATAGGGTTTCCCAATACAAAATTATAATTTTAGGGGGTTCAAAATATTTTTAAATAGGGGATAAATGGGTAGAAATATTTTTATATAAGGGATAAATGGATATTCTTTTTTCCAGGGTGTTCAAGTGAACCCCTCACTAACGAGTAGATCCGCCACTATTTAAGGATCCATTGTTTTTTTATATATTATAGATCATAATTGGCCTAGTGATGTGTTTTTTATACAACTAGGAGTTTAATTTGATTTGAAAAAAGCGTCAAATTAAATCACTCTACTAGGGTTTGTTTCTTTTTCTTGAAAGTCGGCCTACAGATGGCCAGAATTTGCCCTCTTGACCTTCACCCAATCGCTATTCGTCATGCGATTAAGTTATTAGTTAGAGATGGTACAAGTTTGAGACTAAGTGAAGAGTTAATTCTTTATTTATTAGTTAGAGCTAGTTGGTGCAAAATTTTTAATTTCAGGGTCATAATAATAATTATTAAGGAAGATAAGTGAAAATAATTATTACTAAGGAAGATAAATGAAATTTTTAATTTTTAGGAAATGCAAGTGTACCAAGTCCTCCTACTCTTTCTCTCTCTACCATTTTCTCTCTCTACGATGAAATAAAAATTTCATATTAAACTAAGAAGACTTGTACAATTAAACTCAATATTTATACACTCGGCAAATTGTCAAAAAGAAAGGACGCGGCAAATCATAAAAAGTAAACACACGGCTTTTCAATAAAATTAAAGTGATTTGGTCAAAAAAAAATAAGTTAAAGTGAAAGTGGCTTTCAGAACCAATAAAAAACCAAAATAAGCAATTTTAAAAAAAAATAAATGGCACGGGATAAAATTATAGATGCGATAAGGTAAAAAGAGAGATGATGTGAATGCGCCAAAAAATATAGATGGGTCTTTTTTGTCAACACCTTTTTCATCTTGTCCTCTTTTGGTAATCTTTGAACACATTGTGCCTAACGGATAACGGGATAAGTACCTAAACTCTCAAAAACATTGCAAATTCATGACAGAGGAGACTTTTGTTGGAATGTGATCCAATTTTGGCAACGTCGGTGCTACCTTCAGGTTTGTGATGGATGGGGTTTCGAAGATAATGAAAGTCGTAAGAGTTACGGTGTGTGACTTGCCAAATTAGGGTTTTGTTAAGTTTTTTCGCAAACATTTGACATGAATGAAACCTATCGCGGATGTCGAAAATATGGAAAATATAAACTTCTGAAAATAAAAATTGACATCAATTTATATTGATAAACAATGTTGGAAATGGATATGTTCTGTACCTAGCAGTGCTGGGCTGACTGCGTCGGTGGTCTCTTGCGGTATGGCTTGATGTCAACGAGCGCCTGGGAGGGGGACCTACGAAGCCACTCCGACGCCCAAGTTAGTATTGATGATTTAGCAAGGAATGAGAGTGTACCTCATTATGGCAACGGGGGGCAGTATTTATAGGAAAGCGTGCCCATTGTGAGCCGTTGGATTGAACGAGTTGATCTAAGCCCTCCAAATATGGGAGTCATAACTGGGCTTGTAGATTGTGGATATGGATCAAAGTGATTGGGCCAATCCATGTTCAATTGTTGAATGGGCCTCGTGGCCCAATCCAGAACAATTGCCCCCCAAGCCGAGATTATTCCGAAGGATGGTCTTGGCTTGAAGCATTTTTGTCGGTTTGTCCAACGTGTCGGGAGCTTAGCCCTCCAAGGTGTCGTGTGATGATGTCTTGGCACCTCTATGGTGTCGTGAGACTAAGCATCCTCATGGTGCTGAGTGATTGTGTCTTGGCACCTCCATGGTGTGATTGTGCTAGGCGTCCTCTATGGTGTCGTGTCTAGGCTTTGGCCACCCCATGGTTTTATGGGCATGATTTTGTGCATGGTGGAGAATAAGACTCTTGGTTACCACACACTTCATTTTCAACTTGGATCCATCCTCTCTTACTTCTCTCCTTGGTAAGCATTTTCATTCTCTTTTCTTTGGTGCATAGGCATTGCGCCGGGTCCACAATGCGTCTGCACACGACCGGTCGAATGCCGGGTTGTGTCCCATCCAGGCGCTGCCTTTCAAGCATTCTATCGAACACATGATGGGCAATTCGTGGCGCTGGATCTCTCATTGAGGCATTTTTACAAACAATTTGCAGGCACACACGCAGCCACGCACTCCAGCGCCTGAACCTCGGTAGGGTGCTGGGTTTCACTTATCCTCTCGCACGCACTTGAATCCCGGCAGGGTGCCGGGTCTTGCAGCATTACACGTACATGTTGCCATCGTTTGCATTTCATGGGAGGGCATTCATGGGGCTAATTTTGAACCTTTCACGCAAGGTCACTGAGACATTTCTTCAAACAGTTTATGGGCAAGGGAACCCCTGCAGGTTGCTGGTTTGTGTTGCCTCCCTGCACAACTCAGACTCTTAGGCATTTCATCAAACAGTTCGTGCGCAACATATCCCTACACAACATGGCAGCACAGCCTCTTAGGCATTTTGTTGAACAACTTATGTGCACGTCTCACATATGCACATACCTACAAATAGTTTACGGGCACACACGCAGCCACGCACTCCAGCGCCTGAACCTCGGCACAACAAATTTAACCTCGATGGATAAAAGTGATAAATGAATGTTGCCTCATGGCTTTGTTTTCATGGGAGTTATTCATTTTTATCCCTTCTCATAAGGCTTACGCCAAGGCCAAAATGTACTCGCTTGATGGGTAGTGCTTGGACACCGGCGGGGTGTCGGGCTTCGTGCCTAGCTCCTTCGTGCGCGCGCGTCTCCTCGCAAACCGGCAGGGGTGCCTGGCTCCAACACATGCGCACGCAACCCCTTCGCAAACTGGCACGGGTGCCGAGGTCCAAACCTCACGCTCGCGCGGCCCCCTTGCAAACCGGCAGGGGTGTCGGGCTCCAACACACGCGTACACACCCCCCTCGTAAACCGGCAGGGGTGCCGGGGTTCGCCGTTTTCTTCGCGTCATCCATCGTTTCCTCTAAACCGGCAAGGTTTCGGGTTTGGTGGTCCTGAGCGCTTTCGCGCGCCTAGTGCATCTTCGCACGCCTTGTGCGCCTTCGTACGCCTTTGCGCGCCTTGCGTGCCTTCGTAGGCATTTGTCCTCATTGTGAACACTTCGTGGTGTTGGGTTTCGAATCTTCGTTTATTTGCTCGATCGTTTCTTCAATGTGTTTTGATGATGCTCGCATCTAATCCCATCGTATTGGGGCCTCATGTCTTAGTTTTTTGACACATAGTTTACTTCTCATAAATTTTGTTGGAATTTTGACACTTAGGAAATTCTCATGAATTTTTAGTCTTTGAGACTTAGGAAAATTCTCATGAATTTCATCCTCTTTGACACCTTAAATTTTGAGTGCTCGCTCCGGACACCGGCAGGGTGCCGAGATTCAATTCTTTCCTTCGTGCACGCCCCAGACACCGACAGGGTGCCGGGCCCAACTTCTCTCGCGCATGCCCCGGACACCGGCAGGGTGCCAGGGTTGGAGACGTGAGACTTGGATTTTGAGATTAACATAAGAACTGTAGCTCCGCTTCTTAGCTTTCCAACATATGGTCACACGCCTCCATCGGATAAACATGGACGAAGTTATGGCCCGCAGACTACACAGCCCTCCAAGGTGTCGGATTACAAGGTGCCCGAGCCACGGAAGCCGGCAGGGGTTCCGGGGTTAACATAAGAATTGTAGATCTTCTTCTTAGCTTTGCAACGCATGGTCACATGTCTCCATCGGATAAACATGGACGAAGTTATGGCCTGCAGACTACACAACCCTCCAAGGTGTCGGGTTACAAGGTGCCCGAGCCACGGAACCCGGCAGGGGTAACGGGGTTGGATACGTGAGATTTGGACTTTGAGATTAACATAAGAATTGTAGCTCCACTTCTTAGCTTTCCAACACATTGTCACACGCCTCCATCGGATAAACATGGACGAAGTTATGGCCCGCAGACTACACAACCCTCCAAGGTGTCGGGTTACAAGGTGCCCGAGCCACGGAAGCCGGTAGGGGTACCGGGGTTGGATACGTGATATTTGGACTTTGAGCTTAACATAAGAATTGTAGCTCCACTTCTTAGCTTTCCAACACATGGTCACACGCCTCCATCGGATAAACATGGACGAAGTTATGGCCCGCAGACTACACAACCCTCCAAGGTGTCGGGTTACAAGGTGCCCGAGCCACGGAAGCCGGCAGGGGTGCCGGGGTTGGGGACGTGAGATTTGGATTTTGAGCTTAACATAATAATTATAGCTCCGCTTCTTATATTTCCAACGCATGCTCACACGCCTCCATCGGATAAACGTGGACGAAGTTATAGTCTGCAGACTAGACAGTCCTCTAGGGTGCCGGGTTACATGGTGCCGGGATAGAAATCATAGTGCCGAGGTTCGATATGTCAAACCCGGAAGGGTGCCGGCCTTCATTGGTGCAGGGGTTCATACCCAAAACCCGGCAACGTGCCGGCCTTCGTTTCCACATGGCACCTCATGGTCAAGTATATTCGCCCAAGGGGTTATGGCCATTAAAGTCAGCTTGAATTATACCCTTGGCGCAGTTTACCAGTACTCGGCCCAGATATAACTCGCCCAAGGGGTTGTGACCACCAAGGTCACTTGAAGTATACCCTTGGCGCAGTTTACCAGTACTCGGCCCGGATATAACTCGCCCAAGGGGTTGTGACCACCAAGGTCACTTGAAGTATACCTTTGGCACAGTTTACCAGGACTCAGCCTGGATATAACTCGCCCAACGGGTTGCGACCACCAAGGTCACTTGAAGTATACCCTTGGCGCAATTTACCAGTACTCGGCCCGGATATAACTCGCCCAAGGGGTTGGGACCACCAAGGTCACTTGAAGTATACCCTTGGCATAGTTTACCAGGACTCGGCCTGGATATAACTCGCCCAAGGGGTTGCGACCACCAAGGTCACTTGAAGTATACCCTTGGCACAGTTTACCAGGACTCGGCTTGGATATAACTCGCCCAAGGGGTTGCGACCACCAAGGTCACTTGGCACAGTTTACCAGGACTCGGCCCGGATATAACTCGTCCAAGGGGTTGTAACCACCAAGGTCACTTGAAGTATACCCATGACACAGTTTACCAGGACTCGGCCCAGATATAACTCGTCCAAGGGGTTGCGACCACCAAGGTCACTTGATGGAAAGAATCACGAGATTCCTCCCTCGGTATGTAGGGAAGATGCTAATGATCATGGTGGCTCTCATTGATTACTCTGTTACCGACAATCTTTATTTGTCTCGGTGTGCCATGGCACTCTTGACTCCGTTACTAGGATTCCAAGGGGTGTATTTAAAAAGACCGTCTTGGGAAGATGTTTTAGTTTAGAGCTAATGATGAGGTTTCCTCTCTGAGCCAGGCAGTCCCTTCCTACGGGGTATGTCGGGTCTCCAACTTGTTTCGTTCTGCCCCCAGCTATGGAGTTGGACCTTTTTCATTCTTAATATTAATGGATTTTCTTTGGAACCAGTGTTAATGTTGGTGAGCTAGAGCAAAAACTGTACTTGCAAAATGAACTTTTGTTAATCATTCATATCGAGCTTTTACATTATGCTTTTGTGCCCAAACAACAAAATTCTTAACTAGTCCTAGCTCTAGGTTCAGGTTATGATGCTTTGTTCACTATTCAGAGTCATGGGTCTCCTCCTCTTCTTCATTCACGTATTGGGCGAGCTTCCCTTCCCGGATCAGCTCTTCAATGTCATCCCTGAGGGTGTAGCATTTGTTGGTACTGTGCCCATAACCTTTGTGATAATGGCAATACTTCTTAGAGGTTTGGCCTTTCCTTTGTACGAGCGATTCGGGCTGTTTGATATCTCGAAACTCTGCGTCAGCGCATTTAGCAAGGATCTCAGCCTGGGAAGTGTTCAGCAGGGTGTACTCTGAGAAACGACCTTGCCGGGGTCAAGATTCAAAGGGAGCTCTCTCAGCTTGGCCTTGCTTCTGCCACAGCTCTTCGGTGGTCTTATAGGTCCGCCCGTCCTCTTTGTTGCTAACCTTGGCTTCCTCTTGGTAAGCCAACTTATTCTCTTCGTAGTCTATGTACTTTTGAGACTTTTTGAGGAATTCTGCTAAGTCCCTAAGACGTGCCTCTTGTAGCAGCATAGTCTGAGTGCGGTTGGCCAGAAGGTCCAACAGTTGGTTGACATCCGGCGGATGAATCCCTCCCGTCGAGGGAACTTCTTGCGCAGCTTGAACAGGGGTGTCTTCGTGGGTGGCGATGTCGCCCTCAGGAGTGCCTTCAAGCTGGGGTGCAGGCACGACAACACTCTTAACTCGGGGTCTGCCTCTTGGAGCCATGGAAGTGCAAGAGAAAAGTTTCTAAGAGTAGGAATGGTGTGAAAGGTAGTGACCTCCCACAGTGGTCGCCAATGTTCTGTACCTAGTAGTGTTGGGCTAACTGCGTCGGTGGTCTCTTGCGGTATGGCTTGATGTCAACGAGCGCCTGGGAGGGGGACCTGCGAAGCCACTCCGACGCCCAAGTTAGTATTGAGAGTAGGTGAGTGATTTAGCAAGGAATGAGAGTGTACTTCATTATGGCAACGTGAGCCAGTATTTATAAGAAAGCGTGCCCATTGTGAGCAGTTGGATTGAACGAGTTGATCTGAGCTCTTCAAATATGGGAGTCATAACTGGGCTTGTAGATTGTGGATATGGATCAAAGTGATTGGGCCAATCCATGTTCAATTGCTGAATGGGCCTCGTGGCTGGCCCAATCCAGAACAGGATATAACAACCTAGGTTCTTAAACACACTACAAATTGGTAGTGAGTTTTTAAGACTCTAGGTATTTATCTTTTAGATACAAGGTTTACTACCCACGAAAGGTAAAAACTCGCAAGTTGATTCGAAGATGACCGAAAGGTGGCGAGAAGACCACAAAGGCATGTTACTATTACGAGAGGACGATAAAACTGTTACAAAAAATTTTACATTGAGATCTAGAAATCGAATTTTTAGCTTATTTTTTAAGTGACTTTTATCATAACACATAAAGTGTATTTGTAAAGTTTTGTACCATTCCACTAATACCTTGATTTGTTTTGATTTTATAGGGATCAAAATTGTTGACCTAAAATATCGTGGGGTCTAATAATCGATGAAAATTTTTATAGGGACTGTAAAAAAATTGTGAAATTTTAGGGGAACTTAAAACATATTTAGCTCTATTTTTATTTTTAAATGTAAGTAAAAATATTAAACGGAATAACTAACTCTCTTAATATCCAAATGTCAAAAAAAAAAACTCTTTTAATATCCACATGAGATTAAATCTCCAAACATTGGTCTAATGAAATATAACAGAATCTCATATATGACAGTTCGCAAGTTCAAATCTCCATTAGTTCCCATGTGGTAAGGTAAGTGTAAATTTCTTTGTAAGCTTTCTTAGAGCTGGATGGTATATTACCTGCATTAGACTAAGTACCATACTCTTATCCTAAAAAAATTTCCATAAAAAACTATTTCCTATTTGGGGGGTAGGTAAATGTGTAAAACCCAAATCTTTTTGTTGGTTGACAAAACCCAAATCTTTGAATGAGTAAAACCAGATTTTGTTAATCGAAGTCACCATCCTTGTTGGATTTTATTTTTATAATTATATTCATCTGATGGGATTCATTAGAGTGTTAAAAAAAAACAAGTCATTGAATAGGAACGTTTTACTCTTTGTTAGCGACGACTATTTAGTTTGAGTAGTTAACAACTGTTAATAAAATTATAAAAAATTGTTCAAAAAATTAAATTATAAAAAACTTGCAAAAGAAAAGACAAGTGTATTAACACTGCCATAAAAGAATTAAACATTTGATTAAGCACATAGAAAATATAGAAATATGGATTGGAAAATGTTATTTTTAGTACCCAAAAAATGCAAATAAATGAACGTTCAATGCCACAAATTCGTAGAAAAAACATGGATGAAAATTCTTCTAGATGCACACCGGTTGTTGAGTCTTTAGGGACAGCGGCTTCACAACCCGAAATTGGGGGTTCCAAATTTTTAAAAGCATGAATCACTAAAAATATAATTAAAAATAACTTAAATATGTTAAATAAATAACTTATACAACTCATAATTGGCCTAGTGATATGTTTGTGTGCTGTATTTGGGTGCAATCGGGTACAAAATACGGTTTCCCAATACTAAATTATAATTTGAGGGGGTTCAAAATATTTTTAAATAGGGGATACTAAATGGGTAGAAATATTTTGATTGTCACATCGCACGCGTCCCTGTGGTTCGCCTGTAGTCCGCGCAGGCGATGGGACTGAGTTCTTTTGCGTAGTCTACAAGGAATAATGAAGCTCTGTCCTTTAATAGGATAATGTGATAAGATCTAACATGATCAACTAAGATTTGGATCTAGAAAAATGGCAAAATAAGTTGTTTCTGACAAAAACACAAGAACAAGATTAACAAAAACACAACACAAATGAAGCAATAGTTACTTGAAAGGAAAAAAATGCAAATTTGGAAGTGATAGAAATGGAAGTGGAGAAGGAAGTCCACCCCTTCTTCCTTGGGAAGATGATAAGGACAACACTATCCTTGAGCTCTCCTAGCCTCAAGGTTGTGTGCTCAAGGTTCTCATCTCAAGAAACCTTGGAGAATCCATGATGAACCTTCACTAACATTAGCAGCTAGCCACTCACCACTCACTTAGGAATTAGGGCACTCGCATGCTCAAAATGTAAAAGTGAATTTCACTCATTAAAGTTCTCCCAGTTACACTTGAAGTTCAAGTATTTATATTATGGGTTTAATGGATTTTAGACCCGCACTCTAAAGTCCAAAAGAAACATAAAACAAGGCCCAAGGCCACAAACTAGGTTATTAGGCCTTAACCACTTATCCAAGGCCAACATGTCTGAATTAAAAAGTCTTACAATTTATTGAAACAAAAACAAACCATAGGATATACTAGAGTTGGTTATCTAGAAACTCCCTACTATTAACATGGTCACCTTCAATGTGCTCTTGTCTTAATGATTAGGTTGAGCACATTGAAGTATATTCCCTTAAATTCTTGTTGACACTTTTTGGTTTTTATCTTTGTGATGTTCATCCAAACTTCATGCATGTGGGCTCACATCATAATGTCACCATTTGATGCTGGTTTGTTTCTGCTGCCAGATCTTTTACAGGTCTTGCTTCCCCGCATGGATTTGCTTGATGGGTCAGTACGTGCCATCTTCGGGTCACGTGAGGATCACCTTCTGCAGGAGTGTGACTGTAATGGGAGATTTGTTGCCGCTTCAAAACCAATTTCAGGTCCGACATTGCATTCTCGGAGAGAGTTTCACGAGCCTCCCAATCTTTTGTTGAAGCTTTAATTGGAAGAAAAGATAAAATATGTGATTTTACTTTGAGTCAACTTCCATGACGGTGTATCAAAGGAGATAATTTGGAAATTTCCATTCCTAAAGAAGAATATGTAGCAGGTTTGGAGGGATGCATGACTCATCTTCATGGAAGATTGTTATATTTGAAGGGAGATAACCCTATCAAGATTGGTGTTTTGAGGTCCAAACCTCAAGATTTTTGGCAACCGACAGGTAAGTGGGGCTTATCTCTTTGGGGAAAGGTTTTTCTGAATTTTCTTTTTCCACAATTGATGATTTACGTAGAATACACTCGTAATCCTCTTGGCTCTATAAGCCAGGTTTTCTTCGGTTGTTCGCTTTGGATCCCTATTTTAGTCCTCCTATTATGAAACATGCAAATTCACAATGCTGGATGAGGCTTACAGGTCTTCCTCAAGAATATTGGCTTCCAAAAATTATTTTTGCATATGCTAGCAGTGTTGGCATGCCAATTACTCTAGATGATACAACAAGTAAAAGCTCATTTGACAGATCTTTTGGTCATTTTGCTTGCATTCTTGTTGATATATATTTGAAATCAAAGCTAAGGAATCAAATTCTCGTTGAGAGGTCAGGTTATGCCTTCTTTGTTGGCATTGAGTATGAAAATTTCCCTCTTTTTGGTAAGAATTGGAAGACTATTGGTGGTGTGTTGAATGATGTGCAAGTATACACAGTCACAAACAAGTAATAAAGTAGAAGTAAAGTATCGTTCCCACAGAGATTGTATAATTCTTAATGTATTGTTGTGAAGACATGTAAATTAAAGCAACTATCTACTCACAAAGTTTGGTTTTGGTTGAAGTTGAAATGAAGTTAAAATGACAATAAACAATAGAGAGGAAATCAGTGGAGAAATATAGTTGAGATGCTTTCATCAAATAACTCTCTTTTAAGTGTTAAGTGCATTCGCGTGGTGCAGGTGCACTGGATGCAGCTGCATCAGTTGTGTGCTTTTCAGCTACTATTTCAAAAGTTGTTTTACAAGCTTCCTATGTCTAGGTGTGCTAAATAAATTCACTCTTGACCTTGAAGTACTTGCTGATTTAATCCTAAGGGCTATGTTATCCTATTTCTAGAACTAACATGGAATTAACAAGCTTCTTTTATTAAACAAGTTAATAAAGGCTTTATTAAACGCTTGCCCCTATTGATTCTTGATTTCTAGTTATAAACTCTACTCATTTTAAGCGATCAACCTTAAAATAAGATGGATGTAGTATAACACAAGAATCAAAAGTACATACAACACACAAATGACACTTAAACTTTCTCAAAAGATCATTATAAGACTAGCACATGTCAACTAAAGAAACTTAGCTCATGATAGACATTGCAAGATGAAAAGAGATTAAATAAAACATATTGAGGTAATGGAAATTATCAAGAAAGAACAACAAAGTAGAGTTTACAATATTGAAGTTTTCTTGCATCAAGCAATGCAGGTGCACTGATCTTCTTTCTATATTTATGAAGAAGAGAATGGAGAAGTTGTCAATTCCTTCCTTTTCTCCTTCTCACTATCTAAGAAATTGTCATACCCTAATTTTGTCCACCTAGGTTTAAAACCCTAATTTTCCGCAAAAATAAATAAATTGAGAAGTGTGGTTTTATTTTGAAGAGTGAAGAGCATTGTGCATGCATTTTTGGGTTTTAAAAGTCATTCTAGGGCTTTTAAATTCATTGTTAGAGTGGAAATGCATTTGTTGTTAAAAAACAAGGTTTTTAGGGCAAAAGGGTATTTTGGTCATTGTCAAAAATAAGATAATTTCTCATCAAGAATCATTGTGCAATTTTAGAGAAATTTATTTGAGGCAAAACATTTTTGGTCATGTATGTATGTATGTGCATGCGTGCATACATTGTGCACAAAATTTCAAAAAAGGATCAAAAGGGAATATTCTACAAAAAGTTCCAAGATGTGATTTTTATGACATTTTTGGTCATGGTGATCACATAAAATGGCATATTCCTAAGATTCCTAGTATGTGGCCTAATTTGGGTGTATTTTTGTACAATTATCCTAAGAAGAATAATCAAAAATGAAGGGATAATGGAATGGTCATATAATAGTACAATAGTACAAGATGACAACTAGCAAAACTTGGTGACCAAGGCCACACCCCCAATGTCGCCTACCCCCTCTCTATTCTCTCATTTTGTGTTTTCTCAATGTCCTCAATCCATGTGAGCCTCAATCCTAGCCTTTGATTCAAAATTAAAATCAAATCCTAGAGCACAACTAGTGCACAATGACCTAACTACCCTTAAACCTAATTGCTTTCTATATATACCCTATTAACCTCACCTCACAAAAAAAAATCTTTTGGCTTCACCATTCACTCATAAACCCTAGCACACAACTCCCTCCTCACCTTCTCTCCATTTTATGCGCCACCCCCTCTCCCTTCTCTCTAACTCACTTCTTCATTTCTCATCTACCCACACACATTCAATCCATCTTCCAAGCCTAAACACTAATTTTCAACCATCAATCCTTCATAAAATCACACAAAAGTTCAAGATCAAGGGTCATTTTTTGGAGATTGGAGACCAAGCTTGAAGATAAGTTGATTTGGTTGATTATTTCTTCATCTATTGTGTTTATTTGGAGCTCATCTTAAGGTATGTGATTCCTAGACCCCTTCTCTTGTAAATCCTTGCATAAAGTCATCATTTCTTGCATATTTGTGAGATTTCCACTTCCAAAAATGTAGATCCTCTCTTTTAACTTCATTTTTATGCTTGTACATATGTTAATCTCATGAATCTTTGTTTTGATGCTTTGATTTTGGGGTTATATGCATGATTTTGTTGTTTTAAGTGAAATAAAATGTTATTTGCTTTGATAATGATTTCGCATGCTTCAAATAAATATGTGTTTTATGATTTTTGTTGGTTATCATGGTTGAATCTTGTGAATAAATGCATCTATGTTTTGGTTATGTCACTCGCTTGCTTGATTTGGTTGACTTGTTAGAATAAATTGATGATTGGCCATTAAACTTGCAAATATTCAAACCTATGTTGTTAATTGTGAAATTTGTGATTTGAGAAAAATGAATTTGGGTTTTGGTTCATTTATGATCCACAAATGATCTTGGGTTATGCTAAGTTGGCAAGAGATAGGTTACTTCAACCTTGATGCCTATGCTTGTAAGCATTTAAAAATTCAATTCCCATTTGATGTGCTTGTGAAATGTGAGCAAAAAGGGGTCTATAAACCATTGAATTTGCGCACATGATTGGTCTCCAATGACCTTGATGCATCCTCAAGTTTAATCATGCTTTCTTTGCTCTTTGAGTTTAATGTAAATTGTTGTTTGAAGCTTGTGAAGTTTTGGCAAAGGATAGGCCACTTAGAGCCTTGATGCATCATTGCATTGTCTTAATAAATTGCAAAGGAGAGACTACTTGGAGTCTTGATGCACTTTCCATTTCTCAATCGGCAAAGGATAGGTTCATTTAACCTTGATGCACATGCATTTTGCATATTCATGCATTCTTGAATTGAAGCTTGGTACTCAATGCTTGATATACTTGTTTATGTGCTTGTAGTGCATTAAAATGTTGAATTGGTGTTCACAATTTGCTTGTTTTGATTTCCACCAATTGTTACTCGTTAGTAACTCCCCAAAACTTCAAAACCATGTTGCATACAAAGAACAACTTGTTACTCGTTAGTAACGTTCCAACTTCAAAACATTTTTTTTTGCATCTACATAATCATTGATAAACAACTTCACTTCTTCTCAAAACAATTTCAAACTATTTTTCACAAATCAAACTTTGTTGAGGATAATGCGAAGCCTTTGCTTGTACGATTGTCAACAATGGGGTGCTAGTGGTGATCACTTGGAGTCTTTGCTCAATTGATTATCATGAACACTCATTTTTCAAAAGAACTCTCATTTCACAAATTAAAAACTTTGTTGAGGGTAATGCGAAGCCTTTGCTTGCACGATCGTCAATAATGGGGTGATAGTGGTGATCACTTGGAGTCTTTGCTCAATTGATTATCATGAACACTCATTTTTCAAAAGAACTCTCATTTCACAAAATTAAAAACTTTGTTGAGGATAATGCGAAGCCTTTGCTTGCACGATCGTCAATAATGGGATGCTAGTGGTGATCACTCGAAACCTTTGTTGTTTGATCACTGCGAACATTCAATTTTCACAATTAAACAACTAAAAAATAAAAACCTTTTCTCGACAACCGAGACCTACGTAAGCTTTGAATTCTCCATCGCACTGGGAGATACGTAGGAGCGGGTCACATTCCCGTCAAGCACGACAAATGAAAACCATTTTCTTTTCAAAAAAACAAACCCTTTTCCAAAACAAGGCAATTTCTAAAAATAAAACAATTTTCGAAAACAAGAACTACGTTGCTTTGATTCCCTCCCCGGGATACGTAGGCACGGTGCCCTCCCGTCAAGCGCAAAAGATTAAATTTTCCTTAAAATTTTTCCATAAAGTAAGGAGAGATAAAGAGAGATAAAAACAAAGCATTTCTTAAATCAACCTTTAAATCACACGTCAAATCGAGGTTCCCTTTCAGTAGAAAGGATGTGTGGGGTGCTCGTACCTTCCCCATGCATAACCGACCCCCGAACTCAAATCTCGTGGTTCCAAGGACCATTGTCTTTCAAGAAAGGTTTTTTTCAATGTTTTACCTCTAAAAAAAAATATTGGTGGCGACTCCAATTCATGTTGTGCGAAGAGAAATCCCTCCAAAGGATTTTTCGGGGTGCAACAGCTGGCGACTCCGCTGGGGACCTTTCTTTAATGGGTCGAGCCAATCGATTTGACATGTGATTTATTTCGTTGATTTGAATGCTTTGTTATATCTCTCCTCCTTTCCCTTTCTTCTTTCTTTCCTTTGCCTTTAAAAACATGCTTGCATTATTCTTAGAATTGTCGTGTGCATTCTTGTGATGTTGTGCTTACGTGCATTGTGTGTTAGCCTTTTTCCTCTTCGATATTTGCTTCTTGAGTAAAATAAGAGTAGTTTCTTCTTCTTCTCCTCTTACTTTCGTCGTTTATATGCTTGTCTCATACATTTCCCCAATCCTAGCATGTTCCCCTCTTCTTTTCTCCCTTTCTTGAGGTAAGCTCATGCATTTCCCTTAATCCTATTATGTCCCCTCCTCTAGGCTCCCTTTCTTAAGGTAAGCAATGCTTGCGATTGTTGTTGGAACCCTAGGTTAGTATACTTATGTTGAAATGATATTGAACCCTAGGGTAGACGACATGCTGTTGCTTGATATTGTCTGGACTGTTTTGGTTTCCCTTTGCAGACGGGGTTTGGGTAGATTTTTAGGTGTTGTGCCCTCATCACACACTGCACACCTTATATTTGTGAGCATTGAGTGGGGCCTAAAACCCAAGGTCTGCAAAGAACCCTAGGAGAGTGGAAATGAGTAGTGACTGCCATTCGTAGACCGTTGTCTGTCTGGCTCTCATGAAAGTTTCGCCCAAGAGTGCGCTTTCTTCATGATACCTCACAATCGGTAGCTCTCTACGATTGTGGGTGTATTCATGAGAGAGACTTTAGCTCTTGGTTGCCATTGTGAGGCAGTGACCAGAACCCACATGGGAGGATTACCCTTGTCGTTGACTTTAGAGCCTACGATCTTTACCCATTTGTAGGACACGGGGGCACGCAAATTGTGTGTTGCATTAGCTTAGGCATCCTCTTTCGAAACTCTTTTACCAAAAATGTAGAAAGTAATTCCCTTTTTCCCTCATAAACACCTATATGAGGTGGCATATAGCGGGTATTTTCAAAAATGTTTTGAACCGCCACCAATAAACATCATTTTCTTCTCTCTTTTCTATGTATATAAAAGGTCATAATCATCACATCTGTGTCATTTTGCATCATCATCATTGCATTCGCATCTAACAAAAATTTTGAAAAAAATCTCCATTCTTTGCATCCTCCATGCATTAAAGTTGTTTGCCGGAGATCGTAACGTAACACAAAGTCTTGTCATAGGTGTGTAAGAAACGGAATGGAATCAAAAGGCAAAACCGTTTTCAATTCAAGTCTTCCTGTTGTGAAAGAGATTGATATGGCTAGTCTGAAAGAGTATGCATCCCTCCTAGGTCCTATTGAGGTCAGGTCTTTTGACAAAACCTATGGGAACATTCGCAAGCTGCTACAACTAGAAGTGCAAGAGAGTGCCATTGCTGCCTTGTGTCGGTTCTATGACTCGGAGATTCGCTGTTTCATTTTTAAGAATTTCCAAATGGCGCCTACCCTAGAAGAGTATGATAGGATTTTGGGCTTTTGATCGATCCAAGTTTAAGCCTTATCAATACCAAGGGGAGTATTATTCTGATGAAAAGCTTGCTGCCTTGTTGCAAATCAGTGCTGAGAAAGTGCGGGCCCATAAGATAGAACGTAATAAGGTATTTGGGTTTCCTCAAGAATACTTTGAGAGTTTGATGACCAGCTATGTAGTGTCTGATGATTGGAATTCTTTCAAGCAAGTGCTAGCTCTGACCATCTTCGGCATTGTGCTCTTCCCTCAGATAAAGAGGCATGTGAGTGAAACTGCAATCGGTGTCTTCCTCGCCTTCAAATGTGCAAAAAAATCCTATCAACCCGGTTCCCGCAATCCTCGCAGAGACATACCGTGCCTTCACTCGTCACCATGAATTCCAAAAGAATAAGATGTGTTGCTCCTTCCCTGTGTTATATGCTTGGTTGATTAGTCATGTGTGTACCAACAAAAGTGATGGAAGGATTTGCTTTCCTATGCCTTGGGTTGTAATCCGAAGACTATGAACTCTCAAGAGTGGGTGCATGCTTTCAAGAACCAAGATGCTCTCCAGATTCGTTGGTACTCACCTAAATGTTGGGTAGGCAGGCCTTCAGTGGTATTTCGGTGTGGGAGTTTTCAGAACGTTCCTCTCATGGGAACCCAAGGATGCATAAACTATAACCCCTCTTTGACCTTGCGACATCTCGGATACCCTATGCGGGATTCACCCTCCGAAGCTATGCTGTTTCGTTTTTACCTCCACGCGGGGATCCCTAAAGACGAGAGTCTACTTCGGCGAGTCCTGCAAGCTTGGGAAACCGTAGTGCGGAAGGACAGAGAAGAATTAACCAGGAGGACCACTGCTATCTCTTTTTCTCAATGGCTTGAAGGGAGGATTAGTGAAACTCGGTCATCCAACCAAGGAGTACCACTGCCTGAGGAAAAGATACAAGAACCTCACATTCCTACCATTGAAGAATTGGAAGAGGTTAGGTTGGCCATGTCAAAGGTGGGAGAAGAGAAAAGGGCTCTCCAAGATAGATTGAGAAAGATGATGCAAGACAAGAAAAAGCTAGAAAATGAAAATGCTTTCCAAGCTGCAGCTATTGAGGAAGTCAATAGAAAACTTGAAATAGAGGGGAAAAGCAAGAGGGAAATGCAAAAGCACTTGAAGGGTGCCAAAGAGGAAGTGAAGAGGTGCACTACCAAGATGAATGAGGCTGTAGCGGAAGCAATTAAATGGAAGAAGCTATATGAGGACACATGGAAAGAAGAGCAAGCAGTCAGGCACGCACTAGTTAAGTCAAGAAAAGACTCTCGAATGATGAAGCTTGAATTGGAAGATCAATTAAAGAGTGTCAAACAAGATCGGGAATCTATTGAAGGGATCCTGAGGGATTATCAGCAAGCACTAAGAAGGGAACAAGGGAAGTCGGAAAGCTTGGCCAATCATTTGCAATACTTGGAAAGGTCTTACCTCCGGCTAAGGGAGAAGAGTGACTATTGGGAGAGTCAATTTGCGGAATTGCTCAGTAAGGTAAAAAGTCAACAAGTCTTTGAGGAATTGAAAAAGGAAGGCTTACATTGGAAAGACAAGTTCTCCAAGTTAGTTTGGTTAGCTAATCAGGCTGTGAGAGACATTCCCAAGAAGCTAAGAAAGGCGGATGCAGAAATGAATCCTTTAAACACCCCTGTCAAGGTGTGTGAGTTTGTTGAGTACTGCAAGATTCTCGCAGAAGAACTCCTGGAGAAAGCCCGGGGGGCAGCTGAGAGCAAGAAGAGGAAAAGGAGCGAGGAGTTGAAAGCCATATGCCTTTAAAGTTCCCTTTAGAGTATTGTAGCGATCCTTAGGAAATTGTAATTTTCTTTAAGAAGTTGTAACTTTCTTTGGAAAATAGTACTTTGTTTAAAATCATTGTATTGCACTCTTAAGGAATATTGTACTTTGATTTGCTTTCTATTTATGATACTCCTTCGCATTCCATTTAATTGAAGTACGTTTGTTTTGCCTTGTTGCTTCCAACTTTGTTGCAAATCCTAAAAACACCTGAACCTTAACACCTATGACAAGACGAGTTGCACCGCGATTCCCGGCAATAAACATAATAACATGCATATTGCATTGCATTTGCATCATTTGTCTTTGTATTCATAAAAAAAATGTTCCGTCCACAGAAGTAAGACAAGCTGGTTAATCATCGGTATTGGACGCGATCACAGGCAAGAAATATGGCCAACAATCAAGACGACGCGAATCTGGGCAATCATCAACCAATCCAGAATGATGTAGTTCCAGAAGGTCCGAATCCAAATGGTCAGGGTCAGCATGATCAGAATCAAGAGAATCGAGCAATCAGGGCTGAGATGGAAGTTATAAGAGCTAAAATGGCAGAGGTCATAAGAGTGTTAAGTGCCTTAAGGGATGCTGGCATAACTGAAGGTGCTGCTGCCGCAGGAGTGGATCCTCCTAGAGTCTCTCGGGCTCTCCAGAATGTGCAATGGCCTACTTATGGTCTCCCATTAGGGTACACACCCCCTGCTGCCGGTGCAAACCCAGAAAGTGGTCCTTCGGGAACCACAGGACAGGCCCAGCCTGAATCAGCTGTGAATGAAGTTGGAACGGGGACACCTCAGGTTCAAATTCAGATTCCTACTCCTGCTATTACCCCGGGAACTCCGGTTGGCTTCAATTCTCCAGCAACAATCCATCCACAAGTTCAGGGTCCAATTCCTCAGATTATCGCTCACTCACGTGACCCACACGTGACCCCAGCTGTGGTGTCGATGAATAATCTTCACTACGGTGTGAGTGGTTTTCCGCCAAATTACCTTGATGAAGCTAGAAGTCAGTACCAGATGTTAGAAGAAAGATTGAGAGCTGTTGAAGGAACAGGTTCCCAGGCTAGGAACGCCCATGAGTTATGCTTGGTCCCTAATCTAGTCCTGCCACCCAAGTTCAAAGCACCATTTTTCGACAAGTACAAAGGAGCAACCTGCCCGCGCAGCCATGTGACTATGTATTGCCGGAAGATGACTGCCCACGCCCGTGATGATAACCTGATGATACATTGCTTTCAGGAAAGCTTAGCTGGAGCTCCCCTTGAATGGTATATGCAATTGGAGCCAACTAATATCCGTTGTTGGAAGGATCTGGCGGATGCCTTTATCCGTCAATACCAGTACAATAGTGATTTAGCCCCGGATAGGACCCAGCTGCAATGTATGTCTAAGAAGGATAATGAGACATTCAAGGAATACGCCCAGAGGTGGAGGAACCTCGCTGCACAAGTAAAACCCTCCCTGCTTGATAAAGAGATGGTCCATATGTTCATGGAAACTCTTCCCCCAGTGTTCTATGATCGTTTGGTCTGCAGCGTGGCTTCGAATTTCCCTGAGATGGTTGTCATTGGAGAAAGAGTGGAGAACGGCATGCGCAGCGGAAGAATAGCCCATGGCCCAACACCTCCTTCCCATCAGAAAAAGTCTTTTTCTAGTTCCCACAAGAAGAAGGAGGGAGAAACTAATGCAATCATCGGAGCTAGCGGTCCATCACACAACAATCCCCCACAAGCCATTCCAGTTCCTGCTCAGACGCCGCCTGCTCAGCCATTCCAGTCCAACAATCAGTACAGAAACTACAATGAAAAAAAGCCTGTTGTCTTTGAACCTATCCCCATGTCGTACACAGATTTGTTCAATTATCTCATTGCCAACAAGTTAATCAACACTCATCAGATGAAACCATATCAGCCTCCCTATCCCAGAGGGTATAATGCAAATGCTACCTGTGCCTTTCATTCTGGGGCAGTAGGTCATGTGGTGGAGGATTGTAAGGCGTTCAAGTACGTTGTGCAAGACCTGCTTGATGCAAAGAGTATATCATTTCAGCAACCTAATGTAACCACCAACCCGTTGCCGGGGCATGGTGGGCCCACTGCAAATGCCATTAATGATCAGGGTGGTCAGTACTTAATTAGGAAGGTGGAGTGCATTCGTACACCCCTGAGTATCATTCATGCTGCACTATGCCGTTGTGGTATCATCGAAGAAGGGTGTGCCAGAAGAGACATCTGCAATGACCCTTATTGTGTTGGGGCCTGTGAGAGCTTCAAACCCATCCTCCAAGAGCTGTTAGACAGACACCTGGTCCAGGTTGGGGTTCAGGAAAAGGAAGAAAGTGTATCTACTCTGCAATCAAACAACAGAGGTTTCAGGAGACCGGTTGAAATCCCTTGCAGTCTGAATTCAAGCTCGGTTGTGGCAAGACCTCTGACTGTTGTTATTCCGGTACCTGCTGCTACCCCTAGTAGAGAGACTAGGGTTATTCCCTGGAGCTGCAACGTGCAAATGCAAGCAGAGGTCCCTCAGGGCGTGTTGGATATAACAAACATTGCTGGGAGTAGTGGAATTACAAGGAGTGGAAGGATGTATGTTCCTGAAAATCTTAGAAAGGAACAATCAAAGGAAGCTGAAGAAAGGGCCCGTAAGGGAAAAGATAAGGAAACTGTGGAAGTTAGAGAAGTATCAGACAAAGAAGCTCAGGAATTTCTGAAAGTAATGAGACAAAGTGAATACCAGGTGGTGGACCAGTTAAATCAAACCCCGGCCAAAATCTCAATGCTTTCGTTGTTGCTTAGTTCCGAGGCACGCCGAGCTGCACTGTTGAAAATCCTGAATGAAGCACACGTACCCCATGACATTACGGTCAACCAGCTTGATGGTATTGTTGGGAACATAGTGGCATCCAACTACTTGACCTTCACAGACGCTGAGTTACCTCCGGCGGGGAAGAATCACAATCAAGCCCTTCACATCTCTGTCAAGTGTGGGGACTACATGCTGGCCAGAGTGCTCATCGACAATGGCTCGTCATTAAATGTGTTGCCCAAGTCCACAATGGATAAGTTGGATGTGGATTGCTCATATCTGAAGCCTAGCTCCACCTTGGTTAGAGCATTTGATGGGTCTGTGAAAGAAGTTTTTGGAGAAGTGGAGGTGCCTTTGCAGGTGGGTCCTGAAGTGTTCTATGTCACATTCCAAGTCATGGATATAGCTTCCTCTTATAGCTGTCTGCTAGGACGACCTTGGATACATGCCGCTGGGGCAGTGCCATCTTCGCTCCATCAGAAACTCAAGTTTGTGGCCGAGGGCAAGTTGATAGTAATCTTCGGGGAGGAGGAAATGATGATAAACCGATCACCACCAGAATATTACGTTGAAGCAGCAGAGGAGTCTTTTGAGACTGCCTTCCAGGGATTGGAGATCTCAAATGCTATCTTTGTTGGGAGTGAGCCTCCCCAATTGAAGCCTAGGTGGTCCAAGGCGGACATGATGGTTGCAAAGGTGATGCTAGGATATGGGTATCAGGTTGGAAAAGGCCTGGGAAAAGCTGCTCAAGGAATTGTAGCACCCGTCCTGCTGAAAGGGAATACTGAAAGGTTCGGTATTGGGTACATCCCAAGCCCTGCAGACCGAGAGAGGCTAACAGCTGATAGAAGAGAGAAATGGTTGGCAAAGCTCAGAGGAAGGACCCCCAACCAGGGAGGGATGGCCGTCGGTGATCTTAGGAACAACTTCCGAAGTGTAGGCATGCTGGACCCTGACCAGGTCAATGTGATTGAAGAAGATTCAGGCTCGGGTAACGGTGCTATCGGCTTAGTGCGCCGTTGTGCTGCGAAAGAAAAGCTCCAGAACTGGGAGGCCCTAGATTTCCCTGTGATTTTCAATTTAAAGTAATTTTTCGTTGTAATGCAAAATTCCTCGGCTCTGCCCAAGGCCTTGGGATATTTCATTCGGGCGTGCATGTTTTCGTCAAACTTCATCAATGAATAAAATGTTATTTTGGAATTTTCAATAAAATTCTCTTTCTTCATCTCTCATTTGCGTGTCTTTTCTTTATTTTGATTCGCCATTCCATTTTAATGCAGATCGAATACAATTCTTGAAAGTAATAATGCCCATAACTCATACTGTGACTTTGATTACCCGGTTAACCAAACCGAGGAAGATGTTGAGGATGGTTGGGATACTCCTCCAGAAATTATGAGAATGGTAGAACAAGAAGAAAAGGTCATCAAGCCCCATGGGGAGCCCACAGAAATGGTTAATTTGGGTACTGAGGAAGATAGAAAAGAGATCAAGGTTGGTACCGCGATGGGGAATTGTGAACGTAAGAAGTTGATTCAGCTCCTGTTTGACTATGTTGACATTTTCGCATGGACTTACCAAGACATGCCGGGATTGAATACAGATATTGTTGAGCACAGATTGCCGGTAAAACCAGAATATCCTTCGGTAAAACAGAGATTGAGGCGAATGAGGCCAAAGATGTCCTTGAAAATCAGGGATGAGGTCAAGAAACAGTTTGACGCAGGGTTCTTAGCAGTGGCAAAATATCCTGAGTGGGTAGCCAACATCGTCCCGGTTCCCAAGAAAGACGGAAGGGTCCGGATGTGTGTCGTTTACCGTGATTTGAACCGAGCAAGTCCTAAAGATGATTTCCCTCTACCTCACATCGATGTTCTGGTGGATAGCACAGCGCAACACTCAATGTTCTCCTTCATGGACGGATATTCAGGTTACAACCAGATCAAGATGGCTCCAGAGGATATGGAGAAAACCACCTTCATAACCCTTTGGGGAACTTTCTGCTATAAGGTCATGCCTTTCGGATTGAAGAATGCCGGGGCAACTTATCAAAGAGCAATGGTGACTCTGTTCCACGACATGATGCATAAAGAGATTGAAGTTTATGTGGACGATATGATCGCCAAATCAAGGACCGATGAAGAGCATGTTGTTAACCTGCAGAAGCTTTTCGAGCGCCTCAGAAAGTACAAACTCAGGTTGAATCCCGCCAAGTGCACATTCGGAGTGAGGTCAGGAAAATTGTTGGGCTTCATTGTTAGCCAGAAGGGAATTGAGGTAGACCCGGACAAAGTGCGTGCTATCCTCGAGATGCCGGCGCCAAAAACAGAGAAAGAAGTTCGTGGTTTTCTTGGAAGGCTGAATTACATTTCCCGATTCATATTCCAGTTGACCGCTACCTGCGAGCCGATTTTCAAACTGTTGTGCAAAAACCAAGAGTTGAAGTGGAATGATCAATGTCAAGAAACCTTCGAGAAAATCAAGATGTATCTTCAGAATCCGCCAGTCCTAATGCCACCTGTGTCCGGCAGGCCTCTTATTCTGTACCTTACAGTGTTGGACGATTCCATGGGTTGCGTACTAGGGCAACACGATGAGTCGGGGAAGAAAGAACATGCAATCTACTACCTGAGCAAGAAATTCACCGATTGCGAGACCAGGTATTCACCATTGGAGAAGACTTGTTGTGCCCTTGCCTGGGCAGCGCATCGATTGAGACAGTACATGTTGAGTCACACTACCTGGTTGGTGTCTAAGATGGATCCAATCAAGTACATATTTTAGAAACCTGCGCTCACAGGTAGAATTGCTCGTTGGCAAATGCTTTTATCAGAGTATGACCTCCAGCATGTCACCCAAAAGGCGGTTAAAGGCAGCACATTGGCAGAGTATCTGGCACATCAACCGGCTGAGGGTTACCAGTCCATGCAATGTGAATTCCCAGATGAAGACATCATGGCATTGTTCGACGAAGGAAAATCCCAAGATGATGAAAGGTGGAGAGTACTGTTTGATGGTGCCTCTAACATGTGGGGGCACGGGGTCGGAGCAGTGTTGATCTCCCCGGACAATCGTTTCATACCATTCACGGCAAGGCTGAGTTTCTACGTCACAAATAATATTGCAGAGTATGAGGCGTGCATCTTAGGCATACAAGCGGCCCTCGATTGGAAAGTCAAAAGGCTCGACGTGTCCGGGGATTCAGCTCTAGTTGTTCACCAAGTAAAAGGTGATTGGGAAGCAAGAAACCCTGATTTGATCCTTTACCGTGACTACATTTAAGAGCTAATCAAACCCTTTGAAGAGATCACCTTCCGGCACATACCTCGCAATGAGAATCAACTGGCTGATGCCTTGGCCACTTTGTCTTCCATGTTCAACGTCAACTGTGACAGGAACTTGACGTGTGTCAGAGTCCAACACCGGGGTCTACCTGCTTATTACCATTGCATGGCAGTTGAAGAGGAATCAGGCAGTAAACCTTGGTACCACGACATCAAACAGTATATCACCAGCAGAGAATATCCCCCCGGCGCTTCAGAAAATGATAAGAGAACACTCAGGAGGCTGTCAATGGGTTTCTTCTTGAGTGGAGACGTCCTTTACAAGAGAAACCATGACTTGGTTCTCCTCAGATGTGTAACAAGGGAGGAATCAATAAAGATCATGCAAGATGTTCATGAAGGCTCATTTGGAATTCATTCCAGTGGGCACACAATGGCTAGAAAGATCCTGAGAACAGGTTACTATTGGCTGCAAATGGAATCTGACTGTTATAGCTTTGCAAGAAAGTGCCATAAATGTCAAATTTATGCAGATCACATCCATGTACCACCAACCTCTCTCAATGTCCTGAGTGCACCTTGGCCTTTCTCAATGTGGGGCATGGACATCATTGGTCCTATTGAACCAAAAGCTTCAAATGGTCATCGTTTCATCCTGGTTGCTATCGACTACTTCACCAAGTGGGTAGAGGCTGCTTCTTATCCCAATGTAACAAGTTCAGTGATTGCTAAGTTCATCAAGAAAGATTTGGTTTGCCGCTACGGCCTTCCAAACAAAATCATCACAGACAACGGCAGTAATTTGAACAGCAAGGTGATGAGGGACTTATGCAAGGACTTCAAAATCCAACATCACAACTCTTCTCCCTACCGTCCGAAGATGAATGGGGCAGTTGAGGCAGCCAATAAGAATATTAAGAGGATAGTACAGAAAATGGTAGTAACTTACAAGGACTGGCATGAGATGCTCCCCTTCGCCTTGCATGGGTACAGAACCTCGGTGCGTACATCTACAGGGGCAACCCCTTACTCGTTGGTTTATGGGTCAGAAGCTGTTCTCCCCATTGAGGTTGAAATACCCTCGCTGCGGGTATTGATGGAGACCAAATTAGAAGAAGCAGAGTGGGTTCAGGCTCGTTTTGACCAATTGAATCTCATTGAAGAGAAGCGAGTAGCCGCCTTGTGCCATGGTCAGCTGTACCAACAGAGGATGATGAGGGCTTTTGACAAGAAAATCCGTCCTCGGGAATTCCAAGAAGGAGACCTCGTGTTCAAACAGATCTTTCCAATCCAGACGGATCCCCGTGGCAAATGGGCTCCCAAATACGAAGGACCTTATGTGGTGAAGAAGGCATTCTCCGGAGGGGCATTAATTCTTGCAAACATGGATGGAGATGAAATCCCAAACCCAGTGAACTCAGATGTGGTAAAGAAGTACTATGCCTAAAGAAATAGACAGAAAAAGAGAAAGATAAGCCAAGTAAGAATTAGCTCGCTAGGTTGAAAACCCGAAAGGGCGGCCTAGGAAAAATCAGAGCGACCCGGTGGATTGAAAACCCGCAAAGGGCGATCCAGGCAAAAATTAGGGTCAGAAAACTTGGGCATGAAAATAAACAAGGGCATACAGCACTCCCGAAGATTTGGATAAGGGGTTGATCAAGGTCACAAGTATGAACGGTGGGCACCGTTACTTCAAGGATAGAATCACAGAATCTGTTCCTTTTTCTTGTATTTTATCAGTTTAGAATAAAGATTGCAATTGTACTTTCAACTGGCGTGACTTTCTGCACGACCAGTTTCCATATCAGCAAAAGTCCAACTTTTCTTTCATATGTGTGCTTTTCGTGTCTTTACTTTCATTTATTCAGTTTCTTTCAAAATAATGATTTTATGATTGATGAAATTGAATTGCAAAACATGTGCATACATTCAGAGCATTACAGGTTATTACGAAATCTTTGAAAATCACAAAAGGAAAAAATGGTTTCCTAAAATGGGTAAAGCTGCAAAAAAAAACAGTCACATGCACTGCCACCTTAAAAATAACAAGATCATTGCAAACCAACGCGCAACCCTTGCGTTATCACCATCCTGGAACGGTCTTCGTGTCAAGTGCCACAAGTCCCGCGGATTGATTTAACCAGCAAAAAAAAAAACACATTTTCATATCATTCATCATTCCTATATCATCCATGTCATCAAACAGTAGAGCATTATACTTACATATTCGCATCCAGAAGGGCGAAAAGAAACAGAAGAAAAAGAAACAGAAGAAAAGAAAAAGAAAAAGGAAAATCAAACAGAAAAAACCTCTCACCAAATCAATCATTGCATCCATGTGCATCCCAGCATCAAAAGCCTGCATTCCATGCATCATTCAAAGCTTCCCAATTTTCAAAAAGAAACTCAGTTACTTTGGACTCGTTAGTCCCCAAAATTTTCAAAAGGTCAGTTACTTTGGACCAATGGGTCCCCGAAATCTCATTTTCAGAAAATCATCATGGCACCGAGTTAGTGAACTCCATCAGCACAGAGTTAGTAAACTCCCACAGAGTTAGTGAACTCCTTCCACAGATCACAACGTCGCGTACGAGCGCGCGGCAGATCCTACAGACTTCGTTAAGTCCATCGGATTAATTGTGTCAACCTAAGGCATAGCGTAGATCCATTGATCATATCAGTTCCGGACCTGATATTGATCGGCCGCTCGAAAAGGCCACCCCCAGAGCTCGGACTCGACGAGAGTCCGTCAAAAGGTTTTAGGCAACCTCCGAATCCCCAATTTACGGCACTTCCCATTTACTGCTTTCATTTACTACTTTACGCAATTTACTGCTTTCATTTACTGCTTTACGCAATTTAATGCTTTCTCGTCGACGCGACAAGTGTTGACTCTCCCTCTCTCAAAAGAAGAGAGATCAAAGAAAGGAAACAAAAAAAAAGAGAAAAAAGAAAAGGAAAATTCGGGTTTCTCTAAGTAGACAAAATTAGTATTATTTCTGAATTCTTTATTTTTATTTTGCCTCGGAATATGTTTCGGCCAATTCATATTCCTTGGTAAAATCCAAATAAAGAGGGGCAGCTGTCATACCCTAATTTTGTCCACCTAGGTTTAAAACCCTAATTTTCCGCAAAAATAAATAAATTGAGAAGTGTGGTTTTATTTTGAAGAGTGAAGAGCATTGTGCATGCATTTTTGGGTTTTAAAAGTCATTCTAGGGCTTTTAAATTCATTGTTAG
The DNA here is from genome assembly GCA_963573325.1 of Astragalus glycyphyllos. Classification (NCBI taxonomy): domain Eukaryota; kingdom Viridiplantae; phylum Streptophyta; class Magnoliopsida; order Fabales; family Fabaceae; genus Astragalus; species Astragalus glycyphyllos. Next base: position 35,115,402 of record OY754310.1, on the reverse strand, counting down.
AGTGGAAATGCATTTGTTGTTAAAAAACAAGGTTTTTAGGGCAAAAGGGTATTTTGGTCATTGTCAAAAATAAGATAATTTCTCATCAAGAATCATTGTGCAATTTTAGAGAAATTTATTTGAGGCAAAACATTTTTGGTCATGTATGTATGTATGCGCATGCGTGCATACATTGTGCACAAAATTTCAAAAAAGGATCAAAAGGGAATATTCTACAAAAAGTTCCAAGATGTGATTTTTATGACATTTTTGGTCATGGTGATCACATAAAATGGCATATTCCTAAGATTCCTAGTATGTGGCCTAATTTGGGTGTATTTTTGTACAATTATCCTAAGAAGAATAATCAAAAATGAAGGGATAATGGAATGGTCATATAATAGTACAATAGTACAAGATGACAACTAGCAAAACTTGGTGACCAAGGCCACACCCCCAATGTCGCCTACCCCCTCTCTATTCTCTCATTTTGTGTTTTCTCAATGTCCTCATTCCATGTGAGCCTAAATCCTAGCCTTTGATTCAAAATTAAAATCAAATCCTAGAGCACAACTAGTGCACAATGACCTAACTACCCTTAAACCTAATTGCTTTCTATATATACCCTATTAACCTCACCTCACAAAAAAAAAGCTTTTGGCTTCACCATTCACTCATAAACCCTAGCACACAACTCCCTCCTCACCTTCTCTCCATTTTATGCGCCACCCCCTCTCCCTTCTCTCTAACTCACTTCTTCATTTCTCATCTACCCACACACATTCAATCCATCTTCCAAGCCTAAACACTAATTTTCAACCATCAATCCTTCATAAAATCACACAAAAGTTCAAGATCAAGGGTCATTTTTTGGAGATTGGAGACCAAGCTTGAAGATAAGTTGATTTGGTTGATTATTTCTTCATCTATTGTGTTTATTTGGAGCTCATCTTAAGGTATGTGATTCCTAGACCCCTTCTCTTGTAAATCCTTGCATAAAGTCATCATTTCTTGCATATTTGTGAGATTTCCACTTCCAAAAATGTAGATCCTCTCTTTTAACTTCATTTTTATGCTTGTACATATGTTAATCTCATGAATCTTTGTTTTGATGCTTTGATTTTGGGGTTATATGCATGATTTTGTTGTTTTAAGTGAAATAAAATGTTATTTGCTTTGATAATGATTTCGCATGCTTCAAATAAATATGTGTTTTATGATTTTTGTTGGTTATCATGGTTGAATCTTGTGAATAAATGCATCTATGTTTTGGTTATGTCACTCGCTTGCTTGATTTGGTTGACTTGTTAGAATAAATTGATGATTGGCCATTAAACTTGCAAATATTCAAACCTATGTTGTTAATTGTGAAATTTGTGATTTGAGAAAAATGAATTTGGGTTTTGGTTCATTTATGATCCACAAATGATCTTGGGTTATGCTAAGTTGGCAAGAGATAGGTTACTTCAACCTTGATGCCTATGCTTGTAAGCATTTAAAAATTCAATTCCCATTTGATGTGCTTGTGAAATGTGAGCAAAAAGGGGTCTATAAACCATTGAATTTGCGCACATGATTGGTCTCCAATGACCTTGATGCATCCTCAAGTTTAATCATGCTTTCTTTGCTCTTTGAGTTTAATGTAAATTGTTGTTTGAAGCTTGTGAAGTTTTGGCAAAGGATAGGCCACTTAGAGCCTTGATGCATCATTGCATTGTCTTAATAAATTGCAAAGGAGAGACTACTTGGAGTCTTGATGCACTTTCCATTTCTCAATCGGCAAAGGATAGGTTCATTTAACCTTGATGCACATGCATTTTGCATATTCATGCATTCTTGAATTGAAGCTTGGTACTCAATGCTTGATATACTTGTTTATGTGCTTGTAGTGCATTAAAATGTTGAATTGGTGTTCACAATTTGCTTGTTTTGATTTCCACCAATTGTTACTCGTTAGTAACTCCCCAAAACTTCAAAACCATGTTGCATACAAAGAACAACTTGTTACTCGTTAGTAACGTTCCAACTTCAAAACATTTTTTTTGCATCTACATAATCATTGATAAACAACTTCACTTCTTCTCAAAACAATTTCAAACTATTTTTCACAAATCAAACTTTGTTGAGGATAATGCGAAGCCTTTGCTTGTACGATTGTCAACAATGGGGTGCTAGTGGTGATCACTTGGAGTCTTTGCTCAATTGATTATCATGAACACTCATTTTTCAAAAGAACTCTCATTTCACAAATTAAAAACTTTGTTGAGGGTAATGCGAAGCCTTTGCTTGCACGATCGTCAATAATGGGGTGATAGTGGTGATCACTTGGAGTCTTTGCTCAATTGATTATCATGAACACTCATTTTTCAAAAGAACTCTCATTTCACAAAATTAAAAACTTTGTTGAGGATAATGCTAGTCTTCATCATCAGATTCTTCATCAGACTCAACCTCTTTCCTTGACATCTTAGGAGTCTTGGCAGCAGCAAGAGCAAGAGACTTCCTTTCTTTGACCGCTTCTTTTTCTTGAGTCTTTTTAGCGGCCAACACCACCTCAAATGCAAGAAGTGACCCAATCAAGTCTTCTTGAGGTAAAGTGCCAATATCTTTGGCTTCAGTGATAGCACAAGTCTTGGGAAAGAACTCACTAGTCAATGATGCAAGAATCTTCCCATTCAAATCCTTCGTTGAATACTTCTTCCCAAGTGCTCTCAAGTTATTCACTATCAAGTTCAATCTCTGGTGCATAGCTGCAACAGATTCACCTTCCTTCATCTTGAAAGCTTCATACTCAGAAGTGAGAACTCTAATCTTTGTATCCTTAACTTGACTCGTACCAACATGTGTCGCTTCCAGACAGTCCCAAATTTCCTTTGCTGTCTGACATCCTTTCACCCTTCCATATTCTTCTTCACATAGAGATAGGTGAAGAATATTCATTGCTTTGGCATTGAGAGATATTTTTTCTAGCTCAGGCTTTCTCAGCTCACTCAAGTCAATGGCATAAATATCTTCAATAGGTACTTCCTCAGCTGTACCAGTGGCTTGATATTTGGTAGTATCTCCGTCAGCAGCAACGCGAGGTTTAGTAATCTTGATTCTCATGGGAATGAGTGGTCCATCAACAATGATCCTCCATAAAGTGAAATCTATAGCCTGCACATGACATTTCATTCGACTACTCCAATAGTCATAGTTAGTCCCATCAAACAGGGGTGGCCTATTGAAGGACATCCCCTCTTTCATAAATGAACCCATAATCAAAAATTGCGAGATGTTAAGCTCTATATGCAATTTCTAGCTCCTGATACCAATTGTTGGACTATATGATAACCTTAGAGGGGGGGTGAATAAGGTTATATGCTAAAAATGACTTCTTTTGGATTTTCGAAAAGTTAACGATGCAAGTTTAAATCAAATGCGGAAAAGGGGATTTAAACTATACGCAACAACTTATGCAAACTATGACAATGGCAGAAGCAATTATAATTATAACGATAATCAAATATGCAATGGCAGAAACAATTATTATTATAACGATAATTAAATATGCGCGTGATAATAGCAAATGCGACGACAGTTAACAATTATAAAAGATAAGCAATATAAAGATAAGGGAAAGGAGTACACCGTGATTTTTACGAGGTTCGGGATAAAAGCCCTACGTCCTCGGCCTCCGGCTTTGCAACCTTTGGACTTGATAATAACCACTATATGAGAAGATACTTCTTCAACGTCTTACAAGCAAGCAACTTCGATATAGCTACCACGCCAATCTCAATTTTCCCCAAATTGAGAACCCAAGCTCCCCGCTAAGGATTTCGTTACAATTCAATCTCCCCGATTGAATTACCCAAGAAAACTTCCCAGGATTTCACAACAACCAATTATAGATGATTACAACTGAAAGCTAGGATCCAATCCCTCAAACAATATAACACGATGTAGTTGAGAGAGATGAGAGATTTTGAAACCCTAGATGAAGAACGTGAAGAAAGAATGTAACGGTGAGTGTTTGCGTTCTTTTCTTTTTGATTTGTGTGTTGTTTTTTTTATCGTAAAAACCCTAAGTGCTATTTATATAGATTGTAAAAATATGACCGTTGAAGCACTTTTTAACTCAAATTTGATAAGTGAAGAATCGATTGATTGCTTGAAAGAAACAGGATAGAAATCGATTTCCTTCTTAGAGAAATAAGTGAGGAATCGATTTCTAGCTTTAATGAAATAAGAGAGAAATCGATTGCTAGCTTTAAAAACAAGTTGTGCTTCCAAAAAACAGGTGGAGAATCGATTTACTTCTTTGAACTTACAAGAGATGAATCGATTGTTCTCTTTAAAAAAATAGGCCATAAATCGATTTCTAGCTTGTAACTTACAAGCCATGAATCGATTTCTAGCTTGTAACTTACAAGCCATAAATCGATTTTCAGCTTGTGACTTACAAGCCATGAATCGATTTTCATCTTTGAAATAACAAGCAAGAAATCGATTTTATGCTTTTAAAACACAAAGTCATCAATCGATTGTTTTCTTTCCAAAACAAGTTCTTTCAAAACCAATATAGAAGTGGGAAATCGATTGTTGGCTTAAAAGGGAAGAGGGAAATCGATTTCTTGCTTCCAAGGCAAGAGAGAAATCGATTATTGGCTTTAAAAAGCAAGTGGAAATCGATTTTTGGCTTTAGAAATAAGTGGGAATCGATTTCTAGCTTTATGAACCAAATCAAGAATCGATTCTTTACTTCAAAAACAAATTCTTTTTAAAACACTAACTCATGAATCTATTTTCTTTAAAAAACAACAAATCATTATTCAAAACCTTTCTTTAAAAACATCTTGTGCCTAACCTATTTAATCATACTTTTATATAAAAGATTTTAACAAAATAGTTCTATTTTAAAAAATCATCTCTCAACTACATAAGTCATAAAGTTTAAGTGATAGGATCTTACACGCGTCCTATGCAAAGAAAAATAACACATAAGTCTTGAACGCTTCAGTAGTTTCTGCTTCGAGCTTCTACACTTTACGATATCATATCATGCCAAGCGCTTTGGTTCATTGCCCTGTGCTTTGGTTCATGCCCTGCCCTTTTGGTTCATTGCCCTGTGCTTTGGTTCAACTATAACCATTAGTAAACAAATTGTAATTTGTTATCATTCAAAACAAAGAGTGTTTGACCTTGGTTCAACACCTAAGTTTAACCGTATGCAAAAAGCTCTGGCTACAAGTTTTGGCATCTGTTCGGTACCTGGACTCCTGACACGTGTAAGCCAGGGGTACTAGATTGATTAAATGTGCTTCCAACGATTGAAGATTGAGCTCAGGATGTTCGAGGTAGATCGCGCGTCCACGTCGGGTGGGGGATACCATCAAAACACTCTAACGCCCAAGTCACTACGAGAAAGGGAAGGAGAGATAAGGAAAAGTAGAGTAATGCGAATCAGTAAAAGTTACCGTGACTGGAGGGCGGAACCTCTATTTATATGCAACGTTTCGTACCTGAGACGTTGGTTGCGGGTGCATGGATCCTGACCGTTGGATGCGGGTATCACGAATTTGAGTTCATGGTGGATTACCTGGAGTATAGGAATGGGCCAGACCCAAGTCTCACAAGGTTTTGCCCAGTCCGGAACAGTGGCCCCCAAGTCGGGGACGGGAGAGGTATAATGTCGGCCCCGGCTTGATTTGACCGTTTCTTTGAGATAATGACTGCCACGTGTCGTCCAATGAGAGGGGAGCAGAGGCGTGACGCTTGGTGAAACTGAGAGTAGTTGGTTGCATAGTACTGAAAGGACGCATTGTTGTGACATGACGCTTTGAATCTCTACGAAGTAAGCATTTTCCGACCACCGTCCGAGATCAACGCCACCGTCCACCGCCAGCGACTTTTGGGTCTTTTGCCGACACGAGACCAAAATTCAAACCGATATCAAGAAGTACCTGCACAGAGGTTAGTTTCTTTTCCTGCGTAGTTTTTATCATTTCAGTTGTAGCATCTTTTTGACCGCGGCAGACGTCGCCGTTCTGGTGACATTCGCTGCCTACCTCAAGGGGAGGAGACGAACCGGCCTCGGTGTTGCCGAGGCCGTGGTCGGTACCGCTTTAGCCTTAGTCATTAGATAAATAGATTTAGAAGGATAGAGTTAGATAGTGACAGTGTCGTCCTCCCGTTGCAGATAATGGTCCGATCCAAGAGCGAGGAAACACAACCTTTTATACCACCTGGTAAATCGATATTAAGGAGGTCGACTACTGGAGACCCAATACCGGCCCCCAAGGGAGCTCCGTCTTTACTTTCTTCCACCTATGTAGACTCTCCTGCAATCTCGGGCGCTTCGACTAGGGAGTTCGTCAAGCAGGTTTTAGAAGGCACCGTTGAAGAGGACGCCGTAGAAGAAAATACCGAGGTCGGTTCCCAAGCTCAGGAACCCGAGGTCACCGTAGAGTAAGAAGAGAAAACGATCAAAGAAGCATACGACTGGGTGTGTACGAGAATCTGTGAAATCTTTCCAAAGTTGAGGCTGGACAAACTGGTGTCCTACTTCGAACGATTCATTGTTGCTCCTGCCAACCAGAGATGGAAGCTGGTGGGGGCTGATGATATGCCGGCGTGCACTGAGCATGACAGAATGAGAGTTTTCTTTTATGGAGCCGTTCTGGAGACCATGGGGATTCAGATTCCACTAAGTAAGTTCCAGAAGGACGTGCTCAATTACCTGCACGTGGCCCCTTCTCAGCTGCACCGAAACGACTGGGGATTTATGCGCAGCTTTGAACTGGTTATGGAGCATCTCGGAAGGGCCACTTAGGCGAAGGTCTTCTTCTGCTTTTTCAACGTGTTTCATTCGTCGGAGCCGGGGTTAGGTGGCAAGAGACAAGGGTATGTTGGACTACGGGGCAATGCAGAGCGATCGTACTTTGCTCCGGCAAATGATTCCAACAAGGACTTCAATTTGTATTTCTTCTTTGTCAAGACTTCAACAAGGACCTGACCAGGATGCACTTTCCGTTGTCATGGAGCCGGGAGCATTTTGTCCGTGGCGGGGAGGAGATTGAGACCAAGTCTTATATTATGAAGTCGAACCTGCTTGCGAGGGATGATGCGGAGTCGTACTGGCTGATCAATAAGTGGGGGAAGAAGCTAGCCAAGAGAGGTTTGAAGTTCTACTGCGGCTCCATGATCGATGCCGTGGCCGATTCCGAGGCCAAGTTGAAGAGATACTTTGCCTCTTGTATTTACCTTTTATTTCAATATTTTCTTGTTGTTGTGTTCCGAGCTGACCTCGGGAATTTTCTGATGCTGATTCTGACCGTCCTTCCTTCTTTTTCAGGCAAAATGGATGACCTTGATGACATTTTTGAGAACGCCAACGTCGATACTTCCGTGCAAGTAGAGGTGCCCAAGAGGCAGCTTGAAAAGAAAACCACAGAGAAAAAGAGGATGGGTTCGAGGTCTGGATTCGGCCCCATCCTTGAAAAGGTGGCAAGTAAGTCCCAATCTACTGGGGGCAAGCCTGTCGCCGATAAACAAAAATCTCAATTGAATTCTCTTGCTGCCGTCAAGTCCTCCTTGAAGCCGAGCTCGGAGCTGGTCACCAAGGAGAGCCATAAGAGAGGCCATGCTAAGGCCGTCAATGCTGATCCTGCCATCCTGAAAAGGCAAAAACAATGGCAGGAAGAAAGGAGGAATGAGAAGAAGGGCAAAGAAAAGGCTACCATGGCTGATTTTAAGGCCTGCGCCCGAGTTGGCCGGATGAGTGCTGAAGCCTTCAAAAAATTGGAGGAGCTAATAGCCAAGAAAAAAACGGCCCTCCTCCGAGGTAAAATCTCTGTCTTTGAAGCTCACAATAGATACTTAGATGGTGAATTGATTCGCACTTCCCGCGACCTAAAAACTTACCGGGATTGTACTTTGGTAGCTTATTTTGAAGAGAACCGGGGTTTGAAGGCTGAGCTGAGTAAGTTGTCCGAGGTACAGAAGCAGCTTGACGAGGCGAACTCTAGAGTCGGGGGGTAGGCAAAAAACATCACAGAGATCCCGACGCTGCGAACCGAACTCCAGACTCTTCGGGACAGGTTAGCGGCAGCTGAGGATGAGAAGAAGAAGAACGCCGAGGAAATAGAGCGGCTGAAGAAAGACAAGGCAAGCCTCACCGACAGGGTTGCCACAGGTGTCGTGGCCAAGGCAAAGAAGAAGCGCTGCTTGCAAATGGCTCTCCTTCTCGAGCCTACACTTGACACCAGTCTTCTCCAGGTTACAAACAAGGTAGAGGACGGAAAGATTGTCTTCAAAGGCCAAGTGCTCTAGGATCCGGCCTCAGCATCCTCTACGGTAGAGAACCAAGCTGACCTGTGGAAGGAAGCTGCTGAAGAGGAAGGGAATCCAGCTGTCGCTGATCTGAAGGCTGCCGAGGCCGGGGGAGAGAAAAATGTAGAGAACTTAGATTAGTTTGCTTTGTTCTTTTTGTAAGTTTTGTAGTTGGTCTAGAGCATGTCCGGGGCCAACTCTAATTTGTAAAGTACAGTGGCCGTCATCCCTTTTCCGGCCTTAATTACCATGTTGTTAATTTCTTCACCTTTAGTTTCGTCTGTATTTCTTTGAATGCCTATGTTGTTGCATGTTTAATTTATTCTGATTGAAAGTCGAGATATGAAGTAGAATTCTGACGCTGAGATGAGATAACCAAAGTCCGACGTAGATATAATCAGTAGAATTCCGTAGTAAATGCAATAATAGGAATCTGTGGTAGATGTAACGTAATAATAGAATTCTGAGGCTCTAAGTAATGATAGGAATCTGACATTGAGAAGTGTAGATGGGAAGGCCGCTGTGGGCCCCCCCCCCCTTCAGAATTGCTAAGTGCTAGAGAAAGATTGGCATCGGTCTTTACAGATGGGAAGGCCGTTGTGGGCCCCCCTGTCCAATGATTCCTCCAACGAAGGTCGTTGTGGACCCCCGCCCTTCTGCCTCTGATGGAGCGCGGAGCTCGGGGATCAGAGGTTGGCTCGCACTAGGAGAAATTGGGATACCTTCAGCCTCTGATGGAGCTCGTCAGCTCGGGTATCAGAGGGAAGGTGGGCTCGCTCTGGGCGAAATTGGGAGGAAGTCCCTGTGGACTTCTTATCCGGACCCTCTGATGGAGCCGGAGCTCGGAGACCAAAGATCTGTTGAAGCCGCTTTGGGCCAGTTGCAAGATAGCTAGCTATGGCGAAAATCCGAGGTCAGATTCGAGAATTCACGGCAGAAATCCAATCTGACTGATAGGTAGAGAGTCCGGCACCAGATGGGCTCAAGCCGTTTTTAGGAGAGCTTCAAAGTTCCAAGACGGGATGAAGATCCAAGATAAAGATTTGAGATTAGATAGGCTCAAGCCATTTTGGAGGCGAGCTATGAAGATCCTAAGACGGGATGAAGATCCAAGAAGAAGGTCCGAGGCAAGATGACCAGCCGAGAGGAGAGTCTCTAGAAATATGCGCTCAAGCTGTGTCCGAGGCGAGCTAGACCTGCAAGTGATGCAAAATGGCAGCAATTGATTGAGTGATTGGAGGTCGGGACTTACCTCGGGAAGAAGAAGCATATCGGAAAGAGTTCGCATAGTAATGGAGATCTGAAGATAGAGTGTTGATAAAGTCCGGAAGCAAGTTGTTGTGCTCCCACTGTGGTCGCCATTGTTCGGTACCTGGACTCCTGACACGTGTAAGTTCGGGGTAGTAGATTGATTAAATGTGCTTCCAACGATTGAAGATTGAGCTCGGGATGTCCGAGGTAGATCACACGTCCACGTCAGGTGGGGGGTACCTGCAAAACACTCCGACGCCCAAGTCAGTAAGAGAAAGGGAAGGAAAGATAAGGAAAGTAGAGTAATGCGAATCAGTAAAAGTTACCCTGACTGGAGGGCGGAACCTCTATTTATAGGCAAGGTGCCGTACCTGAGACGTTGGATGCGGGTACGTGGATCCTGACCGTTGGATGCGGGTATCACGAATTTTGAGTTCATGCTGGATTACCTGGAGTACGGGAATGGGCCAGGCCCAAGTCTCACAAGGTTTGGCCCAGTCCGGAACAACATCATTGATCCATCTAGTTCTTAGAAGGTGCAACAACACCTAGAAGAATCTTCGTGCAATGAGATTAGTGATAAGGTTATGCATAATAATGAAGAATCTGATTCGATCCAATTTTCCAAGAGTCTTTCGCTTATTTGAGGGTATGAAATCCATTCAACAGATGGATTTTGTTTATGAAACTCCTTCTTCTCACTTTAATGCCATCATAGTCAATGATATGAATATTTACTCGGAGCGTTTTCCTGAAATGAATATTGTCTTAGAGCGTTTTCCTGAAATGAATATTGCTAGTCGGCGCAACTCTTTCAACTCACTCTTCACTCAACCTCCTACTACCAGACTGGATATTCACTAAATGTGTCAGAGTCCGATGCTACTTCTAATCTAGTGGCAGCATCTGAAATCAGAATATTAGGAAACCCTGGGGGTGATCTGTTAGATGATAAGGCTGATCTTGTGACTCCTAATACCAAGGAAGAGTTGCTCAGACGGATAAAATTCGAGCCGATTGTGTCTAAGACTCAAAAGAAAAAATCTCGGCAAAAAAGGAATCAAATTCAGAATAGTGTTTGCTATAACACCCGTTCTAGAACAAATTCAGTCTCCGCCTCTTTTGATCTAGCTGATTTATACTAGTTCCATAGTTGGACATTTAGTTTGTCAATAGGACATTTTAGTTTCTTAGTTGGATTTTTATTTTGTCTCTAGTTTCATAGTTTGAATTGCTTTGCTTTTAACTTATTTCTTACCAAGGATTTTGGCCTAGTCCCCCCTCGGGCACTCTTCAGTCCTCTTTTTTTTTTTTTTTTTAATAAATTTAGAGGATGTCCTCTTTTTCCTTCTTGATGGTTTTCATCAAAAGGATTTAATGAGGCTTCCTTCTGTTGCTAAAAAAACAATTGGTTCAATTAATTGAAGAGGTGAACAATATAGAACTTATGAGGAGATTTTTGTAGTTTAGTATAACACCTTGATTTTTGGAGATTTGCTGATCTACAGTCTGATTCTAAATATGCAAAATGATTCGAGGAAAATACTCTTCTTGCAAAATGATTCGGGGAATCTAGTTGTCCACGTTTACCTGACTTTGCCGATCTGTGTTATTCTCTCCTCCTAATAGAGTTTTTGCGCACATAAAACTCGAACTTAAGATTTTAAAGTGAGATTCAAACCCAATTACTGCTTGCACCAACCTTTATTGATTTCTGTTATTACTTATCGATGAAAAGTTATTCTTCCTGTTATTACTTTAAAATGTTAAATCTTTAGTTTTGGCAAAAATTGTTTTATCACGGGACAACTTCCTTTTTGAAACTGCAGGTACCACTGAGTCAAATATTATGCCATATACAACAAACAGATAACATTAGTTTCCCCAAAAAAAAGTAAAAGAAAAACAGACCACATTGATTATTCTCTCATGTCTATACCTTTCTGACTGCACTTTTTCATGCACTTATTAGTAGTAATTGCAAGAAACAATAATTATTTAGGATTTTTTTGACAATAATAATATAATAATTTAAATCATAATTATTTAAGATTTTTTTTTTGACAAGAAAAATTATTTAAGGCCATAGTCGCACAATTTAGTTAACCGGCAAACACAATATTTAAATCATAAAATTCTTATTCAAGATATATAAAGTTCAAAGCATCATTTATTTTGTTTCTCTGTTTTACAGTCATACATTCTTGCCTTGGACATAACATTGTCATCGAAGGACATAATATAATGGCCACAAGAACAATCCTTGATTTGTAAACTTCACTTCTTATTTAACTTATGCTTAATATACCTCTAAAAAGGTTTGGAAATTGCATGAGGTTACTATGGTTGGTGAGGTGGCTTTCCATACGGAGGCTTATGAACCGGTGACTCCTCAACTGGCGGCTTGTGCACCGGTGGCTTGTAAACTGGTGGTTTGTACACTGGTGGTTTCTCAACTGGCGGCTTGTGCACCGGTGGCTTGTAAACTGGTGGTTTGTACACTGGTAGTTTCTCAACTGGCGGCTTGTGCACCGGTGGCTTGTAAATTGGGGGCTTGTGCACAGGTGGCTTGTAAACTGGGGGCTTGTAAACCGGGGGCTTGTGCACTGGCGGCTTGTAGACTGGTGGTTTCTCAACTGGGGCTTTGTAGTATTGTGGTTGTTCAGTTGGTGGCTTGTACACCGGTGGCTTCTCAACAGGTGGTTTGTAAACTGGTGGCTTCTCAACTGGGGGCTTGTAAACTGGAGGCTTCTCAACAGGTGGCTTGTAAACTGGCGGCTTCTCAACTGGGGGTTTGTACACTGGTGGCTTCTCAACGGGAGGTTTGTAAACAGGTGGTTTCTCGGTGGGAGGCTTATACACTGGTGGCTTCTCTATTGGGGGTTTCTCGTAGTTGGCGAGCCCTTGAGGGGACAAAGCCAAAGCAACAAAGAGCAAAACTAGGAAGCTAAAGGAAGCCATCTTAATGACTCTTGAGTTGTGATGCAAAACACACTTAGATGATCACCCTTTTATACTAGTTAGGGGCCTTAGTGAATGGAGTGGTAGATATATGCATGCATGTGTAATCTTCAGTCATAATGACTTGATAGTCACGGTGTACTAAAGTCATTAGTATTAGGTGTGCATTTTCAACAATTATACGTGTGATTTTGTTTTCATATGGTTGCAAAGTTTGAAATTAGTGGACAAGATGTATCAAAAGTAAGCATCTTTCCCTACACTGCGACAAGTTCCGCACCATGGCAAATGTTTTCTAGTTCACCGACGTTAGTTAGGTAAAGTTTTCAGCTTAATTAAATTAAAATTGCCAATTACGAAAACTTGACCTAAGAAGTTATAGTTGGAACAACTCTAAATTAAATTAAATTAAACTAGTCTTAATTAAATTAAAATGTGCTAAATTTAGAGTTGATCTGACGAAAACTTTATTTTATCTATATCTTTTTTTGACACAAATATTTTATACAACTAAGAAGTTATAGTTGGAGAATGTTAATTAAAAATCTCAGTGTCACACAATCATTTTGTTTTTTGAAACAAGTCTCTAGGTAAACTATTCAAAACTCATTAATTGGAGGATATGTATGTGTAAATTAAGATAAATATCAATCACAAATAATAATAAAAATGTCCCAAAATTCATTAAAAATATATGAGCAATCAATTAAAATTTTAATCAACTCAAGAGCACTTGGATGGAATGGTAGGGGTCTCTTCCAACTTAACCAAGGTCCTAGGTTCGAATTCAGCCTTGAGCATGCAACAGTGTTAAATCTCTTGAGAGAGAGTTTTGCCGCCATTGTGGTCCTACCCGACTCGAGGGATTAACCACTAAAGTTACGCACAGAGGATATCCAATTTATACCAAAGAAATTAAAATTAAATTTATTTATGCATTTAATTTTCTAAAAACAGTTTTGTCAATAATTCACACATTGTTATATTTTTTAAAAAAAAACTGGGGAAGGATTTCATTAATCAAAGTGGCAGTAATGGTCATTTTACAATTGTCGCCGAGGGATTTCGAACTCGGCACCTTGAGAATACAATGCTAAGCTCCTACCACTGAGCTAGCACCTCAAGTCACAGATTGTTATAGACAAAATTACAGCTTGATATTTTGCGTAGGAGAACTTTGCCGCCCAATGTGGTCCTAGAGCTTTGCACCCATTGTGGTCCTACCCGACTCGATGGATTAGTCTCTGCAGTTGCGCGTAGAGGATACCCGATTTATACCAAAAAAAATTAAATTTTAATCAAAATTTATTTAGGGATTTAATTTTCTAAAAACAGTTACGTCAATAATTCACACATTGTTACGGACAAAATTAAAGCTTGATATTTTGCATGAAGTGGACCACAGTGGAACTTTTGAATTTTGTGGATCTGAATGAATTTAATGAATTATTATATAGTGGATGAATGTAGCCATGAATGTAGCCATGAATACATAAATAACGTAAATAAGGTATGAATAATATTGAATTTTCTTTTCGGACTATTTTTTATAGGCAAAGTGGTTAGAAATTGGTGTGTTAGTAGTTAGAGGGGAGGGGGAGCGGGGTTCGAACCCCGTACGCCTACATTTTCACCAACGATTTCCCTTTCACTAAATCACATGAGCTACCCTTCTGGGACTATTCATACCTACCGTGTGTTAACTCAGGGGGTGTGGTTGAGCGATTGGGGCTCATCCTCTCTTAACCAAGTGTCGAGGGTTCGATCCTCGCCTTGGGTATGGAGCAACTTTAAATCACTGGGCTAATTATTCCACCCTTCGAGGTGCCTCCAATACAGCGATGCGAGAATCAAATTTGGGAGCACCAAATTGACACTTGTGTCCCACTCATATAGCTGGTCCAAGGATGTTGGTTATGAATAATATTGAGTAGTGTATCATGATATTAGGATTTGGAACAATATGAAATTCAGTTTTTTTTTGGTACGAATATGAAATTCAGTGTCTTCTTTTACTAGAATATGAAATCAGTTGGCAAATAAATTTAATTTGATTTTAATCCTTAATTCAAATACTTGTTAGCATTTTAATATTTGAGGGTAGTATTTTTAATCGAGAAATGTAGTTAAAATTAGGAGTCAATTAGGGAAATTCATTTTTAAAATTATTATAGGTAAAGTTGCACTTTTGGTCTATATGTTTCACTAAAATTTAAGTTTGGTCTTTTAGTTTTTTTCCTTACTTTGGTCCATTATGTTTCAAATATGTATCAAAGTGATCATTTTTTAACATTTCTCTCCTCTGACTTTAACAGGCGCCATGCTGGACGCTAATAGGTGACGTGACTTGCTTAGTTAACATTAGTGACTATGAAAAAAAATATAAATGACCAAACTGAAATTATAGTGAAACGTAAAGGACGAAAGAAAACTTTTGCCAAAAAAAACTTCATCTTCATCCCTAATCACTGTCGCCACCACCACCCTCTCACTCTCTCCACCACACCATCATTATCACCAATACAACCTCTCTCTCCTCACTGTCCATCTCTCTCCTTTCTTCCCGTCTCTATCTTCTCTCTCCTCTTTTCTCTTCCTCCCCTTCATCTACATCCCCAAATTGAAAAATTAGGATTTAGGGTTCCCACATTTTTTGAAAAAACGCATGCTTGCATTGACATTAATGGAAAAGGGAGCTCCGTCCACAAACTCATAACCCTAATTTTTCAATTTGAGGATGAAGATGAAGATGAAGGGGAGGAAGAGAAAAGAGGAGAGAGAGAGAGAGAGAGAGAGAGAGAGAGAGGATGAAAGAAGAGAGATGGACAGTGAGGAGAGAGAGGTCCCCGTTGTGATGATGGTGATGCAATGGAGAGAGAGTGAGAGGGTGGTGGGGGTGGTGGTGGGTGGAGGTGATTGGGGATGAAGATTAAGCTCTTTTTAGCAAAAGTTCACTTTGGTCCTTTATGTTTCACCAAAATTTCAATTTGGTCCTTTATGTTTTTTTTTGCCTAGTCACTAATGCCAACTAAGCAAGCCACGTCACTTATTAACAGCCAGTGTGACGTCTGTTAAAGTTAGTGGACGAAAAAAAGACTACTTTGACACAGATTTGAAACATAAAGAACGAGAGTGAGGGAAAAAAAAAGGACCAAACTAAAATTTTGGTGAAAGATATAGTACTGTTCCAATCTAATTCTAGGCGAGGAAGTAAACTGAACACAATGATGATAAGAATGTGATAAATTGTTTGAAGAAAATGAGTAAAGGAATGAGTGTAAAAGTTCTGCCCCCTTCTATTAGCCTCTCAGCGCGATATTTATATTACAAGGAGAAATAAATGTGGTTAATTACATATTATGGTCGTTTTAGCCGACAAAAAGCAAGAAGGAAGAATCTTAGGGGTCCTAATGAATTCTCTATCGGACGTTACAAATGAGTTTTCTAACCAGGGGACGTGGATGATCTTCTGATTGATGTGAGCCGACCGAACAAGAATTAGAATGGGCTTCGTCTCCTTCGTTCTAGTGGTGTTCGTCCAAGCTCCTATAAGTACTGGTCAGTCCAGTTGGGAACACAGTTCTTCAAACGACGAACACGAAGTGTGAAATTGTTCTAGTGCTAAAATGAGCTCGGTCGAACTTGAGTCCTTCTAGTGTCGAGTCCTTCAGTCTCTTGGGCGGCAGTCCTTCACGCATTACTGTTACTAGACCATTATGATTGAGAGGGCATTTCTGACTCGTTTGACTATCTGACCTTGACCTTATCATCTTGGGTTCCTCCCCCTGACTGGCGTTTTATGTTCCTCATAAATGCTTTAGCTTTTTAAATCGTTCTCCTTTCAGCTATAAAAGGAGGTTCGAGCTTGAATTATTTTCACTTGAGCTTCTTCTCAGGCTTCCCTTAATGATTTTTCCGTTGCTACTCCGTGATGATTTATCGTTTTAGTGTTGAGTTTATCTCTACCTCTTTGAATTTTCTGGACATTCTTGGAGGTTTTTGGCTGCCCTTTATGAATGCAAGAATATTTAAAGTGGTAGATCGATGTTGTCTTTGAGAGTTGTGGATTTTCCTTCCTTCACGTTCCTCTTCTGTCTTTAGGAATTTCCTTCCTTTAGTGTGACTCAGGCTGCCTTTAACAGTGTATCATTTGTCGTCTGTCCCTGGTCCTTCGTCTTCTTCTGGTGGAGGATCTTTAAGGAGACCTTTGTCGTGGAAACCAAACGAATATGGTGTCCTTTGGTCCTTTGTTCGCAGTCAGTCCAAGTGGTCTCAGAGAAACTGGATGGAGTGCCGCCAAGTTTACGTCGCCAGGGGTATGTTTCTAGTAGGTACTACCCTTTGGTAATCTTTGACTACTAGCTCCTGGGTGATCACTGACTCCTAGATTATGGGTTTCTTGGGGAAGAAATAGGTGGACCTCCAAGACAGAGTAGAAGGAAAACTTTGGCAGTGGTTCGGCAGGGGTGTCGACGGATCATATAGTTAGGCAATGATATCATATATTTGCCTAATTTTGGTGATTACAGAATTTGTTTAATCATTTGTAACGACTTATCATGACATTATATTGTAATATGGCTGAATGTTTAAATGAATATAGCTTTTCCTGCTACCATAAGTTTGGTCGGTCTGTTGATGTGACTTTTGATTTGACATTAACTGATTAATTTGGCGAGAATTTTGATGTGTAATTATTATGACGGTTCCCTAGAGCCATCATGTCATTAATTGCTCCACCGCTGTTTGCCATGGGCCACGATCTGGTTGGTCTATGATACAAAATGGAGATGATCTGCACCGTTAGTTTCCCTATCATTCGCCGCCATTGGATTCGAAAGTGGTGAGTCGTTGGAGCCATTAGTTCAAATTCTAGAAATACTTAAGTGTTGACCTTGTTTTTCCCTTTCCTTTTCTTTCCTTCGTGCTTTCACTTCTTGTTCTGGTTTGCTTTGGTTTTCTTTTTCCTTACGGGATTTTTGGCATTTTCCTGATTCTGGGCTTCTTGCTTGTTGCTTCTTCCTCATTTTGCATGTGCCTATCAAGTTACGTCCTTGATTTCAGTATTTTTTTCTCCGTATTGTGCCATGTTCGTGTTGATGTAGCGTTCCAATTCCCCCCTTTTGCTTTGTCTTTTCCAATGAAAATTGCATGTTGTAGTGATTAGTAGTGATAGTGAGGAGGAAGTTGCTTTGTAATGGGATGTTCTAGGTTTGATTGTCATCCTGTGTGTGGTGTTTTTGTTTGATGCAAAAATTGAAACAAATAATCAATGAATTGAAGAAATTTGATAATGGATCCTTGTCTATTTCAGCCGGAAATTTCTCTGAGCTGAGTGGTGAAATGGCCAATGACTCCCATTCTGATATAGAGGAACATTTAGATCCCGAGGGCCCTTATGGATGGGTGAAGGCATACATTTTGAACTCTCAGCCAGAGTGTGTCACCAACGAGTCAGAATTGAAAATTAAAAATTTGCTCTGTTACCCTCCAGACGAGGTTCAGTGTCACTCTCCCATGGTCGATGGGACTCCTCCATTTACCTATATGTACAGAACTTTGTTTGATAGCTTGGGAATTCAGTTTCCTTTCTCTCCCTTTCTTTCACTCAACTTCACCTGAATGGAAGGGCTTATATGCGAGCATTTGAAATATTATGTGAATGCTCGAATATAGATGTTACGGCCAAAAATTTATAATATTCGTTTGCATAAATTCTCCTAAACTGCGAGTGTGTACCTTCTTATGCAATCACAGTCGCAGTCCTTCATGGCTCTTTATAGAAGAAGTTACAAAAATATAAAGATAAGTTATTTCGGTTGGAGGCTGGGTCGTCCTTTCCTATACTATTGATTGATGAAAACGGGAAAGCGTGGTTCCCACTTTTTTGGACCTGTAACCTTCGTAAGGACTACAGGGTTGACGAGAGACATGTTCAGGCATCTGCCCATGCAGATATAGAGTGTCCATGGTCGGGCGTGCCAACCAGAGCGGTTACTTTGATATCAATGGTGGGCAAGGCCGAGCAATTGACCAAATATTTAAGTTATTTTCTTTGTCCCATTTGTGAATTGGTTTTTGTTTTGTTCTTTCTCATTTTTGCTTCCGTTGTTTTTTTAGCTTCCAATGGGATAGCTCTGATGAGTATTGAGGAGAGAAAACACATTCGTGAGGAGAAGAAGAAGAAGAACAAGAAACATGGCTACTCGGTCGCTGCTGCTGCACTTGTGGATACTCTTGCAACCGGTGTGTTAGTTGTTCAAGTACTAGAGAAGACTCATTTGATTATGAATAAGATTCAACCTTCCCCTTCTTCGTAGCTTCCCCCGCAAAGAAACAGAAAGATAAAGGTATCCTGGAGAGGGAGTCTCAAGGGGACTTGGTGGAGGTATCGATCTATCCTTCTTGGCGCTAGCATGTGAAGTGTAAGAAGTCCAACGGAAATACCGGGAAATCGGTTTGGACTACTTGGGATTCTCGTTATCCTCTGAACAAGATACTGAACGATGCCATTGGTCTAAAGGATCTTGACAAAGAGATTAGCATGGGTTTCGGTCCTACTCTGACTACGATCAAGAGTTATGGGGTTTGAGAAGTGTGGGGATGAGATGAACAAGGTTAAGGAAGCTTTGAAGCAGTTCCAAGAGGGTTGAGATGCATTGGAGGAGGATTTGCAAAAGTATGATACCAACAAGAAGCATATGGGAAAGAAGTTGACTAGGCTTGGGGAGGATAAGAAGGTTTTGAGGAAAGAAGTTGACTAGGCTTGGGGAGGAGAAGAAGTTGACTAGGCTTTGCTGGATCTTGAGATTTCTTGAAGTGAGCTCAAAGCCGCTCAGGATAACTTGAAAGTTGCTAAGGAGCCTGTCACGACGGAGCCAGAACGAGTGAGGCTACTGTGTGGCCATATTGATGAGTTTAAATTAGAGTCGGTTGGATATTTTGACAAAGTTTTGAGACAACTTTGGTTCAAATCCAAGTGTTTCATCTTGGTATGGATGTTTCAGGGGTCAAGTTTCATAAAATTGTTGTAGATGATTAGATAGTAGACCCTCTGGCCGAGGAAGATCAAGTAAACCAAAGGTCCTCCCCTGATCCTAACAGTGATCATCTATAGTCCGAGCCCAAGCTTGAACGCCAAGAACCTGAAGTCGAACATGGTGAGCCTGTAAACGAGCATCAAGACCCCAAGCTCGGTCATCATGATCTTTGCATGGGTGATCTTAACTGTTTCTTGGACGAAAATTTGGATCCTCTGCAAGGAGCTGACATGGAGGCCACTCCTTAGTTTATTATCTTCTGATTGATCCTGCAATTGTATTTTGGTTATGTAACTTAAACAATATTAGATTACTGTTGTTTTGTTCGTCGCTATTGGTATTTCGCCTTTGTTATTCTAGATGCCTGCGAACAATACTATCTCTGCCAACAGTAGTATTAGCTTTACTTAATGTATGTCTCTTTCATGCTCTTGTTTTGCTTTGTCTGCCTTATTTTGTTTTAAGTCTTGGAATTGCCATGTTCTCAACGGTGTACCACGACTTTTGTCTATCTTCACATGTCAGGTCTTTATGGTAGCGGGCACGTTAGCTTTGCTTCGTGCCCAAGGGTATACGTTAGTGTTGCCATGGTCTATACATATCGGCGCTTAGGTTTATTAGCCTCTTGGAGCATTGATCAAAATAACTTTATTGCAACGAGCGTGTTGGCCTCGCTTTTTTTCTTAAGAGGATTCCTCATAGTGCGGCAAGCGTGATGACTTTGCTTTTTTCCATGAGGTTCACTCAAGGGTGGTGCATGAACTCTTCAGTTCCCCTTTCACTTGCCGGGACTTACAGTCTTTTTTGCCCAAGGGTAGCGTCGAGCCGTTGCTCGGTTCTTACCTGCCACGACTTTTATCTTGCTTTATTGGCTCAAGCTATGTCAGAATTATTGTAAAAAAAAAAAGTAATGTAATATATTATCGGTCGTCTTAATTAATATGATTTGAAATGTGAGTACATTTGGGGTTTATAGTGTTTCATACAAACCGACTCTCGGGGTCCCTATGTTCCTTTTCTCGATGGCCGACTTTTCAGCTGTTTCATCCTTTCCAACTTCAGCTTGCAGGTTGGTTGGCTTGGTCATTTTTTTCCACCTTCCCTTTTGTTGCTTCTGTCTTTTCTTGTTTCGTTCTTCCTTGTGGTTTCTCTATATTTTCAGCTTGTTCGACTGTTCCAATCACCATCCTTGGTTTTAGATCCAAGAAGTTGCACTAGTTTTACTTTCACACTCTCTGCAAAACACTTCCTAGTAGCAATCTGATCTCCCTAACTACACAACCTATCCCGTTTGGAAGGGGATTGATGCATAGGTTAGGGTAAGATATGACTGCCAGGATGGCATTGAGAGTCGGTCTTCCCATGATTATGTTGTAGGATGATGTTGCTTCAACCACCAATTCACCATATATTGGAGTACAAGGGTTTTAGCGCACCCTTCCTCCCCAAAGGTGGTTCAGAGGTTTAGGTAACTGCACACCTCTACCCGCTCGCCTAAAAACCCTACTAAAGTTGGAAGTTGGAGTTCCTCGAGGCACTTTCAGTAGATTACATTGTTGAGCTGCCTTCATCTACTAGCACCCTAACGACTTTAAAATCACTGGTGGTGATGGATATTACCACTGGGTCACATGCATGGGGTCAGACTCCCTCGAAGAAAAGGGAGTCGGGCGTCTTATTGTTCTATCATGTAGCGAGTCATTTAAAATGAATGAAGGTCTTATGTTAAGGGTGTGTAGGCAGTGTCCAGACACGGTCTAGACGGTCAGTTTCTTCCTCGATTCTTCTGGTCACTCCTTCGAGAGTGTGGTTGCAAGCTTACTCATAAAAGTATAGTAGGTAAAAAATTCTCTTCAAACTTGTGCCAACAGATGATGATAACATGGCCATATTTGTCACATAATTGGCATATGAGGCGATTACCATTTCCACAAGCTTTACCACAGCCTCGTCAACCTCTAGAGTGAAATTGGCACCAAGGTAAGGTTGTTGTTGTTATTGCGATCCAGAACATTGTGAGCCAGAGGTTGGCAATGTTTCTGAGGCATTGGTGTGAGAAAGAATGTCAATAATCTCCTGACGGAACTTGTATAATTATGCCTCTTGTACAAGTGAAATATTCCCAAGTTCAGTAAGATTAGCACTCTCATATTTGTTGTAAACCAACATAACAAAGGCATTATGTTGTGAGCAAGGTTACCATAGAGGATGAGGCCAAGCATGTAGAAGCAAATCTGGTCATAGATGAGACAAATTTTGTTGCTGAGAGAGGACAGCTAGATGAAATATTAGGGAATATTAAGGCATTAGGAGGGTAAAACAAAGAGAAAATCTAATCAGAAATATGATGACTTCACTCGCTAAATAAGGGCGTAGGCCAATGATTGGGGCATTCAAAATATATCTAAAAAGTTATACTCTCTTCTTATTTTATGTTACTACACTTTACATTTCAGTACTTGTAAGAAATGGGTTTCTTCCCATATTACCTCTGAATAGCACTATTCCTCTTGTACTGTTAGTATTGTTATATCTCCATTTTTGGTTTTTGCATTTTACCTTTACATTTGATGCTTTCATTAAGTCACCATGGCTGAAAACACACGTTTGAAAGAACTCAAAGCCGACCTCAAATCAATCGCTGCCTCGTTACTAAAGATGGTCAGTGATAACAAAGCTCGTGATGCTTGATTCGAACACATTAAGTCTCAGCTTGGGTCCATTCAAATGTCCAATTGAATTAATGGTGGTCCTGCAAACTCAACACTCACATCCAGCCATAATAAAACTGGATTTTCCTCGCTTCGAAGGCACCGACATCTTACATTGGATTTTCAACGTGGAGCAATTTTTCAATTACTACTCCACGCCGGATCATCATTGTTTACCGATTACTATCGTCAACATGGATAAAAATGTGGTGCCTTGGTTCCAAATGTCGACACACAATTTCCTGTTTCAGTCGTGGGTAGCATTCACATGTGCTCCTTAAGCGGATTTTGGTCTGTTGTCGTATGATAGCCCTCACGCCTCTCTCTTTCTCCTCCACCACACAGGCTCTGTGAGCGAGTACTACACAGAGTTCACCGCCTTGGCAAATCACTCATCTGGAATTACTCCTGAAGCAATATTAGATCTCTTCGTGAGTGGCCTCAAACCTGAACTGAAGTGCGATGTTATTTCACAATTCCCTCATTCCATGACCAAAGCCATGCTTCTAGCAAGATTATTTAAGGAAAAATACAACCCTAAGCCCAAACCCTCTTTTGCAGTCACCAACACAATAACTGGCCTATTTAACACAACCCCAAAAAAATTCTCAAACCAGCCCTCCGTTGTTACCTATACCCGCCGCTAAACCCAACCTAGTTAACCACAATGGCCCAAACAGTAACCCCAACAACAACAAAAAAGTTAGCTGAATTGCGCATGGACTTGGCCCAATGTTACTATTGTGATGAAAAATGGTCCATTGGCCATAACTTCCCAAATAAACATTTGCTCTTGTTGCAGGTTGAAGATGAGGACCACACTGTTGAGGAACCCATTCAACCAGACCCAAACCAGGATGCGACGTCGGCCACAGAACATCACCTTTCTTTCAACACCTTCAAGGGATTGCATACAGTTGGAGAAATGGTTTTCATGGCAACATTCAAGGTTTGGATGTCTGAATTCTCTTGGATAGTGGGAGTTCTGATAATTTTCTGCAACCTTGCATTGCCCACTACCTCAAGTTCCATATTCAACATTCGACTTCTTTTAAAGTATTAGTGGGAAATGGAAATACTCTCACATCAAAGGGTTTCATCAATGAACTCTGTGTCTGTGTGCAAGATCACACATTAATTTTCCGGTGAACCTCTTACCCATTGCTAGAACCGACTTGGTTCTCGGAGCACCTTGGTTGAAAACACTGGGTGCCCATGTTGTTGACTACAATTCCTTGTCTATCAAATTTTACTTGAAAGACTGATTTATCACACTTCATGGGGTGAAGCAAGATACTCCTCAACCGTTCCAATTTCATCACATCCGGTTTCTCTTAAACTAATGCCAATGAAGGACAACACTATCCAGCCTGCAGTAGCTGCCCTCATTACCGAATATGTTGACGTCTTCCCCGAGCCCAAGTGTTTACCACTGCCATGCGCACATGATCACTCTATCCCTTTGCTCGAAGGTAGCAATCCGGTCAAGGTAAAACCGTACCGCTATCCTCATAGTCTGAAAACTCAAATTAAAAACTTGGTGCATGAAATGTTGTTAAAGGCATCATAAAACCTAGAACTAGTCCTTTTTCCTCCCCTATTGTTTCAGTGAAGAAAAAAATGGTACCTGGCGTTTTCACACTAACTATCGAGCTTTAAATGCAATTACTATTAAGGATAGATTTTCGATTCCCACCGCGGATGAATTGCTAGATGAATTATTTGGGGCTACTTACTTTTCCAAATTAGACTTACGTTCAGAATGTCCCCAAATTCTGGTTAAGACGGAGGAAAGACATAAAACTGATTTTTGCACTCATCATTGCCTTTATGAATTGCTAGTGATGTTGTTGGGGCAAACTAATTCCCCAGCTTCATTTTAGAGTTTGATGAATGATGTGTTAAAGACTCATCTTAGGAAATTTGTTTTGGTGTTTTTTGATGATATCCTAATCTATAGTTCATATTGCACTTAGCAGAGGTTTTAAAACTACTTACACAGCGCTCATTATATGCTAAACTTTCTAAATGTTCCTTTGGATTTACGAAAGTGGACTATGTGGTCCATAGCATATCGGGTCAAGGCGTGGAAATGAACACGTCTAAGGTCCAAGAAGTTTTGGAGTGGCCTATCCCAACTTCTATCAAACAATTGAGTGATTTTCTTGGTTTAATAGGTTATTATCGGCATTTCGTGCTCAAATGTACATTCATTGCCTCTCTTTTGATTGCTTTGCCCAAGAAGGGCGCCCTTTTTATGGGATGTTGAAGCCAAAAAAGTTTTACTGCATTGAAAAACTCAGGCCCCAGTTTTAGTTCATCCAGATTTCTCCAAGCTTCATATTAATGCATCTGGGTAAAGTATTGGCGCTATCCTTAGCGAATATAGGCACCCCATTTCCTACTTGCACAAGAAACACAGCTTGAGACTGCAAAAACAATCTGAGTATGTGCGTGACATATATGTCGTGACCGAAACTATGGCTCGATTTTGTCACTACTTGTTGGGCCACCGCTTTGTGATCGAAACTGATTAGAAAAGCCTTAGAGAATTAACTGAGCAGTGGCTACAAACACTTGAGCAACAATTTTGGTTGCACAAATTTGTGGGATTTGATTTCTCTATTGAGTACAAACCGAGCAAGAAAAAATGTTGTTGGTGACGCCTTGTCCTGGTCATTCTGCTTGGCTTTATCTTCGCCCCAAGACTCCTTGTTGGAATAGATTCGTTGTGGTATTGAAGTTGGCCCGAAATTAAAACAAAACAAGGAGCTCTATATGCAAGGAAACCCTCCTTATCCAAACTAACATTGCCCGAATTATATGCTTCTATCGCAGAATTGCTTAATGGTGCCTCCTGTTCCAGAATTAATAAAACTGTTATTAATGGAATTTCACACTTATACATTGGGAGGCCGTGCTGGAAATAAACGTACCAATGCTAAATATGTCTCCCAATTTTATTTTCCAACTATAGCTAATACACTTCCTCCAAGCCTTCTACACTGTCTGGCCATTCCATCAGAGATTCGGGATGACATTTTAATGGATTTTATCACCGGGATTCCCCTCTCCAATGGGCTCTCAGTTATATCTGTTGTTGTGGACCGACTGTCTAAATATTGCCATTTCTCTCAACTTAAGGCTGATTTTACAAGTGCTAAGGTTGCTAGAACTTTGATGAATTCTATTGTGAAACTTCATGGCTTTACCCGCAACATTGTTTTCGATCGAGACAAGGTCTTTACGAGCAGATTTTGGCAACATCTCTTTAAGTTTAGTGGTACCATTTTATCCATGAGTTTTGTGTATCACCCACAACCAGACAAACAAACCGAGGTAGGAAGGTAAGTGTCTTGAGCTCTACCTTTGGTTCTTTTCTAGTGAGAAAATGAATGCTTGGGCCGGTTTACTACCATGAGCATAATTTTGGTATAATACCACCCACTATACTAGTATTGGCATGTGACCCTTCAAAGCAGTGTACGGGTGTGAACCAGCGTTGCTTGTTAAATATGAACAGCAGTCCACTAATCCTCCCTCCTTACAAGATCTACCGAGTGAACATGACCTCTTAATTAGCATCTTACAGCCAATCTAGCACGGGCACAGTAAGTCATGAGAAAGTACGCTGACGCCAAACGAAAGTTCTGAGTTCAAAATAGGTGATACGGTACTTGTGAAACTTCAGTCATACCGACAACACTCCCTAGCCTTGCGCAAAAATCAGAAGTTGGGATTAAGGTATTTTGGTCCCTACCCAATTATGGTGTGTGTCGGGTCTGGCACCTATAAACTTTTGCTTCCCCCCAAATAAAAAATTCATTTGAGTTTCCATGTTTGCACCCTTAAACAATGCCATAGCGATCACGCTACTCAGTACACACCCCTGCCTTTCTTCACTAATGATTCTGGTTTAGTTTTAATGCCTGCTGATATCCTTCAAAACTGTATGGTTCTACTGAATGGGCAATAGACCACTAAAGTTCTCGTTCAATAGGAAGGGTTGTCTTCTAATAAAGCTACATGGGAGAATTGGACAGAACTTACCACAACTATCTTAATCTCAACCTTGAGGACAGGGTTGTTCTCGATGGGGGTAGTAATGTTGTGAGCAAGGGAACCGTAGTGGATGATGACAAGCATCTAGAAGCATATGTGGTTACAGATGAGACAAATTGTCTTGTTGAAAGAGGACAACCGGATGATATAGAATGGAAAATTCAAGGCATAAGGAGAGGTAAAAGGGAGCAAAAAGCTGATTAGAAATATGTTGACTTCACAGCTTAAATAAGGGTGTAGACCAATGATTGTTGCATTGAGAATTTATCTGAAACGTTGTACTCTCTTCCTTCTATTTTTCTGCTACTACTCTTTACATTTCCGTACTTGTAGGAAATGGGTTTCTTCCCATATTACCTATGAATAGCAGTAATTAATATCCTCTTGTACTGTTTTATTCAAGTTAATCAATGAAATAGTACTGTTATATCTCTATTTTTGTGTAGTTGCGTTTTACCTTTACACATTATACTCCTCTAGTAGTCCATATACTCAGAAATAGTATTGTCTCCCAAACTTACAATGAATCATCGCAATTAAGAACATTGTTGATAGAAACCATATGAATAATGCTTGCTCTTGCACAAGTCACTTGTCGTACATAGCAGAGACTTTATCAAGGTCATGATTAGCGGTGGACTCATACCTTGGTGGAATCTCTGGATTGACAAAAAGACAATGTAACTTGTCTGTGTGGTGATGACACCCTCAATTCGTTAATTCCAAAACAATAAGTTTTTATCATCCAACTTGATCGAGAGCTTGGGGCCTGTGACGAGTTGTGAGGATTTGTTGGTTGCGAACTGCTTTGAAAAATTAAAGGTGTTCTGAAGGAATAGAGGTGACACCATTTAGCGCAATGGAATGAGCTTGAAGCTCAGCGTAGCAGTGTACCGATGAGGAAAGAGGCGAACCAAGAACGAATACAGCGAATGATACCATGAAGGAATGTGAAATGAGAGAGAACTTTGGAGAAGATATTGTAATTGTATCATTGATTAAAAGTGATAGTTACAATGAGGAATTTATAATGAGGAGCTAGCCTCAACAAACTGTGCCACGGCGGCACTCAAGCTAACAGAAAGGGATAACCTTCTAACTGCTTAAATCAATAGCTCTAACTGACTAGTTAAGCACACTATTCCTATTTCACATGTTTGAATTGAACTATTACATTATGCTACAATATGTTAGGTGTAGAGCCATTCTTGTGTCCTAGAGGAATAATTGCCCAAAACACTTTTGTTTATGCTTCCATTCGCTTCTTTTGTATTTGCTTTGTGTGACTTGATATCTTTCCTAGTTCATGTCTTGGAATGGCTCTATCTGTTTTGAGCTGTTGAATTAGCCTAAGTGTCTTCATTTTTAGAGAGCGTTTTTTGTATAAAAATTGTGTAATTTCCTTTGCCTAGTCCTCTTAGCATATGATTGTCCCGTGCTCTCTGTAGCCCCCTGCACAAATGATGTGTGGGTTAGATACCGTCAAAAAATTCCATTTACTTATTGAAAAAATCTTAGACGATATCGCAATTCGTCATTTACTTGTTGCTTTACCAACAAGACTTGGTCCGAACAGTAATAGGGCTCGGATTTCACCCAAAGTCTCGGGCTCGAATCATGGATGTGGCAAAAACTCTGTTGGGAGGGGAGAACCACACGTAAGGCAAAATCGGGTATATCACATTTTGTCATTTACTTGTTGCTTTACCAACAAGACTTGGTCCGAGCGGTAATTGGGCTTGGATCTCAGCCAAAGTCTTGGGCTCGAATCATGGATGTGGCAAAAACTCTGTTGGGAGGGGAGAACGTAACAGCAAAACCGGGTATACATGTGGCCAGCTAAATTCTCCGGGAAAGATTTGTCACGGGGTATACCGCGACCGCGCACTAATAACACGATAAAAAAAAATGTGTCTTATTCCACCACTTCGACGCAGCTTTTGCTTCAATTCTCTTTGTCATTCAGTTAGTTCTCAAATCATGAGTTGTACTTTTGATTTCCTTTTTCTCGGTCGGTTCCTATGTGGAATCATTCACTTTATTGAAATCTGTTACAGAACAAAATTCAATTTGACACCCGAGAGGGTCTTGTCTTTTACTCTAAAATGAAAGTTCTCCACCAACAGATCTAGAAATTGCTTCACCTATTCGATACTTCTCTAATTCCCTCAATAAACTTACATGATATGACTTAATTTTGGAATACTCTATTGAACGACAATCATTGTATGGGAAGCTTTTCTTACACCCTAAAGTTGTTCTTCATGTTTTTACATTAGAATCTTAAATTAATTTTTGGCATAAATGTTATATCACAGATAAGTTCCTAGTTGAAACTAAAGCTACAATTGAACCAAGTAAATTGGCAAGAAACATGAATTATATGAATGTAGTATAGTTTGTTTAAGTAATTTAGAATGTAACACTATATAGCGTAATAATTAATCAAACAACAGTCAACATAGTATCTAAAACATGAATATTCTTATTCAAAATATGTAGTACAAAGCATCATTTTCAATTTCTCTGTTTTACACTTGTCTTGGCCATAGCATTGTAAACAAAGGATAAAAATAAAGATGCCAAGAAAAATTCTTGCTTTGTAAACAATACACTTTTTATTTAGCATGTACTAACATGCTTCAGAAACGGGAACCATCATAAGTTGGAGGGTACTTTGGGTGGTGAGGAGGATTCTCATATGGAGGCTTGTAAACAGGTGGTTTTTCAACTGGAGGCTCATATACAGGTGGTTTTTCAACTGGTGGTTTGTAAACTGGTGGTTTTTCAACTGGGGGTTTGTACACTGGTGGCTTCTCTACTGGTGGGTTGTAAATTGGTGGTTTTTCCACCGGTGGCTTGTACACTGGTGGTTGCTCTACTGGTGGCTTGTAAACGGGTGGTTTTTCAACTGGAGGCTTGTAAATAGGTGGCTTCTCTACAGGTGGCTTGTACACTGGAGGCTTTTCTACTGGTGGCTTGTAAACTGGTGGCTTTTCAATTGGGGGCTTGTAAACAGGTGGCTTCTCTACTGGGGGCTTGTAAACTGGTGGTTTTTCAACCGGGGGTTTGTAAACAGGTGGTTTTTCAACAGGGGGCTTGTAAACAGGAGGCTTCTCTACTGGTGGCTTGTAAACTGGTGGTTTTTCAACCGGGGGCTTGTAAACAGGTGGCTTTTCAACGGGGGGCTTGTAAACAGGTGGCTTCTCTACTGGTGGTTTGTAAACGGGTGGTTTTTCAACTGGAGGCTTATAAACTGGTGGCTTCTCTACAGGGGGCTTGTATACTGGTGGCTTCTCAACGGGGGGCTTGTAAACAGGTGGCTTCTCTACTGGTGGCTTGTAAACTGGAGGCTTTTCAACGGGGGGCTTGTAAACCGGTGGTTTTTCAACTGGGGGCTTGTAAACAGGAGGCTTCTCTACCGGGGGCTTGTACACTGGTGGCTTCTCTACTGGTGGCTTGTAAACTGGTGGTTTTTCAACGGGGGGTTTATAAACAGGAGGCTTCTCTACTGGTGGCTTGTAAACTGGTGGTTTTTCAACAGGGGGCTTGTAAACAGGAGGCTTCTCTACTGGTGGTTTGTAAACAGGTGGCTTCTCAACTGGAGGGTTATACACTGGTGGCTTTTCAATAGGTGGTGTATACACAGGTGGTTTCTCAATGGGAGGTTTGTACACCGGGGGTGTGTAGACAGGAGGTTTATAGTCTGGAGGCTTCTCATAGTTTGCAAGCCCCTGAGGGGTGATAGCAAGAGCAACAAGTAGCAAGCTTAGGAGGCTAAAGGAAGCCATATTAGTGACTTGACTTATGAGTAGTGATGCAAAACACAGATAGGATAATCGCCTTTTATACTAGTGAGGAAGCTTAGTGACTGGACAATTGGATAGGTGCATGCAAGTCACAATCTTGTGACTCATTAAGATTTGGCAGTCCCGCTGTACTAAAGGTCAATACAGTAGGTGTGGATTTTCAACATTGATACCTGTTATTTTGTTTTCATATGATTGCATATTTGGAAATTACGTGGGAACGAGTTGACAAATGTATAAGATTTTAAAATAATTTAGTATACCTCAACAAAATCCGTACCATGTCAAAAATTTCAATTTACCGATTGGTACGCATTCTACCGCCATCACGTCACAAAAATTTGGCTTCACCGCATTATCATTTTGTAACGCGTTTCGTGTTCGATGAGGTGCTACAGGCAACAGCTAGCCTAAATTATACTTTAAGTTTGGAATATGTATATACAGAAACCAAACAAAAAATATATAAATATATTTACCTTGTCAAAAAATAAATAAATAAATATATTTATGTTATCTACATTATTATATTTATGGAATATGTATATATTTTAAAATATATAATATAAAAAGTGATAGAATTGTAATTCAATGGTCATATCTCTTTTGTTTTCACTAAACTAGAACTTCCTCCCATGCGATACACGAGTTATGATTATTATATATATATATATATATATATATATATATATATATATATATTTGATTCCATTAATTGTCTATAATTTTTGAACTAAATTAGAGTCATTGAATCATTTCCACTTTTCCAAACCGTGTGTATCCCACCCTCTCTCCAAAATCAACTTTCTTCACCTCACTATTTTTTTAAACTCTCTCATCTCCCAAAGGCTCTAGCTCTCAAGTTGTGTCCTCTTCCCTTTTCCCAGCTCCACCAAAAATTGTGGCAACAGTGCGAGCGATCCTCGTGTAGACAACGACAACAACTATGAATGGCACGCAGCAGATCCAACCATTTAACAGGCAATTGCACGATTTCTATCTCCCTTACACTCATTTTTTTCAAATCTAAAGTGCCCTAAAACACATTGATAAGTGTCACACTTTACATATGTTATCACAAAAATTAATTTTTCTTTTGAGTAAGTCGGTTATTGATGAGCGAACTTCGTGTATTTGAACAGTTAAAAAAAATTATAACCCTAAAATACCCCAAAACACACAGCTTAGCGTCACCCTTTACATATTTTCTCAATAAATTAACCTTTTTTCACCAACCCAATTTTTGAGGAATGAACTTTGAGCATTTAAATATCTAATTTTTTCCAGATCCTAAAGTACCCAAAAACACACAGTTTAGCGTCGCACTTTACATATTTTGTCAATAAATTAACCTTATAAAATAAGTTTATTTGAACAGTACAAATAAATTTATTTTATAATACTTAAATATTAAAAAATGGCATGTCATTATACATTAGGTATCATATCCAACAAAGTTTAATTGATATCAAAGTGTCCACCTTTTAACAAACTAAAAATCAAACTATTGTAAGGGTTAGAGTACCCTTGTACTCTCCTTTATAATATATTTTCCTTATAAAAAACAAACTAAAAATCTTGACTAAAGAAGAATGCAATAATTAAACCTATGCAATGTTTGGCGATCAAAATTACATTCCGTGTAACTTTTTTTATACTCTTGTACCCTTCCACACCTCTATTTCTATTTGGTGAAAAGGGAGAGTTTTTTTTTATCATATTCTTGATACGCAGTATCTACAACCATTGCTTATGATTAATCTATGCCGAGGATTGGTCAGGTTTTGCCCTGTGTGGTTCTCTTTTTCCAATAAATTTTTTGCAACACCCATGATTTGAACACAAGATTTTGGAATGGGATCCGGTCGGTTCAATTTATGTGAAAAAAATATGCGTTGGTTTGACTAGGCTCAATTTATGGAGCCTAGTCAAAATTTATCACCAAACATTTTTTTTTGATGGAGACTTGCACCAAACATTTGAATATAAGGGATTAGTGATTAATTTGACCGTAAGACTTTAAGAATTCAATTATGGGCCTGTTTGGATTAGCTTATTTTTGAGCTTATGAGAAACAAGTTATGGAGATAAATAAGTTTTTATTTTGATTCACAAGTTCTCACTAACAAAAATTATCTCTATAAGTTGTTTTTCCATAAACTATGTTGACAAGCTTATGAATAATATATAAAAGCTTATTTATTTGCATAAGTTGTTTTGTATAAGCTCAAAAATAGCACTATCCAAACAGGCCCTATGATTGGAATTATGTTTCGATTTTGATATTTAGAGGATATGATCACTATAGTAATCACATTAGTGACATCTAAAATCTAAAAATAGCAGTTTTAGTTGTCGGTAGCAACTAAAGCATGATTTGATTGTCCTATTATTGATAAAAGCTTTTTCAAAGTTAGTTAGCACTCCCTTGTTTTTCCTTTACTTGCCTATTCTTAATAATTTAATTTGTTCATTTTTATTTGTTAGTTAATAATTTAACAAATTACATCTGTACATAAAACATGATCAACTCCACCGACGGCTTTAGTAGCAGTCAAAACTTGTGGGAAAATATTTTGCATTTATTTGTGAATAGTGGTTATAAGCTTAACTCATTTTGTTGAGGGGCCAAAACAATAAAGTCAAAATTCTCAAATCACTATCAAAATCAAAGCATATCAAAGAAATTTATAATTCTTTGTCTTGATATTAGGTTTAAATAGTTTTTCGTCTTTTATTTTTTTAAATAATCATTTAGTCCCCCTTTTATTTTTTTGTTTTGGAGTTGTCTCTAACTATGTTATAGCAATGTGGTCCCTCATTTAACTCCAAGGGGTTGCCCCCGGGGTAAGATAAATGTAATTACATTCGTAAGTGCTCAAAGAGCCTGAAAGTCTTTCCTATCTTGGACTGAGGCGTCATCCCCTCACCTTAATTAATTTTTGGAACCAAAAAAAATGTGGTCCCTCAATTGTTTTTTGTTGAGGTAGCTAGCATAAGAGTATTAGCTCGTTAGGTCGCGACCAACTACCATCGATGCCTCTGCTCCTATAGATGATCACGCGAACCAAAGCAAAAGAGACGACAGATGGCGTCTTGATGATGATAAAGCATGCTTATGGGGTAAATGTCTAACCTTATCATGATCCATGAAAAGAGGGAATTTCGCTTAAGAGGATTTTTTAAATATAAAATTAAAATTGTCTAATATCTATTTAATCAAACAAACAACTTACAAAAAGACCATTTTGGACATTTTTATTTTTTGACACATCACCACTCTATTTCTTATTTTTTAATTCTATTTTCTCTTCCTTTCTAACTCTCTCTCTTTCTTTCAATCTCACATTTCCCAATATTTCTCACTTTTTTACACATCTACTATTTGTGGCCCCACATCCTTTATTTAAAAATATTTTTTTTCCCAATTTTTTTAATGTACTATATAGTATAATATAATTAAATTAATATTAAATAATTTACAATTAACTCCTATTTACTATCTAATTTAATATCTATTTATCTAATTTAATATCTATTTATACAAACAAACCACATTTAAATTACTCAAACAAGCCCCCATAGTTACTTAAACTCATCTAACTAAGGACAACATTGTAATTTACTATCACACATTTTTTCAAATTTTCTTCTCACTCCTACTTTTTTCCTACTTTCTCATACTTTTTTTTCAAATTTCAAAATTCTAATCAAACCCACTCACTTTATTTTTCCACTATCTACCATAATCTACTAATCAACTAAAATAATCAATTGAAACTACGAGATAATTGCACTGATATATAAAAAAACACGGGATAACTGTACTGATTTATAAAAAAACACTAAATTAATATCTAAAAAAACAAGAAGACTTAATGACTATTTAAACTACTGATTAATATTTAAAACACATGTGACAAATATTTGTCACTAATACCTATAAAAGGACAAATAATTGTAACGATAAATAATAAAACACAGGATAAATATCTCTTATTGATAATCTACTATCTATCTAATATCAATTTATCTAATCTAATCTAATATCTATTTATACAAACAAACCACGCTTAAATTATTACCTAAACAAGTCTCCATATTTACTTGACAACTAATCTAACTAAGGGCAACATTGTAATTTACTATCACATTTTTTTCAAATTTCTTCTCCCAATGCACTTTCTTCTCATTACCCCTTTTTTTTCAACTTTCTCCTTTTTTTTCAAACTTCAAAATTCAAATCAAACCCACTCACTTTCTTTTCCCACTATCTACTATAATCTACCGATCAACTAAAATAATCAATTTGCTTATCTAAAAAAACAAAAATAATCAACTGAAACTACGAGATAACTGCATTAATATATAAAAAAACACGGGATAACTTCACTGATATATAAAAAACATGACATTAATATCAAAAAAAAGAAAATTTAATGACTATTTAAACTACTAATTAATATTTAAAACACATGTGACCTTCTCATTCCCACTTTTTCTTCAACTTTCCCCTTTTTTTTTTCAAGTTTCGAAATTCAAATCAAACCCACCCACTTTCTTTTCCCATTATCTACTATAATCTATTGATCAACTAAAATAATCAATTTGCTTATCTAAAAAAACTAAAATAATCAACTGGAACTACGAGATAACTGCACTAATATATAAAAAAAAACACGGGATAACTTCACTGATATATAAAAAAACACGAGATTAATATCTAAAAAATGAAAACTTAATGACTATTTAAACTACTGATTAACATTTAAAACACATGTGACAAATATTTGTCACTTATACCTAAAAAAGGACAAATAATTGTCACAGATATATAATAAAACGGGGGATAAATCTTTTCTATTGATAATCTACTATCTATCTTTTACTATCTACTATAATGTACTAATCAACTAAAATAATCAATTGAAACTACGAGATAACTGCACTAATATATAAAAAAAACACGGGATAACTTCACTGATATATAAAAAAACACGAGATTAATATCTAAAAGATGAAAAAATTAATGACTATTTAAACTACTGATTAATATTTACAACACATGTGACAAATATTTGTCACTAATACCTGAAAAAGGACAAATAATTGTCACAGATATATAATAAAACATAGGATAAATCTTTTTTATTGATAATCTACTATCTATCTTTTACTATCTACTAATCAACTAAACTAATCAATTGAAACTACAAGATAACTGCACTGATATATATAAAAAAAAACAGGGGATAACTGAACTGATATATAAAAAACACGAGATTAATATCTAAAAAGATAAGAAGACTTAACAAATATTTAAACTACTGATTAATATTTAAAACACATGTGACAAATATTTGTCACTAATACCCGAAAAAGGGCAAATAATTGTCATCTAATCTATCTAATATCTATTTATCTATTTATACAAACAAACTACATTTAAATTTCCCAAACAAGCCTTCATATTTATTCTCCTACCTTTTTTTTTCAAATTTCAAAATTCAAACCAAACCTATCCATTATCTACAATAATCTACTAATCAACTAAAATAATCAATTGAAACAACGAGATAACAACAATGATATATAAAAAACACGGGATAACTGAACTGATATATAAAAAACACGAGATTATTATCTAAAAAAATAAGAAGACTTAACGACTATTTAAACTACTGATTAATATTTAAAACACACGTGACACCCAAAAAAGGACAAATAATTGTCATTGATATGTAATAAAACACAGGATAAGTATTTCTTATTGATAATCTACTATCTATTTTTTACTATCTATTATAATCTACTAATCAACTAAAATAATCAATTGAAACTATGAGATAACTGCACTGACATATAAAAAAAACACGGGATAACTGCACTGATATATAAAAAAATACGGGATAACTGCAATGATATATATAAAAACATAGAATAGCTGCACTGATATATAAAAAAACACGGGATAAAAACACTAATATATAAAAATACTTCACTGGTATATAAAATACACCGGATAAATGCACAGATTGTTTTTAAATGATACTTTTACATTTTTAGATTTTAATATTTATCTATTTTTATTTGAGACTCCTTTTTTATCTATTTAAAATTTGTCTTTTTTTTCACGAGATAATGTTCAGACTATTTAAACTATGCCTAAGTTCATTCATAAAAAAACGCGACGGCACCCGTGCATACGCACGGGTATCCTACTAGTTTCTCTTTAAACCCAAAACTTTCAACGGATATCGAAAAGATCTTGCAAACAATAATGGGTTACCAAAGAAAGCACTTAACATTTGGGCTCAAAAGGGAAACTGAGGATTAATTGTAGGCTTAAATATAAGTTTGGTCCTTGCAAATATCACCATTATCCAGTTTAGTCTTGCAATGAAACAAGTTTTAAAAAGGCCCTTGCAAAAACAAAATGTATCCAGTTTGGTCCCTCTGTTAACTTTCTGCCAAAAAAGGTGACGTGGCAAGTAGAGATGATGCCAACATGACATCATCAATGACATCACTGCCACATGTCAACATCTTATTGGCTCTTTGTGCCAAGTGGCACCAACATGCCACATCATCACCCCATGTCATGTGGCACTGACATGCCATGTGGTGTTCACATGGCAATGTACATTGTTACTTAAAAAATAACCATGGTTGTGAATAAGTGGATCGAACCTATGACCTCATGGTGATGGACACTCACAAAATGCCACCGAGCCACTTAATGATTTGATAACAGTAACTAGTAAGCCTTCTAAAAATATATGTTATCTATTCGTAATTAATTTTGATTTAAAAAAAGTAAAAACTTATCTCAGATTCAATTCGCAGATGCATCTTTAATTCCAATTCCATCTTCAACTTTCAATCCTCAAGAAAAAAACAAATATGCAGACACGTGTTTGAAACAGATTCAATCTGCAAACGAAATTGAAACATCTTCTTCATCTTAAAACAAAATCTGCATAACATCTTCGTATCAGTATCCCCTTCATATCTTCATCATCTTCAAATACTTCTTTATTTCTCCTCACTTTTGAATCATTTACCTCTTTCAACATTTTTCCTTTCTATTTTTACTATCAAAATGAAAGTGTGAATAAAAAGGCTTCTTTTTAGTTTGAGCGAGAGTCCAACGCAGGTCTGGTCGCCACAGTGTTTGTTGTCTGTGATGTTGGGTCTTGGTATTTTCCGAGAATCGCGAAATGAGAGATTCAAAGGTGGATTTAGTTCTGGATTAAGTTCTAGATTTAGTTCCTATAGATTTAGTTCATTTTGATTTAGTTCCATGACATTCAGATCTGGATTTAGTTCCTTTTGATTTTTTCTGTTTTTCCATATCTGTGTTTTGCTTTTATTTCTAGATTGAAGATGAAGATCTGGATTTAGTTCCATGGCATTCAGATCTGTTTTTTTTAATCAAAATTAATAATGATTTACGTAATATATATTTATTGTTAACATTATGTACTAAAGTTATGGTGTAGCTTAGTTGTATTTGAGAGTGTTTGTCAAACTCAAGTCACAAGTTATGGTGTATGCCAAAGTGGCAATGTTTTTAGTAACATTATGCCCCCATTGCCATTGAGTGCCACGTGGCAGCCATCCATTGGTTGCTGACGTGGCATATCAAGGCCAGTTGGCCATGAAGAAATGGGGTGATGATGTGGCATGTTATTGCCATGTGGCACAAAGAGCCAATAGGATGTTCACACGTGGCAGTGGCGTCATTGATGATGTCATACTGACGTCATCTCTGTTTGCCATGTCATCTTTTTTGGACGGGAAGTTAATGAAGGGACAAAACTGGATACATTTTGTTTTTGCAGGGGGTTTTTTAAAACTTCTTTTTGTAGAGACTAAATTGGATTATGGTGATATTTGCAGAGAACAAACCTTTGAAGTAATTAGCTAGTAACTAGAACCTCAAGATCATGGGGATCATCAATCTTGATCCTCTAGTCATTCTGAAAAAGAATAATATGATTCCTTCTTCATATGGTAGTGACTCCATGGAAGTATCTAGTATTCCTATCTCAAAATTCTATCCACTTTGCCCTAGACTTTTGGAACCACAAAATCTCTTCTTTGGCAAAGATGTCTTCATGAGCCAAAGTGTTTTAAAAGCTTCTTCTTTTGGCTAAAAATATTACCAAAGGTGCCCTTCTTTGAACTTCTTCTTCTTCTTCTTCTTCTTCTTCTTCTTCTTCTTCTTCTTCTTCTTCTTCTTCTTCTGTTATCAACTCTTCTAAGCTCAAAACTAAGAAGGAGAGGTGAGTGGTCTGGCTTGAGCTTCGGAAGATGAGTAATCTCAGAGCTTCCGAATCTGATTCGCCAATCCAATTTGCAAAGAGAACGGTCCAATCTTTTTCTAGTAGTCCCTCTATCCTAGGTGAAGAGGTCACCATTGAAACCACTTGAAGGTTGCAATCGTCAATAGTAGCTGGAAGCCGAGTTCCAGAGGTTGAGATCTCACCAAGGGAGGGCCTTCCCTTTCGTAATCCTTGAGAAGAGAATTGAAATCATCCAGAAGAGCCCAAAGACCGTCAATCTCAAAGTGAATATCCTGAATAACATCCCATAGGGATTTCCTTGGAGAAAAATGAGGGCTACCATATACAATGATAAGGAACCAAGGCGAGGAGGAAGAGAAATTTACCTTAACATGAACAAATGGACTTGAGTCACTGACAATTTGATCATTCCGGTAATTATTATCCCAAAGAGGCCATATTCCACCAGACTGTCCTCTAGCATCTTTAATAAATTGGTTGTCAAACCCAATTCTCTTAGCTATTTTCTTAGCTTGAAATCCACTAGTGTGGGTTTCAAGGAAAGCAACAAAGGAAGCAGAGTACTCATGCTTCATGTTTTAGTAAGGCCAGTAAAGCCTTTAGATGTCGTACCACGACAATTCCAACAAATGAGATTCAACAAGAAAGGTTGGAGGAATGAGGGACCACGACAATTCCAACAAATGAGATTCATCAAGAGAGATTGAATTCATAGTTTCAGCATTCATACGAGAAATACCACCACCACCACCCCCCCCCCCCCCCCCCCCCCCCCCCCCCCCAACAAAGTTTGTTTTCTCAAAGCCTCGGCTCTCAACTTATCATTTCAATAAATGTGGCCTAGGGCAAACCGAATGGACTTCCTACTTTTAAACTTATTTAGAAGGTTCTATCATTTGGTCAAATGCATGTTGTTCATGTATGTCATCACTGCTTCCTCCTCAACTTTCTAGATGGTGAACCTTGACACCCCAGTTTCTTTGGATATCTCTCCTTTTATTATTCCATTATCTTTGTGTGTGATGGTCTTCCCAGGCTTAGTAAGCTTATTATCTTTCACTGGAGTTGGGGTTTCTTACCACTAGAAGGGTTTTTAACTTCCCCCTTGAGTGGAAAGATGCCATCTAGTCAATCTTGAGCATGTTTCCTAGAGTAGAACCAATTCAGGTAAGTAATTTTTCATTACATAGTTCCAATGGTAGCTTAGGAATACAAATACAAACATCAACCTTCTGTGTTACAGAAGCAGTGAGCGAGAAAAAAGGCCTTCATCTTTGAATAATCAAATAGTGGTCAGCTACCTTTCAAGGCCCTTCAAAAAGGGTATGTCTGTAATCTTCAATATTTGAAAGTTGGATCAGAAAGAAATCTTTTGCCATATCAGTAATGCACATGGTACCATGTTGCACCCAATCCCTTCTCAGCTTGTTTCTAGCATCTTAAAGTTCACCCTCTTACCCAACGCCTTCACTATCAATGTTTTTCTCCAAGGTTTAGCCCAATCGCTGAGTTCCTCATCAAAAACATGGATTGTCAGACTTGGAGATAGGGTTTTAGTTGCAGATGTGGCATTTTCATCTATCTCTTTCTACTAGTAGTTCTCTAGGAGATCTGTACTAAGGAGGTCACCCTAGCAAGCATCACTGAAACCTTCATCACCAATGACCTTCAATAAAGCTTCTTTGAAAGATTGGGCAGCTTTGCCATTTGCCTCATGTGCTTGGCTCATTATTTGTTCAACTGTAATTTGTTGCATCTTACACTTCTAATTTATTTCTTTGCAAGAGATCCTTTTCTTCAGTGGAAGCCGCTGTGGGCTTGGGCAGAGCTCTTGTTGCAGTCATGCCCTAGCGGAGCTCTTGTGTCTTTTGTGGGTCAATTTAGTCTGTGACATATGCTTACTATTGTGTGAAAAGGTGTGCAAGTATACACAGTCTAAAAACAATATAATGATAAGAAGAGA
This sequence comes from Astragalus glycyphyllos, assembly GCA_963573325.1. Lineage (NCBI taxonomy): Eukaryota > Viridiplantae > Streptophyta > Magnoliopsida > Fabales > Fabaceae > Astragalus > Astragalus glycyphyllos. The sequence goes on along the minus strand of OY754310.1, from coordinate 35,075,004 downwards.
TCATACCAATAGGGATTGAATTAATTTTTGAGAGTTTAAATTGGTAGCAAGACTAGTGATAATAGAAATCAAAAATAAAAATAAATATGAGTGGTGTGTGTGTAAACAAAATTTAAAATAAGCAAGGTAAAGATGAGTTGTGAATCAATTGAGAGAAATGGTTGGAATGCTCTTTTCTAAGTAATTTACTTTGATAACATTATCTTATTCATGATGCTCCTACAATGGATGTTGTTGCAATGGATACGTGCCTTTCAGCAACTAACTTCAGGGTTTCATTACAAGCCTCATGTCTAAGCCCTAAATAAGTTCACCCTTGTATATTAAGCTCCCACAGTATCATCCTATGGACTATGCTATCCTATGTCTAGGTTTTAGCATGGAATTAACAAAGTTTCCTTTTATTAAAACAAATCCATATTAGTTCTTGAGTTTAAATCATAAACCATGTCTGTATTTATGACCCTACTTATTCTAAGTGATCAACCTTAAAATAAGTTTGAAAGAATTATAGCACAAGAACTAAATTGCAAACATCAAAATAACATAATAACTATTCAAATGTTCATTACAAAGTTAAGGCATCCCAACCAAAGATGTTTAGCTCATGCTTGACAAATCTAAGTACATACAAACAGAAGAATTCATGTTTACATGATGAAAAATGCAAAGGAAGAAATATAAGATAGAAATTACACAATTGAAGACCCTTTGCATAATCTGCCTAGCAATGCTGGGGCAATTACTTAACAACAATGAATTCAGCAACAAGGAAATGATGTAAAAGTAGAGAGAAGTTGTCACTTTCTCTCTCTCCTTCGAACTAAAGTAAACTATCTACTACTTAGAACTAAAATTTGAGATGATTTCAAATGAGAAAGAGGGGATGTATTTATAGGCTCCATAAAGTGAAGTTGTCTTGGGCACCAAGGTGATTTTAGGGTTTCTTCTTCCACTTGTTCTTCAAAAGTGTGACTTGATCATCCACCAACTAAGAAGAAGGGGTCCAATGGTGTGAGGACAAGTGTTCCTAGAAAGTTCCCACTTGTAGTCTATGATGGCTCAAAGTTGGCGCCGCAGCCATCCACTTGGACAACTTGCACTTGCAACTTGGCTTCATGACATCATCATAAAAATGCTAGGACATTTCTGTGTTGTGAAGATTGCTGGGGCAATGATTTCTGGTGCAATGTCTCTGCTTCTGCTGGAATGACCATTGTTGGAGCAGTAATTGCTGGGGCAATGACTGTTGTACCTATTGCAGTGGCAATGATTGCTACAGAAATTGAACAAACACATCAAAATACCACAAATCATATAAAATAGTGATGATGTATCCCAAACTCCTCCTTATTCTGAAATTCTGTTTTTCATTTGTATTTCATTACTTGACACACATTATTACTGAGATTCTCACAATTTATTTAGGTTTGAAAGTATAAATAACTCTATATAAAATAGAGTTATCACTTACCATACACTAGGAGTTGATTGTTGATAATGAATAAAACAGTATCTTAAGTCTCTTTTGTACATTCATCTTCATCACGTTACAATTTGGTGCTTTTATTTCCACCATGTGGGTGCCACTAAATTGTGCATGACTAAGGCTCAACTTGCACAACTCATGTAGATGGTGAACCAGCAAGTGAAAAATGCAGGGACGGCCCAAGCCACTAAAGCAAGGGCTTTGGGCCTCAAAATTTATTAGTATGTAATATTAAAAGCACAGTCCACTTAATATTCATAATGAAGCCTAGCTTGAATGGTAGACCTTTGTACTACAAGGTACAACCTTCATGGTGAGGATTTGATCCCCTTGCATGAAGTTTTTGTTTTGGTTTTTTATTTTTGATTGTGCTTAATAAAAGGCTAACTCTGTGCAAAATAAGAAGGCTAATGAACAAAGTTGGGCAAGAACAAGTGGATATACACCTATTCTCCTATTTTGATATTGACATTCAAAAAACTATCAACATTTTATTTATTGGTTTTTTCTTCTATTGTTATTATCTTATTTTTTAATTATAACTCTAATTATATTTTAATTAGTTTACGATGCCCAAATTTTTATACTTCTTCAAAAAAACTTTTTTTTATTAAAATTCAAGAAAAAGAGCTAAAATCATATTGAATCGAGCTGTTCAAAAAAATTATGTTAGATTGAACATTAAAATTTTACATTATTTTATTATCCTATGGGCCTCACCTCAAAGTTTGCTTTAGGCCTCCTTATGTGTTGGGAGGCCTTGGTGAAACATAATTGTCTCAACTTACAAACATGGTCACTTAGCATAGTACCTCCATCGCTACCACCTCTACTTCACTCACTCGCAAGGAAGCTTTGCTCCAAAACCTCCATACAATGATGTCTATGCAATCCCAACATGGTGTGGTTCCCGTTCACCTCATGACACGCTGCATCGTGTGTGTCACATTAAGCTTGAATTTTCATGTTTTGATGACAAATATGCTCTCGAATGAATCTTTAAAGAAGTTCAGTTCTTCATTTTTTAAGGTACTCCAGACCCAGAACGCATCGCCATTGTAACTGTTATGTTCATGGAATGCTCTCTCACGTGCGACCGAAGATGAATTTGGGCCCTCCGTGTTTGATAAACCTCGGGCCGCATTGTTCAAACTAGCCCAATTTGGTATGCTTAGTGAGTACTATATATTTAGAGTTCACCTCCCTGCAAACTGGGTCATGGGCCCTAAACCATAAGCATTCATGGACTGCTTTACTAGTGTGCTGCAAAAGGAAATTCAACGTGAACTTCAACCAGAAGCATTGATCTTTATATCACAACACACAAGAGAGGAAGAAAAATGGGTAAATATCGCTAATGTGATGAATCCACTTATCTTAGTCCAAATCTCACGATTTAGAAGCTAGTCTTATGAAATGCAATTAAGCAAGACAACTACTAATTTTCAACTTCTTAAGAACCTCCACACTTTTATAAAGTAAAAATTATCAATTTTCAAAATTCTAGTAGGGGGGTCCCTAGTTGACTAGTAGTATCTATATTTTTCCAATTTAAGCAAAAAATTAACTTGGCTTAAAGGATGCCAAGTATAAGTAAAGAAAAGTGTAAGTTCACTACATAAGAAATAAGGAACGATCCTTCCCAACACTCGAATTAAATAATGTCTTCAAATGTTAATTAAAGCATAAATAGTTGGAGAAATAATCAGTGTTTTAAAAATCAAACTAGCTGAACGGTTCAGCCGGCTAAACCATGAACTGAAACTATTTAAAATTTGGTTATTTCAGAGGTTCGAACATGGTTTCATCTGGTATTGAGTGTTTAGAGTGGTTGAACCATGACTCAGAGGTCTCGTCGGTTCAATGTATGATTCGATTTTCAAAATATTGAACAAATGGAGAAATTTAGTGGGATAATTTCGAAGTTTGAGCTTTATTTCTAAAAAAAAAATCAAGATAGGATAAATAAAGCTAATTACAAAGAACCATTGGTTTCCTCTTACAAAGCATTTGTTTGATGTCTCGAGGAGAAATACTTATATGGACACAAACCTTCACTTATTGAGACACACTCAATAAAAACTTGAAACCAAGTAAAATAAAAATATAAAATTACTAAAATCCAAAGTCCATCTTCCTCCTTTGGAAGGTTCCTCAAAAACATCACCTTCGCAAGCCTCTCTTCGTTACCACAACACTAGAAATATTGGGGTCCCCCTCAAACCCAACCGCGTACCGAACTCAAAACCCCTAAATTTGTCAACGAAAATGTGGCCAATTGTTAATTGCTTGAACTCCGTCAACATTGGCGATCGCCACCATTTAGTCGCGCTGGCTGTCAGTGAAAAAGTATGAGGCCAAAGTGAGAGCATGAGTTGAGGGAGGAGAAACAAACAATTTATTTTATTTAGTTATAATTAAGTGTTAAAACTTTTGAGGGAGAACTTTTCCGCCCTTTGGGGACTACCTAGCTTGAGGGATTGGTCTCTGCAATTATACATAGAGTTTACTCAGTTTACACCAAAAAGAGTGTGTCAATTTTTTATTAGTTGTAACTAAAAATGCATCTTACGGTTGTCCCTACAACGAATTGCTCGTCTCAACATACAGTATTACTAGCTAGCAACGTTAACGGAATTCCCCACAATTGAAGCTATTGCAAGTAGAAAGCTCTAGGATTATCTAAAAATAAAAATTAAAAAAGGAGAAAGCAATTGCACTACACTTGATTTTTGATATACATTGTAAAAAGAAATTAGGCTAAATTATAGTTTTAGTCCCCATATTTTCAAAAATTCAGATATTTGGTCTCCCTATTTTAAAACTCAGACATTTAGTCCCCCTAATTTAAAAAATCAAAGATATTTAGTCCATAAGGGGGTTTTCAGTTTTTTTTGGCTGATTTGGCATTCAATTAAAAAAAATTGCTGACGTGGCAGCTGAATCAGCTTGCACACATCATTTAGTGATGCCACATAGACCACGCCACGTCAGATATTATATTATATTTATATTACCTAATAACAAATTAAATAAATAATATGTAAAGTATTGTTATTATATTATAATATTATAATGATTAAAACCAAAAAAAATCATGAAATCAAAATAGCAAGATCAGATTGAGAAACGAAGGAAATGTTTGAAGTTTCACGAAGAACATCTTCTTCTTCTTCCTCACGATTTCTTCTTCTTCGATTTGGGTTTTGGGTTCAATCTGGGTTCGATTTGGGTTTTGGGTTCGATTTCTGTTGTTGAAGTTTTTGTTGGAAGAAGAATAAAATGGGTTTTTGTTGTTGTTGTTGTTGTTGGAATAAAATGGGTTGTTGTTGTTGGAAGAAGAGGTTTACAACATGAATTTTCCTATACCCATCTTCGATCTTCCTCCAAAGTTTGGTTCTTTTGTGTCTTTTCTTATTCAAAGTTTGAATCTTTCCCATTGGGGTGCTTTCCACAAGACCAGATCTGTTTGGGTGAGTTTTAATTTAATACTAAGTTTAAGCATGTGTTAGTTTTCTTATTTGGGTTTCAGATCTAACCAGGGGGAATGTAGGGGAAAAAGAATCATTTTGTGAATTTGATAGTTTGCGATTTTGAGTTTGTTGAAGATGGGGATTTTGTTGAGGATGGGGATTTTGGCATTCTGAGTTTGTTGAAGATGAGTTTGTTTCTACGGTTCTGAACTTAGGAGAAGTAGATGATGGTCTTCGTGGTAGGGTTCGAAGTTACTGTGCGCTGAATTTCGATTTCGTGGTAGAGGAAGTTCGAAGTTTCATCAATTGAATCTGTTTTGATTTTGTTTTTAATTCACTGTTTTAATATTTTATCAATACTATAAATACTATAATTTATTTAATTGATTTTAATTATTATAAATACAATAATATGATGTGGCAATGTAGATGTGGCATCATTAAATGATGTGTGCAATCTGCATCAGCTGCCACATCCTTTAATGATTGCCATGTCAGCATTATTTTTTTGGCAAAAAGCCAATTCAGCAAAAAAAATTGAAAAACCCCTCTTTGGACTAAATTTGCTGAATTTTTTAAAATAGGGGGACTAAATATCCGAGTTTTAAAGTAGGGGGACCAAATGTCTGAATTGTTGAAACTAGGGGGACCAAAACTATAATTTAGCCAAGAAATTAATAATTGCCGAAAGATATAAAAAAAGTGAACACTATGATACTCTCTGAGTTTTGTTTGGTATGAAACACAACATTCAATCACCCAATGACATGTCATTTTCTAATCTAAAAAATTTAAAATAAATTTAAGTGTTTCACTAAAAATTTATCATAGAATTTCTCTATAAAAAAAATTATCTATTCATTTATCTGTGTAAATATTTGTTTTATTTCAACTAAATAGTGTAGTAATTAGTATGTCTTCTTGGCACAAAAAACCAGTTTTTAAAAACCGGCTCGGCCCAGTCGAACCGGGAACCGGATGGGTAATCGGTTCGAGCCATGCTATGGATCGGAAATGCAGTGACTCGGTGGGAACCGGCATGACCCGGCCGGTTTTTGGCGAAAACCGGTGACCCGGTGGGTTTTGCGAAAATCGGTGACCTGGCGGGTTTTGTAAAATCGGACCGGGTTTTGCATTTTTATTAAAAAAAACCCCAAAAAACGCAAAAACAACGCCGTTTTAGACTTTTTTTAGGCATGATGTGTAATTTTAGCAAATTAAGTTTTACAGGTATGCAATTTATATGTCTTGAAAATTCGGGAATTTTTTAATCGAGACCAGGTCATGGTCATGCGGTTCAACTGTCGACCCATCGGTGCGACCCTTGACCTAGTGACCCGACCTTCACCGAGTCGATCACCGGTCCGAGTTTTAAAACATTGCAAAAAACTATTAAAAAGGTATAATTATAGGTGAAATATTTTTTATTTTACTTTTTTTAACTCAATATTTATTTTCTTAAAATAGCACACTAATAATTTGAATGAAATTGAAAATTAAATTTTAAAAAGATAAGAAATGGCGGGGTTGTGGATGTTCCCACTAACCGTCAAAACCGTCCCCATTACGAGTGGGAGCAACTATCCCATACATTCAGTCCACAGTAATAAGGAACACCAATCCACTATCATACTGCCACGTCACAACATCGGAAACCTAAAACCCGAAACAGAACCTATCATTATCCCACGTGGACAACTGCATATACATTACCAATGACCCAACCACACACGAATACTCCCCCCCAATTTCAAAATATTTTTCTCGCACCATAAATAAATCAAACAGAGCTTTATCCCATCGTGTGTGTGCGTGTGTGATTCTTTCTTGTGTGAGAGATAAAAGAAAATCAAAATGAAGGAAAAGCAATTGAGCATTGAATGGAAAATGGAAAGAGAATTTGAAAGAGGGTATATAAAGAAAGGGCCATGGAGTAATGAAGAAGATGAAGTGTTACTTAAACATGTGAATAAGTATGGTCCAAGAGATTGGAGCTCCATTCGATCCAAAGGCCTTTTGCCTCGTACTGGAAAATCTTGTCGACTTCGATGGGTTAACAAGCTTCGACCTAACTTGAAAACGTAATTGCATCTCTTTCATCCTTTCTCTGTTTTTGTTTGGCTTTTTATTGTTCTTAGTTATGAATGTTAGGTAAATTATAGATTAAGATAGTTAATTAATGTTTATAGATGTAATTATTGGTACAATTTGTGTGTGATTATTGTGAAGCGTAATAATAGAAAGTAATGTTAAACACTGACAGTTTTTGAAAATAATTTTCTTTAGTTTACACTTAATTAAAAATATCGACATCAATTTCATGTTGTTGGTTGTTACAAGTTTTCTTTTGGTACTAATTGTTTAGTGTGTGTTGTGTATTGTGCTTATTTTACGGTTGTAGTAACCTATGAAGCACCGCCACAGACACGGATACCGGATGCGACACAAAAACACAGACATCGATTTTAATCTGAAAAAAATATACGTTACTCAAGTGTTGGTGTCGGTGTCTGACACGTGTCGGACACCGAACACATCTTCAATTGGAAGTGATCGATGCTATGTAGGTAGTAGCAACATAGGTGGTAATAACAAATGTTTGTTGGTTATGTAATGCCTTATAGTTGTTAAATTAATTGAAAATAATAATAATGTAGTGTTGTTCAGGTGTTGGTGTTTCATGTTTGTGTCAATTTTGCTATCTTGTGGTTAATTTTGTTTTGTTTCATGAATGAAATTTGGGATGTGGTGTGATTTTGATGGCAGTGGGTGCAAGTTTTCAGAAGAAGAGGAAAGGGTGGTGATTGAACTACAGAAACAATTTGGGAACAAATGGGCGAAAATTGCGACGCATTTGCAAGGGAGAACAGACAATGATGTGAAGAATTTCTGGAGCAGTAGGAGGAAGAAGATGGAGAGGGATTCGCAGAGACCAACACTGTCGCCAAAACCGCAGAAAAACAAAGGAAAAGCTCCTCTTCAACTAGTAAAAATAGAAGAGGTATGGTATAAATAATTGCATCACAAAGATGTTCTCTTCTAAAAACTTGTAAGTAAATGTCATAACCAAGTGAATTAGTATCACGGGACAATAGTACAAAAATTCTAGTGTAATAGGTTTCTAATACCTACTATGGAAAAGGTACTTGATTTAGTACGAATGTAGCTTCTCTGAAGTGAGTAGAGTACAGAGTAAAATAAGCAATCAGTTCTACGAACGAGAAAATCAAGAATGATTTGTTATGCATGTGCATGTAATATTAACTATTGATTCTCTCATCAGTACTTTAGAATAGTTACTTTACACGTGAAAGTGAGCAACTCACTTTAAAAAAGCAAAAACCATTTAGTACATACAATATCATAAACAGCATTACTTAGGTACAATTTCATAGGTGTTGTACGCTCTGTTCCAGAGAAAAAGTGTCAATTGTTAGTTGTTTTATGCTAACCAGCATAATAGTTGCTAATAAAAAATACACCTCTTGGGTAGTTTTTAACAATTACCTAATTTTTTATGTGAGGAATAGTGCCGGTACCTATATCACTATATAAGTTTTATTCTATCATAAAATTTTTGACTTGTTGGTGAAAAAATTGTTGAATTTCAGGTTCCTGCATGTGGTTCCAATCATCTGGAAGAAAATCTGTCTTACCCAATTTCCTATATGGGAAACATAGAGGTGTTTGAGATGATTAACCTTCCAGATTTGACAAAGGCAAATTACCAAAATGACCTTAATGCAGTTGAGATTGAGGCTATACCACTTCACACTGTACCATCATTTGAGTCAACATCAGGTTACAACTTTCCTCTACCTGAATCACAAATGGACTATCCATTATTCCCAGAGTGCCAGGATCTTGTTCAGGAGCCTATTGATCCAAATTTCAGAGATATTTTTGAAGATAAAAAATGTTCTGAAACTGTATGGAGCCAAAAGATTGAGACCAAGTTGCCAACTCTTGGATTGGAAGGAAATTCTCAAAGTACAAGTTCAAATTGCTTTTTTAAGGATTTCCCAACTGATATTTTTGATTACTTTTAGCATATTCCAACCTCATCAGAACCATAGACTGTTATGTATTGCCCAGTGATTATTTAGCAACTATTTTACTTGTACCATTTGGAAGATTAGTTAATGCTAAATTGCAGTAACTTGTGTTTGCAGTATGCAAATGTATGAACTTGTATTAGGTTTCTTTAATTTTCCAAGGAAGAACCTTCTTGAAAGTATTCCCATATTTTATTACTTTTAATGCATATACTTCTTTTTTATCAGCCAGAAACAGCTCTTTTAAAATGAATAGCCAATGAAAGCAGTTGCTGAATCTCAAAGCCTATTAACATAGGACATAGAAGTAGCATAGTCTTAACAATTTATTCTTTGCTACTTGAATCGAGTTGCCTTCAATGAAAACATGACTCTATATTGATGTTGCTTGTAAAGTAACCAGATTGACCTTTATATATATATATATATATATATATATGAAAACATGACACTTTATACATGAACTAAAAACAAATATCACATATCATTAGCCAACCTAAGGACCACAGTAAAACACCACATCAGTGTTTGAAAATTTCTGCAAGCAATAGCAAACAATAGCTGTACAAAACCATTCACCCCCAAAAAAAATCTAATTATACGGCCAGACCCCTAAATGCAAAAGACTTCATCAGATACCCTGATCACTAAAACTGGAGCAGTATCCAACATCTTTCTCCAGCATAATGATTGTTGACAACATCAAGCAAACATGCTATATAATGAACCTCGCGTTCAGATGGGAAAATTTTATTCCAAATCAAATACATCCAAGTCAACGAATCAATACAGGACACGGAGAAAGATAGTTCATTTCCAGACTGTCTCATTTGCATCAGTGAAGACTGGATTATGATGTTCTATGAGTAACTGAACAACCTCGATTGCACCAAAGTCAACTGGCATTCCATCGTCCAAAGGAATAGGAGAGGATGCATCCATGCCTTCACCATCATCTACAGCACAAGAAACAAGAAAGGAAGATAAATGAGAATCTCCAATCAGCATAAATTCTATGCAGACCAAATTTTAGCTCAATAGAAGGAAAACAATCAACTCTTCCAAAATATTTTGTGATCACAGTTCATTAACCCTTCAAAGTTCTTTCTGAGTTTATTTTATGAGTTCTACCTACCAAATTTGGGGGAACTCAAAAAATATTTACATGTTTTGGCATCATTTTGCTTACCATCAAGCAAGTCCAAGGAAGAGTATGATCCTGCCGGCAGATCCAAGCTCTTTTTGGAAGGACTTTCTGATACTTGACTCCAGTATTGACGATAAAATTCAGGTCTACGTCCCTCTTGCCACATGATAACCGGAGCCATTTCCATTGCAAGGCTTCGAGAATCCATCTGAACAGAGTTAACAATCAAAACCAATTTGTGAGTAGTATCTAACAAGTAACAACTGTGATTGTTTTTTTAAGGTAAACCGATTGATGGGAAACCAGAAACATCAATGCACGACTATATCATATTCAGAGTGATGAAGGCTCTCTCAATTTTAACAAAGCAAACAAGTTAAGCAACTTGGACAATAGTGCTATTACAATGAAAAAAGGAATATAAGAAAAGTAGGAAAAAAAAAAAACTACCGACCACAGCATATCATTCACGGGTTACCAAGGTACATAAACTTGTTAGTGACTTGGAGCCATCCAAATTAAACAATGAAATTCCACTATCAAGACATTAGCAGAAAGCCTAACGTAAGCTAGGAAACAATTCCTCCCCACAGAATATAGAGATAAAATACATTAATTGAAAACATTGGCATTTTGCTCAAGCCAAATTATTAGAATATATGCAACTTTTGTTCTTTTGTTTCTTATTGTTTCAGTATTTTGCTTTGATGTTTCAGTGTGTTGGTATTGGTATATCTAGCCAAATTATTAGACTATATATGCAACTTTTGTTCTTTTGTTTCTTATTGTTTCAGTATTTTGCTTTGATGTTTCAGTGTGTTGGTATTGGTATATCTAGACCTTTCTGTTAAGTCTCTGGAATCTGCACCTGACTTAACTTCAGAGTTGACCTAACTGTAACTGTAATAGCAAGTGAGAGTAGAAAACTCATGACATTTCAGAGCGGGCCTATTGCGGGAGTGTGGTCTGGTCCATCTCCATCATAATCTTTAGAGTATCCATTTTGTCTAAAAGGTCTTGACCATTTGGACTCATGCACTATCCAACTTATATACATTGTGATTAGCTCCAATTTATCGCATGTGGGACTTCTTCCATTTTCCAACAATAACTGTATTGTGTTTTCCAAACCTATCTACCTATATATATAGAGGTTCCGCACTGTACCAGTTCAGGGAATCATCATAACACTTCCACAATTTCAGTTTTCAGTTTTATCTTTTTTTTTCTCTAATTTCTCACTGCTTCACTTGTAATGTGGTATCTAGAACTTCACTCAGTCAAACATGACCTGTGGAATATTTGCTCCACCCCCTCCTCCTCGTCTTCCTCCTACTCCTTATTCTTCAGTTACTACCCCGCAACCACACATTGGTGATCTCTACTACCATTGTGCCACTTCCGTGGGTGGCTATGATAACCTTTTCGCACTCTATTTTAGAGAATACTCAAGAAAAGAGCTTGTTTTTATGGCGGCAGCAAGAGGAACCGGACATTGAAGCGCGCAAATTTTATCATTTTGTCGTGAATCGGAACATTCCACCAAAGCTTCTCTCTGCCGCAAGGACTGTGATGCCTGTAAAATCCCATCTACTTATTATGCGTGGGATGGGAGTAACAAGACCATCTATTATTAACTTGACTTCAATCCTCTCTTTGGAGCGCAATCCACACTTGTGCCATTGGTTACATGATTCATGGGAACTGTGGGAGAAATTCTAAAATTATTTTAATAACCACATTCGTAGAAAGGCAGGTCATCTATGATCACGGCTTCACAACACTTGTCTGGAGAATCAATCAATCTCTGAGTTTCTACTTCGTGTTAAAGCCATTACTGATGCAGCCTTTGCTATCAAAGATCCTATCATGCAATAGCAGCAGCATCTCAATGTTATGCTTGAAGGTTTACCAAGACTATGAATTGGTTGTAAATCCAATCAAGACCATGTTCGCTGCTTCGACGGTCGATCACAAGATCATAAAGCAATAGTTTGGTTCAATGCCAAATGTGTTCAAGATGCCTCCATTTTCTCTCAACGAAACATTGTGCCTTCGTCACCTCATTAGTCAATATTCCTTCAACTATGGATCTCCACAGCAGCTAGTGTATGCACGTATCAATGGTAATTCTGAACAGGCTTAGTGGACTCAGCCTCCACATGCTCAGCCATCGTTTCGAGTTCTAATATATTCAATCTCAAACCATTAAAATCTATGGTAGAAATGCCAATTTAACACACCACTTAAAGTTATTCAAACAAATTGATGGGGGAAAATATCAATCGTTCACTAAATTCCTCTCCGCTGATGGTAAAATTCTTGTTTCTAATGTTGTTTTCAATGAGTTTAGATTCCCGACAAGACTTGTTTCCCTTTACTGCTCCTCTGCTAATTCACACAGTCCTCTCCTTGGCACTATTTTTCTCTCTATAAATATAAAATCCTCACAGTCCTCACAAGTCACAGCAGAATTATAACCAAAGGGTTCAATGTGTTTGAGGAGTTAACTAATAAAACAAAGAACAAGTAATTCAATATAATTTACTTTGTGTGTCCAATTTAATCTACCCATTGTTATCAACAGTGCTTGATTTATAATGCAAGCTTATTTAAACAGATTATTTAAACATTTTTGGCATATTTAGCCATCCAAAAAGTATCAAGCCCACATGGATTTGACATGGATTTGTCAGTCACACGGTAAAAGAATCTAGGCTTCTACTGTTTTGTCAATAAGTATATTGGCTGTATTTAGTAGCTTAGAGTTAGAGTAAACAGTTGTGTAACAGCTGGCATGATTTGCATATACACTCTAAATGTAAGATCTCAGTTATTAGATCATTTCAAAAAATTTAATGACAGATTTTCGATTTTCTACATCTCTCTCTGAGTTCTTTCCCTCTAAGTTCTCTCTCTTTGTTCTTGTTTTCTACATCGTATTAGAGCTAGGGATTTGATGTGATGTTGCGGGATGCAAAGTCACCGGTATCAAAGGAAGAATTGAAAATTGGTTTTCTTTTTAGCTTTTTAACAAATGGTTATGGATGTGGTTGATCAGCTTATTTTAAATCAGCGTATTTTAAAATTATAATGTTACTAAGTATTGTCTTCTAAAACTCAGGTCCGCCTTTGATTGTACCAGTTTAGATAGTCAACACAAGACTGACAATTTTCAGTTTTATCTTTCCTCTCAAATTTTTCTCCACTTGTAATACAAATAAACCATATACCAGCGGATTGAACACACTCGCAAAAAGCTATGCACTGCTTCCTCTCCCAATAGCAGATAAAAGGCCAAAATTAAATATACTAAGAAAAACTATGGTGAAAGTTCAATTTTTGTTATGGTCAATCTTTTCAAGCAAAGGCTGGGTAAATTCCTATAAGCAGTTCTTTTAGACGAATCCTTCCATAGACATCCAAAGCAATTAGAAAGGGCCCGGAATTTTGATAAATTTCTTTTTTCTCATTTACTATCTCCTCTCTTTTCTTGTTTTATTATGAGGAGAGTTTATCCTATTGACTACTCTTGTTCCATATGTTGGAACTTTAAGTTTTTTCGTACCACTTAGGTCCTTTAAGTTACATAATGTGTACACCGTTGGTCTTTTTTTCAATTTTCATTACAAAAAACCCAAGTTGGCACTAATAGAGCTGATATGGTCATGACAGAGTCTACGTGTCATCTATCTGGTGACAATTTGGTCATTTAAGACTAATGTCATGTAATAATTTGGTACTTTCAACTTAAAAAAAATTTTTAAAAATGGTTCATCTTCTTTTTCATTCAAGTTAAAAGGACCAAATTATTTCATGACGGTAGTCTTAAATGACCAAATTTTACGAGACAGATGATACGCAGGCTCCGTCACGACCACGTCAGCTCTATTAGTGCCAACTTGAGTTTTTTGTAACGAAAAATGAAAAAAGGACTAACGGTGTACAAATTATGTAACTTAAAGGACCAACTTGTTACAATTAAATAACTTAAAGGACCTCTAGTGTAATTTTGCCTAATTAAATAGGATAACAAGGCATGACATATAAGGAAATATGGAAACTGATCCTGATGAAGAATATAAGTTACCCTAAATTAGTCTATACAATTACAATTCAAATATTATAGGATATTTTTAAAAACTAGACAACAGTACATGCCATTTACCTTTTAATATGAAAGTAAGCCCCCAGGGGGACTTGCTGAACAGAGATTTGAGAAAACTACACAAGAGATTTGGAAACTTTAAATGGAAAAAAGGGGGGAGTCTAGAAAAGAGTTCAAAAGCTATGACTGTCAAAAGCAATATATGTTGGTTAAGAAAATTGTCAAACATTTAGAGACAAATCAAATATCATAAAAGAAATGAAATATTTAAATGACAATACTGATTACCAAACAAAATAAATGCACAGATTCGGTTTATTTTTCACATATGTTTAAAAAGTTATATGCAGCAGTAAAGCCAGTACATTACTTGCTGTTATATAGAACATGCGCATCAGACAATGATAGGATCTTAAATAAATGTAATGTAGGGAGAGAAATTAAATATAAGAGTTGTAGGGGATTATGGCTTAGGGAGGGAATTGGTTGTAACCAACTTGCTTATGTGGCAAAATTGGAGGAAAAGTGGGTGAGTTAGTAGAGTTTATAAATAGGAGTGAGGGGATTAGAATGAGTAAGCAAGAAATCAGTTAGATGATATTGGGAGACCCTAGATTCTCGAATTGCTAGAACTTGGGAGAGATTAGGCCTCTCGAAGAGCCTATTATCGTTACCATCTTGTATTTTCAGTTTTTCTCCATTAATATACAATTTATATGTTCTGATTGAGTCATGAGAAGTTCTATGAATTCTGGTACCTATCAGACAATAAAGGTAAATGGCCACAAGAAGCCATAACTGTAAAAATAAAAGTGCTCATCCTATATATGAAACCCAATCTCCAACCCATTCCCACTTCCACCAAACACATGCTAACACGCCCAATTAAAGAAATCTCTTACCTTATTGAGAACTGACTTCTGGCTAACACGGAGCAGAAGTGCTGTTATAAACTCTAGAGTCATATAGTTCACACTGGAAAGCCTCTTAAGTATGTTTCTCATGGAATATATACTGGATCGAGCACCTTTGATCTCATTATAAAGCTCCAATGTGGTAAGCGGCTCAGGAAGGCTAGCTAGATAATATTTTACAAGAGCTGCTACATCAACTGGATTTGTGCCTTCTGGCACTGAAGCACATGCATCTGCAAGATGCAATTATAGAAGCAATTATAACAGCATCCAAGTTTAATAATATAACCCATACATTATCGAAAGAATTATCAAAATACCTTGGTTGTATAGGGAAACCAACTGCTGAATAGCCTTTCTGTCCCCTTCGGACTTAAAAAGATATGGCAGATTCAAGCCTACATATTACAATAATAAAATTACTACCGGACTAAAATAAAAGAATAAAGAGAAGACATCGAATGATGCATGGATGTAGAACCTTACTCTAGAAATAGCTACCTGAAACTATAAGATAATCTGCACATTTGACTAATATCTGAGGAATAGGTTGGCTGCTATCTTGCCTCTGTACAGTAACCTCAATAGGAACTCCAAATACTGGGGTCAAGGTGATAAATAATTAACTACCATAAAGCAGGCAGGAAACAATTTTTAAATGAAGTAAAAAATCTACATTGAAAGCTATATAGAACTTCACAGTTAAGTAGTAATCAGAACTTATGGTAAGTATCAACGGAATTCATCCCAAGATTCCTTGTGAGAACAATAAAACTAAAAACACTCTGAATAGTTCTACATAGTTTGCAAACAATTTTGATGCACAAAAATAACTGCTCATTTTTTCTGTTATGTGGTTTGAGAAACTTACCATCGGTCCTTGCAACTCCCTGCAAAACAAAACTATAGTAAGAATATTTTAGAATGACCTATAGTAGTAAATACACATCGCAGTAAGCCCGATATCATACCTTCTGCCATCTTTCGATGTCTGTCAAGATAGTCTTACTTTTTTGTGCTGTTACTTTTGCCACCTGAAAGATATAATGATGCCAAATCAAAGAGTGAAGAAAATAAAGAGTCTGAGCATCAAATTGGGGCAACAAAAATATACTGTCAGTGATAACTTGGTATATATAACAGGCAGATAAAGATATAGGAAGAATGAAAAGAGAGAAAATAGAAACAAAAGACAGAAAATTTAAAAATACCATTTGATTAATACCAAGCTGGTGTTTGAGAAACAGTTTAATTTATCACTCATTCAATAAAATATAATTTGTCTTCAGTGTAAAAATACAATTTGGGGATAGATATTAGCTGAAAAGGGGACCAGTATAAGCTGTACATGAACATAAGTTGATAATATCTGTTTTTATAGTTTTCCCATATACTTACACATGTGTTTTTGTCACGAGCTAAAGCCCAAATAAACTCCCTTAAACCAAAGTCACCTGATAAGCGCTTTTAAATGCCTCCAAGTCAAAACAACACCTTTAAACAAATCTTATCTTTAACCAAACCAAAAGTTATCCACATCCACCTGATAGAGTTATGTAATCCAAAATCATTTTGGAGAACTCCCTTAAACCAAAGTTACCTGATAAAATCCCCATAGTAAGACAGTGTCTACTTTGATTTTTATCTTCAATTTTTGTTGATATATTTTCATTAATACTAACAAAAATGCAGCAATGTTTTCAAAATTTTGCTGTCAAAATGGCAAAAAACGAAACCTAATCATTATGCATTTCTGCCCCAATAATTAGCTATCCATCACAATCCAAATTATTTACTGAACCACATTACCTCTTCAACCTTGGATTTCCCCACAACCACCTTATCTTTTGTCCCTGAGAAACTTCTCCTTAGGAATGCACCGGTCGTAGCAGCAGCTGATAGCATTCGATCCTGTACAGCATGTCTTGTGGATGGTTCCTGAAAAACTGCCCACCGACTTTTGACTATCGTCCCAACTCGTCCCGCTACTTCCGCAACATTACTTTTTGTATCCTTTGTGACCTCCCCAACAAATGAACCAGCTGATTGCTTGGCTTCTTTAAGCTTTACCCCTACATTAAATTTATATTTAAACAGAAAAACTAGCAGAGAGCAGAAAGCAAACAAAAAACGAAGAAAAAAAGTGTACAAATTTATTGAAAGAAACCTGAGGAAGAAAAGAAACCAGAAGCCTTATCATGCCACTCAGGTGAGATGATAGAAGGCATTGAACCAGAAGCTAGTTACAAAATCAAACTCAATAGAAAAATCAGTTGAAGCTTAATCCTGTAAAGAAGTGAAGTAGTAAAACCATTAAAGACAAGCTCAACAACAGTAACTGACAAAAATTATAATCATCATCATGAATACAACCCTAAGCTCTTAAATCCACTTCTACTTATGTTTTTAAAAACCATACAAAAAATCAAAAAAAAAAATCAATCTTTTATGCTTGTCATGGGGGAAACCAATAAGAATTTCTAGATACAACATAAAGCATAAAAATTTAATCCCATCCGCAATAGTTTCTGCAGTAAAGAGAAAAAATCAATCTTAGGTAAAATCCGAGAAGAAAATAAACACTTATTACTCAGCTTAACAATTTTTGTTAGTAATGAAAGAGTTAAGATAGTGAAAATTATAAGAACAAAAAAGAGGAATTGAAAAACCCTATATATGTTCCCGAAACGATTACAGAGAATCCGATCAAAATTAAGTTTACCTTTGGTTCTGTGTGGAAGCCTAGAGAGAGAGATGTTTGTTTTCAAACAGGAGAGTAGTACAGAGATATGGATTCCGAATGGGAATGGGACTGCTCTGACCAAGTCGTTGATTGATTCGACCAAAGTCGCAAATAACACCAAACTGTAACGGCACTTCTTTTGTCTTTTTCACATTTTTATGTCGTATACGTATTTTTTTCCCCATACTTCGTAAAACCCCTCTGCTCGTCGAACACCCCAAATTTTAAAAATTCTCAAATTGCTCTCACGTGGAATAAACGTTGACGCTGGTCCAATGTTAGGTTCGGTACTTTCAGTCTGTGTCAACAAAAAAACGTGGTTCAGTTCAGAACTTCCGAACTCGTTCAATACTTACAAGCAGAACCATTTATGCGGTGTCTAGTCTTACTATTGAGTACGGTAGTTGATCACCGATCCGGTTCGGACCA
Source organism: Astragalus glycyphyllos (assembly GCA_963573325.1). Lineage (NCBI taxonomy): Eukaryota > Viridiplantae > Streptophyta > Magnoliopsida > Fabales > Fabaceae > Astragalus > Astragalus glycyphyllos. The sequence goes on along the minus strand of OY754310.1, from coordinate 35,056,646 downwards.
TAAGGTCCGAACCTACCTGTAACTTGACAGAAAGTAAAGTTTCTGGACAAAAACTCATGTAACGAAAAATAGTCCAAAAATAGTGTAATTCCACCATTTAAATATAGGTACTAACAATGAATTAACTAATTTAAGTGAACTTAACATCAAATAAATGGATAAATGGTCTCGGCTTAAAACATAACCAAGCTAGAAATTCAAAAACATATTCAAATAAACATGGCTTAAATATATGTTTAGTCCTTGCAAATATATGTTAAATCCAGTTTAGTCCCTATAAAAATAAAACCTTGTGTTTAGCCCTTGCAAATACAAGTTTAATCCCCATAAAAACAAAACTTTGTTTTTTGTCCCTGCAAATATATGTTTTATCTAGTCTGGTCTCTCTAATATATAAAATATTTGATATTAGTCCTTTTTCTTCTCATATTGGAGGCACTAAAATAAAATATTTTACATATTACAGAGCCCAAATTGGATAAAATGTATATTTGCAATGACGAAAAATAAAGTCTTAATTTTACAAGGACTAAACTGGATCAAACTTATATTTGCAATGACTAAACACAAAGTTTTATTTTTACAGGGACTAAACTAGATAAAATGTATATTTGCAAGGACTAAACATATATTTAAACCAATAAACATCAATCTTTTTCTAAGTCAATACAAGGGGATCTAGATCTAAGGTTAAAGAATTCCACTGTTGCAAGTAGAGCTGTCAATTTGGCCCACATGGGTCATCCCATCCTCGGCCCACGTGACCCTATGTCCAAAATTCCCATGGGGCCAAAAAATCCAATCTCATAATCATATTTTCCTTTGAATTTGCTGTAAATGTTTATTTTTATTCATTGTTCTTATATCGACCTTGGATTTTGCTATTAATATTGTATACTAGTATGTATGACCCGTGCGCTGCACGGGTATACATCTATTATTAAACTATTTAATTGTTAAGAATCAGATAATTTATATTGTCAAATAAAAAGAATCATATAATTTATATAAATTATTAAAAATCTAATCGAGCTTTTTTATTAATATATTCGAGTGATTCTATTTGGTTTATAGAATAGAATTACTAAATAAATATTTTGGTATTCTAAAACTTACAATTGACAATATGAGTTTCATTATGTAGCCACTTTTATTTTACTGTTAAAAAAATAATTTTTATATCAATTAGTATTAGATTTAAGAATGACAATGGTATGGGATAATTTTCGGAGAGTACTCCCCTGCCCACAAAACTTTTTGTCTTCCCTGTCCCCACAAATTCCATGGTCCCCGTGGGGACCACAAAAAGTCATTAAATGTGTCAAACTAAAATTACAATTGATACATTGTATTTATAAATTTGTAAATTATGCACAATTGTATATAGTAAAGATAAGGCTCATAGACTCATGAGACAAAATATAACAATGCCGCCATTTCCCATTCTAATATCAATTGGTACATAGCACTCTTAGTAATCACCTGTAACAATACAAAAAGATAATCAAAATATATTAGCTTTCATAAAATTGTATATCATTCATTGAAAGCTAGATGTGCGCAATAAAGTTAAGTAATATCTTAGATACTTGTCAAAACTACTGAACAATTATTATTGCAAGTTTAAAACTAAAAAACAAATACCCCAAATAAACCAACCTTTTAGGAGAAAAAGAGGATGCAACAGAATAACAAAGTAGTCATGTCTGAAAGAAGAAAATAAGCTAAACAAAAACAATAATAGAAACAAAGAATATTCCTTTCTTCACACAATCAGACCATGAAAGTTTAATTTTGTCACATAAAAATATTCCTTTCATTTGGGTGTTGTAGTTTAACCCAACTTCCGTATAAGATTTGAGGACCAAAGTGCATAGGTCCTCCTTTTGTGATCCTAAAAATAGAAGCTTATAATTGGACTTGCCTGTAACATTTTCAACATCAATTTGTCACATTTGTAAATACCCTTTAAATATAGTTGAGTTCAAAATATACATTAACACAAACTGACCATTACTGCTCTAATTGTTCTTGTTAGTCACGGAGCATACATTGATAATATTCAAAATGGTTCTACTATAAGAGTATTTAAACTTATCCAAGTGCTACTCAAAAGGTTTTTTGTTGGTTTTATGGTAGTGGAGAGAAATGTAAAAACGAAGGAATATAGGAGAATAACTGAGATTGGCACATGCAAATTGAAAATGGGGGAATTACAATTAATTCATAACAGTAAAAACACTTGGTGTCTAGGAAAAAACAAAACAAACCACTACCAACATTACCACACAAATAGGAACGTGAAAACTTCTTGCTCCTAAAGTGTAGGAACCGCTAATTGACTAAACTAAAAAACTGAAATGGTAATAGACTGAATAAAAAAGATATGTAATGCAGTATAAATGCAAATAATTAAAAGTTTTGTAGTTTTGAGTGGCTTGGTTGAGTTGCATTAGAGCAATTTGACCACCTCTTTGCAGGAGTAACTGCTTTTTCGACCTCTGAATGGATTAACCTGAGCACGGATCTGAAAAAGTATGCACCCAGTCCCCCATATAACAATGAAGTAATGCATTTAAGTGATTAAATTCACATACCAGCAACTTGATTTCCACATCATTAATTAATAACAAAAAAAGGGTTGAAGAAACATACTATCCTTGACCCGAAAGAATAACTTGGCAACTAATATGGATCCCTTGCAGCAGTTGCTGCTGTCATAACACCTGATTCTTGGTCTCCTCCTCATTTTGCATTGCTCATAGCTACCCTGAATCCAATTTATTAAGTTGAGATTTACTCTGATAGATGAATGCATTATCAACCATTTAATTGATGAAAGAGTTTTGATCCAAAAAAAGAAAAGAGAATGAGAAGCACACCTGCTATATCCAAAGATTATTATGCTTCTTTCAGTCAATAATGTTAGCACTCAAATCTGACAGTCAACAATAAAGGCACTTCAATAATAATATAAGCACTACAAATAATAGAAACAATTGTCAAAAAATTGCAGCAAGATAAAAAAGCAGTCATAGTCAAACTTACTTATCTTTCATAGTTATATGAAGACCCTGGGAATGCAAAAAATGCTCCCATATTTTTGGCAAGCTTTACCAACAGTTGGAGTATACCCAACTTGGAGTAACTCTTGACCGTGATCAATGAGAAGCTGTAAGACAGATGTTCCTTTTTGTCCAGCAAGCAACACACAGATGTTCATTTTTGTTCTTTCCTATAAACTTTAGTTCAATGCATTCATTTTTACTGAGAGCATTCTGAAAGGTATAATGGGATTCAAATTCTCACAAATCTGAATTCGTTTATTTATCACAAATTCAACATGATTGAAAAAGCATTTATTGATTAGTAAAATCTAAAAACAAATTAGGCGGCGCATTACACGGACACAGACAAAGAACTTAGTTTATTCTTAATTACATTTTTCTCAAGATATAAATCTGAGCACAACAGGTATATTGGTTCAATGCATCAGACATTAATCACATCTAGGAGCATGGTAATATTGATAATTGGAAGCAGACTAAACTCTAAAAGAAGATAAAGGAACTTAAGCATTGCTATTTTTGAAAGTGAAAATGAGATATTCTCGAATAATATAAACAAACAGCAAACTAACATGATCAATTCTAACCGAGTTAACGCTGATCCCCGTCGTCGCTCCCCATCGCCGCCGAGCCCTTTCTCGTAGCCATCGGGGCCTTGGATTCATCAATTAAGAACTCAATGAATTTGGATGACTGCAGTTCAAATCACCAGATATTGGATTCATCAATGAAGAACTCAATGAATTTGGATTTGGTTTACCTATCAATAATCTCTAATATAAGTATATAACCACACATTTATTGTCAAGATAATTTGGAAGGACATACTCTCTAGATAATTTTCAGGTAACTCTGTAGATAATTTGGATTTGCTTTGCAATGCCCCTTTTTCTGTAAGAGTGTAATGTAAAGCCATTAGATGAACATTTAGAAGGAAATACTATTTTTTTATTGTCAAGACAATCAATAGATATGTTTGCATGTGCAGAGCTTGTATAACAAAGGAATTATTGTCAAGACATCATGCATTATTCCTGCAATTTAATCTTTCTATCAGGAAATTAGTTCATCTTCTTGCAATTTTAAAACAAATCAAACATGTTACTATATTTTCCACCAAACCTTCCAACGTTCTAAAGAAATATAATACTGCAGAACTAATGTAAACAACATTATCTAGAGTGATTAACCAAAACTGTTTAAGTTGTCAATATATTACAAAAACCAAAACTGTTTAACCAAAACTGTTTAAGTTGTCAATATATTACAAAAACCACTTCCAAAACTTATAAAATTGGGGGGAAAGCTAAAGTGATTTCAGAATAAATCAAGTGAACCATATGCTTTTAAATTGAACAAAAAATGTATCTACAAATAATAAAAGAGTTGAAAAAGAGATCACCAAAACACATCCATTCACATACCAAGTTGTGAGGCATCGATAGGTAAAGACCCAAGCTCATATTGCCTACTTGATTTGTGCCCATTCAAAATTGCTATGATTTTCACCTTCTTCATACTTTAATGACACAAAGGACTTCATTCATCTAGAAACCCCAAAACCTACTACACAAAAAAACCTTATCAGAACCAAAAATTAAAACAATAGGCAAAGTATCAAAACAAAAATTCAAAAAAAGGGAAGGGAAGAGGAGAACCCTAAAATAGCTATGCAATTAATTGATATCAATTGTTTTTTTACCTTTTGTTGCAAATCATATCTGAAACCCAGATGTATAATTAAATGGAAAAAAATCAGGTCAGAACTAAGAAGTGAAGCAGAAAAAAGAACAACATCTAATCTAAAGAAAACATTAAAACCCAAAAGACACAAAAATAAAAACTGAGAAGTAAGAATTAGATAGGGTTTCAGATGCATCTACGAAGAAGTATGAAGGAATTGTTTTTGAATATGGAGAAGAAGTGAAAATAGAAAGATAGAGGTGTGGATGAATGTAGATTTGTGTTTGAATTTGGAGAAGAAGTGAAAATAGAAAAATAAGGGTGTTTGTTGAAAAAGAAGAAGAAGTAAGAACAGAGGAATTGGAAGGAGGGTTATGGCTAATTGATTTCGGTTCAACGAAATTTGTGTGTTGTAGCTGGTTTTTTTTTTTCCAGTTCCACGTTTCCAAGCAAAACCCATGATTTTCGGCCTAATAACGTTTGATTCCTTTATTTTAATTTCAGCCAGTCCTTATCCTTATATCAGATCCTTATTTTTTGCGTTTTTGATTGGCAGCATAACTAATTGAAACATGATCTTAACCATCCGTTGAAGACACAGCTAATTTAATTAAATCTGGGCCGTTCATTTATGTTGTGCGCTGGTTATGGTTGCTTAGGTGGACTGCCACGTATTTATTCTGAGAAGTATGTGGCTTTTTTTGATTGGTCCTACTTGTCAGCTTATTTGGACAAAGCCATGGTTTATAATACTTATGATTATGATTATGATTATGATATTGTTCTTGTAAACACGACTTGCATGAAGATATTACTAAAAAGAGTAGTAGCTAGTATTAGTAATGAGCTAAAAAAATGTTATAGATTGTAGTAGACATTTAGGGTGATGTGGTCATTGCCATGCTTTCGGTATGGACAATCAAAATATTACTACCGTACCGGATGCAGGGTCTCAAAGATCAATAGAACAAGATACGCACATACAGAACCCGATGGTGACGTTGAATTGAAGGAAGTGTTGAAGGTGCAGGTTGCGATTGAAGACTGAAACAGAAGTTTGAGGTTTTGAAATGGCGAACCAGAGAATTTGAGTAATGCAGATTATTGTATTCAACCCTTTTGGATCCAGACAAAAACGCAGAGAATTTCAAAAAAGCAGTGACACCAATTGGATCTAGACAGTGAAGAATTGGGGCAAAATCGAACCATGAAATTGCATAGAATAATCAATGGAGGATCGCTGCAGAAGATTCAGAAGATGCAGAGGATCATGGAGTGCTCGCGAGGAAGAATAGCGCTGAAGAAGAAACAGCGCTGGAAACCAAAAACGCTAACGAGAGCAATGTTAGGCCCTTGTTGGGGTGGTTTTCTATTTTGAAATTTTCAAAAATCAAAACCAGTTTCTGTTTAGTGTTTTAAAAATTTCAGAAACCAAAACCTGGTTCAATTTTGAGTTAAGAAATTTTCAAAAATCAAAACTATAGTTTAAAACATGAACATAAAAGTGATATCAAAGTGGTAGTTGACGGTGGTCGTCGGTGACCGAAGTGGTGGCTGGAGTGGTGGTCGGCGGTGGTTGGAGTGGTGGTCGATGGTGGTCAGAGTGGTGATCAATGGTGGTCAAAGTGGTAGTTGACAGTGGTCAGAGCGGTGGTCGTTGGTGGCTAGAGTAGTGGTCGACGGTGATCAGAGTGGCGGACGGCGGTGGCCGAAGTCGTGGTCAGCGGTAGTCAGAGTGGTGGTCGGCGGTGGTCAGAGAGGTTATCGATGGTCAAAATGGTGGTCAATGGTGGTCAAAGTGGTAGTTGATGGGTGTCCGAGTTGTGGTCGTCAGTGGTCAGAGTGGTGGTCGGCGGTGATCGGGGCGGTCGTCGGGAGTAGTGGTTGGCGGTTGTCAGAGTGGTGGTCGTCGGTGGTCTGAGTGGTGGTCGGCGGTGGTCAGAGTAGACGTCAGCGTTGATCAGAGCGTTGGTCGGCGATGGTCAGAATGGTGGTCGGCAGTGGTCGGCAGTGGTAAGAGTGGTCATCGATGGTCAAAATGGTGGTTAGTTGTAGTCAAAGTGGTAGTTGATGGGGTCGAAGTGGTGGTCGGAGTGGTGGTCGGCGGTGGCTTTTAGTGGTTGTTGAAGTGATGGTTGGTGATGACGTGTTAGTGTTAAAACAAAAACTGAAATTAGAAAACCTATTTTTTTGTTTTGTGTTTTGATGGAAAACTGTTTCAAAAATAAGGAAAAAAACCGATTCAACACCATTTTACCCAAACACGTTTTGGTTTTGAAATTGATTGATACCATGTTATTTGGTAAATAAAATGAATCTTATTTGATAAAGTACCCATTAGGGAGTTTATATACAAGTCAAGAGAAGTAAGAGAAAAAGACCAAACTACTTTAAACTAGAAAAATTAAAATACAATAAGGCTTACTAATTGAGAATATATACATAAGTCTAACAACTAACTGAGAGTAAATACAAGTAAATACACACCTTAAGAGCATATTCTCTTCATCTCTATTCTTACTCTAGTTTTGGTTTATTTCGTAACTTTAAAAATTATTATCTAATTTATCAGTTTTACTTTTTTAAATCTGAATAGATTTAAGTGTTAAGATTTATTTGATGATGATAGTAGTTTGGGAATAGATTATGGAAATAGGTAAGACATAAAACATATAGAATATTATAAAATAAATATATAAAACATTTCTAAAAAGACATGAACGGATGATTGAAATATTATTGGCCATAATTTTAATTTTCCTTTTTTTTAAGAGCAAAATTATATTAAATAATATGTGTTTTACGAAATACAGAACCTGAGTACAATGAAACTCCAGACAACTAGATGATTTTGGACATAATTTTGTATTTTTTTATTGAAACGTTGTTAATGACCAACAAAAACCAAGTATCATTACTGACTTCAGTGGCAGAGTTTGACTAAAAAACTCGAGTGGGCCGCTATGGAAACTCAAATGCTTGGTCATACACGGAGAAACACAAAAATGCAAAAACTTATTTTCCGAAACTCGTTGTAATAAAAGAAACTCGCGGCAATGATGGTCATTATTATAAATGTGTTCATTATTATAAATTATTGGAATGTCCATGGTCATTGCTCATTGTGTTGGTTGTCCTTTGATTGGTCGTGTTAATTAGAAATGAAGAATAAATTGTTGAATAGATAATCTTTAACAACAATTGATTCAATTTCAGAATATCGCATATATCAAGAAACACAAAAACGAAAAACATTAATCTCATAACATATTCATAAGATAATAATAATTGAATACAAAACAAGATTTCTGTTTAAAATGTTTTCTTTCTAACATACTATAATATTGTTTAAAATATTTTGTATGTAATTTCCTGAATGGTGTTTAATGGTTTGTTAAGATTTAATTTTTTTTATTGCATAACATATATTAATTGGAAAATAATATGTTGTATTAATGGTGAATTGGTAATGTTGTATTTAGTATCCAACATTCTAAGGTGTTATTGGAATTTGAGTTTAAAAGAAGAAATTTTAGCTTTAATATTGATTTGGATTTGTAAGTTGTTTATCTGAATTATTGTATGTATGTGATATATTATTTTATATGTTGCTAAAAATATATGTCATTCGTAAACCTATAAAACCTTTTATAATATGAAGAGGAGTTGTTTGGCTTAAAATTATGAAAGGAAACTTAAAGGTTTGGAACATATTTACTGAATTAAAAATAGGTTATAGATTTGCTAAATATAAAGTGAACCAATTGACTTAAGAAGTGGTATGTTTTATTTGTTATTTTGAATTTTTTGAGGTAAAGCGTTAAAGTGTGAATACATTTTATGATAATATGGTTAGATTTTTTAAAGTCTTCTTCATTCAATTATATTTTGTGCAAAATTTTGAATAATGGGCGTGTAGAGCATAATAAATCTAATTAAACATGAGGCATATATGATTTTAGAAAATAAACATATATATGACAAATATAATGAGTATTAGTGAAGATGAATTAAGTATATTTACATTGAGGAAGCCTACAAAATACTTTATGGTAGACTACATTTTTAGGTACTCCACACATTTCTCATCTTCTTCAACGATGAGAACTTTTAAACCCTTTGGCGATAACACAACTTATAATTTCCTCCGACTAAATATGAGTTTTGGCAGATATAATGAGTTCATTAAGCATGTGGAAGGAATCCTACAAAGTAAAATATTCATCTCCTACACTTTAATTAGAAGATAAAAGTCACACCATCAATAAGCAATCATGGCATAACCAATATTTTCTAATTCATTTGAATTTTCGTATTTTATTTTAGTGGAATAACTTTAGGTGTCTTTTGGTCTTTCGTATGTTAGTTTGTGGGTTTTAAATGTTAAGCAAGTATTTAAATAGTCCATAGTGGTGGGTTAGAAAATTAAAATAAAGAAGTCTCGCAAAATATATATATATATATATATATATATATATATATAAAGATAGAGTTTTTATTTCATTTTTATTTAAGTAATATAATATAACATTTTTCAGAGTAGTATTTGTTTTTTTGGTGAAGTAAGGTAGTTACTTCTTTAGAGTAATACAAAGAGTTTAAGAATATATACTAAAAATTCGGCAACCAAAAATATAAAGATTCATAGAAGTTAGTCAGTTATCGGCTTAATTTTAGATAAATAATGCACCGTAGTAAAAAGTTAAAAAATAAATAGTCTATCAAGAAATTAGAGATACACATTAAAAATAATACTAAAGTATAAAGTCCCATTTAAGTTGGTAGTTGACATGTTAAATTTAAATAATAATAATTGTAGTGAAAAAATAATGATAGTATAACTATTGTAATTATTTTTTTTTCTAAATTGACTAAATAGATAGTTAAATTTTTTATTCCATTTCAATTTATTTATTATATTATAAAAATATTGTTAGTTAATTTTATAGAATTTTGTGGTTGTAAATTATTTACAATAAATATTAATTAATATTTTGATATGAAAAATTATTTAATAATAGAAGAAAGTTGATATTTAATAAATGATAAATTCAAAAACTCAAGAAGCATTCTAGAGGCTCCATTGGGGATAATTTATAGATATATATTATTTTTCTCAAAATGGTGCTTCTATCAAGAGTTTCTTCATAAATATCCGGATCATTTTCTTCTCTCACAAATTATTGTCTAATGGAAGATGCATCAAGGAATAACATAAAAGATCAAAACTATTAGGAGAAATATCTCATACAAAAGAAGCACGTGATATGAAATAATTTATCATGGATGCAAATTCCCAAAATTTATATTAAATACTTCTTTAGCAAAGACTTCGAATAAAACTCATAGCAGCATCTCAATTACAGTTGCACCATACATCAAGAAGATTACAATTAATAGTTGAAGATATACTTCAATCTAAGAAAAGGTAGTTGTTTCTATTTACAGAATATAAAAATATGCTAATGAAACCTGAAACCTATAACAATTTCAATACTGAATCAGCCATCAATAAAAAATTTGGAACTAACTACTGCACTGCTTTTCTTCAAAGTTGGGTATTAGTGATGTAGCAACCAAAAAATTTACATAAGTGATGTAACAACAAAAAAGAGCTCTAATCAATGCCTATAACAATCCAACATGAATAAATAATAATTAATACTAATCACAATATTAACTTAGAGTCCCTAAAAGGCAATCAAAATCAAAACATGAAGTTGTGAATGAATAAGGGATAAATTGTTTATGAAAAAAAGGGAGCAAAACTCACAATTCAGAAATTAAGTTTATTTTAATTATATATATATATATATATATATATAGATGATATTCATAAATATTTTAAAAATATATTAATATAATTTTTATGTATATATCTAATCCAACTGGTAAAATTACAAAATCTAGCTATAAACCTAGAATGTATCTATTTAGATTAAAGAAGGTAAATAGTGGTAAACTTTACATTATTTAAACTTAATGAGGAGCACCCTAGAAGCTCCATTAGAACTTTTATATATATATATATATATATATATATATAATGTAACCATTAGAGCTTACTTGATATATATATATATATATATATATATATATATATATATATATATATATTAAAATAATTGAACTATTTGTTCAAGTGTTCTAGGTAGAAAAAATTATTAAGATTTAAGATAATTGAAAGGAACACGGGTCCATTTAAAAAGTTGTAAATATGTGATGATTTCACTTCCTCCATGAGGTAAGGGTTTCATTTACATATAAAATAATAATCAATTTAGCAAGACACTAACAACATGATAGGTAAGGGCGTAAGACATCTTAATAGCAAATTTAAAAAGGTTAGAAAATTAAAAGTTTAAAATATTTTAATTCAAAAACTACTATAACTTAATTATAAATTATAAATAAAGTAATAATACTATGTTGGTTTCAAAAAGTAATAAATGAATGCTTTCGTTGATTAAAATTTAAACTTCAACATCTAAAAAAATTGCAATGATACTATTCAGTTGAGTATAAATGGTAATGTGGAAAGTCATTCCATGGTAAAACAAGTAATGACTATTTATTTGTAATAATAGCCTATTTTAAATTTAACATTTGGAACTTCAAGTTTTAACTAAAAAGAAGTCAAGTCTCCTTTACATAGATATATAGATAGATATAGATAGCAGAAGTAGAACAAAAGAATGAGAGAAGGAGAGAAAATTGGAGTCTTTATATTTCTCTTTACAAGTGTATCATTACATAGGAGTGATCCCTATTTATAGGGTGAGAAAAGGTAATTGAAATATCAATCTTAAAGTTCCACTAACAACTCATTACATGAAGGAAAGTGGAAGTCTAATAGGAATGGACATCCATTATCACATTATTCATAACACTCCCCCTTGGATGTCCATCGAGGATATGCCTCATTAAAACCTTACTAGAAAAAACTCAGTGGGATAAAAATCTAGTGAAGGAAAAAGAGTACAATATCCTGTCAGTGGGAACTGCCTCGTTAAAAACATTTCCAGGAAAACCCAGTGGGACAAAACCATGGCAAAGGAAAAAAGAGTGCAGCTTTTCTCCCCCTGAATGAAGCGTCACTTCAGAATATCAATTTCAACGTCTGGAGTTTCTCCCTAAGTACATATGGAGCAATTTATTCTGTTGTCACTTGTGATGTACCCTCTTTTAATGAAGCTTTGCAGTCAGTTTTATCTTCAAAACATCTTCATTGAACTGTTGGCATTTGGGTATGAAATGAAGAAGCAATAACCATAGGTTGTTTTGTAGATCAAGAGATATTTCAATGTCCACCATATGTAGATAATAGTTGACTTGCATCTTACTTTATCTAGATTAGAAAAATACTTTGTATCTGCTGTTAGCCTGTAATTTCGACAGGCTTCATTAAAGATGGTCAACATGGCCTGACTTATATTTCGACGAAGACCAAATTATTTCGACAGGGAAAATGGTCATGCGCAAGGTAAACTCGACAAGTTTCCAGGGAAGCAAAAGCAAGAGAGAGGAAAATCGACACAGGCTTTCGACAGACAGAAAACAGAGCAGTTATGCGTTGAAGACTAGCAGTTGGTCGAAGCGTGATAGAGCGGTCTTGGTCGAAAGTAGGAGCAGTTACTTATTTTCAAATTTCTAGGCAGTTACTTAGTCAGTTTTTCCCCCTCTTTTCCTTTGTATAAATAACTGTTTCTGAGAAGAAACAGGGGTCGAAAGATCACAATACACAACCCGATTTCTGAAACTCTAACTTCCAAGCCAGAGCGAAAAACGAGTGGAAGAATCGCTGTACGTGATCGTGTACCACTTTTACGATTCAATGCAATTTGTTTTTCTTTTCTTTACAATTCACGCACCATTTACTGCTTCTTTTCTTTTCATTTCTGTTAAGTCATTGCAAATCGTCCCTTTTCTACATTTTCTGAAACAAAAACTTTTGCAATTCAAAGGCAATTGCTTTGAGATTTTTCTAGTTTGATCTCACAAACCTTCTAATAAAACTAGTGATTGTTTGCTAAAAACACCAGCAAACAAATTGGCACGCCCGGTGGGACTTTGCCTTTGATTTTGTTCATTCTCGTACTCTCTTATTTGTATTCGCTGTTGTATGCACTTAAGAAGTGGTAAAATGGTTTGTTCTGGTACGAATAATGCATCTAGTTCCAACCCTGTGGTTTCACAAGGGCAAGGAACAACAATGGATTCTGCAAACATTAGCGCAGGACCATCATCGTCGATAACCGTTCCTTCATTATCAATGACTAATGTTGGTTCAACGCAGTCAGAAATGGCATCTTTGCCTATGTCTTTGCCGTTAAGTGCAGGGCTTCATAGCCCTTACATGGCAATGGGAAACGGTTTAGACTCACGTTTGAATAACGTGCATCTACCCCCATTTCCTTTGGGAATCTATGGCATGCCTACTGGAATGCCACATATTTCGACCTTTTCCCCTACACATGTCTCTTCTGAGAGCGTATTTGGTCGAAATCCCCCAGCATTAACCAATACGTCTTTGTTGGCCTTAAGACAGCAAGTAGACGAGAGTAATCACGATATGGTTAATATGCTTACCCAACAAATTGGTACAGTTTTCAATCCTTTGATTCAAAATACCAATAACAGTTACCAAATGTTGGCAAATCAGATGAGTAGGATTGCAGATTTCTTTGGGGCTCCAGCGGTTAATAATAGGCACGTTCCTATTATTGCGGGTAATGCGTCGCCAGTTAACCCCCAAGAAGCAGTTGCAGTCGAAGCGTCGACAGTTGTAGGCGAACTACAAGGGGCAGTAAACCACGTCCCTGAAGTAGTTTTGGTAAATAGACACCAGAACGCTGATGAAGTTGTTCGACAAGTGCAACAACACAATGTTGGCGCAGAAAACAATATAGCTACTTTAGTCGAAACTATTTTGGCGCAAAATGGCCTTAACATAGGTTTACAAAGGCCTAACTTCGTATCACCATTATGTGAATACGTATTACAAACTGAGTTACCAAGGGGATGGAAAGTTCCCAAGTTTACTAAGTTTGGTGGTGATACAAATGAGTCCACAGTCGAACACATTGCTCGTTTCTTGACTGAGGCTGGGGACTTAGCACAAAATGAGAATTTGAAGATGAAATACTTTCCAAATTCTCTAACTAAAAATGCTTTCACTTGGTTCACGACCTTACCCCCGGGTTCTATGTTCACGTGGGGGCAATTAGAAAAGGCATTCCACGCACAGTTTTACATGGGCCAGTCGAAAATTAGTCTTAAAGAATTGGCTAGTGTTCGGCGCAAAATGCCTGAAACTATTGATGATTACTTAAACAGATTCAGGCTGTTGAAGTCTCGTTGCTTCACACAAGTCCCTGAACATGAGCTCGTCGAAATGGCTGCTGGTGGCCTTGATTACTCAATTAGAAAGAAATTAGACACATCTCATTTGCGAGATATGGCTCATTTGGCTGATAGAGTTCGACAAGTTGAAAGGCTTAGAGAGGAAAAATCTAGGTCGAATAGGTATCATAAAAAAGAAAAAGTGGCATATGTCGAAGAAGAATTTGACGTTACGTATAGTAATGTCGAAGAAGAGGAGATAGATGTGGCTGAACTTAAGACTGGTCCTCCTTATACCTGTAAATTATTAAGGCCTGCGAATGGGAATAACCCTGTAGAGCCTAAGAATGATAGATTTATGCCTAAGACTTATACTTTTGATGTTACTAAATGTGATGAAATTTTTGATCTTTTAGTAACTGATGGTCAAATATTAGTGCCTAAAGGCCTTAAAATACCAACTCTTGACCAGAGAAAGAAAAAGGGTTATTGTAAGTTCCATAATTTTTTGGGACATAACACTGACCGTTGTGTGCTCTTCAGGGATATTGTGCAAAAAGCAGTTGACGAAGGAAGACTCAAATTTGCTGATAAGAAAATGAAAGCTCCTATGCAGATTGATGTTGATCCATTGCCTAAGGCTGAAGCTATGTACTCTGAACCTGTCGAAGCTGATGTAGGCATGGTGGATGCTCAAATGGAGGACCCTCCTAAGTGTGTCAAGACTGCCACCGAGAAATTAAAAGGTTTTGTGTATGCTGAAGGTAAGAAACAGGAGGTGACCCTAAAAGAATATGATGGGAAGATACACGCTGTGTATCCAAAGGCTGAGGAAGAATTGATAGATTTCCTCAATCGGTGTAAGTGGAATAACTCTGAAGTTATGCTTTGCCCAAGGTGCAGTGCTGTCTTCGATAAAGAAGCAGCTAAAGCTGTCGAAGGTTATCAGGATCAACAACAACGCAAAAGAAAATGGCTTGATAACAGGCCAAAATTTGACTTTGCAAAAGGAGATCTTCCTGGCTATGAGGCTAATGTGTCAGCAAAGCCTTCAACAAGTAAACGACAATTTGCTAAGGAGAAGTCCTCAGCAAAAGGGTATTTGAAGCTGTCAACAGGTAAATCCTTTGTCCCAAGTGCTAGTGCTCCTGTCGAAGCATGGGTGCCCAATAATCAACGTGCTAAAGCTGTCAAGCCAGGTACTGATGCTATTAAGTTTAATTATAAGAATAACTATAAGGGTAAGAACCCTATGACTAGAACACAGTGGCGTCGTTACCAAAGACAACAGAAGAAGAAGGCACACTTTGACATTAACCAGGTTCCAAGTCATTTGGCTAATAATCAAGTTCCACGCAGCATGATAGTGGCGAAGAGTGAGGTTCACAAAGCTGAAGTTGCCACAAAGAGGAATGCTGATGTTGCTAGTCATGTGTGTGCAGCGAATAAGGCCAAAGGCAAGGCTGTGGTAACAGAAAAGCCAAGAAGGCCTGCTCTTGAAAGAATATTTCCTCCATTGTCAACAATGAAAGAAAGAAATGCTGATTTCGACATGGATGAAGACATGGAATCTGATTTTAATGATTCTGAAGATGATTTCGACGTTGTTTGCAATGTGGTATCAATACTGCCTCTTGAGTACGATGTTATCACAGTACCAAATGACGTCGAAGAGGATTTCACAGAGGATATGGCTCATCATAAGCCAATGTGTTACTATGTGATGAACAATGGTTGTGTCGAAGACCAAATGGCTACCTTCGAGAAGCCAGATATGAGTATGCAAAACCACTTGAAACCCCTGTATGTCCAAGCCAAAGTCAATGGTGTTGGAATTAACAAAGTGTTAGTGGATGGTGGAGCTGCAGTGAATTTGATGCCACATGGTCTTTTGAAGAAGATTGGTAAGTTCGATACTGACCTCAGGCCACATAACATTGTCTTAAGCAACTATGAAGGCAAAACTGGCCATTCTTTGGGGGCCATTGAGGTGGATTTAATTGTTGGTTCCATAAAGAGGACTACATTGTTCTTAGTGATAGCCTCTAAAGCGAATTTTAATTTACTCCTTGGTAGAGAGTGGATCCATGGAGTTGGTGCTGTCCCTTCAACTTTGCATCAACGTTTAGTAATGTGGAAGGAAGATGGTTTGGTAGAGTATGTTGAAGCCGATCAGAGCTACTTCCGTGTTGATGTGAACCAAGTTACCAAGGAAAATTTTGAGAAACAAATGGCGAAGATTGCGCCATGTTCATCTTCTAATGAGGCATATGTTCCTGCGGATAATGTTTTTGCCTCAGTTCATCTTGACCCAAATTATGGTTTTGTTTGGGAAAGAGAAATAATGGGAGATGATAGTGTCTATCCTGATGGTGTTTTTCGACCAACGGGGTGGAACACTGGTTCTTGAAAATGTTCTTATGTCAGTGCCCAATGCATGGGACAAAATTACGGCTTATATGGCCGAAAACAAGTTTAAAGCGGCTATAGAGGCCGAATTTATTCAACAAACAATGGCTGTCGAAGCCAGTGAGTTACATGAAGAAAATGGCATAGTCATAGATGAAAGACTTGACTGTATCTATGATAATGATCCATTAGGTTTTGAAAAGGATCCTAGAGATTTGACAAAGCATATGCAAGCTCAAGACCCGTTAGAAGAAGTTGATTTGGGAAATGGCTCAATAAAAAGGCCAACTTATATTAGTGCAAATATTGATGCTTCTCTAAAACCCCAAGTCATTACATTGCTAAGGGAGTTCAAAGACTGCTTTGCTTGGGATTACGACGAAATGCCTGGGTTAAGTCGAGAAGTAGTGGAAATGCAATTACCAATTCGACCAGGGAAGAAACCAGTGAAGCAAGTGCCAAGAAGATTTGCTCCTCAAGTGTTGGCTAAGATCAAAGAAGAAATCGAAAGGCTACTCAGAAACAAATTCATCAGAGCTGCCAGGTATGTCGAATGGTTAGCCAATATAGTTCCTGTAATAAAGAAAAATGGGACTCTTAGAGTTTGCATAGATTTTAGGGATTTAAATAATGCATCTCCCAAGGATGAATACGCAATGCCTGTGGCAGAAATGCTAATAGATTCAGCAGCAGGATTTGATTATCTTAGTATGCTCGATGGTTATTCTGGGTATAATCAAATCTTCATTGCTGAAGAGGATGTGTCGAAAACTGCTTTTAGATGTCCAGGGGCATTGGGTGTTTATGAATGGGCAGTAATGCCCTTTGGCTTAAAGAATGCTGGTGCTACATATCAGAGGGCCATGAATTCTATGTTTCATGATTTTATTGATGATTTTATGCAAGTATACATAGATGATGTGGTGGTTAAGTCTTCCTCAGAAAGTGGTCATTTAGACCATCTTCGCCGTTCTTTTGAAAGAATGAGGAAATATGGATTGAAATTAAATCCATTAAAATGTGCCTTTTGTGTGCGTGCAGGTGATTTCTTGGGTTTTATAGTGCACAAAAAAGGCATTGAAATCAATCAAAATAAGACTAAGGCAATTATGGAAACGAAGGCCCCTTCGACCAAAAAGGAGCTTCAGTCGTTGCTGGGAAAAATCAATTTCCTTCGAAGATTTATATCAAATCTAAGTGGCAAAACACAAGTTTTTTCGCCATTGTTAAGACTGAAGAAGGAAGAAGAGTTCAAATGGGAACCAATGCATCAAGCAGCCTTCGACGAAATCAAGTCTTATTTGATAAAACCACCAATTTTGTTGCCTGTTATTAAACACAAAGTGCTCAAATTGTATATAGCAGCTTCTGATAGAACAATAGGTAGCATGTTAGCACAAGAGGATGATAGTGGTGTCGAAAGAGCCATTTATTACCTCAGTAGGGTCTTAAATGATGCCGAAACGAGGTACACTCCAATAGAAAAGTTGTGCCTTTGTTTGTATTTCTCGTGTACAAAGTTAAAGCAATATATAAAACCAGCTGATGTTTCTGTTTATTCGCATTTTGATGTTATTAAGCATATGCTGTCGAAACCAATAATGCATAGCCGAATTGGTAAATGGGCTTTGGCTTTGTCAGAATACAACTTAACTTATCAACCTCTAAAATCAATTAAAGGACAAGTGGTTGCTGATTTTATAGTAGACCATTCTGTTGTCGAAGAAACATTAAGTTTTGTAGACGTATATCCTTGGAGGTTGTACTTTGATGGTTCAAGCCATAAACACGGAGTTGGGATTGGTATTTTAATAATATCTCCTACTAACATTCCAACGAAGTATAAGTTTAAAATTCGAGGTGTTTGTTCCAATAATGAAGCTGAGTATGAGGCTTTAATAGTAGGCCTTGAAATTTTACTTGAGCTGGGGGCAAGTCATGTCGAAATAAAAGGCGACTCTGAGTTGGTTGTCAAACAATTGACAAAAGAGTACAAATGCATTAAAGAGCACCTTATCAGATACTTTGTTGTTGCCAATGCTTTGTTAAAAAGATTTGAGTCTGTTCACTTAGAACATTTACCACGAATTGATAATCAAGTGGCAAATGAATTGGCACAAATTGCTTCAGGCTATAAAGTTTCAAAACAAAGCCTGGAAGAGTTAATCGAAATAAAGGATAAAATCATTTCTAATGACTATTCTTCGTCACTATTGTCAACACCAAAAGTTGGGGGGGCAACAAACGCAAACGAGGAACTAGTCGTTGTCGAAAAACGTCAATTTTTTGGTGACTTTGACTTAGCAGAAATTTTTGCTCTTGACAATATGACCAATAATGATTGGCGAAGGCCTATTGTGGAATATTTGCAAAATCCCACAAGAAATACCAATAAAAAGATAAAATACAGAGCTTTGAGCTATGTGATAATTGGAAACGAATTGTTTAAAAAGACTCCTGAAGGAGTATTATTAAAATGTCTTAGTGAAAATGAGGCATATTTAGCAGTTTCTGATACACATAGTGGAGCATGTGGTTCACACCAAGTAGGCCACAAAATGAAGTGGTTATTATTTCGACAAGGAATGTATTGGCCAACTATGCTGAAAGATTGCATAGAATTTGCTAAGGGATGCCAAGAGTGTCAAAAGCATGCTGGGATACAACATGTACCTGCAAATGAATTACATGCCATAGTCAAACCTTGGCCATTTAGAGGTTGGGCTCTAGATGTGATTGGAGAGATAAAGCCAACTTCGTCGAAGGGCCATAGATACATCCTTGTGGGAATTGATTACTTCACCAAATGGGTTGAAGCTATACCTTTAGCCAATGTTGATCAAGAAGCAGTGATAAGGTTTATTCAAAATCATATCATTTATAGGTTTGGAATTCCAGAAACCATTACTACAGATCAGGGATCAGTTTTCACTGGTAGGAAAATGGTAGAGTTTGCTTCTGAAATTGGTTTTAAGTTATTAACTTCGACACCATATTACGCGCAAGCCAATGGTCAAGTAGAAGCTGCCAATAAAGTTATTATTAATTTGATTAAAAAACATGTTGGGCAGAAACCAAAAAATTGGCATAATACCCTTGATCAAGCATTATGGGCTTGTCGAAATTCACCCAAAGAATCTATCAACACTACTCCTTATAGGCTAACATTTGGACACGATGCAGTGTTGCCTGTTGAAATTTGTCTACAATCAACAAGAATTCAAAGACAGTGGGAGATTCCCTCTGATTATTATTGGAATATGATGCTTGATGAATTGGTTGATTTAGACGAAGAAAGGTTATTAGCTTTAGATATGCTTATTCGACAGAAAGAGAGGGTAGCTAAAACTTATAACAAAAAGGTTAAGTCTAAAACCTTTGATTCAGGTGATCTAGTGTGGAAGGTCCTATTGCCTATAGATAAAAAAGATAGAGTCTTTGGTAAATGGTCCCCAAGTTGGGAAGGACCATTTAAAATTTTACAAGTTTATTCAAACGGCGCATATGAGGTCGAAGAGATTGGCGCTGATGGAAGAATTTTGCGCATAAATGGCAAATACTTGAAAAAGTATAAGCCAACGTTGCACGAAGTTAAAATAACGCTGGAATAAATATAAAGAAAGCGTAAAAACATGGCATTTAAGTTGCCAAAACACTGTCGAAAGCACAGAATAAAAATGTTGAGATAAGGCATTTACTGAGAAGTAAAACGTTGAAGCAGAACGTAATACACCGATATAGGAGTAACGTTAACAACACTTAACAGTGGTGACATCAGATATACAGCTATTTTACTCAAGTGCAAAGTTATTTCGATGGTGAATTCAAAAAATGTCTTTCTCTTCTTCCTCCTCAAGTTCAGTCGAAAAAGACATTTTTGGGGGGCAATTTGTTAGCCTGTAATTTCGACAGGCTTCATTAAAGATGGTCAACATGGCCTGACTTATATTTCGACGAAGACCAAATTATTTCGACAGGGAAAATGGTCATGCACAAGGTAAACTCGACAAGTTTCCAGGGAAGCAAAAGCAAGAGAGAGGAAAATCGACACAGGCTTTCGACAGACAGAAAACAGAGCAGTTATGCGTTGAAGACTAGCAGTTGGTCGAAGCGTGATAGAGCGAGTGCAGCATCGTTCCGTCCTGCCATCTCAACCTAACACTGCAACAGAAACTATAACCAGAAACAAGTAACAATTACTCAAGTGTTACTCGACTCGACGACTCGACAACTTGGCCGGACAGACCGAACTGCTCTGATACCACTAATGTAACACCCCCCTTTTACTATTACAATTAAATAGACAATTATCAGAGTCACCTCGAAGGGCGCTACATTTTTCACCATTTTAAAAAAAGAAAATCTCCAAAATAATTTATATAAAAGAAATCACCAAGCAGCGGAAATATTAACCAGTTTAAACATCTCCAGAATTAACAATTAAAGACATCTCCAAAATAAATTAAAACAATTTCCAATAACTAAAATAATAGTTCAAAACGATAACTAACGACTCCCCGGTGCTACATATCAGAGCTGACACAGACCCAAACGAGAGAGGAAGCAAAACCTAGCAATTCCTCCACGAGCACTAGCGATCACCTGCAGCGTTGCCGCATGAGAGCAACATTCCAAGCAGAAGGGGTGAGTCTAACAGAGATAATAAGCAGATGATAAAAATATGCTAGCATCAGGTAACTACAGCAACACAATACAATTACACCATATCACAGCACCAGATACCAAAGGAAAAATCCATTTGACAGTGAACCACCAAAATTATAACATTCATAGACAATGGGATGATATGCAACCCCTCCAGTGGGCATATGCATGCGGTACCGATCACCAAAATGAGCCACGATGGGCATATCACCAATAAACACCAGAGGCAGAGCCTATATCACCAAAACATGCATATGACAATGCGACACCATGATTATGCACCAACTCACCATAACAAGTATTTAAAATAAATACTATATCACCAGAATCAAAACAAATGATTTCACCAAAAATAGCACCAAGTTGTAGCATCACAGCTACCACTAAACTCTCCTGAGCATACCAGCACCGCACCTGAAATATTAACACCAGACGGCTCCACAACGCGGACATAACGCACGCACACCACGCACAAGACTGGCGCACAGCGCCTAGGCACATCGCACCTACTTCAGCGAATTAATTAAAATAGCAAACGACATCGGATTTCAACAAATAAATACTTGTTGGAAAGCCCTATGGGTCTGGTTATCATCCCTAAGTTCAGTTTTTGAAGGAGAGTGTCCAATAGGTACAGTTTTCGAAAAGCACACAGGCTAGTTGCAAAAGAGGACAGTTTCTGTCCTTCAAATTCAAGCAATTCCAAAGTGACCAAAACTCAATCAAATTGCATGAAACTTGTGCATAAACTGGGGCAAATTTTGTCTAGTTTTCAAAGAAATTGGATTCGTTCGAAAAGGAGTTCTTTTGAAAACGTGGTAACCAAAACACTGACCCTGTGTCCAGATTGTTTCCA
This sequence comes from Astragalus glycyphyllos, assembly GCA_963573325.1. Classification (NCBI taxonomy): domain Eukaryota; kingdom Viridiplantae; phylum Streptophyta; class Magnoliopsida; order Fabales; family Fabaceae; genus Astragalus; species Astragalus glycyphyllos. The sequence continues at coordinate 35,034,623 of OY754310.1, read as the reverse complement.
GAATCTTACTCTAACTTGTGGAATTCATATCTCGAGCTACACAACTCTAAACGCAACCAAACCAGTGCCAAATTAACAAGCATTAAGTCTATTTTCCAGAAAAATAAACCACATAATTTTTCGGTCAATACAACGTTCCCAGTCACCGAAATACCGAATCTATACCCAAATCGTTTCCAGAATTTTAACCTAACTTGTATCACCTATAACTCGAGTTATACAACTCCGAATTTGACGAAACCAGTGCCAAAACGACCGGCGTTAAGTCTATTTTCAAAAACAATCAACCTCATAATTTTTGGATCTACCAAACAGCGCCAGTTTTAGAAAAACCGAACCTGTATCCAGAATCGCTAAATTGCCAAACACCAAACCCTAACGGCAACGACACCGCAACCACCACAACAAAAATGACAATTCGACAACGCGACAACAACAATCAACCACGCACAGCAACAACAAAAACACGAACAATAACAACACCATCATCGTGATACAACAATCACGCAACAACAAATAACGAAACAAATCACAATAACGTGCAATAATCATCAAAGCACCAATCTCAACGAAAACACGATATGCAACGACACGAACAATTCAACAAAACCCTAGACTACCCACACATAATTATCATCAACCCATTATCAAGGTTAAGCCCACCCTTACCTCGACTATGGTGGCGCAAACTCCCTCCTAGCCTCGTTCCTCGATCTCCGAATACGGCGACTCCCCCAAACTGCAGCTTCAGTGCGAAGCCAATATCTCTCTCCTCAGAACTCGTTTCGAAGATCCGAACGGTGAAAGTGTAGAACTATATATTACGAACCTGCTGCCCAAAAACGAAGACGATCCAACGGTTAACGAAACCGGAATCGCAATTTTACGGTGACAGGTTTGAGAAAAACGGGAATTGTTTTCTCTCTCCTTTTCTCTCTCTTTGGTGGCTGCTCTAATCCGAAATTCCTCTCTCTCTCAACCCTAAATTAATCCTCTCCACTTATAATAAGTGAGAAACATAATGGGCTAAATTATTTGGGACTTTATCCACATAGGAAGGGAGCCCAATGCTATTTTTAACTAGCCCACAAAACGTGATTATTATCTAACTCGTTTTCAACATAGCTACTACGCCCATAATTTCAATTCTTACAATCATCCTACGGCAATCCAACTTCGAAATAATTTGATTAAATTTTAGGGCGTTACAACTCTCCCCCACTTAGAATATTTTCGTCCTCGAAAACATACCTGATTCAAACAGCTCCGGATAGGACTCTCGCATCTTGCTCTCCAACTCCCATGTCATGCTTTCACCAGCAGCTCCTAACCAGACCACTTTTACCAGGTTTATCTCTTTGCCACGTAAAGTCTTCACTTCACGATCTTCAATTTGCACAGGCATTGTCTCCACAGTGAGATTATCCCGCACATGCACATCATCCATCGGAATCACATGGGACGGATCCGAAATATACTTCCGAAGTTGCGACACATGAAATACATCGTGCAAATTCGAAAGATTAGGCGGCAAGGCCACCCTATAAGCAACATTACCAATTCTCTCAGTGATCTGATACGGTCCAATGAAACGAGGAGTCAACTTCTTTGTCTTCAATGCACGCCCAACACCAGCCATAGGCGTGACTCTCAAAAACACATGATCACCAGCTTGGAATTCTAAATCCTTCCTTCTCTTATCATGATAGCTCTTCTGTCTACTCTGCGACGCTTTCATTTTCTCACGGATCAATTTCACCTTTTCAGTAGTCTCTCGAACAACCTCGGGTCCAAGAACAATACTCTCCCCAGATTCATGCCAACACAACGGAGTCCTACATCTCCGACCATACAATGCCTCGAACGGTGCCATCCCGATGCTAGAATGGTAACTATTGTTGTAAGTAAACTCGATCAACGGAAGGTGAGTATCCCACGCACCTCCCTGCTCAAGAACACAAGATCTCAACAAGTCTTCCAACGACTGAATGGTCCTCTCTGTCTGCCCATCAGTTTGAGGATGATAAGCTGAACTCAACCTCAATTTAGAACCCAACGCTTCTTGCAAACTCTTCCAGAAATCAGAAGTGAACCTAGGATCTCTGTCAAACACAATGCACAAAGGAACACCATGCAACTTCACAATCACCTGAATATAAATCTCTGCCAATCTCGACACCGGATACGTGATATTGATAGGAATAAAATGAGCAGACTTCGTCAATCTATCCACAATCACCCAAATCGAATCATGCCCCCTCACAGTATTAGGTAACCCTATCACGAAATCCATAGAAATACTATCCCACTTCCATTCCGGAATCTCCAACGGTTGCATCAACCCAGCAGGCTTCTGATGCTCAACCTTCGATTTCTGACAAGTCAAGCAGGAATACACAAACTGCGCCACATCACGCTTCATACCAGGCCACCAAAACATCTTCTTCAGATCCTGATACATCTTTGTAGCTCCCGGATAGATACTCAACTTACTCCTATGACCTTCTTCTAAAATTGCTCTTTTCATCTCCTCATCATCAGGAATGCAGATTCTCCCACGGTACTTCAATACATTCTGCGCATCCAACTCAAAGTCTTTATTCTCGGATTGATCAATCCCAACCATCAGGTCAACTAATTTAACATCTAACTTCTGAGCTTCTCGAATGCTAGCCATGAATTCATTATCAATCTTCAACATCCCCAATCTGACACTCTGAGGCGTCACTTCACAAACCAAACTCATATCCCTGAACTGCTCAATTAATTCGAGTTCTCTAACCATCATTGCTGACATATGCAACGTCTTTCGACTTAAAGCGTCAGCTACCACATTAGCCTTTCCCGGATGATAGTTCAAGCTAAAGTCATAGTCTTTCAGCAACTCCAACCATCTGCGCTGTCTCATATTCAACTCTTTCTGATCAAACAGATACTGCAAACCCTTATGATCACTGAACACCTCAAACCTCGAACCATACAGATAATGTCTCCAAATTTTCAATGCGAACACAACTGCAGCAAGTTCTAAATCATGGGTAGGGTAGTTCTTCTCATGAGTCCTCAACTGTCTCGACGCATAGGCAACTACCTTACCATTCTGCATAAGCACACCTCCCAACCCCATCTTGGAAGCATCACAATACACCACAAACGACCCTTCCGGATTAGGCAACGTCAGAACAGGAGACGTCGTCAACCTCTTCTTCAATTCTTTGAAGCTCTCTTCACAACAGTCATCCCAGATGAAAGCTTTACCCTTGCAAGTCAACTGAGTCAACGGAAGTGCCAACTTCGAAAATCCTTCTATAAACCTCCTATAGTAACCTGCCAGACCCAGAAAACTTCTAATCTCAGTAACTGACTTCGGAGACTCCCATTGTAACACGGCATCAACCTTAGACGGATCCACGGCAATTCCATTCCCCGAAATAACATGACCCAGAAAGCTAACCTCCTTCAACCAAAACTCACACTTAGACAGCTTCGCATATAATTTCCTGTCCCTCAGAATTTCCAATACCAATCTCAGATGTTCTGCATGCTCCTCTTCTGACTTAGAATAAATTAGGATGTCGTCAATGAATACCACCACAAACCGATCCAGATACTCACGAAAGATACGATTCATGTACTCCATGAACACTCCCGGCGCATTAGTCACACCGAAAGGCATCACGGAATACTCATAATGCCCATAACGGGTTCTGAAAGCTGTCTTCTGAATGTCTTCGTCTTTCACCTTGATCTGATGATAACCCGATCTCAAATCTATTTTACTGAACACCTGAGCACCCACCAACTGATCCATTAAGTCATCAATCCTCGGAAGCGGATACTTGTTCTTAATAGTCACCTTATTCAGCTGCCGATAGTCTACGCACAACCTCATACTACCATCTTTCTTTTTCACCAACAACACTGGAGCTCCCCACGGCGACACACTTGGCCTCACAAATTTCTTTTCAAGCAGATCCTCGAGTTGCTTCTTCAGTTCTTACAATTCAGATGCAGACATTCTATACGGCCCGCAACCCATTTTCAAACTTGATGCATTTGGAGAATTCAGCACCAGCCTCACCATAATGTGGATAGAACTTCGCCAATTCAATGAACTTGGCAGCATACTCAGTCACCGACATATTACCCTGCTTCAGCTCCAGAAACTCAATCTCTTTCTTCCCACGGACATCTTCAGGATAATACTTTCTCAGAAATTCTCTGCCGAACGCAGCCCAAGTGACCTCTTCATTCACAGTCGCCAACCTCTGCCTCACCTCCAACCACCAGTCATCAGCCTCCTCTGCCAGCATATGAGTACCATACCTGACTTTCTGCGCCTCAGAGCAATCCAAAACACGAAAGATTCTCTCCATCTCTTTCAGCCACGCCAAAGCACCATCAGGGTTATACTTGCCCTTAAAGGTAGGAGGATTCTCCCTCTGAAACGTAGCCAAACTGCGCGACCCAGCATCACCAGCAGCACATGGGTTATTCTCCACAGCTTGAGCCACAGCCTGCAAAGCAGCAGCGAGTGCAGCATCGTTCCGTCCTGCCATCTCAACCTAACACTGCAACAGAAACTATAACCAGAAACAAGTAACAATTACTCAAGTGTTACTCGACTCGACGACTCGACAACTTGGCCGGACAGACCGAACTGCTCTGATACCACTAATGTAACACCCCCCTTTTACTATTACAATTAAATAGACAATTATCAGAGTCACCTCGAAGGGCGCTACATTTTTCACCATTTTAAAAAAAGAAAATCTCCAAAATAATTTATATAAAAGAAATCACCAAGCAGCGGAAATATTAACCAGTTTAAACATCTCCAGAATTAACAATTAAAGACATCTCCAAAATAAATTAAAACAATTTCCAATAACTAAAATAATAGTTCAAAACGATAACTAACGACTCCCCGGTGCTACATATCAGAGCTGACACAGACCCAAACGAGAGAGGAAGCAAAACCTAGCAATTCCTCCACGAGCACTAGCGATCACCTGCAGCGTTGCCGCATGAGAGCAACATTCCAAGCAGAAGGGGTGAGTCTAACAGAGATAATAAGCAGATGATAAAAATATGCTAGCATCAGGTAACTACAGCAACACAATACAATTACACCATATCACAGCACCAGATACCAAAGGAAAAATCCATTTGACAGTGAACCACCAAAATTATAACATTCATAGACAATGGGATGATATGCAACCCCTCCAGTGGGCATATGCATGCGGTACCGATCACCAAAATGAGCCACGACGGGCATATCACCAATAAACACCAGAGGCAGAGCCTATATCACCAAAACATGCATATGACAATGCGACACCATGATTATGCACCAACTCACCATAACAAGTATTTAAAATAAATACTATATCACCAGAATCAAAACAAATGATTTCACCAAAAATAGCACCAAGTTGTAGCATCACAGCTACCACTAAACTCTCCTGAGCATACCAGCACCGCACCTGAAATATTAACACCAGACGGCTCCACAACGCGGACATAACGCACGCACACCACGCACAAGACTGGCGCACAGCGCCTAGGCACATCGCACCTACTTCAGCGAATTAATTAAAATAGCAAACGACATCGGATTTCAACAAATAAATACTTGTTGGAAAGCCCTATGGGTCTGGTTATCATCCCTAAGTTCAGTTTTTGAAGGAGAGTGTCCAATAGGTACAGTTTTCGAAAAGCACACAGGCTAGTTGCAAAAGAGGACAGTTTCTGTCCTTCAAATTCAAGCAATTCCAAAGTGACCAAAACTCAATCAAATTGCATGAAACTTGTGCATAAACTGGGGCAAATTTTGTCTAGTTTTCAAAGAAATTGGATTCGTTCGAAAAGGAGTTCTTTTGAAAACGTGGTAACCAAAACACTGACCCTGTGTCCAGATTGTTTCCAGAATCTTACTCTAACTTGTGGAATTCATATCTCGAGCTACACAACTCTAAACGCAACCAAACCAGTGCCAAATTAACAAGCATTAAGTCTATTTTCCAGAAAAATAAACCACATAATTTTTCGGTCAATACAACGTTCCCAGTCACCGAAATACCGAATCTATACCCAAATCGTTTCCAGAATTTTAACCTAACTTGTATCACCTATAACTCGAGTTATACAACTCCGAATTTGACGAAACCAGTGCCAAAACGACCGGCGTTAAGTCTATTTTCAAAAACAATCAACCTCATAATTTTTGGATCTACCAAACAGCGCCAGTTTTAGAAAAACCGAACCTGTATCCAGAATCGCTAAATTGCCAAACACCAAACCCTAACGGCAACGACACCGCAACCACCACAACAAAAATGACAATTCGACAACGCGACAACAACAATCAACCACGCACAGCAACAACAAAAACACGAACAATAACAACACCATCATCGTGATACAACAATCACGCAACAACAAATAACGAAACAAATCACAATAACGTGCAATAATCATCAAAGCACCAATCTCAACGAAAACACGATATGCAACGACACGAACAATTCAACAAAACCCTAGACTACCCACACATAATTATCATCAACCCATTATCAAGGTTAAGCCCACCCTTACCTCGACTATGGTGGCGCAAACTCCCTCCTAGCCTCGTTCCTCGATCTCCGAATACGGCGACTCCCCCAAACTGCAGCTTCAGTGCGAAGCCAATATCTCTCTCCTCAGAACTCGTTTCGAAGATCCGAACGGTGAAAGTGTAGAACTATATATTACGAACCTGCTGCCCAAAAACGAAGACGATCCAACGGTTAACGAAACCGGAATCGCAATTTTACGGTGACAGGTTTGAGAAAAACGGGAATTGTTTTCTCTCTCCTTTTCTCTCTCTTTGGTGGCTGCTCTAATCCGAAATTCCTCTCTCTCTCAACCCTAAATTAATCCTCTCCACTTATAATAAGTGAGAAACATAATGGGCTAAATTATTTGGGACTTTATCCACATAGGAAGGGAGCCCAATGCTATTTTTAACTAGCCCACAAAACGTGATTATTATCTAACTCGTTTTCAACATAGCTACTACGCCCATAATTTCAATTCTTACAATCATCCTACGGCAATCCAACTTCGAAATAATTTGATTAAATTTTAGGGCGTTACAACTAGCACTTGGGACAAAGGATTTACCTGTTGCTTCGACAGGAGCACTAGCACTTGGGACAAAGGATTTACCTGTTGACAGCTTCAAATACCCTTTTGCTGAGGACTTCTCCTTAGCAAATTGTCGTTTACTTGTTGAAGGCTTTGCTGACACATTAGCCTCATAGCCAGGAAGATCTCCTTTTGCAAAGTCAAATTTTGGCCTGTTATCAAGCCATTTTCTTTTGCGTTGTTGTTGATCCTGATAACCTTCGACAGCTTTAGCTGCTTCTTTATCGAAGACAGCACTGCATCTTGGGCAAAGCATAACTTCAGAGTTATTCCACTTACACCGATTGAGGAAATCTATCAATTCTTCCTCAGCCTTTGGATACACAGCGTGTATCTTCCCATCATATTCTTTTAGGGTCACCTCCTGTTTCTTACCTTCAGCATACATAAAACCTTTTAATTTCTCGGTGGCAGTCTTGACACACTTAGGAGGGTCCGCCATTTGAGCATCCACCATGCCTACATCAGCTTCGACAGGTTCAGAGTACATAGCTTCAGCCTTAGGCAATGGATCAACATCGATCTGCATAGGGGCTTTCATTTTCTTATCAGCAAATTTGAGTCTTCCTTCGTCAACTGCTTTTTGCACAATATCCCTGAAAAGCACACAACGGTCAGTGTTATGTCCCAAAAAATTATGGAACTTACAATAACCCTTTTTCTTTCTTTGGTCAAGAGTTGGTATTTTAAGGCCTTTAGGCACTAATATTTGACCATCAGTTACTAAAAGATCAAAAATTTCATCACATTTAGTAACATCAAAAGTATAAGTCTTAGGCATAAATCTATCATTCTTAGGCTCTACAGGGTTATTCCCATTCGCAGGCCTTAATAATTTACAGGTATAAGGAGGACCAGGCTTAAGTTCAGCCACGTCTATCTCCCCTTCTTCGACATTACTATATGTAACGTCAAATTCTTCTTCGACATATGCCACTTTTTCTTTTTTATGATACCTATTTGACCTAGATTTTTCCTCTCTAAGCCTTTCAACTTGTCGAACTCTATCAGCCAAATGAGCCATATCTCGCAAATGAGATGTGTCTAATTTCTTTCTAATTGAGTAATCAAGGCCACCAGCAGCCATTTCGACGAGCTCATGTTCAGGGACTTGTGTGAAGCAACGAGGCTTCAACAGCCTGAATCTGTTTAAGTAATCATCAATAGTTTCAGGCATTTTGCGCCGAACACTAGCCAATTCTTTAAGACTAATTTTCGACTGGCCCATGTAAAACTGTGCATGGAATGCCTTTTCTAATTGCCCCCACGTGAACATAGAACCCGGGGGTAAGGTCGTGAACCAAGTGAAAGCATTTTTAGTTAGAGAATTTGGAAAGTATTTCATCTTCAAATTCTCATTTTGTGCTAAGTCCCCAGCCTCAGTCAAGAAACGAGCAATGTGTTCGACTGTGGACTCATTTGTATTACCACCAAACTTAGTAAACTTGGGAACTTTCCATCCCCTTGGTAACTCAGTTTGTAATACGTATTCACATAATGGTGATACGAAGTTAGGCCTTTGTAAACCTATGTTAAGGCCATTTTGCGCCAAAATAGTTTCGACTAAAGTAGCTATATTGTTTTCTGCGCCAATATTGTGTTGTTGCACTTGTCGAACAACTTCATCAGCGTTCTGGTGTCTATTTACCAAAACTACTTCAGGGACGTGGTTTACTGCCCCTTGTAGTTCGCCTACAACTGTCGACGCTTCGACTGCAACTGCTTCTTGGGGGTTAACTGGCGACGCATTACCCGCAATAATAGGAACGTGCCTATTATTAACCGCTGGAGCCCCAAAGAAATCTGCAATCCTACTCATCTGATTTGCCAACATTTGGTAACTGTTATTGGTATTTTGAATCAAAGGATTGAAAACTGTACCAATTTGTTGGGTAAGCATATTAACCATATCGTGATTACTCTCGTCTACTTGCTGTCTTAAGGCCAACAAAGACGTATTGGTTAATGCTGGGGGATTTCGACCAAATACGCTCTCAGAAGAGACATGTGTAGGGGAAAAGGTCGAAATATGTGGCATTCCAGTAGGCATGCCATAAATTCCCAAAGGAAATGGGGGTAGATGCACGTTATTCAAACGTGGGTCTGAACCGTTTCCCATTGCCATGTAAGGGCTATGAAGCCCTGCACTTAACGGCAAAGACATAGGCAAAGATGCCATTTCTGACTGCGTTGAACCAACATTAGTCATTGATAATGAAGGAACGGTTATCGACGATGATGGTCCTGCGCTAATGTTTGCAGAATCCATTGTTGTTCCTTGCCCTTGTGAAACCACAGGGTTGGAACTAGATGCATTATTCGTACCAGAACGAACCATTTTACCACTTCTTAAGTGCATACAACAGCGAATACAAATAAGAGAGTACTAGAATGAACAAAATCAAAGGCAAAGTCCCACTGGGCGTGCCAATTTGTTTGCTGGTGTTTTTAGCAAACAATCACTAGTTTTATTAGAAGGTTTGTGAGATCAAACTAGAAAAATCTCAAAGCAATTGCCTTTGAATTGCAAAAGTTTTTGTTTCAGAAAATGTAGAAAAGGGACGATTTGCAATGATTTAACAGAAATGAAAAGAAAAGAAGCAGTAAATGGTGCGTGAATTGTAAAGAAAAGAAAAACAAATTGCATTGAATCGTAAAAGTGGTACACGATCACGTACAGCGATTCTTCCACTCGTTTTTCGCTCTGGCTTGGAAGTTAGAGTTTCAGAAATCGGGTTGTGTATTGTGATTTTGCGACCCCTGTTTCTTCTCAGAAACAGTTATTTATACAAAGGAAAAGAGGGGGAAATTTGAAAATAAGTAACTGCTCCTACTTTCGACCAAGTAACTGCTCCTACTTTCGACCAAAACTGCTCTATCACGCTTCGACCAACTGCTAGTCTTCAACGCATAACTGCTCTGTTTTCTGTCTGTCGAAAGCCTGTGTCGATTTTCCTCTCTCTTGCTTTTGCTTCCCCGTAAGCTTGTTGAGTTTACCTTGCGCATGACCATTTTCTCTGTCGAAATAATTTGGTCTTCGTCGAAATATAAGTCAGGCCTTGTTGACCATTTTCAATGAAGCCTGTCGAAATTACAGGCTAACAATTACAATAGTCAAACATAAATAAGCATCTTACCCCCTTTTTTCTGATGAATTTTGGTTTGTGATTAATTATATTACTACTAATTATCACATAATACTATCATATCAAGGGATATAACATTTGGTAATATGCATGCATGCTTTCATAGTCTTCAGGACTGAGATATTTCATATGTACTCAATATAAATAATATCTGCAGATCAATATGAGACTTTCTTTCTCAAAAGAATTTAGTTAAAGATATTTCTTTTTGTCTTGATTCCTTCTAGGATTTTCCATGTAGAGGTCACCTACAGGTTCAACCACAAAAATCCATTAGATATAATTTAAAGTCATTCATCTAGAGCTCTTTGTTTGAACAGTCTATAGTTTTTTTTTTTATTGGAAGCTCTTCAGGAGTTCTGATAATATTTATGTCATCAACATAGACATCAGTTATAGCAAATTCTTTCCCAAATACTTTTATAAAACTATATGGATTGGTGATGTCCTTTTTGTATCCCTCCTTTAGAATATAAATTAATTTACACGATTATCCCATATTTGTTCAAATTATATTATCTCATGGAGGGATTGATTCAATTTAAGTTAGAATTCGAAAAGTGTGTATTGGAATATTAATCCTTCAGGGATCTTCATATATTTATGACTATCAAATGAGTCATACAAATAAGTTGTAGCAACATTCATCTTGTGAAAATTGAGCTCTTCATGTGCTACAAGGCTAATTAAGTACTGAAAAGTACTTGCATCCACCATTGAGCAACATGTCGAGCTTTGAATCTCACAATTTTACCATCCTCATTCAACATCCGGTTTCACACCTTCAGGTGTTTGGCCAATTCACCTACACTTTGTAAAATGAGCTTAATTCCGCTTCAATTTCATCTTTCAATTTTGGCCAATTCTCACTTTGCCTACAATCTTTAGTAGACTTTGGTTCATGATCCTTGCTATCATTTATCACATTTAGCGTTATATTATATGTGAAAATATCGTCAACGTTGACTTCATTTCGGTTCCATTGTATTTCATTATTGACATAATTCATTGAGATCTCTTTAATTTCAGAATTTTTCAGGTACCTAATTAGTTCTTCTGGAACTGAAATGTTAATTATGTCTGAAGACTCCTTTTAGAGTTTCTATATCCTCGCTTGGACCATATTTTGTTTTACCTCCTTTTCTTGTTCGAGGATTTTTATCTTTGGAACCGATTGGTCTACCATGCTTCAGGCGCGATTGAGACTCATTTGCAATATTCGATTGTCCAACAAGGACATCCATTTTATTGGAGCATTTAACAGTTGATTATGTATGATTTGGTCACACCTTTGGATCAGTGAATGCATTTGGTAGATGATTTTCTAAGCTTTGCAAATGAAATATCTTTTGAACTTCTAGTTCACATTGTTTAGTTTGAGAATCAAGATGAGACAATGATAATTCATTCCTATTAATCTCTTTTTCCAGCTGCTTATTCTCTCCCCCAATGTTGAGAAATTTTATTCATCAAATGGTAATCATCAAACTGGACTATAAACAAATCTCAATTGTTGCCTCAAATACTTTATTATACATTAAGATTTATATCCAATGTATATTCCCAAAATTCTTTGGGGACCTATCATAGTGCATTGTGAATGGAGAATTTGGATCATACACTGCACATTTTAGGTTGGTGACCAAAAACTAAATGAAAAGGGGAAGAGTTGTGATAACTTGTTGGCTTGATGCGAATCAAAGCTACAACATGCAAAATTGCATATTCCAAAGTAGAAATTGGAAGTTCGTATCTCATAAGTATTGGACATATAATTAACTTTAAACGTCTAAAGAATGGTTCTTCAAGACCATTTTATGAATGAACATTTGTTACGTGATGTCCAATATCAACTCCAATAGACATATCATAGATGTTTTCTAATTTAGTGGAAAAAATGTCCGCTTACAGATTTATTGTGTACAAGAGATACACCACACTTCCATTACAAATGTTTTATCTCGAACTTCAAGTTCATATCATACACGTCAGAATTTTTTCACTACACTTCTCTTGTGTACAAGAGATACATGAAACTCCTGGTTCTTCACATGAATCTGCAATTATCTTTCACATCATTTTAGACACGGGATGGCCCAATCGGTCTGCCAAACAACAAATTTGTTGTGATTTGTAAACTTCTGGTTTATAACAACATATGCTTCTTTAACTAACATAAGTGTAAAACAAACTAGAGGAAAAGTGGGCAACACTTCCACTACACTTATTTTATCCAAAACATGTCTCGTTATATAAAGATGTTCAATATCTTCTTCATTTCTTGTTTCAATATGATATCTATTTCGACGGGTATGTTTAAAACTTAATAAATTTCTATGAGGCTTAGGGGAATATAATGCATTCTTAATGTGTAAATTTGTTCCCCGATATAACAGTATATTAGCTCTTCCGGAGCCCTTAACTATCTTCGAAGAGCCAGATATAGTACTAACAACATTAAAAAAATAAATGAATTAAACATTTATCATTATAATTATTAACAATAGAAGTTAAAAATACACTTGAATATAAAACGTTATTTGATGAAAACATATACGTGAGTAATATCCATATTACCATAATTGGAATCATCATCGATCTTCATAAGCAAAATGGGTCCCAATTCTATTATCTTTATTTTTAAATTATTGTTGGTAAAATGTCAACAAGATATTTTGGTGTTCGAGAGCTATGATCCCAATGACCTTTGCCTCTACAACGATAGCAAATATTTTCATTATTTATGCTATTCTGCCCACTTTTTCGTTCTGTCTAATATTTTTCCACTTCTGGTGAAAAAATGTGTTCTTGAAATTTTTACTATGATTATGATCAAGACCACGACCACGAGTTTGCCCATAGTGGTCGTGTGTCACTACATTCACTTCTGGGAATGGAGCAGTACTAGTAGGATGATCCTCGTGATATTCCAATGACTATTAGTTGAAAGCACAACAACACCATAGTTAAGTAATAATATTCTAGCATGGTGTACCGTGTACTAGAAAACGTATTATCAGCTCATGTTGCCTTTTCCAATGAATTTGTAAGACAATAGATTATAGTATGAGATAAGAACTTCGATGAGTTATAATTGCAAGTAAAATATGGCTCATCATGTCCACATCAAAACCTCCTAATCCAACATGGCATCTAGTGAGTTGTTGAATAGTTCAATCTAATTAGGACCAAACAATACCAGCAGTTAACGAAGAGCTGATTTAGATTATAGCATATTCCTCATGCATAGAAAAACAATTAAAAAGTTAACAATGAAACATTCAGAAGTATTTAACTAATCATACAAGTTGGAAAAAAAAATAAAGTTAACTGTAAAGGGGTATGAATAATTAATAATAACATTTACCACATCAATGAATATCACCACAACTTTTGTTGTACCAAATTTATAATGTGAATCATTCACTTCTAGAAATGAACTTCAATCCATTGAGTGGCTTGTGAGTACTCTTCCAATCACCATAACACATAATCTAGACTCACAATATTCTTGAAAATATTTTCTCATTTTCCTATTACATGAGAATATTTGAGACATAAATTATATGTCTTTTCCTTTGCTTCAAAATATACTAATTAAGATCAAATAGATCTTATAGATTTCACTCATTATCCAAAGGTCTAGTTCTTCAGGAACTATACTACAAAACTTCTTCAACGATAATAAAAAAATCATACTTTTGAGCAATCCTTCAGAGATGTTTTGATACTAAATTTTTATGTTCTTCAGGAACTATATCATAAATCTTCATAGGCAATGATACATAGAAACAATTATTTGTGCAGTCATTCAGGGATGCTTGGATAATAGATTTATTGTTCTTCAGGAACTATATCACATATCAATTAAGGAATATTAATGGAAACTTTCCTTAGAAACAATCAAACGACCCTTCAAAGAAGAATGACAATCAAAACACATTAGAGAAAAAAAAATCATCATAGATTATAAAACTATCCATCTCCCAAACTCCATATGATTAGACAACAGAAACTTCTAATTGGTAAAAGAAATGAAAGACTGGTTAAACTCAAAATGTGGGCCCAAAAAAGAAAAGAAAAGAAATCTTCAAATCTCAGAATGTAGATATCTAAATCACTACATAATCTAATCAAACATATCACAACTCAAGAGTAGACCTATTTTGAACTTGACCCTAAGAGATTATTAATCAACCACAATCAAGTAATTCAATGAATAAATTGTAAGGATGAACCGATCTGAAAAATGAATTTAATCCAAGTAATATAATAATAAAAATATGGTATACATTTTGATGAATCATGATTCGATTCTTCGTCTTCTCTTTTGGCAAAGCAGAATAAGAATATAGTAGTGGGCATGGACTTATAATCACATAACACTGAGCATGTTAACCATGGAACCAATATTACTACATACCTTAGGTTGTTAGAGAAAATTGGAGAATGAGAAAATTGGAGTCTTTATATTTCTCTTTACAAGTGTATCATTACATAGGAGTGATCCCTATTTATAGGGTGAGAAAAGTGGAAGTCTTAAAGTTCCACTAACAACTCATTACATGAAGGAAAGTGGAAGTCTAATAGGAATGAACATCCATTATCACATTATTCATAACAATTTCAATCTTATTTAATTAAAACTGTTACTATTCTTCTATTCACCATTGCACAATCTATTCTGATTGTCATTTTTCAACTGGTTGTATTGGACTAGGAATGTTATCAGCAATGGGTGGTTTAGAACGTACACATTGAGTGTACCATGCAACATATGAATAACCAATGTATAAGAACAATGTTTAAATGTAAATATCACAATGTTAGAATACATAGGAAATTTGCTAGTTGGTGTCATATATACCTGATGCGATTAAGAAGGCCAAGAACAAAGCTAAGCTAAGAGCTGATTTCTTTGTCGTAGTCATCTTGTTTATTTTGTTTATAAAAAATGTTCTTTCGATGTGTGTTTATGTAAGCAAATAGTGAGAGAGACATTGAAAATTAGGTGATTTCTAGTGATTCATCAAATATAGATTTGATATTGTAATAATTAATGCATTAAATGTTGATTTGATATTGTGAAACCATTAAGTGACTTTTAGTGATTCATTAAATATAAATTTGATATTGTAATAATTAATGCATTAAATGTTGATTTGATATTAATTGTGAAACCATTAGTTTATTTATAATATCTTTATTAATTGCTGTAAAAAAAATCATCTCGTATTTAATAAATATATCTTCCTATTGTATGCGGCTAGGGGTGGCAATTTCTACTCGCAAGTGGGGATCTCCGCGGGGATTGCCCCGTTTGGGGCCCCGTGGGCGGGGAGTTTTTTCCCGTGGGGACGGGGATGGGGGGAAAATCCCCCCGCAGTCAACTTGGGGATGGGGACGGGGTTCATATCCCCCGCCCCGCAGGAACCCCGCCCCCGAGTATATAATAAATGTTCTTATTATAGATATATCTTATATTCTAAGTTATAGATTTTTTAGTCTTTTAATATGTGATTTTAAATAAAAATATTAATAAAATATTAAATTGTGCTAATTTTTATAGTTTTATTCTCACCTTTATACTTTTTAAATATTAAAATATCAAATTAAGACTAAATTTTATAATTTTTTTTATATTTAATGTTAAACATTTGTTTTTTAGTCTTACTTTTATACATTTTTTCAGTTTTATTGTACTTTAATTTTAATTTTTGCTAACTTTGAATGAATTCTTGGGGTCCCCGCGGGGACCGTGGGGATCCGTGGGGATGGGGAGAAAAACTCCCCCGAAGCGGGGAATGGGGATGGGGATGGGGGACAATATGGGAGGTGGGGGTGGGGAGCGGGGAAGTACTCCCCGGTCCCACCCCGCCCCATTGCCATCCCTATAATGCGGCTTGGCATGCTTGGCGCCAAAGTTCCTTTTTTTTTTTAATGTTTTTCTTCTTTTCCTTTTTGTTTGCTTTGTTTCCTGTTTTCCTTTTTCCCTTCTTTTATATTTTAAGGTTCTATTTTTTTTTTATATTTTAAGTAGTATTTTACACTCTCGAAAAATTTAAGATGTTTAAATATGTGAAGTTTATTCTTCAATAATCGATTGAATGAGAAATGCTAGACAGTAGTTTTCGAGTACTTTAACGTCTAGAATTTTTTTAATTATATAACTACTGAAAGATCGTCCCTCTATAACCGGTTTGGCAAAAAAAAATATGTGAGACTAACCCGTGCAGCTCACCATTTTACTAATTTTACCACTTTAAAAAAACAATTTTTTTATACTTTTTCTCTTTGTATATTTTAGAACCATATTTTTTCGAACCTTTAAAAAATTTATTTATTTTCATACTTTTTCTCCTTATACTTTTTAGAACCATATTCTTTTGAACCTGAAATATCTTTTGAATCCATTTAGTTCGGTTACTAGCAATTATGGATATTTAATTTCAACGTTTTTGTTAATATTCTTATTAAATTTTATAATCTTCTTATTTAATTTATAGTTATAATTTAGTTTTTATTCTCATTTATTTGACTACATATTTTACAAACCAAAACACGGAGTCGACTCAGTGCTCCCGAGTTCGATTTCCGCTATGGACAAGCTCTGTACAGTTTAAGAAAAGAAGTCGAGTAAAAATGTTTATAAGGAGGTTTGCTAATAAATGCGTAAAAATTTTATTACTCATTTACACAAAGAAATTTAGTCAACCCCGTGCATCGCACGGGTTATGGGGCTAGTAATTATATATATGGAGATTTTGTTCTGTTTCTTCAAGATATTTCTAATATTGAGGTTATTATTCAAACAAAAATGTAATTCTATACACCTATCACATCCCATCTTCTGAAATCGTAATTACATTGCTTTGATTGTATTTTCTTCTTGATTGTACGTATGATTGATGTTTTGTATGTATGATTGATGTTCTTTTTTATGTTTTGGAATAAGCCTATGCCGGAGGTATCAAAGGAGGCAGAAAGAGATGATGATGGAATTTTAGATGATTATAGAAATAATATTACACTCAATGGGAATTATATTTGAATAATTTGGAAAATACGGTTATGGAAAATCAAGGGAGCCTAAACAAGGAAATGAATGATGACGAGAGAAAAACAAGGGATATTAGAATGGAAACAATTTTAGGCCTATCCTTCTCCCACTCCTCTCCCCCCAACTCACCACACATCCTCTTACCTTATGAAAATACTAAAATACCCCTAACATTTTAAAATGTTCCCACATCCTTCATCCTTCTTCTTCTCCATCTCCAACACACTCCCGCCCCTCTAACACACACATCTCCTAGTTCTCATCTCCCAACCCTATCCTCCTCACCTACATCATTAACATTCTACTCATCTTAACATCACCAACCATAATAAGGTATCATTCCTACCAACCATTTTTCATTTTCTCTTTGTTCTTTCTTTTTGAAATTGCGTTTGGTTGTTACATTAGAACCGAAATAACCACCGTACCTTTTGAAAATATATTGTTAAGGGTGTTTGGGTGAGTATATAGACATGAAAGTAATGTGTCAGACAAGTTCAGTTTTATGCAATCGTACCTGTAGTGTAATGCACATCCAGTTCCATAGAACCAAACCTGTCTAACACATTACTGCCATGCCTTGGTATGTTATCAAATTGTGCAGTAACAAGTTATTTTCTCTTGTTCAGCTTTTGTAGGGATTAGAAGTATAAAATGGAAAAAAAGGATGCAACCTCAGTAGGTGATGGGATCCCACATGATGCATTGATTGCGGACTATACTAGTTCGTTCACAACCGAACAGGTATAGACTATGTCTTGACTTTTTTGGCACCTGCTTGAAAGTTATTTTTTTAAGTAAGTAACTGAATGTTTTTTTTCTAGTTGTTTGCTACTTGTGACGAGTTGTTGGCATGGGCTCGTTCTGCCGGCAAATTCCTTGGGATGGTAATTGTGATATCTAGATCTGATAATTGGCCGAGATCGGGTAAAGAATGTTGCATGTTGATGTGTGAAAAGCTGGAAAGTACAGACACAATGATCTAGATCCTACCAGACTAGAAAATGTTGTTGTAGGTTTAGTTTGAAAGTAAAACTTATTAAAAAGCGGCTTAAATACTTGTCACCCCCCTGCAAAATTACCTGATATCATTTACCCCCCCGCTTCCAAAAACAACCTGCAAAATATAAAATTATCCAGTTACCCCCCTCAAACTGGGGGGGGGTAAATGGATAGTGGCAACATTTGTAGGGGGTAACTGGATAATGTTATATTTTGCAAGGTTTGTTTTGCAAAAAAAAATTTTGCAGGGGGGTAAATAGATATCAGGTAATTTTGCAGGGGGGTGAAAAGTATTTAAGCCTTAAAAAGCATGGAGGATGGATATTGAGGGTTATGTGTGGAATCTTAACAGGCCAGTCATAGCAAAGGATTGGGACATGCAATTTATGGGTCGCATGCAAAAATGGGTGTGGCTATAAGTAGAGATAAAACCCACTGCTTAATGTTTAGTTGAAATCCCGGCTAAGTCATCAGAGAGGAGGTGTTGAAGCGTCGTTGGAGGGTGCTCCAACTCATTAGTACCATTATCAATTAGGTGTAATCCAAAGTTTGCCAGCCAGTCTCCGCATCTATTGCCTTCGCACCAAGTATGCATTATCTTTATCTGCCAATCGAGATGCATCATCTTCCGTATAAGGTTGACTAGCGTATACGTCGATCGGGGAGGTTTGCTCGGAGTTAGAAACATATCCACCAAGATTTTTGAATCGCTTTCCACAATGAGTTTTGAAATTCCCATCCTTCTTGCGCAACGTAACCTCAACCACATATCCCACATTTTCGCGTGTAAGGCATTGCAGGAACTGAAATTACAAGCATACCCTTTCAACCAAACTCCATCAACATTACGAAAGAAACTGCCACATCCTGCATGGCCTGTGTCCATTTTGCTGCTGCCGTCGCAATTCAAATTCACCCAATTCATCTCTATAAGCGGAGTGTCTAGTCGAAGATGCAAGATCTATGTCGTCCAATAGTCGTCGAATCAGCCCGACACCATCAGGTGGCCGTTGTAAGCCATCTTCAAATATTATTTTGTTTCTCTATTGCCAGAGGTACCAACATGTAATCATGAAAGTTGATTTCCATGACTCTCCCTGAGCTGAAGTAATAGAAGGTCATCTGCGAAAAGAAGGTGGGATACCTGTGGGCCATTTTTACCAGCACATATAGGTTTCCAATAATCTGCTTCGACTTGATCTGCAATAATATGAGATAGTTTTTCCATACATATAAAATATGTAAGGGGAGAGGGGGTCACCTTGTCTGATTCCACGAGAGGGGATAAACTCGTTTGTCTTGTCCCCATTCCAAAGAATTCTGAAGGACGAAGAAGAAAGACAATGCTTAATAATATGTATAAGCTCAGGGGGGAACCATCACTCTTCAAGGCATGTGATAACAAAATTCCAGTTCACTCTATCATATGCCTTTTCTAAGTCTATTTTTGTTGACATAAACGCCTTCTTCCCTGTCACCTTATTCATTGCATGCACCATTTCTTGAGCAATAATAATATTATGATGAATAGTCCTGCTGGGAATAAAACTAGATTGGTAAGGAGAGATCATACTGTTTAGGTGAGGTTTGATCATGTTGACGATGATTTTGGTGATCAGTTTGTAAGCAACATTACATAACGCAATGGGCCTGAACTGAGTAACGAATTCAGGCTTGTCAACCTTTGGAATGAGAACCAATAAGGTGTTATTGACGTCAGCTATACTCTCAGGCGTCTCCCATATGTGATGAATGAATTGCAGCAGCGACGTAGCAGTTAGGTCCCAATATTGTTGGAAGAAATAATCCAAAAAACCATCTTCTCCAGGTGCTTTGTGGGGTCCCATATCAAAAATAGCTCTTTTAACCTCTTCTAGCGTAACCCTTGCCCCTTGTTCCGCATGATGCGGTCCCGCTCATTTTCGTGGAAGAGGTCAATAAATTGATTACGTACCATGTTCTTGAGAGTCTCTCAGTCTTCTTCCCAAGTCATAATATTGTTTCGAAGGGCAAGAGTCCTGTTCCTTCTTCTTCGCATAATGGTTTTTGAGGGGTAGTATTTTGTGTTGCAGTCCCCATCCATGATTCATTTCCCCCTTGATTTCTGAAACCACAAGCATTCTTCTTGGTATAACGTGAGGGAGAGTTGTCGGTTAAGGTCTTGTTCAAGATCTTCCAAGAAACGGCTATAGCCATATCTTGGGTTGTTTGAATCCCTTGCAATCGAGCCAAAAGCTTCTTTTTCCTCCTAAAAATATTCCCAAATGCCTCTTGGTTCCATTCTCGCAACTCTGGAACCAATTCGGCCAGATTTGTAATGAGAGTAGTGGTGGTCTTCCATCTACCTTTGACGAAATCAGTAAATTCTGGGTGAGAGCTCCATGCCGCTTCAAAGCAAAATGGTCTATTCATGGCATGAGCTTGAACACGCTCGAAGAGTACTACAATGGGGTGGTGATCTGATTGTGTCCTGGGGAGCAACTTCGCTACACCTTCGTGATAATTAAGTCTCCAATCCACATTACACAAAATTCTATCAAGCTTTTTAAAGACTTTGTCCCTGCCGTCCCACTTCGGACCTCTCCAGGTGAATTTCGAGCCAATGGTCTTTACTTCCATTAACCCACAATCGTTTATCCACGTGGCGAAACACCTGCATCATTGAATATCAGGATTGGCGCCACCTTTTTTATTCACTTGTGCATGCTATTTCATTGAAGTCTCCCACCAACAGTCAAGGCTCATGAATGGAAGATGCAAGTGTATGCAGTTTGTCCCAAGTGTCTTGCCTTTCATTCTCTCTTGGGCTGGCATAGACCGCTGTGATGAGGCAACAGTTTCCCAAGCCGTCTGTAACTGTAGTATGCAAGAAGTGAAAGTCTTCTTGTACACGGCTGACTCGCATATCATCCCTATTCCATAACAACCAGATTCCACATGAAAATCCTTGAGCCTCCACAACAAGAGACTTGCGAAAGCCAAGTTTCCAAATGGTGTTTCTAGCCACTGCACCACTACAACGAGGTTCCTGTAGGGCGACCAAATCCGCTCCCCTACTTCTATAATAATTAATGAGGGCTCTCCTGAAATCCTTCCCTCGGCCACCACGACAATTCCAATTTAATACAATCATTAATATACAATATATAGGATTAGGAATGTTGTTCCTAGCGGGATTTCTCATCAAGCTACTTGCATAAGATGATCTTGGTTAACCTCACCAGAGTCATCTACAATACTAACCTCACTACTCTTAAGCTCTGCCTCTGTGGCATTACTCATAGCTGAATCCCCCACACTAGTGTTAGGAGGATCAGGTGGTTTCAGTTGCTGTTGTTCAGGCCCAATTTGTATCCCTCACACGCTTTTTTCTTTCTACTGTAATCCACTCACCATGAAAACAATTCGGGTTGTTAGAGTTATTAGTGGGAGCCTGTGAGCTGTTAGCCTGAATCTCGCCACTTACTGCTCAGTTTTTCTCTCTAGAGTTTTGGATTGAGTCAGCGTTAGTTTCAGTGGTTGTTTCGCTACCATCGCTACCGTTGTCACCGCCTTCCACGACGTCGTTCTTTTTCGGCATGGTTGAGCAGTCTTTGATCGTGTGTCCATAGCAACCACAGTGACTGCATATTATGTGAAGCCCTTCGTATTGCACGTTATACCATTCTCCGTTGACTCCTACTCTTCCAACGACCGGGACGTTGAGGTTTATCTCCACGCAAAGTCTTGCGAAACGCCCTCGTTCCATACACAAAGTGTTCAGATCCACTTTTACCGGTGTACCAATTGCTGATGCAAGTGTCCACAATATGCTTTCATCATAGTAAACTAGGTTCAAGCTTGGAATTCTCACCCAAACCATAGTCTTCTCAATTGTTGTTGTCGCTGCATTGAAATTTGGCGTCCATCGATGTACCGAAAGGTAGTGGTCGAATATTATCCATGGACCACCGTTGATCACTTTTGCGATATCCTCCTCATTGTTAAGTTTGATCATGTAATAGCCATTCCCAATATCCATCAAGTCCATCACTCCATCTAATTTCCATAGCGCCTCTAGTTTGTATCTCATCTTAAAACATAAAAGGTAGATAGTGATATTTCCGCCAAATTTTTCGTGAAATTTTCATGCTTTTGGCCATATGATTTCATTCCCGCTGGTTTTTTGAATCTGGTTGTCTATAGAAATGAAAGGAAAGAGATACTACATATGAAATCAAAATATATTTATATGTTTGACTGTTTATGTGGATGTATTGGTTGACAAGGAAAGTTAGCAATTGGTGGGTAATAAAGTAAGCTGACTTTGTGTAAAAATAAGAGAGGAGGTTGAGTGTGGTAGTTGATGAACAATTGATGAACAGTGATTAGAATAGAGGAAAGATATAAATGAATAGTGATGAAATGGAGTTTGAATCAGTTTGCGGAGTGGGACCGTTTGAGAAAGGCACCTGGGAGAGGAGAGATAAGGGGGAAAGGCAGGGAAAAGGAAGTGGTGTCATCTGCCAATACTTTTTTTTTTGCCAGACACGCGACACATGGAAAAAAGAGAGATGGAAAGATAAGGAAATAGGAAGTGGGCCCGTCTGCAAAGCCAGGGGAAAAACGAAGTGGAGGCTTCCATATCCGTCTGCAAAGTCATTGTTCCCAACACCACCACTGGTTCTCGAAATTTCCCATTGCAACAAAACTCAAAACAATGCTCACTAACATTCTCCAAATCTATTACAAAGCACTAAAGAGGAGTTAAAATCATAAAAAAATAAATAATAACTTTGGAGCATGTCAAAAACTTGTAGCATATGGGTTAAAAGATCTTGAAAAAATCTCAGAACTTTGAACTTCGTATAGGTAATAGTAGGGAAGAATAGAGCAAAAAAAGAAAGAAATAGACACATTCAAAAAGAAGGAAGAGAAAAAAGGAATTTGCCCAAAAAAATTCACATAGGTGCGCTCTCCGGCCACCAGCAACGGTAGCCATCAACGTCGTCACAGGCTTACCGCCGCTGCTCCCTTAAGGTGAATGTAGTCATCGGAGTAGACATGCATGAAGTTAAGATAATAGTGAAGAGATGAGAGTGAAGTTGACTGCTGATGGAGAATATGCAAAGTGGAGTTGTATTGTGGCCACATGAGAGAGAAAACTAAAAAAAAAAAAACCACTTCCAATTTAATTTTTGAAACTTGATACCAGCACACAACTTTGACTCAAAACCACTATTGTTGTTCCCAAAAACCATCGAAACTATAAAACTCTATTGGGACATTGAACATCAGTCTTTCACTCTCTCTCAAAAAACCATCCCTCACAAAAACCCACGCTCTCAGCTCTCTCCTTTTCAATTTTACTAAAAAAAAAATTTAACACTCACACACCAGACACCACACATTCCACTTTATCAAATTGATGACTTTTGAATAGTCAAATTAACACTCCTTTTCAATTTTACTAAAAAAAATACTCCCTCACTCCCGTATTATCTGACTTTGTGAACCAACACTTCTAGCCCAGTGATTCAAGCTCCTGTTGGAACGTGGTGGGGGTCGATTCGGTTTGCTCCCGGGTTCGATTCTCGCCTACGTCAAATAGGGTGTTGGCCAGCGAAATGATCAAGAGCCCCAAGTAGCGAGCGCATATTAGTCCTTCGTCGACAGCGTTGGGACACTGCGTGGGTCGCCCGCGAGGGTCCGATACCAAAAAAAATATTATACGACTTTGTAGGCAAAAAATTTTATATCATAACACATGACTTTTTAGAATACCAATAAAATATCAATTTTCTTTTCCAGTCATACTCTTCATTATTTAGTATATCTTTTCTTACAATTCTAATTTTTATGTTTCCAATGTCATTAATGAAGGACAATTTGGTAAACTAACTCACAATCTCTCTTTCCGATACAAAATTAATTACTTTTCTTAAGTCATGTGCCACAAACTTAAATGTCATGTAATATGGGAGGGAGGGAGTAACACTCACACACTTGACACCACAAGTTACACTTTATCAAATTCATGACCTTTGAATAGTCAAATTGCATTTTATTTTTTTGGTAAACCAAGGTATCTCCTGCGGGTGCAACTGCAAAGACAAATCCCCCGAGGTACTGAGATCTATTTACGGGGTTGACATCTTCCAACAGGTATTTTTCCATACGCACTGATCAGGGATCGAACCCTTGACCAAATGGTTAATGAGCCCAAATATCTACCACTTGTGGTATATCATGTTGGTAGTCAAATTGCATTTTATACGTTCTTCTTTCATGTAGTAAAAGAATTTGTTGAAGAATATCAAATGATTTTTAATTAGCTCTGTATAGTAATGGTTACCAAGAATCTTGCTCTAATTTCCTGGCTTTTTTGTAGTTTGGTGAAATTTATTTATGTTATGTATGCTACTCCCATTTTCTAAAAATCATATTCAAGTCATGTTAAAATGTTATACTGTTGCTGCGAATTATAAAATCAGATTCAAGGAATAAAAAATATGGCCAAGAGTATAAAAAAGACAAAAGTTTGTGGCCCATGGGCTGGCCCAATGGCCCAGATGCTGATGTTGCGCTAGGCCATAAAATATGCAATCCATTAGAATATTGGGTTGGCCCAGCTCAACCCGAATATATTGTTTGGCCCTATTGGCCGGGTTGGGCCTGGCCCATTGACAGCTATAGGCATGAGTGTTAAATTTTATCATAAATGACAAAAATACTCTAAAACCATTCCTCACAAATATTTGTTTTTTATCCCTTCTGCAAATATCTCAACTCAACACTATATATATATATATATATATATATATATATATATATATACACACATATATGATTAAATATGTTTTTGGTCCCTATAATTATAACGAGTTTTGTTTTAGTCCCTACAATATTTTGTGGTACTTTTGGTCCCTACTTTATTTTCGGTTAGCGTTTTTAGTCCCTGGTATTATAATCTACTAACGACATGGCAGGACACATGTCGAATTTTATAATGTGCTAGTATTTTAGTCTGTTTTCCACGTCATTTAAATAACACACGTCAACTTACCCGTTGGAATTTTTTAAAACAAAAATTAAACTAATTTTTAAAACAAAAATTAAAATCTGAAATTGAAACACAACTGATCTGAACCAGAGGTCGCCTTATGGAAGCTTTCAGGTATCAAACCTTATCCAAAACTGCTCTAGTCGCTCTCCACGGGCAAGCAAAGAGGGCGGGTGTACCTGTAAATACACTCCAACGCCCAAGTCAGGAGCGAACTAGCAGAGTATCAATACTAGTGAATAGTGTGTACCTGACAACTGACGCAATGAATGCTTATATAGGGTGTGTGAATCGCGCTTGGCCGTTGGATGGCCGTACGGACTGATCAGAGCCGTCGATATGGTTCCTTGCTCTCTTGCCCATCGTCGTTGGGCCGATCTAATGCTAGAGCGCTGGATTGGGCTTCGGCCCACTCTAGAACAACAACCCTATATCCCAAATTGTGGGTTAGATGCAATATGTTGGTCCATTCTGGGATCATGAACTCTGTTGCTGAGTCTATAGGGCAAAGCATTGTGTTTCTAGAAAATGCAATTGATGTGTGGCAGGAGCTCAAGGAGCGCTTCTCACAAGGAGATTTGATACGAATCTGAGTTACAGTGCGAAATTTATGCACTGAAGCAAGAGTCACTCACTGTGACTAAGTTTTTTTTTCAGAACTCAAGGTCTTATGGGAAGAACTTGAAGTTTATTTGCCTGAACCTAGGTGTGGGTGTCCCAGAAGGTGTGTGTGTGACTGGGATAGAATTGGCCCATAAACACCATGAATTAAGTAAAACTATCAGATTCTTGACTGGTTTGAATGATAATTTTGCTATGGTTAGGTCTCAAATTTTATTGATGGATCCAATACCTAACATAAACAGAATTTTTTCAATGGTTCTACAACATGAAAGACAGTTTGTAGCAACTGATGAGTTGAAAATTGTTGCTGGTAATGTTGTTGGTGATGCAAGGAAAGGCATGGGAAGAGGAAAGAGTAACTACAACTCTGGTTACAGTGGCAAGAATGCTGGCAAGGTGTGCACCTTTTGTGGGAAAATTGGACACACTATTGGCACTTGTTACAAGAAGCATGGCACTCCACCACATTGGCAGAAGAACACTGCAAGTGCCAACTCCATTTCTGAGCAAGCAGAACAGAATGATGAGGCCAAAGTTGGTATCACTCAAGAGCAATATGACAAGTTAATTTCTCTGCTGCAAAATAATTCATTTTCTCAGCAAAGTTCTTCCTCTGGTAGCTCTGCTAATATGGTCTCTATTGATCAGTCAGGTATCTTTCCCCTTGCTTGTGCATTGAATTCTAGACATCTTGGCTCCTGGATTGTTGACTCAGGAGCAACAGATCATATCTGCTCATCACTGCACTATTTCAAAAGTTATTTTCCTATAAAACCAGTGAACATTAAATTACCAAATGGAAATTATGCAGTAGCTAAGTACATGGGTACCATTGAGTTTTCCCCACATTTTGTCATTACAAATGTGTTGTGTGTCCCTGGCTTCACCATGAATCTCTTATCTGTTCCAAAATTACTTGTTGCTAACATTAAAGTTGAATTTTGTGGACCCAAATGTGAAATACAGGATTTGAAGACCAAAAGGATGATTGGTTTGGGTGTGATGTTTGAGGGACTCATATATTTGGAGATAGAGACTAAAGAAGTGAATTCAGTGATCATTGAAGAAGGAGGTGATGCACAACTTCCATATGTGATATTTGTCACTTTGCTAGACAAAAGAAGCTTTCCTATACCTTGAGTCCAAGTAAAGCATCAAATTTTTTTGAAATGATACACCTAGATATATGGGGACCAATTAGTACTCCTTCTATTCATGGACATAAATATTTCTCGACTGCATTAGATGATTTTAGTAGGTATACGTGGGTAATTTTGATGAAAACTAAGGGAGAAAACAGTAACCATGTTAAGAGTTTTGTTAACATAATTGAGACACAGCATAACACAAAGTTAAGGTCATTAGAAGTGATAATGGACCTGAATTTTTAATCCCTGACTTCTATGCCTCAAAGGGAATTATTCACCAAACAAGTTGTGTAGAGACACCCCAACAAAATGGGAGAGTTGAGAGAAAACACCAGCACATCCTAAATGTAGGAAGAGCACTGTTATTTCAATCAAAATTACCCAAATTGTATTGGTCTTATGCCATTTTACATGCTACATACATCATTAATCGTGTACCTACACCTATACTACAGAACAGATCACCATACATGATACTTAGGGACACTAAACTTGATCTAGATACTCTGAAGGTGTTTGGTTGTTTAGCTTATGCGTCTACTCTTAGTTCTCATAGAACTAAGCTTGAACCAAGAGCTAGGAAATGTATTTTCCTAGGATTTAAAACTGGTGTTAAAGGATATGTTCTCCTTGATCTTAGCAACAAAGAGTTATTCTTATCAAGAAATGTTATTTTTCATGAACAAGTTATATCTTATAAGAATACTCAACCTGTTTCCAAATGGAATTATGTCTCTCAAGATAGTAGAAGTACTGTTGATACTACTGAATTGAGTCAAGCTGATGATAATGTTGATACTGCTGGTTGTGACAATGTTGAAGACCATGATGATATTTCTGTTCATGAGGAAATTACTACAAGAAGATCAGACAGAGAAAAGAGAGCTCCCTCTCATCTCAATGATTATATATGTGGTCTCACAACAACATCACCCAGCCCTTCATCCTCAGGTATTCCATATCCTATATCTCAGTTTCATTCGTTGTCAAATTTGTCTTCTGCTCATCAAAAATTCACTGCAAATTTGACTGCTGTTACTGAACCTCAAAGTTATGAAATTGCCTGCAAAGAAAAGTGCTGGATTGATGCTATGCAGGCAGAATTGAATGCACTTAATGAGAATGGTACATGGGACATTGTTGATCTGCCTGAGAATGTGAAGCCTATAGGTAGCAAATGGGTATACAAGGTCAAGCACAAGGCAGATGGTTCCATAGAAAGACATAAGGCTAGATTGGTAGCTAAAGGCTACAATCAAATTGAGGGTCTTGATTTCTTTGACACTTTCAGTCCAGTTGCCAAACTCACAACTGTGAGAACTCTTCTTGCAGTAGCATCCTTGAAAAATTGGAATCTACACCAATTGGATGTCAACAATGCTTTCTTGCGTGGGGACCTAGAGGAAGATGTTTACATGGAGGTTCCTAAGGGAGTAGAATGCAGTAAGGAAAATCAAGTGGGTAAACTCAAGAAATCACTATATGGTCTGAAGCAAGCAAGCAGAAAATGGTACGAAAAGCTCACATGCCTGCTGATAAGCCAAGGATACAAGCAGTCAAACTCTGATCACTCTCTTTTCATTCATCAAGCTGATAATGATTTCACTACTCTTTTAATTTATGTTGATGATGTTATTCTTGCTGGGAATTCTACGACAGAGTTTGAGAGAATTAAAAAGATTCTTGATGGTGCCTTCAAAATCAAGGATTTAGGTTCCTTGAAATATTTCCTTGGTCTTGAAGTTGCACAATCCAAAACTGGAAACTGGTTTTTTGGGATCAAAACCTGCATCCACTCCACTGGGCAGTAGCACAAAGATTCACAAAGATGATAGTGAACCATTCAAAGACGTGAATTCTTATAGAAGACTCATTGGCAGGTTGTTGTATTTGACAAATACAAGGCCTGACATCACCTTTGCAATTCAACAATTGAGTCAATACATTAATGCTCCTACTACAGCTCACTATAATGCTGTTTGCAGAGTCTTGAGGTACTTAAAAGGAAGCCCAGGCAGAGGTCTTTTCTTTCCCAGAGATTCTGTGTTGCAAATTTCTGGATTTTCTGATGCGGATTGGGCCAATTGTCTTGATAGCAGGAAGTCAGTGACAGGATATTGCTTCTTCATTGGATCATCACTTGTATATTGGAAGACAAAGAAGCAACAAACTGTATCTAGATCCTCCTCAGAGGCAGAATATAGAGCACTCTCAACTGCTACTTGTGAGCTGTAGTGGATATTATTCTTACTTAGTGACTTGAAGGTGAAATGTGACAAACCTCCAGTGCTCTATTGCGACAATCAAAGTGCAATCCACATTGCTGCTAATCCTGTTTTCCATGAAAGAACCAAGCATTTGGAAATAGATTGTCATTTTGTAAGAGAGAAGTTGCAAGAAAGATTGT
This sequence comes from Astragalus glycyphyllos, assembly GCA_963573325.1. Classification (NCBI taxonomy): domain Eukaryota; kingdom Viridiplantae; phylum Streptophyta; class Magnoliopsida; order Fabales; family Fabaceae; genus Astragalus; species Astragalus glycyphyllos. Next base: position 35,005,003 of record OY754310.1, on the reverse strand, counting down.
TGAAGCTGCTGCCCATTTCTTCGAAGGAGCAACTGGCAGATTTTTTTACAAAGGCACTCACTCCTGGCATTTTCAATCCTTTCATCTCCAAGCTTGGCATGATTAATATCTACCATGGTCAAGCTTGCGAGGGGCTGTTAAAATGTGAAGATACTGGTGAGAAAGCACATAAACCAATTCCTAGCAATGTGCTCAGTGACTAGGAGCTCGTGACCAAATATTTTGGGCTGATTCACTGATGACAGTTTTCACTCTCATAGGATCCTTTATTAGTGAGTCATTAGTAGAAGCTTCCATTCTCACTCACTCCCATGTGGTGATTTCGTGTGAATGGAATTAGTTAGAATAAAATCTCTCTTAGATTTGCCAGCTGTTAGATTTTATTTTCAATTCTATTAGATGTTGCTTTTCCTTCTCTGGTGTACAGTGAACCACCCTACTGCTATATAAGGGTGTTGTACTGTTATATTGAAAAACAATCAATGAAGTAATCATTCTCTATTCATTGGTTCAATTTATTATTCCTTTAATGGATTCTCTGAAATTTATGAGGTACACCCCGCCCAGGCAGGAGCTCGACGACATTAGGCCGATCGACCGCTTTTCTACAACATAAAAGGACCAGTCCCTTTACCAGCTCTACAGTCGACCTCAAGGTACTGATCACTAATATTTTTAATTTTTAATCTAATATCATTTTTATTTGTTTTTTTAATATATATATATATTAATAGATTTTAGATTTTTATATTTCAAAAATATATTTTAGAAGGGTAAATGAAAAAATTATTATTTTTTCTTATCCTGTTGGTTTCTAGCCCAACTCAAACTCATGACACAAATTTTAACAACGGAGACAAGATTGGATAAGTTACAGGATTAAGTTATCATGACTCAACAACCACTGGACTAACACAATATATGATAGATTTATCATATCATGTCTCTGTATCCTGACCATTAAACGGGGCATTAGCATTTAAATAGAAGCTAAGTTTCTCAAGCTTCCTCTACTTATTGAATATACAGATCATGTCGTTGACCATCTAATAGACCTTTAGGGCCCGTTTGGTGGTCAGAATAGAATAGAGATAATATATGATATGAAACAGAATAGAGATAGGATATAATAGAGACTTGATAACATTATCATATCATGTGAAACATCTCATAAGATATAAGATAACATGTTATCTTATATCTTAAGGTACAAAGATAACATACCTTATTCTATTATATATTTTAGATAAGCTAATAAAAAATGATATAATAATATTATATGTTAATGACAAAACTACCATTGCAACAACTATATTTCATTTGTTGAAAAATTAAATTAATTTTCTATTTTTATACTTTTTAATAATAAATTTATTTTTTATCACTTATTTTAATTTTTAAATTGCAATAGATTTTTAATTTTTAGATTATACAAAAATAAATTACCCTTGTCATAAAATCATACATTATTTTTTAATTAAGTACTAAATTTTTTAATTTTTAATATTTAATTTAACATCAAATGTTTTTTTGTTTTTTATTTATTTTAATAGATTTCATATTTTTATATTTTAGAAGAGTAAATGAAGAAATTGTTTTCTAATTATATTATGTAGGTTTCTAACTCAGCTCAAAGTTAAGATAAAATTTTAACTACAGAGACATGATATGATTACTCACAGGATTAAATTTTTATATCATGTTCGCTCAACAAATGTTGGACTGACACAATATATGATAAACTAATCATATTCTATCTCTTTATCCTGACCATCAAACGAGTCCCTAATGTCCAATTGATGAGATAATCAATAATCAAACATTATAATAAAGGTCAAGTTTAACATTCCCAACCAAAAGAGTAAAAACAAAATGCACTCTCAATTTTAAGGTCAAGTTTAACATGGAATCCATTATTCTTTGGAGGATTCTTCATAATAGGATGCCAAAAAATGATCGACTTTGACTCAGAGGAGGCACTATTTGTAGTCTATGTGGCAATGCTTTAGAGACTTCTCAGTATCTGTTCCTCGTCTGCCCTTTTACCCAACATATTTGGAGTTGGCTTGGTGATATCATGCATATCCATATTGATACATCTTCTTTTCAAAACATTTTAGCCTTGAGTTCTCATGGTTTGAGCCCTCAATTTAAAAAAAAAAAGATATTGTCTCTACTGCTATTGTTAATATTCTTTGGGATCTTTGATACTGCAGGAATCAGACTAGATTTGATAATCACGCGATCCCCTTACACTCTATTATTTTGATCCTTTCCAATGTAGTCTTAGTAGGAAATGCTTCTAAATCTTCAATGTCTTCTTCTGTTGTTGAGTTTATGATTATAAAAGCCTTCAATGTTAATGGTTATTATAGAAGTTCTCCAAACATCAAAGTGGTTATTTGGATTCCCCATCCCTTTATTTGATTAAGGGCAATACAGATGGTGCCGCTAGAGGTTTTCCTGAACCAGCTGCATGTGGTGATACGTTCAGGGACAAAAGTGCTGCTATTGTTGATTTTTTTGCCTCAATTGGCAACAGTTATGCGCTTCATTCTGAAATTATTGGGGTCATTTTGGGTATAGAAATTGCTTTTGATAAATGTTAGAAGCTTGTGTGGTTGGAGTGACCGAGTTAGTTGTTTCCACTTTCAAGATTTGCAAAATCGTTCATTTGAAACTAAGATATAGAGAGAGAATAATTGTTTATACTTGACTAGAAAGATGAACTTTGTTTGCACTCACATTTACAGAGAGGAAATAAATGATTTTGTTTGGTGGGATCTAATTTCCAGTTTCATTGTTGAAGATTTTTCAAACAAATTTGTTAGGTTTGCTTAGCTATAGGTTTTGGCGAGTTATTTCTTGATGTGTCAGTTTTCCTTGTTTGCTGATTGTATTTTCCTCTGGCTTTCTATTCTTGGTGTGCTGCAAATGATTGTTAATGGTTTCGGTGCTAACCTGGTTGGGACGAGAGTCATTATACTGATGTTTTTCATGACATTATAAATATAGTAACAAGGTAAGTTAACATTGGTCGTCTCACAAGGATCTCTAAATACTGAAATTACCAAAATCAAGAACCAAAATAAACAATAAAATGTTGGTTTTTGAGGAAGAGTTTGATGTTTAATGAAGAAAAATAATTAAAGATAGACAATCAATCCATTGGTTTCAAGTTAAATAATTTGATCAGCGGTCGTACACGGGTCAAAATAAGTAAAAATGATAAAATATAGTAACAAGGTAAGTTAACCTTGGTTGTCTCACAAGGATCTCTAAATACTGAAATTACCAAAATCAAGAACCAAAATAAACAATAAAAGGGGGGGGTTTTGAGGAAGAGTTTGATGTTTAATGAAGAAAAAAAATATAAGATAGACAATCAATCCATTGCTGCAAATGATTGTTAATGGTTTCGGTGCTAACCTGGTTGGGACGAGAGTCATTATACTGATGTTTTTCATGCCATTATAAACATTCTTCTAACTAGGTTCCTTTTAATAGGACTGCTTTTTGGTTATAATGTTGTTTTTATTCATGAGTTTTGGCCTAGTCCCCCATGTATTCCGGTCTCTTTTATCTTTTTATCAATAAAACTTATGAGGACTATTTTTCCTTATTGATGTTTTTTCTTAAGGAGATTTTTGCATTGAAAGGAATTTTTTTTATTACATTGCATCTGAAAGTTTTAACAAGAATCTAAAATTTTTCAAAAGAAAAAACTTTTTCTTCAACTTAAATAAAAGATTCAAAGTTTAGTGTACGTTCTATAAGAATGCCCATTCTAAGAGATCTTTGTTTTAGTAAGTGTGTTTGTTGCAAGTTTTTTTTTTTTTTATAAATCGGGTATTTTCTACCCCAAGAGATTTAACACTGCTGCATGCCCAAGGCCGGATTCGAACCAAGACTTTGGTTAAGTGGAAGAGACTCCTAGCATCTCATCCAAGTGCTCTTGAGTATTAACACTGTTATATTTAAATTAATTATTTATAGAATTAAATATGTTTTGGGCACCAATAAAAATTGAAAAATTTGTTTTTTTTTATATGAGAAAGTTTAGGTGAGTTGGGCTCCGGGGGCTCACCAGGGTCAGGGCAGGCCTCACGGCTCTTTGAGTGTACTTACAGATCACCCCCCAAAGAGGGAGTTGAACCCATGACCTTGTGGGAAATGAGCCAACTCCTTACCAACTGAGTCAACCTTCATTGACAAAAAAAAAAATTGTTTTGTCTCTATAAGTTTTTTCCACTTTTTGTCCTATACTTTGCTTTGTCAATTCTTTTAGTCCTCGAGACTTTTAATAGCGCTTCTAAATACTATTAAAAGTCACGATGATGGAAAAAAAATGTGAGGAAAAAAATGAATGAAATTTTTTATAGAAACCAAAAACAAAATTTTTAAACTTATAGGAATCAAAACCATATTTAACCCTATTTTATAATATAAATAGTGTCTATTTTGACTTGTGTTAAGGACAATAAAAATAAAAATTATCTTACAAAAAAAACAATAAATAATTGTTACCATCAGCTAAAGTAAAGAAAGAAAGAGTAAAAGGGGCATATGTTTAGTTACGAGTCTTCTACCAATAATTTAGGATCTGAAAAAACAAAGAATTTCATCATCCTCCATATGCAAAAGAAGAATTTCTTAGATCTTAGAAAAATTCATATCAATTGCTTCTCTAACATTTAATCTTTCTCCTAATTTTATTTTAATTTTTGAGAAATTAAACACAGGAATCATTCACAATGGATGCCACCAATCACATGTTTTGTAACAGTGATGTGGTTAACCCTCTAACTTCAATGGGCATGCAAGTGTCTTGCATTCTTGTTGTGTCACACTTCTTCAACGTTGTTCTTAGAACAGTTGGTCAACCTGGTCCCATTGCACAAATTCTGGTAATTAATCAATCACCTTTATTTTGTTAATCAACACAAGTATCTTAATTTCCAACTTTTTTCAAAAAAAATCACCCTATTCGTGTTACCAATTTGTTACAAATATTGTCTATTAAATAATTTACTTATAATTGAAGTTTCAATATTAATTATTATTGTTGTTGTTGCATTTTTTGAACAGGCTGGGTTGGTGCTAAATCCAATGTCACATATACCAATTATAAACCAATTATTTTTTCCTGTAAGTTCAATAAACTACTATGAAGTAGTGAGCTTCTTTTGCCGCATGCTTTTCATGTTTCTATTTGGCTTAGAAATGAATCTTCAATACGCAATACGCAACTTACGTTTAGTAAGCTTGGTAGCATTGGGAGGTGCATTAATGGGTGGTGTTTTTGGCCTATCAGTCTCATTTTATTTGGTTCAACAATTACAAGAAAATGATGACAAAATTGCTTATTTCTGCATGATAATTATGTTAGTAGTATCATACACAAGTTCTCCTATGGTCATTCGTTTAGCAGCTGAGTTGAGATTCGCTGCATCGGACGTGGGACGAATTGCGGTATCTTCGGCTTTGATTACAGAAATGGGATGCTTATTGTTCTTTAATGTAATGATTAATTGGAAAAAAAAGAGTCACACACTTAGTGGTTTGAGTGTCATTGTGATTACATGTATTGTGTGTGTTATAAATAGGTACTCAGCAGTTTGGTTAAATGCCAGACACAGAAACCAAAAGTACCTTAAAGCTCCTGAGTTGTTGCTCATTCTGTTTCTTCTTTTGAGTAGCTCAATGGTTATAGAGATTTTGGGTTACAACAGTATAATTCACTGTTTTATTGTTGGTTTGTCATTTCCTAAAGAAGGAAAAACAGCTAGAACATTGGTTCATAAACTTGGTTATTCTATTTACAACTTTGTACTTCCTGTATATTTTGGATACTTGGGTTTACAATGTGACCTTATAAATCTCTTCCGGAGCTTGGATCGAACCGGGAATACAGCCATATTGATTCTCTTGAGCATAGGTAGCAAGCTTGGTGGCACGCTTATCGTTTGCCGCTACCTTAAGATTCCTACAAGTGAAGGAATTTTTCTTGGCTTCATATTGAATACTAGAGGTTATGCTGATCTTTTGTTCATTGGTGCAGCAGCAAAGCAAGTCATTGTGAGTATATTTCTTGGCTTGATTGAATTAAAATCTCTATGTAGCACCGACACTTATGGTTGAAATGTGTCCGTTGTCTGACTAATCGACACCAACACTTCAATTACTTGTACTTTTCAAATTGAAACAGCTGTCTACGTGTGTCTGAGTCGGTGCTTTATAAATTGGAATGAGTGAATGAAAAATCTATGTACTAATTTGCTTAGCACTTGTGTTAATTTTTGCAGGCTTTTGATACAGATGCTTACAATGTGTTGCTAGTATCAATAGTATTGAATACAATAATATCAGGAATAATTGTGGGTTTTCTAGCAAGGGGTGAAGAGAAGATGTTTTCAAACAACTATACCGCGATTGAACCGCAACAAATGGAAGACGAGCTTCGAGTTTTGGCTTGTGTATACGATCCTCGTCAAGTATCTGCAGTACTTGCCACAGTGTTAGCATTACATGGCTCTAAAACATCACCATCTACAACTTATTTAATGCATTTGATAGAGCTTGTTAAGAAGATCAAGTCCAATTTGTTATACCATGAGAAAGAAAATGCTGATCTTAGCGACGACGATGATTATGGCGGCAACGATGTGGTGGAAATTAATAATTCTTTAGATGCTTTCACTGCAGACACAAAGATCTTAGTGCATCAAAGAAGAGCAGTTTCTTCTTTCCCAAGTTTGTATGAAGATGTATGCAATGAAGCAGAAGATCTTCAAGTATCGATTATTCTACTTCCATTCCACAAGCATCAACGAATCGATGGAAAACTCGAAAGCGGTAAGGAAGGTATAAGGATTACTAATCAAAAAGTTCTTAGACATGCTCCTTGTTCTGTTGGTGTAATTGTAGAAAGAGGACTAGCTAAAGTCCCTGGTTTCTCACAACTAATTTCATCTGAAGCTATGCAAAGTGTTGCAACACTTTTCTTCGGTGGCCCGGATGATCGCGAGGCTATTGCTTGGAGCCTACGCATATCCAAATGCCCGCGAATCAACTTAACAATCATTAGATTTCTGTTGTCTTCGTCGTCGTCGCAGAATGATCAAGTTGAGAGTGGACAATCCGAGGAGAAAGAAATTCTAATGTCGTTATCCGGGGAAGAAACGGTGAACGAAATTGATAATACATTTATGGTTGATTTCTACAATAGGTATGTGACTTCAGGACAAATTGGATATGTGGAGAAATTTGTGAATAATGGAGCACAAACAGTGGACTCTTTGAAAGAGATAGGAGATATGTACTCTTTGTTTATAGTAGGAAAAGGTGGTAGAGGAAATAGTTCATTAACAATAGGTATGAGTGATTGGGAAGAGTGTCCAGAACTTGGAACAGTTGGTGATGTTTTGGCTTCTTCAGATTTTGATATTCATGGTTCAGTTTTGGTTATTCAACAACATAGAGATGCTAAGAAAGGCATGATGCATGATTAGTTATTATAGGAATTATTCTTGTATTTAGCATTTAGGTTGGTGTACAGAGGAAACAATTTTTGTTCTTCAACAATGTGTTAAAGAAAGAGTAAACAAAAGGAATGGCAAACATTTTCAATTTGATGTTTCTACTTGGTACATTCTCAAGTTGTGTATATTCTTCTGTTTTATTTTCAACTTGATGTCTCTACTTGCTGATAACTAGGCTAACATCATATATGAATATGTGCTTCTAAGTTTTAACTACTTAGGAAGCATGTACCATTCTTATGAATTATGTGTAAAACTAAGTGATAAATTAGGTTTGTGATGCTGAATCCTATTTCAGTTAGATTTACATTCCAAAATTTAGAGGGAGAAATTAAAGATAAAAGAACGGGAAAATAGACTATATTTATCATTGATTTCAGTTATGAGGTCATACAATCAATGCTTATATAAAGTTGATGTCTACCCATAGTAACATAAATACACCCTAACATACTCAATATTGTCTATAATTGATCTGTATCTTACTCGGATACGGATAGTGCCGGGTTGAGTAGTCGGTATGTTGTTGAGTTGAAGTTGTCCACTTCTTCCCCGAGTCGGAGATGGTTTGGTATTTACAGGCACTCTGATGCCAAAGTCGGCAATCAAAAGTCAGTAAGAGATCCAAATGAGAGATGCGTAACTGATCTGGTTGTTCATCTCGTATCTATTGGCGCCAGGTGGGATGCCTTGACTTGCTCTAACGTGCAAATGAGACGGCGCGCTCCGCGCCGTTGGATCTGGGGAGTTGATCCCAACAGTTGATTGGCTTCGACACACAGATTGTCGAAGCGGCCTCCAACGAGGCGCGCTACCAGGCTGGTGTTTGGCCCAATACGAATATGGGCTTGGCCTAGTTCGGAACATTTTCCCCCCAAGTCGGGGTCGTTCTCAAAAGGGCGTCTTCGAATAATAGCCTCGAGCAATGTGTCCCATGATAGGCCTTGACCACTGGGTTCACGTCAGCCTGTTGAATTGCCCCCGAGTCGGCGCCGACGGGCAATCTCAGGCACGTGGCAGTCGGTCGATCTTGGACACAACTTGGGTTAGATCTCGGACACAAGCCCTGTCATAAATGCCTTTTTCGAGTTCGACCCATTGGCGCCTCTAAGCCCAATATAAATATGGCGGACAGCTCCTCAAACCCTTAGTGCTCCATTCAATTTGAATGATTTTTGTTTATAATAACATTGCCATTTTGTCACTTAGCTAACCGGTTTGCTACACATAGCCCGTCTCGGTTCATTATATGATTTTTGTAAGACACGGAATATCAACAAATGTCATTGTCCAGGTTGTTGAAATTTCAGAGTCTTTCTCACTCTTGTTCTCTAGTTCTACTTAAACCCCCCTCACTTTCTTCCTCTTTCTCATCATCATCATCATCATCATCTACGCTCCCTTTTGTCAGAGCATCATTCACCACCAAAGCTTCTTCGTCCTCATCGTCATCATCATCATCATCATCATCATCATCATCATCTGTAACAGAAATGGTTAAAGCTATCAGAGTTCACGAACTCGGTGATCCTCAGGTAATCTCTCTTCATCTCATGATTCTCCCTTGCACGTGACTTTAATTGAGGTAACTCTTACATTATATGCAGGTTATGAAGTGGGAAGATGTGGAAATTGGAGAACCAAAAGAAGGGGAGGTTCGTGTAAAGAACAAAGCAATTGGTGTTAATTTCATTGATGTTTACTTTCGCAAAGGGGTTTATAAAGCCCCTTCCTCACCCTTCACTCCTGGTTAGTTTAATTTCACTCATTCTTTTTTAATTATTCTCCCCAAAAAAATTATGTTTTTTTGGGTCGACACAGCCCTTCAATTTCACTAATCATTTGTAGTTGACAACTTTCACGGTGGAAATTCACACTTTTTTTTTGTACAAAGTGGCAATTCACACTTAATTCACCATGAATGTGTTGTATTATGGAAGTCAACTTTGTTCTTCACTATTGTCTATCTTTACTTACACTCTGGCATAAAATTTTGAATAAATGACTCTGGCCTAAACCTTTTATGCCGCAATGAATGTGATTGAAGGCGCATCGGCTACAATTGATTGATCGTGTTTTGAATCGCGACATCATGGTTTCTGATGTCGCCCTCAACCTCAACACGATTGCGGCAGCTGCAATTGATCATGTTTTGGACCGCGACATCATGGTTTTTGATGTTGCCCACAACGTGATTGGGCCGCATCAGCTGCAACTAACTGTGTTTTAGATCGCGACATCATGGTTTTTGATGTTGTCGTCAACGCGATTTTGGCAGCTTTAACTGCAACCCACCATGTTTTGGATTGCGACATCTTGGTTTTTGTTGTCGCCATTAACACGATTGAGGCAGTATCAGTTGCTATTGATTATGTGCCCACATTTACATATAATGATTGATTTGAGTTCTTCTGTGTAGATTGAGATATATTATATACTTTAGACAGAAAAGTAAGCAATAATGGTGAGAAACTTAAGGAAGATGAATTTAATACCCTTGATTTTAAAAATAAGTAAGAGCTACCTTTGTTTGAAGCACTAAATGCTTTTGTATGAAGTCATTAGCTGTTGTTTTGTCCTTCTATCTGGCCTACTTTGAGCTAAACAAAACAACTATTTTGTCCCCCTTTGGTTTAGCTTTTAGTTTGTCGGAAGTTCTCATTCTAAATAAATTTATTGTTCTTCTGCTTGCAAACAATTCCTTAGAAGTTTGTAGGGTGTTTATGAAGAAGTTAAATGAGAGAGCTTTTGAAAAAGTTGAGAGGCACAAAGTAATTCCTTCTTATTTGGAAGACTGTTGTTTAAAAAGCTCATTGTTATTATAAGTTTCTTTGAATATTTTAACAAGTTTATCGAATCTGCCTCTTCGTATACAATTGATAATCATATGCATTGATGATGAATTTCTTAACCATTCATTGGAATGTAAGTCCACATCCAAGCCCAAGGTATCATGTTAATGTATTGAGTTATTTCCCCCTTTTAATGTGGCAGGTATGGAGGCTGTTGGGATTGTGACCGCTGTGGGTTCTGGACCCACTGGCATACAGGTCGGAGATCTTGTAGGTTATGCGGGGCAACCAATGGGCTCATATGCTGAAGAGCAGATTCTTCCTGCAAATAAAGTAGTCCGTATCCCTTCCTCCATTGACCCTGCAGTTGCAGCTTCCATCTTGCTGAAGGGAATGACAGCTCAATTTTTGGTCCGTCGCTGTTTCAAGGTAGGTTTCTATAATGCATAATCATCATATTTGAAGGAAGCCCTTTTGCTTTTACTTTGGTTAGCATACCAATCTACTTTGTTTTTAGTATCTTTGTTAGTCTTTTTACTCTTTGCTTTGCAGGTTGAACCTGGTCACACAGTGCTTGTCCATGCAGCAGCTGGTGGAGTTGGTTCCCTTTTGTGCCAGTGGGCAAATGCTCTTGGTGCAACTGTCATAGGAACTGTATCCAATAAAGAGAAAGCGACTCAAGCCAAGGAGGATGGCTGCCATCATGTTATCATAAATAAAGAAGAGGATTTTGTGGCCCGCGTCAATGAAATTACATCAGGCAATGGAGTTGAAGTAGTCTATGATTCTGTGGGAAAGGATACCTTTGAGGTAGTACTTATTCTATGCTATACTAAAGCCAAATGAAATTTCGAAGTCTGATGGTTGGGTACTTGAATGGAAAAGTAAAATTATTAATACTGTCTTGCATTGCAGTCTATAACAAAGTTGCTTACTTCTCTGATTCTGTTCTATTATGATATTTGAGTATCTAGAAATGAAATTAGGTTAGTAGTTAAGCTGATCATATGCTGTTCATCCTTTAAAACAAAATGTCATATGTTGCATATATGTTGTTCTTTAATTAGTTAGCTAACACCAACAAACACCAACTAGATAAGGTACAGAACTCTACATGCTAATCTACATATGAACTTAGATAGTATTGAAGAACTATAACTGTTTTTAAATTTAGAAATCAATTCATATTGCTCACACATTTCGTATCTGAGTTTTTATGACACAATGATGTGAAAGTAGATATTTGTCACAAGAGTAAAGACTAGTTACAATACTTAATACTAATGGGTAAACCCAGAGGGAAAATTTGACAGGATACACACATTTTAATCAATAGATTGGGGCTCTAAGTTCAAGCATTATTGTCAGATTAATAAAATATAGAAGAAACTTAGCAGCTTACTTCATTAATGATGACCAAGCTGATTTTAAGCTTGGTTTGTTAGGATTTTTACTTCAGTTTTAAAAAACAAGTTTTGGCTTACTATATGCCACTGATATTACTTTAATCTCTTCAAAATTTAAAACCATTGTATGGAGAAAAAAAAAACACTGAAGTATTCTATGATATGTCCAGGGATCTTTGGCATGCTTGAAGCTTCGAGGCTACATGGTCAGTTTTGGGCAGTCATCTGGCTCACCTGATCCAATTCCATTGTCTTCCCTGGCTGCAAAATCGCTGTTCTTGACTAGGCCTACCCTATTTCAATATGTTGTCACTCGGGATGAGCTATTGGAGGCTGCTGGAGAGTTGTTTGCCAATGTTGCTTCCGGTGTCTTGAAGGTGCGAGTTAATCATACTTACCCATTGTCTGAGGCTGCAAAAGCACATGAAGACCTGGAGAATCGCAAGACTTCTGGATCTGTTGTGTTGATACCCTAAGGCTATGAGTTGTGTCCTTGTTTGATACCTCTTGAAAGGAACTATTTTATTCTCCTGCGTCTTTGTACTTAAATAATGATCTTTCTTTTACCAATAATTCAAACATATGGCTTTATTTTTGTTTAAGTAGTACTCTGCTCACATTATCTTATTTCATATTTTATGACTTTATTTTTTGGGTATCTTTGAACCATGAAATCCAGAGGTCTGCTTTTATTTTGTTTTTCAAGAGCGTAAGAGCAGTATATTGCATATACTGCAGTTGCAACAAAGAAAGATGGCAGAGGAAACTAACTAACTAGCAAGCAATATCGAAATGGATAAAACTACAGTAAGCATATGAGCTTTAAAAGCAATCAGGTAGCTAGATCAACTAGCTTCCACTGAACTCAAAATTCTTAGTGAAAAATCTTAGTTTCGTGCAATAAGCCTCTAGCGTTGCACGCTCATAGGATATTGTCGACATAAAACACCAAAAAGAAAAATTTACTCTCACTGAACTTTTGGTATACACAATCATCAACTGCATTAGTCTCGAAATCATAAGAGGTAGTAACCTGATGAATTTTGTAAAACCACTGACGGGGGAAGCCTATTTAAGGCCATAAATGGATTTCTTATGTTTGCATACCATAGACTTTGGATCGCCTGAAAACGAAGTTTTCTGGTTGCACCATATAATTTTTTATAAGCGTTGCACCATATAAATTGTTTCCTCAAAGTTCCCATTTAGAAACGCAGTCTTCACATCCATCTGATGTAGCTCTAAATCAAAATGAGCGACTAGTGCCATAATAATCCTTAGAGAGTCTTTCGAAGAAGCTGAAGAGAAAGTCTCTTTGTAATCAATGTCTTCTTTTTATGTGAAGCCTTTGGTGACAAGACGAGTCATTAACCTTTCAATGTTTCCCTTGAAATTCCTTAGTTTTAAATATCCATTTGCAACCAATGGATTTATAACCTTCAAGTAACTTGACAAGAACCCAAACGTCATTGTTAGCCATTGATTTCATATCACCTCTAAGGGCATCAATCCCCTTAAGAGAGTTAGAACTTTTCATAGTCGTACTAAAGTTGATTGGATCTTCATCAGTCAAGCCAATACCTTCCTCGTGTTCTTGAAGAAACACGACATAATCATTTGAAATTGCAAATCTCCTCTCTCTAGTGGATCTTCTTAATGGCACCTCTTGAGGTTGTTGAGTTCGAATTTCTTGTGGTGTTTGAGGAGGAAACTCAGTGTTGTCTTCATTTTGAGCAATGTTAGGAATAACATCCACATTTATTTCTAGATCTCTTGCTTCAACAATGAGAGGTACTAAGACTTGACCATTGTCAGTAACCGTGTTTTCCATAATGTACTCCCCTACGTTTCCTTTACTGTTATACTTCATAGAGGCGACTTTGGCCAAATGGCTACTTATCTTAGCTTTATCACTTTTTTCAAATGATTTCTCTATTTATTCCAGAAACTTCTTGGCATTCTCATCCTCAGTAGTAGAGCCCTGAAAAACTTCTGTACTTTATTTCTTGATGATCATGAGACACATTCGGTTGGACCTATCCTATTTCTCAATTTTGAGCTCATGAGAGTTCTCCGGAGTGGGAATAGGTCGTTCCTCCCTTAGTTCTTGGTCCAAGTCCATCCATCTGAGAACGATCTCAACGAATTCCTTCCAGAACTTGAAGTTCATCCCATTTAGCATAGGGATTTGGTTAATTTGAGTAGTAATGTTTGGAGTGCTAGCAACAACAACTAAAATAAGAGAACAAGTAAACATACGATCAACATTAGTGGGCACATCAGATTATAAGTGATTATTAGGCATGCACAAATAGCTTTAATTCTAAATTAAAAGACGCAAACAAGATATTAAGTGCACTATTAGTCCCCCAATCTTTGGATTGTGAAGACTAAGTGCAAACAGTACTCTTAACGCAATTATCAAACATTGGCCAAAAGTCCTGTCAAACAATGGTTGCCTTTGGACATCCCAATTGCTCCCATGAATAAACAACCTTATAATCACAACACATATACCATCACATGCGTGTTATTATTCGCCAAAGTTGCGTCTTCCTTTTCCTTTGGGCTGACAAAAAAAACTAATATAAATATTCCTTTTTCTAACTATCGTTTTGTGGTGCATCCTTGAAACATTATAGACTCTTGACTCTTCCACCAATTTTTCTCTTTAGTAAACAATAAAAAAAATATTCTTCCACCAACGTTGTACACATTGATCAGAATGAAGTAGGAACTATCACATTTCAACTTTACAGGCTGAAATGCAAAGAACTTACGACGAAAGATTGCATATTGAAATAAGAGAAATATTACCACGCTAAGAATGGAAAACAATATCTATCATGTAAATAAATAGCTTGTCCTCCATATTAACAATTTGCCACTTATGGTACAAAGCAAAATCTTGGTGATTTACAATTCACCACGCTAGCTATGAATGAGCTCATTAATTAGGGCACATTATTTTTTCTAATCTCATCGGTACAAAAAATGATTAAAAAAAGGATGTATCTGGATATAAAAATTTAGCCCCATGAAATGTAATGAAATTCATAAATATGTAGCAAATGCTCAATTATACAAATCCCTTGTAAAAAGGGAAGAATGTGAGAAACTATATGAGAGCTTGTATGCCTTGTTGATACATGTCTCTTAGTCTCCACATTAGGTAAATAGCATCCTCTCCATGATCTTCTTTGTCCATTTGTTGCAAAGCCCAGCGATAAAATACAGTGTGGATTGTATCCTAGTTTTGGAAAAAACAAATAATCATTTGTTAAATCAAACATGTAAAGTTAGTCTGAGATAACAACTTAGTGGTAAAAAGAAGTATTGTGTGGACAGTTAGGGTTTGAAGCCACAACATTCCACTTTTTTCCCCTTCCCATACCCCCCCTGACCGTTTGTACAGAAGGATAAACAAAACATGTAAGGTTACAATCACTTCGTGAAACAGGTATTTACATAATTGCCCCCTTATTAAGTTACACGTTAAGTTGTATATTGACGGCATGAGAATTTACAAATCGAATGACCACAAAACTGCTGTAATCAAGAAAAACCATGATAACAAATCAAAGCTAAAACCCTAAAAATATCGAAAAGTAAATCGAGGTTTACCAGTTCTGATTTTCACACTGTAAACTTCAAAATATTAACAGTTAAAAAAAACAGAATTTACCTTTCCTCCTTCTGTGATTGCACCATTCCTATCACGTACACAGTGGATTTGCTGTGTTTGAAACTGAAAATTCAACGATTTAAACCATTATTACAAGTTTTCATTTCTACTGCAATCATAATAATAAATTTTGTAGATTAGCAATGAACTTCTTGAATCTCTATATTTTACAATACCCCTATGATAATAACTGGGGACGACTCCAACATCTTGGTCTCTATTACATCCACATCAGATACATGCAGGATCTGCATAGAAAATCAATATTTAAAATGAAATTAGACATTATAGTAGTTACATTACATACCACTGTCCAAGCACCATAATCAAGCATTGATTGTCGAAAAAGTTGTTCAAGAAAACATGCAGTTGGACAGGCTTAAAATTTTTAAAATCTTCATGAGAAGTATTTAACATAGAATTGCATCATTTGAGTTAAACTAGCTGACCTTAGAAATCTGCCTAACATATTTCATTATAACAAGTAAATTTCGAAGAGATAAAGGAGAAAATTGTTGGAAAACAAGTACAACTTGTAGAGTATAATGTAAAATACATTGGTAGACTAATTGCAGTACAAGATGGACAATATTTACAATAATCTAAATATGCTTAGAGCAATCCTGCTTTTACCTTTACTCCCATCTATCCACACTATTTTCAGCAAAACTTAATAGATAAGTACATTATTTGTGCACATGGAAGCCATGTTACTTATTATATATCTAGTATTCGAGTTCATCCTGATTTGAATTCTTTCTAGCAAAAAAGACATTAAATTTTAAGTTATTTCATTCCATGTTCTTTTTCCTCTTTCCTATTAGTTCCCAAAGTATATGAAAATTATAAATAATTCTTAAAGTTCGTGAAATCCATCTAGTTAGTCCCAAAAGCCTTATAAGGAGTCCCTTACAGCGACCAATGATACGGGGACTACTGGTAAAACTTTAGGAGTTAATGAGACGGATTTCACAAACTTCGGGAATTACTTATTATTTTCATATAGTTTAGGGATTAGGTAAGAGAGATAGTATTAGTTTAAGTACTAAATTGAGGGGTTACTCTTTAATATTCAGCATGTGTGTGACATGGTAGTATTAAGCATCAGCCTCACTATGAGCGGCGTCAAAAAAAGTATCAGGTTCATCTTCAAAACAAAATGTAGTTGAACAGAGAGTACAGATAAAAATTAACAAAATTTACAGTCGCAGTCTCACCTTGTTATCAAAGAAGATACCATGACTTTGGTAAGCACTATGCTCTGCTTTACAACGTTCAATCAGCTGAGGGCTGCAGTACTTCTTCAGTGTTTCAATATCTGCCTGCATGTATATTTAAAAACTAATTCATAAATAATAGATCCACCTGCTGGACAAAGCAAAGATTTATATTTTGTTTAAAGAGGAACACTTCTACAATTACAAAAAGAAAACATTTCCAGCAGGCTGGCTTAAGTTCAGAAATAACCTTGACGTAAGCATTAAGCACTGGTTTTATTGCCTCCTGCACTTCCACCACAAATTCTGGTAAGGAAAATTGACTGCCTTGTGTGATCAAAAATAGATGTTAGCAAGTAAAATGATAATAAAACGCTAGGAATAAGACAAAAAAGGAATAGAACTCCTACGGATCCCGTTGACGTATTTCCTTGTATGAAATTGCAGAATCTGTCTCTTGAAACATGGTATCATTGATACTGTAAAAGAAGTGCGATTAATCAGTGCTTTAATTTACATCATATATTACAAATATTTAGACTACAACCAGACAAATATTACACCATACGTATTTACAATAACCAATCACTTGGTAGTTCTAAGAACAGGAGAAACTAAGAGACATACTCCTGTATTTTGTGAATAATGGGGCTGTCACTTGTCTCATATATTTCCCGCAAGTCCTCTACAATCTGTCAATTTGTTATTAGACATGTAAAATGTAAAATACTGCATTTATAGAAATTGTAGGTTGAAAAAAATTAGTATAGTAGAATAAAAACCTCAGGAGTAGAACATACCTCCTGACTCTTTGTCTTCACTGGGTCGCCATACTTAATGAATTTCCGGGATACGGGATGGCTTTTCACCTAAATGAAAACGTAGAGAAGATATTTCAATGGAAAAATTTTGTACCCAATCCAATTACCAAAGAATTGTAACTTGGTTACCTTTTCCCTGAAATCATCAAACGTTTTACCCCACCACGATTTTTTGGAGGGAGTAACAACAAGATCAGTTCTTGCACTTGTTTCACCACTAGGAGTGACAGGAGCACGCTGTCTCTTAGTTGGGTTACTACTTAACTCCTCTTTTATTATGTCATAACCTTTCTTGGTTATGTTTACCAATTTCGCATCCTTTAATTTTTGGAAGGAAGCAGAAACATTTGGAGACGAAAAGGTCGACTTAAATTTGCCGAATAATGACTCTGCAGTATCACTAGATGCAGATTGCTGGTTCTTCTCTTCATCAGTTGACGTCTGACTTCCTTGCTTTGCATCAGCATCCTGTTTTGTTGAAGAATCGGCTGTTCCTGAAGAATCCTGCTTTCCTATCCCAAAAGTTCCTTTTACCTAATTTAAATGAGTAATATCAGTAAGCCATCAATTGTAGATCACATTTAATGGAGGATTTGTAAATCATACCTCCTCAGTTGCAGCTGAAATTTTCTCTTTAACACTGTGAGAAACCTGGAAAAAGAATAATTACTAATCAAATTCCAAGAAACAAATCAGCTTATTCACATTAGATATGGGGATGCCGCATTCCCAACCAAAAGTTCAACAACAAGGCAATATAGAAGAATCAAAAGCTTCAGCTACACAAATAAACAAGGAAAGAACAACATAAATAAAAAACAATCCGAGGTATACAGATCTTAACACCCCAAAAAAAATCATAATAATCCACTAAAATTTGCATCTAGATCAGTGTAAGGTCGTGCTAGAATTTCCTACAATTTAATTTCCTACAATTTACATATGCAATGCAATGGCTTTGCACTCTAGTTGTGCTTGGTTGTATACCAGAGTTGTTATCTAGCATTTTTCCAACACTGAAATGCATCAGAGGTGTGTTTTGCCCACAATCTAATGACTAGCTCTATCAATCAGTACCACCGACACATGTGTCGTGTCGGACATTGACACTTCAATTACTTTCATTTTCTCAAATTATTATTAGTGTTTATGCGTCTGTGTCATGCCGTGTCCAGTGTTGGTGCTTCATAGTATCACTAATTTTTATGATAACCTTTGATTTGATTTTACCTTCTTTGCCGCAGCTTCAGCTTCTGTCCATACTCCATCAACCTGTTTGTACAGCTGCTCAGTTTTCTGCTTTGTTCTGCATTCGCCAGTTAACCATCTCAGGCACTCCTTTTAAGAGTCGAGCTTGCCTTGACATACAATGGTATGTCTCAGCCTTTTAATCAAGAACTTCAAAATTATAATATTGCATTATGGTCACCACGAAACAAAACTTACTTTACTTTCAGATCTTCTTTCACCCCTTTCAGTTCCTCTGCTTTTTCCTTCAGCTCCTTCACAGACTGTTGGAATTCTGGGTTTCTACAACCACAGTGAAATCCATAAGTGGGAGGGAAAACCACAGACAGAATCAAAATAAAGCCATGGCATGAATAAATAGGCACTTGAAGCTCGAGTTTTGTTATGTCCACCTTGGCCACATAACCCAATTAAAAGGTTTCCTTGAATACAGGTAACACCCCTATTGTCCTAATATACACTAAACGGAAACAAATAGAACAAATTGAGTAATAAGATTAATACATATAATAAAATTAGGTGAACAGTATCATTGCTTGCTTATTCTGTTTAATTATAATCCAAGTACAGAATATATCCAGTATATATTTTTATTTCTCTTCAATACCAGGAATGCACCGTGGGGTTGTGACAACTGTGAGAATGTAAGGTGAGATCATAAAAGACTTTCTAGTTTGCTGGTTCAGATTTAAGTCAGATGTCTTGGTTGGTTCAATTTAATTTTAATGTTTCCAAATTACTAGATTATGACAAAAACACTACAATGATGTATATGATCTGGCACAACTTAAAATGGTAGTGAATTATGTGAAAACAAAATTAATATATTACTCTAGTTCTTAGAATTACCAACACTAGAACTAGCCACCAGTAGAGTGCTGCATAGAAAGTGCATTTTAGCATATTGACTGTAAGCAAAAGCATATAATATAAATTGTTCATAGTTTGCAACAGCAACATGAAAATTTGTTAGGAAAATTAATACCGACTAGAAGACAGTGATACATAAATCTCATTGGCGACTACTTCAAAACGTGGAAACTTGCCTAAGATCCACAAGCTAAGTGAAGTCTAGTAAAATCACATGTTCATTATCGATGTCTCAAGAATTTCCAATATTCTACTTTCAATTGACCTCTAATTACTTGTGAACAAGTTATAGCTCCATTTAATTCACTCAATACACCTTTTATGTCATATATAAGGGAAGGATTCATTGTACCGAACTTCACGGACATGTTATTTGGACTTATGTACCGGTATAAGCATTTGTAACTTGTAAGAGTGTTTAGAATAGCTTATGGAAACAACTCATGCATATCTGTAAACTTTTTTTAGCTTATTTCAATAAACTCTTCCAGATGGCTTATGAAAATAGCTTATATGAAAACAAACTAGCTAAATTTTCTCTGATTACAATAATAGCTTATACATAGGGGCTTTAATGATAGGCGTTTATCACACAAACACTTAATTAAGCTATGGAAAATGCTTTTGAGTACGAGTAAGAAAAGTAAGAACGGTGTTTTTATTTTCATTAACTTCACGCCACCGACTCCGTGTTGGGTTATACAAGCTATTTCGTACATTTTCGTTTCGTACGAGATAACGAAATAGAACTGCTGTTAAGCTATTTACCCAAAAGGCCGTTTGGCTAATATATTTCGAGAAACTTTACAAATGTCAAATACTCATTAAAACATTTAGTGTCCAAAATTACATGGGTTAATAAGAACATTTAATCTCTTAACCAAACTCCTACAATTTACCAACCTTGCTGTTAGAACTTGCAGTATATGACCTAAGTTCATAACAATGAATGCTTCAAAAAAACAATGAATAAACATTCAATTTAGTCTCTAAACTAATACTCCATTTCCTACTTAGTCCAAGTATATGAAAAATGCTAAGTTGGTGAAATCCATCTATTCTCAGTTATCAGTGTAATTTCATAACTATGAACAATCAAATTAAAAATTTATGAGAAAGATAGATAGAGAGAGAGGGTGCAAGTACAATACCTAGTAGCTTCACCTTTAACCTTCTTAGAAAACTCATTGAAGACACTAAACCTACGGCTATCCGCCGTAACCAAAGCCAAGCTCGCCCTACCACCCTGCCATTCGCATAACAATAAATAAATAATCAAAAAAAATAAAAAAATAGAAATTTAAGACGATAAAAGGAAAATGAAAGGGGGGAAAAGAGATGAACTTGGTAGTGAGGAAGAAAAAGAGATCGCTTTGACAGTAGCAAATCACGCATCAGCTTTCTCGACGCCATTTCGAATTCAATTCAATAAAATAATTTCTCTTTCTCTCTCTCTAATTTTCTTGTGGTTTTGTAAGGTGTAAGTTGCAGCAGAGCTTGGGGAAGAAGAAATAAAGGAAGAAGAGCTGGCTTCAAACCAAACACAGCTGCGAATTTTCTTTGATTCCACTACTATTACGACATGTTGTTGTCGTCGTTTTTCCTTTTTTATTTTGGGCTAGGGTTCTTCTCAAAACCCATACTCACGGCCCATTTTTATATCAATTTAATAATTTTATCTCTTTCATTGTATAATTACATAAAATTTTCATCAATATCATAACCAATTTGTTCGTATAAATAAATTTTGGGATTTAAATTGCAATGAGGATGTAATTTCAAAGAATAAATTTTGGTGAAAATATTGTTTCAGAGTTTATGTAGCAGAGGGAATCACGACTCTTCTGTTCAGAACTATTACGTTATTTAAGCTAATTAAGTGTTAAAAATTCGGAAATAATAATATTTAATATGATAATTGATTGTCTGATATGGTTGATGGTTGATTTGACGATCGTATGTGATGAAAATGTCTGATATACAGGTTGTGATTGTTGTGGTTGATGTACTGATAAGCTTTACGCTTAGTCATAAATGATGCTTCTTTTATTAAAAGGAATATTTTTTGACTTTGATGAGTACCTGTATTCAAATCAGTGGGTATAGTAACTGAGATCTGAATATAGATGGTATCAATGGGTAATTTGTATGAGATGATAAGGAGCGTGAGGTCAAAAATACTGAGATAAAAACACTGAGATGATAGGTCATAAGCAATGGATGCACCGTGACATAGCATGGATAATGTAACTCAACTTGATGGGGAAGGATACACTAATGATAAATGTAAATTTCAAGGGTTGGGGTGAACTGATGATTTGGTTGGTCTATGTTCAGAACTATGTTATTTAATCTCAGAGTTAAAAGTTCGGAAAGAATAATATTCAATATGATAATTGGTTGTTTGATATGCTCGATGGTTGATGGTTGATTTGACGATTGTATGTGATGAAAATGTCTGATATACAGGTTGTGGTTGTTGTGGTTGATGTATTGATAAGCTTTACGTTTAATCATAAATGATGCTTCTTTTATTATAAGGAATATTTTTTGACTTTGATGAGTACCTATATTCGAATCAGTGGGTATAATAACCGAGATCTGAATATAAGTGGTACAAAGGGTAATTTGTATGAGATGAAAGGGAGCACGAGATCAGAAATACTGAGATGATAGGACATAAGCAATGGATGCACCATGACATAGCATGGATAATATAACCTCGACTTGATGGGCAAGGATACGCTGATGATAAATGTAAATTTCAAGGGTTGAGGTGAATTAATGATTTGGTTGGTCTAGGCCTAAGGTAAGACTAGTCTTGGTGATCTCTCAGCCTGGTAAAAGACAACATTCTAGGCGTAGTTTAAGGAAGTGATCACTAGCTAGCACAATGCAACTCTCGCAAGAATTACGGATGCACTAATGGTTTCATGATCTATCTAACCTAGAGGGACGAGTGATAACTCTATTTTATATAGAGTTATATACGCATCTAAAACTTAAATAATTGTTTAGAATCAAGTACAATATGTGTTAAATACAGTAGTATGAATAAAATAAACAACATTTAAGGTTTATACTCATGACTTAGCATTTTGTATATATATATTGGTATGTTTGATGTGTTTGTTTAGTGTACCTGCAGTTGATGCATCTGCACCGGAAAACAAGCAGTGCATCTGCACTAGATGCAGCTGCACCAGATTACCACAATGCAACCAGATTTAGTGCATCTGCACCAAAGACAGAATTACTCCACAATGGAAGCAGCTCAATTCATACCATGGCATAAATATCTCTATAACATCATGCTTAGTCACATGGAGGCACATGGCAACTTGCAAAAGGAGGCACCTACCATATAAAGACCATCATGAAGATCCTTTCACATGGGACACTTGACCATCCATAAGTGGACCTCTCTTTAAAGTTGAGTGGTTGACTCAATTGGCTTTATCAAGTTCTGAAAAGTAACCATGGTTAACTCCTCAAAGTTAACTTAATCTCCAAGCAAACCCTCACTTGAAGGAAAGCTTAAAGCCTATATAAAGACCTTCATTCTTCACTTGAAAATCACTCATATCTCATTTTCACTTCTTAGAGATCACTTTAGAGAGTACTTTTATTTCATTTTCTTTATAGTTTAAATTAGTTGTTAGTTTGTAAGAAGATAAGGAAGGAATTGACGACTTCTCCCTTCACTTCTTCATAGAGTTAGCTAGTGCAAGGAATCAGTGCATCTGCACTGCTTGGCAAACTTATGCAAGAGTTCTTCAATTGGTGTAATCTCTACCCTATTGTTTTCTCTTGTAATTTCCTTTACTTCAACATGTTTTATTTCATCTTTATTTGCCTTGCAATGCGTATTATGAGCTAAACTTCTTTAGTTGAGATGTTCTAACCTTATAATGATCTTTTGAGCAAGTTATTTGTTTTTAAGGGGTGTATGCATTTTAGTTTTTGTGTTATACTACATCCATCTTATTTTAAGGTTAATCACTTAGAATAAGTAGAGTTATATTCATAGACATGGTTTATAACTAGAAATCAAGAACTAATAAGGGTGAGTGTTTAATAAAGCCTTTGTTAACTTGTTTAATAAAGAAAGTTTGTTAATTCCATGTTAAGTCCTAAACATAGGATAACATAGTCCTTAGGGTGATATAGTGGGTACTTCAAAGGCAGAAGTAAACTTATTTAGCATGCCTAGACATAGGAAGCTTGTAACGAAACTCTGAAGAAAGTAGCTGAAAGGCACATACTGATACAGCTGCATTCAGTGCATCTGCACCACTTAAAAGCACATAACTCTTGAAAGTGATTTATTTGGTGAAGACATCTCCACTATCATTCTCAACTGATTTCCTTTACATTTTCTTGCATACTTACATTCTGTTTTATTTTCAACTCCATCCAAAACTGTGAGTAGTGTAGCTGCACTAATTTATATCCTCTTAAGCATACAAGAGTTAATCCAATCCCTGTGTGTATGATCTTATTATACTACTTGTTTGTGACTGTGTATACTTGCACACTTTTCCATACACCAACGAGCGAAACTTATCGATTGCTATGTTAGATGAAATAAGGTTGATTGAATGTTTATATATTGAACTTCTTAACATTACTCTAATATCCCTACTTTATGGCGTTTAGAAAACTTTTTCCTATACCTCTTATGTCCTTCCATACTACTCTTTGTGCTGGAAGCAAACAATAAATCCAGGCCACTGGGTTTGTCCGCAAGGAGATTATTATGGCTATCGATGGAAGTTTTCTTCCCAATCATGATAAACGCCAAGTATTTATTTAAACACTCATTTTACCTTTGTGTGCGTAGGTCAAGCCGTTGTTCTTTATTTGTTAAAGGTTACGACACCATATCATAATTTGATATTCATATGTAATGGTTATTATTTTATTTTTGTGTATAATAATTTCTGTATTGAAAGTTCTTTATTTCATGTATTCTATCATGTTATCATGATTAGGTTAATTATATAGGATCATTGTCAATTGGCACGTATTGGTGTTATAGTTGTTCCCATGATCACTCTCTAACCAGAATTGTATGGAAGCCTTGAGTTTCAAGATAATGGGAGCGATAACTGATTGTAAAGAATGATTGCAATAAAGTGCCCTATGGGGAGCTAGAACTTAATTTGGTATTGTTACACCCTAATTTGGTCGCTCTGTTACGGACATTTTTATGTTTACTAGTTTGTGTGTCGTAAGTCTCGGGTCCTATTATTGTGAATTAGTCTTTGGGCTCGTTTAGATACTATCTCGTCTGATTGGAACTACGCTTTATTTAATTGGGCCTATGATCACGTGGTTAGGCCTGTCCAATAATTTGGGCCTATGCTTATGCAATTTGGATTTATGTTGGTGTGGTTGGGCTTATGTAAATAACTTGTTCTTATTGAGCCTAATTTAAGTAGATGTGTTGTTATTGGGCCTTAGTTTTGTACTTTATTCAGTTGGCCTTAGTTTTGTACTTTATTCAGTTGGGCTTGGTTTTAGTTTCTTTTCATTATTGGGTATGGTCCAACTTAGTTTTTGTTTATTTAGTCGAAAGAAAAAACATAAAAATAAAAATAAATTACAAAGTTACAAAAATATATAAATAAAAATAAAATAGTTTACAAAAAAAACGAAAATAAATATTAAAATAAAAAAATTAATTTACAATATTACAGAAAAAATTGCAAAAATAACCAAAAATTACAAAAAAAATG
The DNA here is from genome assembly GCA_963573325.1 of Astragalus glycyphyllos. Lineage (NCBI taxonomy): Eukaryota > Viridiplantae > Streptophyta > Magnoliopsida > Fabales > Fabaceae > Astragalus > Astragalus glycyphyllos. The sequence continues at coordinate 34,979,682 of OY754310.1, read as the reverse complement.
CAAAAAAAGACTAGATACAGCTGCGCCTCTTCCTTCCTATAGCTGGCAAAACGGGCTACCTAGCCGGTACCAAGCCGGCCCACATCGGGATCAGGCCTTTATGGTCTGGGCCAAAAAGCTCAGGTTGAAATTTGGGCTCAACTTTTACGACCCAAGCCCTATGCGGACTATGGGCTTTCGGGCTAACCCGCATGATGCGTGATTTTTTAGCAATGTCGTACTGTAACTATAAAAAGGCCGAATACATTTCAATTTTCAAGTACCACATTATGGAAAAAGGCATATTTCAATTCAAATAATGCCTACTGTAAGTTCAAAAAAAGACATTCAAAACTGATTTTATTTATATTCAATAAAACATTGATTTTATTTGGATTTTAAACCCAATTCCCGTTCGAGGATACACAAAGTTCATGCAATTGAACAAAACTTTTTTTTAAATGCCAATGTTGCATTACATAACAGATGAGCCAAACTTGCAATTCCCCCATGGTAAGTGGTGCAAGCATTAAATATATGTTCTTTATATATGGAGAACATTTAACTAAATCAATCATAATTTTTACCGTAACATGAAAAACCCAACCAAACTTATTTATTTTTTATAATTGACATGTAAAAAACCAGGCCACGTACTAATTTTTGGACTTTTGGCAGCCATGTATCCTATTTTTTTAAAAAATTTCGGGCGTAAGGGCTACCCATGGTTCGGGCGGGCTAGCCCGGTACGGGCTCGGTTTTTTTTGGGTAGGGCTAAAAAGCCCGAATGTAAAAATAAGCTCAATTTCTTCGGCCCAAGCCTTATACTTTTGCGGTAGGGCTAAGCAAGTATGCATCTTCCTCCAAACCTAATTTCAATCTGAAACAGGAAACAAAAAATTGATTAGAATTAGTAATTTAATTCTAAAGCCCTATAAATACCCTCAAGATAATCAAACTGAGACAACAATTCTCACACAAAAAATTCTTATTGAAAATTAGGAATAGAAATCCTAAATAAAGAAAAATACAAAAAACTTCTTCAAAAAAAAAACACTGGTTTCTTTGAGTTAAACTTTTTGGAGAAGCTGAGTTTCATCATCAGTAGCAGCATAAAAGAAACCAAATGTAGAGGGAGGCAGTGTCGAAGTTGTTCAAAAGCTGGAATCCAGGTAGGTTCTCGTAGCAAATTTTATCAATTTTTTTGCTTATTTCAAAATACATGTTGAACCTTTTTTCTTTTACCTATTAATAATTCGTGTATACCTCATTAGAAAGAATAGGAAATTAAAAAGGAACTTGTTTTGAGATTAGAGAAGTAAGCCCAATCAGAGCATGTAATTAGAATATAAGAATGAAAATCTGAACCTAAAAAAGGGGGTGAATAAAAAAAAAACGAAAATGGATTCCATGCAAGAGTAGGACCAGTAGTGTAAAGTGGGACAAAATCAGGTTAACGGCTAAAAATTATAAACGAAATTTGGTTATTAGAAAAAGTTTAGGGTTTTAGAGTCCTTAAAAAAATAAATAGGTAGAGAAAAGGATAAGAAAAAAAGAGGAAGGAAATCCGAACTTGAAGCTCCGGTCGTCTTCTCCGATGTTCCCATGTCGTCGCACTTCCCCTCCATCCTCATCGCGAACACAATCACGGTCACCTCCGCGTGCTTCTCTTTGCGCAGCTGCGAGCATCGCCGTCGTCGGTTCAGCGTGAATCCCCTTCCTTTCCCTCACTGTCGCGTCCCTCTCCCTCTTTCCTGTTCTCTCTTTCTTCTCCTCTCTATCTCCACGCGAAAATCTCTCTCTCTCTCTGAATGTGTGTTTGTGCAGCGCAAACGGAGAAGGGACTAGGGTTCCCTTTTAAACCCTATGTTTCCTTATATATCCCTCTCCTTTAACATTTATTTTATTAAAAAAACAAAGTAGTTAAAAAATATACCAGATTCATTTGACACCCCCACTGTTAGTAATACGAACCCTCTGTACAAGCCTTAAATTCGCAAGCCAATGCTCAAGGCCTCAAAACAATCGAAACTGGGCTTTAGCTAATCACACCCCCAATTTTACAACCCATTTCATCCTTTTGTTTTTTTAAAGGTGATTAAGTCGATTGTACAATCGGGTTATCGTTTTAGGACCAATGAGCCGTAAGCATTGGAACACTCCGTGGGGGACACTGTGTCAATAGCCAACAATGATACAAAAAGAGGTGCGCGATAAAAATTAATAAAAGAACTCAATTATTATTTGAGCTTAATTTGCACACACATGTGTGGGCTTTTACAACCACTACCAATCACAATTCATGGAGTGGTTGGTTACTAATTGACTAATTGATGGTTATCAATTGACCAATTTCTCTTTAATGATGTGTCACCATGTGACTAGTAGATAGTGTACAACATGCATACACCTATTGTGTATATAAATTAAATCCTTGTTATTTAATGATAGTAACATTTTTTGTAGAGTTTAATATATACACACAATATGTATATACATATGTTTTACACTATTTACCAATTATAGGTTAACACATCATTAAAAAGAAGTTACTCAATTAGTAACCACCTTCTGTGTCATCCCTACCATGTATTGTGATTAGTGGATAATGTAATAAGTTTTACAAAGAATGTGTATGCTAATTAAACTTTTTTTGTGTGCTAAAAAACCTAATCTAAAAAGTATTAATCCTAAGTTGAGAATGTCATGCATGGTCCTACATATAGTGCATTGTGGATATAGACATGTAGATTATCACAATTTGTTTTTGTGTTATTAGGTGGTTGTGGAATGCTTAGAACCTCAGGGTGTATATAGTTATACGTAATGTGCATTCGTTTGTTTTATATGTGGTGCAGACTAAATACCTTCTACTAATCCACTAATATTATGCATCATAATGTATTTTATGGACCCACCCATCATGTGTGTGTGTATATATAATATTGGAAATTTATTTGGAAATGGGGTGATCATTGTATAAACTCGGTTGCCCATTATAAACTTCTTCCTATTATACCCTTCCCTAACATATTAATGTATCTCACTATTATTTCAGCCTCATGTCTGAATTTCCAGATTCAGTTGCAGGATTTTCTGTTTTATACTGAATATGCACTTAATTCCACCCAATCATCATTAATTGTGAATCTTTAGCTTCATTCCTTTGTGCTCCAGGATGTATAGGGAACACAACATCTCATTGACATGCAGCCTATTTGGTTTTTACATTCTTTTCACTATAAAATGCAAGTATCTTCCTCAACATGCTTACACTTTTCCAATATCATCATTTTGTTCTTCTATTGTACTCCAGAAACAATTAACAATTGGTGTGCATGTCAACAGTTTTGCTTTTCCAGAAACAGATAAGGTACTAGGTTTTATCCTTAATGAACCACCTGTTATGATATGGTCTACGTTTGTCTGGAACCAATTATTGTTCACACTACATGTCCTTATCCTTCTTGCAGGTGAATTAAGGTGGTAGTTCCTTCGGGTTTTTGTTCCCTTTATCATTAGCTCCTACATTGGAGGCTTATTTCGTAGAGCTCGTGCCCAGAATGGTTTGAAACGAAAGAAAATTTGTTGCATCCAGTTCTTATATATATCTCCTTTGTTTGTCTTTACCCTTAGTTGCGTTCTCATTTGTTTAGGATTGTGGTATTATGCCTTTTAGCTTCTCCCGCCAATACTACCATCAAGTCTCCGATCAAGTGGTCTTCCATGATTTAGTTGGTTATGAGGGCAATGTTATCATTAGTAGGTTGGACGGTAGGAGCTTCATCACTAATGGCTTTGCTAGTGCAAAAAAGGCTTTTGGAATCGGTTGTTTAGCACATTTGGAATTGGTTGTTTGGCACATTAGTATACTCCCGATTCTAAAAGAGGAGACCTTTTTGAATCGGTTAAATAACCGATTCAAAAAAGTAACATTTTAAATCGTTTATTTAAACAACCGATTTAAAATATCTTGAAAAACAAGCATTCTGTTCTGGACTGGGCCAGTCGTTAGGCCCAATCCAATAGCAACGATCCAACCCAGCAAGGGAAGGGCCGGCTTCGCTGGGCTCGATCCAACAGCGAATCAACCAGCCCAATAACGAAGTGGTCAGTTCCACTGATACTTGGGCCCCCATCGCAAATGGGCTATCCGACGCCAACGATTCAGACTATTCACTATAAATACCTCCAGTCACCAGATGTCAGGTACGCAATTCATTCACTAGATATTACTGTAGCTCAATATAGCTGACTTGGGCGTCGGAGTGTTCTTGCAGGTACACCCCCCCGCGCGTTCAGGTCCCCTTCAGCCTACAGTATCAGACGATCCGTCCCTTGACCGTCTCCGCAGATCATCTCAAGGTACGGTTCATTGGCGACCACAGTGGGAGATCCTACTATCCCACCAACATTTCAAATGCCTCCAAAGGCAAAAGCAACTCGTGGCAGGCCATAGTCGACGATGGCCTCGATACCAGTCCGTCCACCCCCCGCACTGGGAGGAACGATGACCAACGCTGAGGTCATCGCCCCTGGTTCCCATCCAGGCACGACCCAGCAGGTCAATGTCACCCTTCCGGCAGACTTGGTTCAGGAGCTCAGGGAACAACTTCGAAACCAAAACCGGCAGATCGCCCGACAGAACGACCTCATCACTCAGATGGAAGATCAGGTGACATCCAGACGGGCGAATACTGCACCCGAACTTCATCGTCGGGACGACCTGTCTAGGAGACACCGCTCACCTCCTAGAAGACACCTGGTCCACAGATCTCCACCCCGCCGAAGGGGACGAGGAGGAGGACTAACCCCGCCGATCATCACACCCTCCGCTTCAGATTACACTTACTGGCCGGAGGAATCTTCGCAACAGGAATCCTCGTATGATTCATCCGGATCACGCGGCTCGCCCACTCGATCTCACAACCAATCCTATGAAACGCCTCCACGCCGCCATCTATCGCGTAGTCGCTCTTACGAAACACGCCCGCGTAACCGACCAAGAAACGAACTGGAAGAAGGAAGACCTCGCAGGGGTGCAACGTACACGGGTTTGGGTCCCTTCACCAGACGGATAGACGAGTACCCTATCCCACGCTCGTTACGAAAACCCCCTTTCGGACTCAAAATGTACAACGCCGTGCAAGATCCTGACGCCCATCTGAAGCACTTCGACGTTATGATGCAATATAGGGGGCATCGGGGCTTGTCAAATGCAAGATCTTCCCCTTAACCTTGGAAGGATCAGCCTTGGAGTGGTTCACCGAGCTACGCCCAAACACTATCTCTTCCTGGGAGCAAATGGCCAGAGTGTTTCTTGCGCGTTTCACAACATCAAGAATAAAGCCTAAATCTCAGGATGTCTTGATCGCAATCCGGCAAGGGCCCCATGAATCTCTTCGGAGTTATGTGGAGCGGTTCAATCGGGAGGCAGACCAGGTGAGGAACCTGGACGATAGCCAAAGGTTGTATTTCCTAAGAACAGGACTCCTTCGAGGGAGTAGATTTGAGGTCGAGGTTGGCCTACACATACCAAGCGACTTAGAAACCTTCCTCCGAAGGTCTCAGAGGTTTATGAACTACGAAGAAAAAACAATGGCCATCGAAGCTGCTGAAGCAGGGATGAATAGACAACCTCGCGAAGAGCGCGACCAGAGACAGCGGAGAGACCAGGGGGTCCCGTAGAGAGACCCCAAGATCAGGAAATTCGCCGACCGTACGAAACTTAACACCTCGTACGCATAGATCCTGACAGAATGTGCAAACACAGAACTTAGGGAGATGAGAAGACCGGACCCTCTCGTCCTGAAGGAAGGGCAGCGTCCCTCTAAAAAATACTGTCGCTACCACAAGAGCAACGACCATGATACTAACAATTGCATGGCCCTCAAAGATGACATTGAAAAGTTGATCAGGAAGGGCAAGTTGTCCCATTATGTAAAGAAAGACCAAGCCGACCGGAGAGAAGACACGAAGTTGGTGCGATCACCTAGAAAAGGAAAGGCACCAGCTAACGAGATAGCTAAGATAAGAGAAGAGGATGAGGATGGGGACGATGAAGTCTTGGACACAAGAAAATCCAAGGGAAGAGCCGTTACGATGGTGATAATGGGAGGTCTTCCCACTGATAGGAGGGGAACGAACAAGTCAATGAAGAGAAGATGGAATCAGATCTTGAGCGTTGCATCAACGTCCACCCCAAGGATCCTCACGAAGAGGCCGTCCATCTCATTTGGGGACGAGGACCTCCTTGATGGGACACCCAATCACGAAGTCCCACTAGTCGTGTCTGCAGTCATGGCTAACGTGGATGTCAAGAGGATCCTGGTCGATTAGGGAAGCTCTGCAGATATCATCTTCGAAGACCTCCTGGATGTAGTGAAAATATCAAGAGAAGATTTGAGACCTTACAGGGGAACAGTCCTAACCGGATTCAACGGGACGACCACCACCCCGATCGGGCGCATTGAGTTAATGGTCACTTTCGGGGATGACACCGTGGAGAGACCTTTGTGTAGAACGGTAAGGACGGACTTCATAGTGCTCCCATGTAAGTCAATCTACCAGTGCCTCATCGGCCGTCCAACACTAGCGCGACTAGAAGCAGTCCCATCTACTGTTCATCTCAAAATGAAGTTTTACACTAAAGAATGAGAGATAGCAACAGTTAACGCTGACCTGCTTTCAGCAAAACGAGCATTCTTCCTAAGTCTCAAGGAGCAAGGCGAGCGAGTGAGAAGAGAAATAGAAGATGTAATGAAAGGAGGAGAACAAGTTAATGTGGCCGACCTGGACGCTCGGTACGACCCTGACAGTGAAGTAGAGGAGGGGGACGATCTTCTGACCAGGGAACTCAAGAAAAGGATAAAAAGGCCAGAACCAGATGGAGAATTTATGCATGTACAGTTGGGGGACGACCCGGAAAAGACGATTAGGATAGGGAGCGATCTCCCACTAGCGTGAAAGATCAACTGATACTATGCTTGAAAGAACATGCCGACTTATTTGCGTGGAGCGCAGCACATATACCTGGAATTCCCCCAGAGGTCGCTTGCCACCACTTGGCCGTAGATCCTGAGGCAAGATGGGTTGTTCAGCGACGACGGGTGCAGAAAGAAGAGAAGTCGCAGGCCACAGCCAAGGCAGTTGACGACCTCATCGAAGCAGGATTCATCAAAGAGATCAAGTATACGACCTGGCTGTCCAACGTAGTCCTAGTAAAGAAAGCAAACGGTAAATGGCGGATGTGCGTGGATTACACGGACCTTAACAAAGCATGCCCAAAAGACGCATTCCCAGTGCCCAGCGTGGATAGACTGGTCGACAATGCGAGTGGGTTCCGATTGTTGTCGTTTCTAGATGCATACTCGGGCTACAACCAAATCGCCATGCACCCACCTGATCAAGAAAAAACAGCTTTTATGACAGATAAGGGCAATTACTGTTACCAGGTCATGCCCTTTGGATTGAAAAATGCTGGTGCGACTTACCAACGAATGATGAACAAAGTTTTCCGAGAGCAGATAGGCAAGGTGGTGGAAGTATACTTAGACGACATGATAGTTAAGAGCAGGGAGGATCCAAGACATGTGGAAGACCTGAGAGAAGTGTTTGCAGAAGCTCGAAAAAACTCCCTCAGGTTCAACCCTGAGAAATGCACTTTCGGAGTCAGAGCAGGCAAGTTTTTAGGCTTCTACCTCACAGAGAGGGGAATCGAGGCCAATCCGGACAAATGTAGGGCGGTAACGGAGATGAAGTCGCCCACCACTAAAAAAGAAATACAAAAGCTAAATGGGATGGTGGCCGCTCTCTCGCGTTTCATAGCCAAAGCTGCGAACAAGTCGCTTCCCCTGTTCAAGTTGTTGAAGAAAGAAGTTCAGTTTCATTGGACGCCTGAGTGTGAACAGGCTCTCGATCAGTTGAAGATAGCTCTATTACAACCTCCAATACTAACCACACCAGAGCAAGGAGAAACACTTTAGCTATATCTCTCCATCACTGACGAGGCATTGTCGGCAGTATTGGTACGAGAGGCAGGATCCAACCAAAATCCTGTATACTTTGTCAGCAAAGCGTTCCAGGGGGCAGAGTTAAGATATGAAAAGATTGAGAAGTTGGCGTTGGCGCTTATCGTGGCTGCTCGAAGACTAAGGCTTTATTTTGTGGCTCATCAGGTCGTCCTACGGACTGACCAGCCCATCAGACAAATCTTACACCGACCTGACCTGGCTGGCAGGATGATCATGTGGGCAGTCGAATTGTCAGAATTTGGAATAAAGTATGAGGCAAGATCAGCCATCAAGGATCAAGTGTTGGCCGACTTTGTAGCTGAGATGACTCCCATCCCTGAAAACCCGATGCATCCTCTTTGGATATTGCACGTGGATGGCTCGTCTAACAGCAAGGGCAGTGGGGCAGGTCTAATCTTAGAAAGTGACAAGGGGACGACGATCGAGGTCTCCTTAACATTCTCGTTCTCTACCTCCAACAACCAAGCAGAGTACGAGGCTTGCATTGCCGGACTGCTGCTTGCGATCGAGTTTAACGTCAAACGAGTGGAGTTGTACTCAGATTCTATGCTGGTGGTATCTCAGATCAAAGAGACCTTCACCATAAAGGATGAGGTCTTGCAAAGGTACTTAACTAAAGTAAGAGGCTTATTGGAGCGCTTTGATCACGCAGAAGTCAAGCATGTTCCTAGGACGGAGAACGTTAGAGCAGATGTACTGGCAAAGCTTGCAAGCACAAAGATTCAAGGAAACCATAGGAGCGTAATTCAGAAAGTACTTACACAGCCCAGCGTGCAGTTTAAATAGATAGTTATGGACCCTGATATATGCATGATCGACGTAGACGGGCGTTGGATCGATCCCATCGTTAAATATATCAGGGATGGGGAAGAGCCAGAGGATCCCAAGAAGGCCGCTCTTTTACGCAGGCGAGCGTCCTCCTATTCAATTATCAACGGACAGCTCTATCGAAGGGGATTTTCCATGCCACTTCTGAAGTGTCTTCCCCCCGAGGAAGCCAACTATGTACTTAGAGAAATTCACGAAGGGATCTGCGGAAATCACTTAGGGGGAAGAGCATTGGGAAAGAAGGCGCTCAGGGAAGGATACTATTGGCCTACTATGGATGAGCATGCGAATCTCTTAGTTAAAAAGTGTGACAAGTGCCAAAGACACGCATCTCGCTCCCCCAGTCGAACTGAACAGCATGACTGCGCCATGGCCGTTTGCCTGGTGGTGAATCGACCTCTTGGGTCCCTTCACAGTTGCTGCTGGGCAGCTCAAATATCTTGTGGTAGCAGTGGATTATTTTTCGAAATGGATCGAGGCAGAGCCTTTAGCTACAATAACATCCAAGAATTGCCTTCGATTTTTCAAGAGGAATATCCTGGTCCGTTTCGGAATTCCAAAAGTGGTCGTGTCCGACAATGGCACGCAATTCACAGACAAAAAGTTTCAGGAAGCTTTGATCGAATTTGGGGTGAAGCAGCGCTTCTCTCCAGTTGAACTCCCGCAGACGAATAGACAAGCAGAGGCTGCGAACCGAGTGATCTTGCGTGGCCTCAGAAGGCGATTGGATGAAGCAAAGGGAAGATGGGCTGAAGAACTCCCGTATGTGCTATGGGCGTATCGAACAACCCCACATTCCACCACTGGGGAGTCCCCCTTTAAGATGGTCTACGGGACCGATGCTCTTATCCCGGTCGAGATCGGAGAATTAAGCTGGAGAACGACCAACCCCAAGCCGCCTAGTGAGAACGACCAGGCCATCCGGGAGGAGTTGGACTTAGTAGAAGAGCTCCGCAGCAAGCAGCACTTAGAGAAACTTTAATCAAGCAAGGGATGACCACGAGGCATAATGCCAAGGTCGTCTCCAGGGATTTCAGTGTCGGACAGCTGGTGTTGAGGAGAGCAGATATTGGACAGAGGAACGCAGCCATGGGCAAGCTCGCCCCCAATTGGGAAGGACCCTACCGTGTCATATCCAAAACAGGCAAAGGTGCTTACATGCTGCAGACTATGAATGGTGGACTAACTCCCAAGACGTGGAACGCCATCAACCTTAGGAGATATTACATTTGATTAGTCTTTTTGTATTTCTACCAATGAATTTTGTGTTAAACTATGCGAACAAATAAACGGGCGGGACGCTCTTTTTCCCACAGGGTTTTTTATCGAGGCCCGCCAGTCCGTCAATAAAGACGAGGCATTTTTTATTGATGTGTGCATTGATCTTTTTATTCACGAATGATCTATCACGAGCGAGCCAATGATGGTTCACCCCACTACGCGAGTTAGAATTAAACCGAGTTTGATAACTCCAAGGTGGGGAAAAACACTTAAACGAATTTAAGTAAAACGAAGCGACCGAACGAACAGGCGCATTCCCAAGGGCGAGTTAAATCTGGGTAGGAGCCCGGTAAACTGTCCGCGGGCTAAGATCGATCCCACTCGAACGAAACAGGTGGAAAATACAGATAACGCGAGATCAACAAGTTTAACACGTAAGGCTATCAAATAACTAAGAAACCAAACGAACTTAGCGATTTGCACGATAAATAGCGGGCGTGGCCGCTCCTCCCTTGGGCGATCTGGCCAGGTATGACCTGGCAATACAAGGGACGATCATGCCTGCCAGGGACGATCATGCCTGCCTAAGGCGATCATGCCTGCCAAGGGACGATCATGCCTGCCTAAGGCGATCATGCCTGCCAGGGACGATCATGCCTGACCAAGTACGACCTGACCAGGGGCGACCAAGTATGGCCAAGTATAAATTGTCATGACGTTGCCCATGTAACAAACGTTTCGAAGAACGAGAACGCATATCGAACATATCAGATATATCGTCAAAGAGTTTGAGTGTCATACATGCGCAAAGAGTTTAGGCAAAGTAAACCATGCAACAAAATGTCGGAGTATGAACACATCGAGTATGGGTTACAACGAAATCAGATAAACTCCAAAGCTAGAAAGTTAAAGCGTAAATCAGGGTAAAGTAATATCAGAACTACAAAAGGATGTGTAAGAAAGACCCAACCACCCTCATGGCCTCTGATAGATGACCAGGTTGGTCCCATCAGGCCTGCCGGTGGGCTTCACAATCTGGTCACCTACGACATGATTGGGATAAAAAACAGTCGTGTCAACCACCACGTCGGGATAACGAAGCTGGACTTGCTTCAGAGCGTTAGCAAACTGATCCTTTACGATCTCAACGGCACCACGGGTAACCCTGTCACCCCAATCTTTAGCCTCCTCCAGTGCCTTCTCATTCTCATCTCTCTCTTTCTTCAATGCTTCGACCTCATCCTTGAGCGCGGAAACCGACTTCTCGAACTCTTCCCTCATCTTAGCCTCAGAAGCCTCCTTGGCCAACTTTAGCTCTTGCAGCTCTTCCTTCATCTTAGCTTCAGAAACCTCTTTGGCGGACTTCAACGTTTGCAGCTCTTCCTTCAACATGCTAGCCTTCCTCTCAGATCCCTCCAGGGCATCTTTGGCTTTCTTTGCTTGATCCAAAGCCTTGTCCCTCTTCGCGGTCAACTCTACAAAAAGAAAGAAGTAATGTAAGGAAATCTAAAAGCAAGATATGTTGACTGGTCAAGCTAAGCCAAAAGAATTTACCTGCAAACCGCTCATCCTCCTCATTCTGAGTCCTCTTCAGCTGTTTGGAAGCAGCCTTCAAAACGTCAATAGCAGTGTCGATAGGGTCTTCCATGAAGCGGTCACGGTAAGCAGCACCCAGCGGGTCCAACATCACCCTAGGAGACTTGCCACGACCATGCTTTTTCTTCCCAGGTTGATCAGGTACGCCCGCGGAATGGTGGACCGCTCCATCAGACACAACATCATCAGCCCGCCTCCTCTTTGTTTTCTGAGGACCTTCAGGGTCGCCCCCAGGATGTGGATCCACCAGAGGAGTTTGTGGACGCGTCTCGAGATATGGTGGGGAAGGAATAGGGGTAGAACCCTCAGCACGAACCGATGTTCTACGCTTCGGAGGCCCCTGTCTAGCACCGGCAACTAGCTCAGCAAAAGTCAACTGTCCACCTGCCATCTCGTCTGCACGAAAACAAACATAGTTATTAGGAAACAAGCAAGGCGACAAATAAGTGATAAGGTAGTCAAAAGAAAACAAACGAGACCATTACACATGGATAAAAACTATTGCACGAATAAGAAAGCCAGCCGACCTAAGGCTACAGCCAACTTGTCGGAGGAGTCAGACAGAACAAGTGGCTTGCAGGGAATCAGCTTCTCTTCAGAGGGTAAATGGGAGGCCAAATTCCTGAGCAATCTCAAGGTCTCTCTATCAGTAGCACCCAGCTGCTTTAAGGTGAACCGGTAAGTATGTGGCTCCTGAAGGTAGTGTCGCGGTGACCACGAACTAGGAAACACGAAATCAATGACCTCCCCGTAGTCGTTTAGATATCCCACCAAGTCTTGATCGCCACGGGTGATCGGGGCAACCCAAAGAAACTTGCTCTTCCACTTCTTCACAGAATCCATATAAGGTACAAAAAGTTTGAAACCAACAACAGCCTTCAAACTGAGAAACTCCCACCTAGTTTTGTAACTATGCTTCTCTCTACGCCGGTTAGTATCAAAGATAGTGAAGAAGAGCTTCTGTGAAACTGGCCTCTTCAGCGCGCATAACAGAACCTAAAATGCCTTGACGAAGCCCCAAGAGTTGGGATGAAGTTGTGATGGGGCGACATCCAATAAATGAAGGACCCCACGCTCAAAAGGAGTAAAGGATGGTCGTATCTTCATGATGTTGAGAACCCTCATGTACATAGTGAACTTCAGCTCCGTTGGGAAGGTAGCAATGTGCTCACGAATTCCCATGCTCTCGACCTGCCACTCCTGGTCGTCATTGCCCACGCACTAGACCGCCAAATCCAACTCCCTTTTTGTCACTTTCGATACTTCATTCAGAATGGTGGAAGAAACCCAAGAATAATCAATGTCCGTTTGACCCCCGAAAGACGACCTGAGCCTGCGCGGGTTTAGACGACTCGGCACTCTGGGTAGAAGAGCCGCACGACCTATCCCCTATAGAACGGGCATGAGACTCGGAAGAACGGCTAGACTCAGAAGAGCTCGTATCCCCCTCACCATCTGACATCTCGGGAGATCTTCCCTTTTTCGAGGTAGCAACTCGAGCAACGTGAGGATCGGAAGATGGAGACTTGTGTCGAGTTTGCTTGGTCCTCGCCACGATGTAAACCTGCAGGAAAGGGCGATCACTCGTTAAACGAGTACTTAGGCTTGCGGATGAGGGGCGATTGTCTCACCCCAAGCCGGATCGCCCCTCCCCGCCAAATCAAAAACAAACAAGAATAATAAATACAAAAGAAAGGGAGAATACCTTTGGATTAAGATTTGCCGATAAAGAAGACCGAGTCACCTCCTAGGATGATCAAAACAACGCACTGGATATAAAAATAAAAAGATCGATCAGACTCAAAGACAAAAGGTGAAATCAAATTGATGCGTCAAAAAGAGCAAAAGCCATCAGGGCAAAAGCAAATTGGTGCGTTGAAAGAAGCAATAGGGAGGTCGTTGAAGTGATCGGATCGGACGCGGCGAGCAGTTGAGGGGCGGGGAGGTGCGATCGGGTCGCCCCATTTTCGGGTCGCCCCGTTTCTTCACCACGCATGTCACTCTCGGGTCGCCCCCTTCCTTCACGACCACCTCACTCTCGGGTCGCCCCTTTCTTACGCACCATCTCCCTCTCTCAAGTCTCCCTTTTCTTACGCGCCATCTCCCTCTCTCAAGTCGCCCTTTTCTTTTACGCCGCCTCCTCTCTGGTCGCCAATTTTTCGCGACCGCCGCCATCAAGTCGCCCCCTTTCCGAAAGGAGCGCTCTTCGCGTGCATTGCATGCTAACACTTCATGTCATCTAAGCAAGAAGAGATTGCGTAGCGGAAGTAGTACTTACACGAAGAAGCGATCAACCGAAGCACAACTCGCTCCAAGTCAGCTGCAGATCGCCCCTTTGCGTGGAGGAGGTCGCCCCTTTTTTGACAACACGGGTCGCCCCTTTTCTCACAAGCGGGTCGCCCCCTTTCTTCTCTTTAGATTGCACCGTCGTAACCACCCAGCAACGTCGCAAGGTCACCGGCAGCGTCACGAGCAAAGAGGAGCAGGTCGCCCCCTTTTCTTGTTCGCGCAAAGGAGGGCAGGTCGCCCCTTTTGTTGGCACCAAGGAGGGGAGCGGGTCGCCCCTTTTCGTTGGGAAGAGGGAATTGAAATTCTGATTTGGTGAATGAGTGGTGAGAACGAGAGAAAGAGGAGACCCCTCACACTAACATATATATAAGCCCACGAAAATAGGTCCAACAAAAAATAAAATTCTTTTTTATTTATTTATCTAAAACACTTTTTATATTCGAAATATTCACCGGAATTGGGCAACCAGGAGAGTGTCTATCAATTTTCGATCAATCCGATACGATATCGATCGCCGAAAATTCACAAGTCGTGAACTGGGGGCAAGACCTATCAAACTACCAATCGAGCACGACCAGCATGACTGCGCATCAAGCCTACGCCCGCTCAGCGATCGACCTTGGCTTGGGGGGCAACTGTTCTGGACTGGGCCAGTCGTCAGGCCCTATCCAATAGCAACGATCCAACCCAGCAAGGGAAGGGCCAGCTTCGCTGGGCCCGATCCAACAGCGAATCAACCAGCCCAATAACGAAGTGGTCAGTTCCACTGATACTTGGGCCCCCATCGCAAATGGGCTATCCAACGCCAATGATCCAGACTATTCACTATAAATACCTCCAGTCACCAGATGTCAGGTACGCAATTCATTCACTAGATATTACTGTAGCTCGATATAGCTGACTTGGGCGTCGGAGTGTTCTTGCAGGTACACCACCCCCCCCCCCCCCCCCCCCCCGCGCGCGCGCGCGCGTTCAGGTCCCCTTCAGCCTACAGTATCAGACGATCCGTCCCTTGACCGTCTCCGCAGATCATCCGTCTCCGCAGATCATCTCAAGGTACGGTTCACATTCAAAATCGGTTCTTTAGATAACCGATTTCTAATGTCCCTTTTTTTAAAAAGAAAAATTTAATTCATACCTATTAACCAATTTGCAATGCAAATTGATTTCCATAAAGCAGCAACTCATAATAATTCAAAAATTCATAAATTTACTCCTATTGAACTTAAAAGTGCTACAAGCACAAAATTCCAACAATTCATTAAACTTGAAAGTTATACAACTTTCTTAAGCAAAACTTTCAGAACCACTAATAAAGCAACAACACACTAAGAAGACATGATATGCCAATCTGCTCTATAACATTACTTGAATATAAATATCTGATTCAATCCTAAGGCGATCCGCTTTGTTTCTAATTTGCTCCACACTCTGTCACATGAAAGAGAAAAAAATTCAACATCAATGCAAGCTCAATCAAAGTATATAACAGGGCTTGTAAATCAAAGAAGTTTCAAAGATTAAAATCTGTAGTTATAATATGGATAAGAAATTGAGAATCATGGCAAACTTACGATGCATAAATAAAACTAGTAGAACTTAGAGCCCTCAGCAAACAAAAATATGTAGTAGTATCTACTCAACCAAGTCATTTACAGCACTATCTGCATACACTTGAAGAGCACAGAGGAGCATGGATTCTGCAAGTAAATCTTTGTAGTCTTTTACTGTTCTAAGCTCAGTGGCTGGCAAAAAAATCAAAACAGTGTATCAGAAAAATCAATTCATATCATTCAAAGGGATTACAGGGCATTCAAGGAATAAAGAGGGACCAGCATATGAAATGGATGCTCTTGCTGAGGCATAGGAAGCTAAGAAGATAATAATTGTTTACAAATAGAAATAATGCAAGTTGGTTGCGGTCATTATCAAAAATCACTAGCTTAACATTCCAATCAACCATTACCTGCTAAAGCTTGAATTAATGAAGTTGATGTTGGCCTTAATAATTGCATCACACTATATTTTTTCAGTTGAATGATTTAACTACTCATACAGTTTTTTTTTTCACTTGAAAAAAACACTTTTGTCCAAGCCATAGCATGTATAGGAATATAGTGAAATGTGTAAAGACCGGTTGCGTTATGATAAATACGTAGAAAAGAGCTTCTGCATATCAAGTTAATCCTAAACACTCTTAAGCTTCTGAATCTAATCACTTGATAGGAAAGCTAAGCAATACAAAGAGAATAGTTAAATTCTATTAGCAACAAAATATGTTCCTAACAATTTGTTGTTACCTGTTGAAAGAGTCTTAGTTAGATCCAAATTTAAAAGTTTATCAATTTAACAATAACAGCAGGTAGGTAAAACTGACAAGAAAATGAAACAACACTTAAAAATTGGGCTAAATAGGAATAACCAAAATAGAACTCATTTAGATATTAGAAAAGGTAGCAGAGGTTGACAGATCATGTAAATGCAGAATAGGAAGCCATTGTTGTCCTCATCAACATTAGATTTATCACCTATTAATACAAACTAATTAAAATGCGGAAAAGGTAGCAATTCTAGTGCTCACCAACATTAGATATATCACCTACTAATACAAATTAAGTTAAATGCAGATCCAAATTAAGTTAAATGCAACTGGAGCTGAGGGTGCAACTTATAACAATACGATGTTCTGCATTACATACATGAAATAATTATTAAAATCTGAAAATTGGTTCTGCATTATAAGATTGGACCCCAAAAAACTTATCTAGTTCACAACTACTTTTGATTGCCACATAATAAACAAGTTGACCATGTCTTAAGTCTCCAAAATTAGCACAATTTTGACTCAGCTGATTTAGAGCAGTAAACAATGTTGCAAAGTTTATAGCAAATTCTACAAAGACAGGAAAACTTCACCAATTTCCAATACCTTTATCTAATGCTGACACGATCCTCAAAGACAGGTAAATATAGATAGACCAAGGAGGGAGGCACCAGTATATTAAAGTATTAGCAAAGTAAGAAAAGTAAACTAGTTTATATCAACCCAGGTTCTTGAAGATCTAGAGCACTAGTATGTTGAAAACCCAATATGGCTGTAAAATGTTGAAAACCCAACATGTGGTATAGTAAAATCAAGCTTGAAAGATTACTTGTGCATATTCAAGTTCATAAAATTGAAAGATTACTTGTGCATATTCAAGTTCTTGAACCATATACCATAACTCTCTCACCTGCATTGACGTTGCAAAAGTCAGTAACACTTCACATTCATCAAGCATGGCTCTCTCATGTGCTGATACGACAGCAACTTCGGAAATTAAATTATTCATGCCCTCCAACTGTGGGACACAACAAATAAGATGGTGTCAGCCTCTAGTTTACCACCCAAAACTATAATTTATAATCTACTAATTTGGAAAATCCAAAGGAAGAAAACATACGATCACCAAAAAAGAAGTTTTATACTAAATGTGTTGACCTAGAAAGTAGCAGGATAAAACAAGTGCTAGGTGTTGATGCGAATCAAACCAGTGGAACTCTTTAAGACAATTAACTCACTCACCTGTGAGGGCAGAGGACAAATTGCAGATCCCATTGATTGCATGATATCAAAAGCTGAACAGATAGCAACCTTCAAGTGCTCCATATCTGCCTGTATGAGTGTAAACATAGTAATGATGCCAGTGGTTAGATTAACAATTCCAGTGCTATAACAAAATCCTAACATAAACTCATAACTCCCTGCACCTCCAATTTCAACATCGCGTCAAGGAACGGTCGCAGATTTAGATCAAATTTCAACTCCCCTCCTCTTCGATCCCGTAAATGGCAGTGAGCAATCGTTGTTAACAAAAAAATACAGAAAATCAATACATAAATCTAAATACAGAAAAAATAAATAAAGAAATTTAGATACCTGCAAATCAATACTGTATGTGCATATATAATGGTGTTTGTCTCATGTGAACCCTAACTAGAATCTTCAAAAGCCAGAAAATTCAAAAATTAGGAAGAGGGGGAGTTAGGGTTTTGAGTTAATCAAAAATTAGGGATGTTGTGTTAGAAGTAGAGTAGAAGTAGGATAGAAGCATAAAACTTACCATTGAGGAAGAAGAAGAAGAGATCTATGGCCGGTGATGGTGGCCGATTTAGGGAGGAAGAGTGGCGGGCGAGGGAAAGTGAGAGGGGATAGGAGGTCGTAGGTGAGCAGAGGAGGGTGGTGAATCGCGGAAGAGGAGGGAGAAGGGAGGAGGAAGGTGGCAGAGATAGTAGGTTCGCGGGAGAAGAGATGAGAGTTAAGGAGAAAAGAGTGAATGAAAGGAGTGAAAGTGAGAGTGAATGAAAAGGTCGAAGGAGAGGAGATGCGAAAGAGGTATGGAAGGGTACAAACCTGGCAGAAGAGGAACACCATGAGTGAGGAAAGCAATGAGAGTGAAGAGACTGCAATGGATTGAGTGAGAGTGATGAAGGAGAGCGAAGAGTGAAAATGTGAGGGAAACCTAGGCCGTAGGAGGATCGTAAAAAATTGGAGTTAATGAGAAAACTTTGATAATCAGTTGTTTAGGAAACCGATTCAAATTGCTAAAATGCACACCTTTATAATCGGTTGTTTAAATAACCGATTTTAAATGTCTGTAAAAATCTCACAAACCTCCTTTTAATTGCAAAATTGCCACCGCGTCCATATTTGAAATCGGTTATTCAAACAACCGATTCCAAATAATGCTTTTTAAAGAAGATTTTGCACTAGTGCTTGGATGCCTGGAGGGGTTTTTTATCCTCGTCTCCCGATACTGAATAACTTTGACAAAGTCCTAATCAATCCTCCTCTTACAGATACACAAGTTTTCCTTCATGGTGGTGCTCAGGTTGTCCCTGACGTTAGTGATGAACTTGTTGTTAACCACGATGAAAATGTTGTCCCAAATGCTCATGATCCCATCGTTGTTGCCCGTGATATTCAATGTGGGTTACCTCGGGACATTACGCTACTTCCAAATGGTCATATGGAGTACAATATCAGGTGTCGAATATGGTGTTTGAAGATGTTGTTGTTGGCACAGGTTTTTTTTAGTTACTTCCTTGTGCTCTTTTCCAACAACGTTTGATGTTTACACATTTTATGCATTCAGTCCCTTTTATGCCGTTATTTTGTAAAATAATGTACATCTGGAGGTATTTAGGTTACCCAGTATGTTTATTATGGAACACCTGCATGACGTAGCCCCTTCTGTGATGGTTTGTGATCCAAAGCGCAACATTTTTCAAGTTGTTGTAGAAAAAAAGGAAA
The DNA here is from genome assembly GCA_963573325.1 of Astragalus glycyphyllos. Taxonomy (NCBI): domain Eukaryota; kingdom Viridiplantae; phylum Streptophyta; class Magnoliopsida; order Fabales; family Fabaceae; genus Astragalus; species Astragalus glycyphyllos. The sequence continues at coordinate 34,960,443 of OY754310.1, read as the reverse complement.
AATGCACTTTATTTCGTTCAAGGGTGGACTGCTATTGGGAAATTATATGGTCTTCACTTAGGAGGATGGGTGCGATTGGTTTTCGTTAGAAGTGATAGGTTTCTCATTCAGCTGAGGGATAGACTTAATCAAGAGGTCTTTTTACCCTTCTCCTCCCAAAATTTCATGCATTGGGGATTCACCTAGGACAATAGATTGTCTGGATGCAGAATGTGTTGTCAACCACTTTACTGAAATTTGTCAAAAACTAGATTTCTTTCACGTCCTTGAAAAAACCCCAACTTCCAATGATGTTGTTTCCGGATTTCTGGTAATCACTTAATGTTCAGCAACTCATTTCATAAGAATTTCATAGTTACATTTTGAATATCTTCTTTATTTAAATAATGTTTTTCGTCTATTGGATGCGGGAAATCCATTGAATTTTTGTACCGTCGTGTTTCCTCACAGTGGTGTTAGTTTGGATCTCATTGATGAATTTGGCTTACAAATAACATGCTACCTTGCTTGTTGCGAAGAGCAAGGTGGGTTGTATGGTCTGACGAAAGGGTGGAATCGATTTTTTGTGCTCAAAGGGCTCACCACTGAGTTTCTGTTACTAATACAAGTTTAATGTGCTTTCGTATACCAAATTATTAGTATTTCTATGTATTCAGGTTACATATATGAGGTTCTGTTGTGTTACTTTGGCTCAGATAGCCTTTGAATCCTCTTATGTTTCCAGTTTTAAAGCTTTTAATAACAATGTAGTTGAGCTTGTGGTAAAGCTAGCCTTTTTTTTATTACTATTTTTATGCTCTCTATCATGAAGAATTGTTGTTGCCTGGAAAAAATCTAATGAATGTTAACCCTCATTCATAAATAGTTGCCTCATAAAATCTTAATGTTCGCCTATTTAAATGCCTAAACATGTCTTCGGGTCGTCATGTTCGTTCCTGATTTAATGCTATTACATTTATCAAATTGTGTATATATGGATATTTAATTGTTATTTAGGGTTCATTATTCCTTGAATTGATTTGACTTTGGATTTAATTTTTCTCTCCTTCCACAATAACTTGGAACTCAAATGTGGCATCGATTAATTATTAATTACTATACCTTCTGTTTCACGATACATGTCATTTTAACGTTGTTTAGACATACCAGGGTTATGACCACACCGACATGTCAAGGACCACACAGCTTCAACTACAGAAAATTTCAGCTTAAATACATGTCATAAGGACCATGCATAAAGTCAAATTGTGTCCCTTTTGTTTTTACTAGCACTAGGTATTTTGGAGCGTAAAAAAAAGCACTAGGTATTTAGGACATAAAAAATATTGTGTTTAAATCTGGTGTATTAATCAGTGCAACCAAGCACCTGTGTATTAATTAGTAATTATAACTTTCATTTTATTAAAACTCACCATTTATACGAATTTATAAGATTAGATATGCAACCACAAGACCAATCCAATTGCCACACAATTCTTACCCACTCAAATTGGTTTCGTTAATGTATAACATAAATTATGAGGCATGCAGTCAGCATGCTACCAATTTGCTTTTGACAACAATTAGGTATCTAATGCCTATAGGGTAATGTGGCTAAATATGGATCATGCAACACCTCACATTAGGCCTGGACAAAAATGGCAAACCGAACCGAAAAACCGAAGGGAAATGGGCTGCAACGGGCGGGTCCTGACGGTTAGACGGGTCCGCAAATTGAAAAATCGGGTACAAGTGAGTTACATTGGGCGGGTGCGGTTGTTAATTGGAGGCCCATCATACCCACACCCGCCCGTATCAGAGCATAGTACAATTGAATTGAAATACTTTGTCATGTAGTTGTGATATGTCCCATTAATATGTAGTGTAAAGCAAATGCAACTTAGACTGTTACACCCATGTTTTGATAAAAGTATTAGTATTTTATTACTTTATTTTTGATAAGGTATTACTTTATTTTAGTAATTACACTAGTTTCAAAATGTAATGTCAGAAAGCAAGAGAAAAATGCACAATTGTTGAATTGTGAATACCGAGGCCTTTTCTTGCATTTCTCTCTCTTGTAAGCAATAATAATAACAATATATTTTTGCTTACCCTTCGTCTTCCTCACTGCGTCCTCTGCTCTGGTTTTTTTTTGACGAAACCTCCATTTCCTCCGCCCTTGTTTATCTCCTTGGCCTCTGTCGACCCCGCCTCTACCCACAGTTTCAACCGTCAAACTCGTGAACCGAACCCGCAAAATCTGACACAGAATAATATAGTTTATTTTTGACTCGGTTGGTGGTTTTGGGCCCGAAACCGCCCGAAACCTCTCGATGTCCAGGCCTACCTCACATGAGCCGTCAAAAATAATTTAGTTTATTTGCCTTCTAAGTTATTACAATGACGCGTTCATGCATATCATTAATTATGAGGCATGTAGTCAACAATGCTACCCATTTGCCTCTGACTACAACTAGGTATCTAATATCTAAAGGGTAATCTGAATAAATTTGGGTCATCCATCGCCTCACATGAGCCATTGGAAATGTTTAAAGTTTAGTTTATTTGAATTTTAAGTTATTATAAGGAGCAACACGTATAATGGTATTTTGTTAAACCATTCATCGATACATTAGAAACGGTTTGTCATTGTATTATTCAAGCTAATTTATATTATATTACATATATTTAGTGGATTTACGCCATACTAAATCCCTACATTAATAGTACTCCAGTTTACAAACTAAGATAGGAAACGGACTGAGTTGTATTATTCCCCCATCAGGTATTCAACATAATAAACACAAAATGATATACATACGACTATCACCGTATTGACTATAAATAGAAACAATGACTTAAGTAGATGTTATTGGATGGGTAGTTATATCATTTAAATCAGGATCATATCACCCTGAGGTACAAATTTGATCTTTTAAATGATTTCATTAAATATGGGCAACAAAATTCTCATGGTTCTTGATCGGACAACTTGGAAAGGATGAACAGGTTGGAGGCATGGATATAGCAAATAAAGGTAGAGACGTCGACAGGATGGACAAATTTGATCATATAGGGGTAGAAAGGGGAGATTTGTGTAAATAGATTAGATGCCTAAATATATCAATTAATTAAATGTCATCATCCGACAAATAAAATAATTTCTGCATTTGGCATAGATTAGAAGGCTACCTATATCAATTAATGAAATATCATGCTCAGTCAAATAAATAATATTGACATTTGACATTGGTGTTCATCTTTGATACATCTAGTGGATCTATTATACTGATCAAAAAATGTGATTAGTTGCCACACTATCTTATGTGATACCCCCTCTCAATAGTGCCATATCTAGGACTGTAGGTTATGGTGTGCAAAATTTTTTAAAGCCACCATCCCTATGAAGGAGGAACATAAAAAAGAACATGCTCGAGAGTGAAAATGCTGGACAGAAATTTAAAATGTGTAAAAATGTAACTAATTGTGTTAATATGGTGCATTAAATTGGTGCAAAAGGAGGAGTGTCGGTGCAAAAAAAAATTCTCAGAGTGTGCAAAGTGTTTGTTTAGTAGAGTGTTGATGCTAATATTAATTTTTAATATGAGTAGAATGGGTATATACATTGGTGCAAATAGATTAGAGGACTAACTATATAAATTAATTATTGATCAGACATATAAATAATTTTTGCATTTGACATAGATTAAGTGACTAACTAGCTATATTAATTAATTAAATGGCTTATTGGTAAATTGCATCAACTGAAATAACGAATAGAGTAGGGATGTGATGTATGTAGCAAAGTCGTAGATGTAATTAGTAGCGCCTTAGAGCCATAAGATCCTACTGCCATTATCTACCTACTTTCAGTCATACGGTATTTTGTCTTCTTTTTTTGGTATTAAAAAATTCAATTGAGTTGGACTCCGGGGGCTCACCAGAGTAAGATCAGGCCTCACAGCTTTTTGACATCTTACAAAGTTACTTATCAAAGATATTCTCACATCAGTGGTGGGAGATGAATCCACGGTCTTAGGTGGAATGACCCAACTTTTTCACAACTGAATGAACCTTGATTAGCCACGATATTCAGGCTTCTATTTACTGTCTCCCAATTTACTTCTAGGTACATCATTTATTGTTGCATTAACTTTGGCAGCTACCCCCACTTCACCTTTTTCCACAACAAACTAACTTCTAACTTGGTCACTCATAATAATGTAGAAACTAATAACCTTCACTATAGCAAACATGGTAAATTTCGTAAATGATGGTGGCATGTCCCTCCCCATATACTTCCAACAAAACTATAAAAAGAGCATTTCCATTCCAAATTATTCTCACAATAGGAAAACATTCAACATACATTCCTCTTATATATTCACGTGTAGGTTTCCTATTTCCTTTATATTATTAAATTATTAATATTATCAATATTATTGTATTATTATATTAAAATAAAGGGTTTTTTTTTCCTACCCCCTCCATACCCCCATTTTACTATTAAACCCCAAAATACCCCTAACTTTTTAAAAAAACGGTTTTTTAAAAATTTCCGGGATTAAAGTTAAATTCGGAAGCAATTTTTTTAAGATTTCCGGAAATACCTACCTCAAAAAAGAGGTATTTCCGGAAGAAAATTTGGCTTCCGGATTTATCTTTTGGCTTCCGGATTTATCTTATAGCTTTCGAATTTATCTTTCCGGATTTATCTTTTGCCTTCCGGATTTATCATTTGGCTTCCGGATTTATCTTCTACCTTCCGGATTTATGAGGTAAATTCAGAATTAAAAATGGGGTAAATTCAGAATTTTTCCGGATTTATAGGGTAAATACGGAATTAATTTTTTTAATTTCGAATTTACCTCATAAATCCGGAAAAATTCTGAATTTACCCCCTTTTTCATTTTTTCCGAATTTATCACACAAATTCAGAAATTTCAAATTTAATATTCCGAATTTATGTATAAATCCGGAAAATGTAAAAAATTATTTTTTTAAAAAAAGTCAAGGGCATTTTGGTCCAAAATGGAATTATTGGGGTATGGGTGATAAGGAATGGGGTAAAAAAAAGCCCTAAAATAAATTATGTTAGTATTAATAAATATGATAGATGATAGATAATAGGTTTAAATATTTGATCCCCTTGCAAATATCCCAATTTTCCATTTACCCCCCTGTAAAAAAAAAGTTTTAAAATCAACCTTGCAAATAATAAGTGTGTCTAGTTACCCCCTGCAGGGGGGTAACCGTAAACTTTTTATATTTTGCAGGGGGGTAACCTTTCATGGTTTATACCCATTATACACTACATAATCTAACAGAGGGGGGTGACCGAAAACTGTTTATATTTTCAGGGGGGTAACCGTAAACTTTTTTTTTACAGGGGGTAAATGGAAAATTGGGATATTTGCGAGGGATCAAATATCTAAGCCAAGATAATATTGATAATTAACAATGATTCAAATTATAGTATTATTATTATTATAAGTATAATATTATATATCGTATGTATGCATTAATATTAACGACCCGTATCTAGCATCTAATATAGATTTCTACATCTAAGATATTATATTTGTTTTTTTGTTGCGCATAAAAAATATTATACCATAAAATGATATAGAAATATAAAATATATATCAAGAATTTATATAGAGATTGTTGTTTTTGTTTAATGAACACATGTTCAAACGTTTTTTAAATTATATTCACACCATTATATTTACAACATACTTTCACTTTATTGCATTTACGCTCTACATTTGTTACTTATTATGTTTTCATCCTTAACAAAGTTTTATGGTTTAAATATGTATTTAGTCCCTGCAAATGTCCCTGTTTTTCGATTTAGTCCCTGCAAATTTTTTTTTTAAATACGTCCCTGCAAAATAACTTTTTTTTAAATACGTCCCTACAAAATAAAATTTTTAAAAACGTCCCTGGAAAATAGCTTTTTTTTAAATACGTCCCTACAAAATAACTTTTTTTTTTAAATACGTCCCTGCAAAATATCACAATTTTTTTTTGTTGGGACGTATTTCAAAAAAAAGGTTATTTTGCAGGGACGTATTTAAAAAAAAGTTATTTTGCAGGGACGTATTTAAAATTCCAACTTTCGGAAGGGCATATTCAAAAAAAAGTTATTTTGCAGGGACGTATTTAAAAAAAAAATTGCAGGGACTAAATCGAAAAACAGAGACATTTGCAGGGACTAAATACATATTTAAACCAAGTTTTGTTCATTTAGTATCCCATTTGTTTTGCTTTCTTCTTTTGCCATAGGATAGAGACACCAGTCACATGTATTGCCGCCATTACCCCTGGAAGATTGAATGAAAAATTCGAGCGCGAATCATTCACCATTGAAAAGTTCCTTCCATGAGAAACAGGGAAGAGTTGAATGTCATGGAGTTGCTCTTATTAAATGACTAGGGTTAAGCCGTGCGTTGCACGGGTTTGTTTAAAATATTTTTTTCTAAGTTATTATAATATTTTTAGTTTTTTTAATATTTCTCACTTATTAATAATTTACAGTTCTATATTATAACTTAACACAATAAATAATCCTCCACTACAATAAATCTTTATATTATTCAGAAGTTTTATGCAACTTTAAAAATAGTACAACTATACAATAAAAATAATTTTTTATATTTTCCAAGGAGTGTGATTTAATTTAAATAAAGGACTCTAATAAAATAAAAATAAGCAAGCACAATATGAATACATAATATTAGAAAAAATTAAAGTTATTGCACTTTAACTTGTGCAGTCCTAGGATTTATTTTTTGTTGAAAAAAAAAATAAATCCTTTACTTCAACTTGTCAAAAAAAAACTAACGCACCTTATTGTAAAAATTTGGAGGAATATAGAAAGATTTCAGGTGAGTTTGAATTTAATGTAGCATAAATAATGACTCAAAAATCACAAAAGTTTAGTGTCTAAGAATGCAAGTCTCCTCTTTGTCAAAAAAAAAAGAATCCAAGTCTCCTTTATACAGACATATATATAGATTGTATAGTAATACGAATGATATAATTTATATTTACATTATACAAATATAGTTATTGATCCCATTGTCGTTGTCATTTAATGGAGTGATAGTTGCTCTCTCATTGGCATATTTTTTATTCAACAAATGTTCGTTTAGTCGTTGACACGTGCTATCCATAATTTGTTTTAGTGGATATTATCCATTGGTTTGATAAACCAAATAATACACAATATATTTTTTTTGTTTTGAAACCAAAAGGATTGTTTAACATGTAAAATTTGAATGATGAAACTTATAAGAGCTTACACCTATCTTAGAGCATTAGGAAAAAAATAACTATATTACAATACGAAAATGAGCATAATATCTTGGTCAAATATGGTTGAAAGAGACTTGCATATACAATGTCCTTTTCACATTTTCTTTTCTTTATGATGAAATTTTCCTTTTCTTAATTTTTTTTCTTCAAATTTCAGTTTCATTGTTGAATTTTTTTTACAATTTTCAGATATTAATATTGATTAAGGATAATAATTGCAAGCTATAATTTTATATTCTCGAAATATCTTAATTTTTTCTTCCAAATTTCAGTTACATCTATGCAAGCTAATGAAAGAGTATTATTGATTAAACTAAATAAAAAATTGATTAATGATAATTATATATAATTTATAGATAGTAATTGTCTGACCGCTTCTGTGGTATAGAAGCTTATTATCTCTTAAACAATTTTCACAACCTTATCCATGAAAATAAGAGTGGGTATAGTTTATATAGTGAGTAGGAATGTGGCTTTTGAGTCTTTTGATTAATAGTAGTAGCATAATATTAATTATTATAATTTCATCATTATGAATTAAGAGAGAAAATAAATAAATTGAAATGCCACATTTACTTTTGATATTTCATAACTGATATTCTTATTTTCATATTATTTTGTTGGCTCACCTTATTATTTACTATTAAGACTTCAAAAGATTTGTCTACTTATGTATTGTGGTTAGTTTTATATTTAATTTCTAATAGCCATAACCATAATGGAGCTTGTATTCTTAACTTTTAAAATACCCAACCTTAATAACAATTAACATTTTCGTTCATTGTCTAATGGATTATTTTTTGTTTAATTCTTATTAGGCATCCATAACCGTAGGTTTTTTTTGTCAAAAAAATTATATTAGGTTTTTTTTTTGAGAATTCTCCTAGGCTTGATCAAATACTTTATTTTTGTAACCAATTACTTGTCTAGCTTATCTTTTAATACATTATCCAATCACTTTTTTTCTTTGAAAAGCCTAACATTAAAATTAAAATTTAAAAATAATAATATTAATGACTAATACTAAAATGGTTAAAAGTTACCTGAAGAATTGAATAAAAAAGTGAGAAGAAATTACTTAATATACTATACATAATTTATATATAAGTTAAATTATAATTTATATAATATATTATACATTATTTATATATAATTTAATGTATCAATTATTTAATTTTTCACAATTAATGAATATTAATATAATTACTTGATAAGATGAAAGTCTAAAAAGTTTAAACCTCATGCGTTTATTCTTGTAATATAGAAAGTCATTTTATTAAAGCTTATTATTACATTTGTCATTTAAGTAGAAACAAAGTTTCTCCAACTTCCTTTTACAAATAATTAATTGTTTATAAATTATAAATAAATACATGAATATAAGAATATTTAATTTATAAATAGAATATTATAATAAGATAGATAGATAGATATAATAATATAGAAGATTATAAATAGATTATATATTTAATTTAATTTGCAAATAATTAATCGTCAAACTATTCATTACTTAAAATGTTCGTAATATAAATTTTGCAATGTTAATAACTGGATATAGTATTAGAATCAATAATAATTAATAAAATGAAAAATTAATATTTAATATTAAGTACAATGAAGCTTAAATTAAAGTGTCTTTTATATAGAATTTATAAAGATATATTTAAAAAGGAGAAGCACTTTAAAAACTCTATTAAGGTACCTTTAGAGATATGGAAATTCATTTCATATTAAAGTAAGTAATGACTATTTAATTTTCACAATAACTTGTTTTAAAGCTAACAATTGAAATTTGAAGTTTTAACTTAAAATGAGTGCAAGTCTCCTTTACATATATAATAAAGTAGAAACAAAGTCTCTCCAACTTCCTTTTACAAATAATTAATTGTTTATAAATTATAAATAAATACATGATTATAAGAATATTTAATTTATAAATAGAATATTATAATAAGATAGATATATAGATATAATAATATAGAAGATTATATATATAGATTATATATTTAATTTAATTTACAAATAATTAATTGTCAAACTATTCATTACTTAAAATGTTCGTAATATAAATTTTGCAGTGTTAATAACTGGATATAGTATTAGAATCAATAATAATTAATAAAATGAAAAATTAATATTTAATATTTAATATTAAGTACAATGAAGCTTAAATTAAAGTGTCTTTTATATAGAGTTTATAAAGATATATTTAAAAAGGAGAAGCACTCTAAAAACTCTGTTAAGGTACCTTTAGAGATATGGAAAGTCATTTCATATTAAAGTAAGTAATGACTATTTAATTTTCACAATAACTTGTTTTAAAGCTAACAATTGAAATTTGAAGTTTTAACTTAAAATGAGTGCAAGTCTCCTTTACATATATAATATAGATAGATAGATAGACAAGGTAGGGTCTGAACAAATTAATTCTATAACATTTAAGCCACGAATATGTTTTCTTATCTTACAATATTTTGTCATACGTTTATTTTCAGCGTGGCAAGATTCAAGCCACCATTAGGAAACATTTAATCCCTAGGTTCTAGCAACACGAGGAATGCCCTATCTTAATTGCAAGGCTATTTAAGCCAAGTTAAGGCCATCAATCGGGTTTGTACTCCAATTTTCGAAGGAAACTTCCCCATTTCTTCCTGTCAAATCAACAAACCACCGCAAGATAAATTTACAAGCCACTTAAATAACATTGTAACATTGCACCCTCTAAAAACAATCTCGTTTCTTGCAACCCAAATTACCTGGTAACCAAATTAAATTAAATGTCTTACAATCTTCTTCTTCACTAAGATGACTTTATCGAATTGCAGAAAGTTTTGTATGGGATCTATGTGAGGACCTCAACTACTCCAAGCCACCTTGATACTTTATGACACTATTCAACCGCTACTTTGTATTTGAAAAAAAATATGACAAGGAGTTTCAGGTGCATAAAACAGTTTAGGACACACTCATAAATGAATATCACTCATAAATGAATATCACTGTTCCGAAGACACGTCAGCCGCTTCCAGATTTTAATTTTATCTTTCTTTAACCTTAATTGGCTTAAAAAAAGTGATTAGATTTGACAAATATGTTATCACTTTTAAACGAATTATTTATCAGGAAACTGCAAAAATGATTTGCGATAAGATAGCATAAAGTTTATGAATTTTCAATCTAGAGCTTTTTTCTCCTTTGTCACTAAGTGTGCATTAAAAAAAATCATAAAGTCATTTTAATTGCAACTTTTCAGATGCTCTATCGAAACTTAGTTATGAAAGTCAAAATTCATTTTGGTTTATCTTTAACTAGTATGTAACTCGTGCGATGCACGGGGAGTAATTTTGGTTTAAAATATCTACTTAACTAAAAATTAAGGAAATAAATATATAGAATGTTTGGATGAAAAATGTAACATTGGTTATATTGAAAGTGTTATAAATAATAAGAATATATCTTGCTAACAATGTGAAAAAAAATTCCCATATTAGGTTAATACTACATTATGATAGAGATATAATTGTAATATATATATATATATATATATATATTGTCAAGCTAAATCGATATACTTAAATTTTAGATATTATATAACTGAAGAGTCGATAACTAATAAACATGTTAAACATGTTTTGGTAAGGGATTCCTTTAAGAATAAAATCTTGGTAAAGGGTCTAGATTTTATAGGTGAAATTAGGTTTACCTTTTGTTTTAAATAAAGGAGACGTAAAAAAAATAAAAGTTACACAGTCTTAGTCTTTCTATTCTGGTACATACTTGGGAAAGATATAGAAAAATTGTTTGTGCTACAATTGTTGGTGCTACAACTTACAATTTGTACGAAGCTTCCATTGAAAGTTTGATTTCTCTCGTCTTACTATAATATTCAGTCTCCTTATGATATACATTTATCATATAATTTAAATACTAATAAATTGTTAATGAAATATGAATACTTTTTCATGTAAATTATTAATCACTCTAAGAGGCAGGGACAATTTTGATGAGAATAGTTTATGAATAAAAGCAAAAGTTAAGGATGAGAAAATAAAAGGTACAAAAACAACTTGTTGCACCATATACTTGCCGCAGAGGATCCAAACTTTGAAAAATAGCATGATACATTGGACCATTGGTCAAAAAAACATACATTAGACTGGAATGTTGTGAGATGCGCAGAAGATAGTGAATGCACTAATTCAATCAAATAACAGAGCATGAATAACAGAATTGCAACACAAATTAAGATATAATAACCAAACTTCCATGAAATATTAATAATCACATATTAGACCATATTAGAAGGAAACAACATATATTATAATAAAATAAGAAATAAGATGTAGCTACAAATAGAGAATGTGAAACTAAGAATTAATGTGTTTGTTATGCATTCTAAAAAGATATAGATCTTTGACACATCAGATAACAAACTTTTTGAATCCAATAGGAAGAATAAAAGTAGCAGGGTAATTTAATTTTGGAGGAGATGGTGGAGGGACCACTGGCTTTTCTATTCGCCCCTCAATGATATTGATTCCTCCTCCATGCCACAATCACCAGAATGATGGATCCTTTTGCAAGAGCGAAACACTAATTCCTCAACTTAAATAGCTAAGAGAGAAGACAAAATATTCATTTCAAATTTAAATTTTAAAATTATACAATGAATTGTTATTCAGGTTTCAAAATAGTATGTATCATGTTGTCAAAAAAATAATATGTATGATGATTGATTTTGTCATTCAAATTCAAAATTTGAATTTGAATTTATTTAATAATTTGAATTTGAAATTTGAAAAAAATGCAAAATTAATTGCAATAATAACATTATGTCTATTTGATACATATTTGTTGATTGTTTATTTGTTTAGTTTGTTTAATGATGCGTTTATTTTATAATTTTGATTTAATTGTATATTTTATATTTGTTTGGATCATTGAATTTTTCTTTGTATAATAATATTTATTATATTTATTTATATGCTATTTTACCTGTTAGCCTTCGCTGGTATCTTTTTCATCGTGATAAATAATAATAAAAAATATAGTAAAGGCAGTAAATTATGTATTTTTGTGAAGTCATTATTAATATATTTTAATCCTCCTAATAGGTGTATATAATATGAATTATTTATAATTTTAAGGATGTAAGAACGTATAACCAAATTTTTACATTTCCTTATTCATTGGTAATTTTTGTATGGTGATAAATAATACTAAAAAATAGAAAAAAAATTGTAAATTAGTTTTACTTGGTAATTATATTTAATAGGTGTCTTCATAAACCATATTGTGTTCCAACATGGTGTAAGGAACATTATATTATTCAAATGCGATTAAAAAATTAATTTTGGAAATCAAATATGTTTCACCAATAACTGAAAAAAATATGACCGAGAATCAAAAACGAATTGGAGAAACGATTAAAAAAAATTGGATATACATTTGCTCCAACATGGTGTAGTGCATAAGAAATATAAAATCAACATCCATTAGGTCCATTGTTTTTCTAAGAAATAACAGGATTACCGAAAAAATACAGATAGTGTGTAATTAAAACTTTGAAAATTACGGCAAATAAATTTTTGCAAAACTTGATATGATTGCAATTGCGCCAAATAAATTTTCAAAAATTTTGAGATATAATCTGCAATAAGTTTTTATATTTAAATTGTTTAGGATTATTAGGACTAATGTTTAACATAATGCAATTAAAACTGAAAATTTAACTGAAAATCATACGTTATTGTTTGAAAATTTATACCCTCATTGAAATTCATTTATTTGTAATTATCTTTGTATTATTTTTTCATTAAATAAATTGTTCTTTTAATTGCAATTATAACTGAAAATTTAATTGGAAATCATACGTTACTGTTTGAAAATTTATACCCTCATTGAAATTCATTTATTTGTTATTATCCTTTGTATTATTTTTTTCATTAAATAAATTATTCTTTTAATTTATTTTTGTAGTATGAAAGGATGTCAATTTGGATGCCAATTAAGAATTGCATTAAATAGATTTTGGTGAAATTCACCTATTATTGACACCTAGGATAAAGAGCCCATAGAAACATTTTACTTTGTATGTTTATAGATTGTTTGAAAATTTATACCATCATTGAAATTCATTTATTTGTAATTATCTTTGCATTATTTTTTCATTAAATAAATTGTTCTTTTAATTGCAATTATAACTGAAAATTTAATTGGAAATCATTCATTACTGTTTGAAAATTATACCCTCATTAATTAATTTATTTATAATTATCCTTTGTATTATTATTTTTCATTAAATAAATTATTATTTTAATTTAGTTTTTTAGTATGAAAGGATGTCAATTTGGATGCCAATTAGGATTTGCATTAAGTAGATTTTGGTGAAATTCACCTATGATTGACACCTAGGATAAATAGCCCATAGAAACATTTTACTTTGTATGTTTATAGATTGTTTGAAAATTTATACCCTCATTGAAATTCATTTATTTGTAATTATATTTGTATTATTTTTTCATTAAATAAATTGTTCTTTTAATTGCAATTATAACTGAAAATTTAATTAGAAATGATTCGTTACTGTTTGAAAATTTATACCCTCATTAAATTCATTTATTTGTAATTATCCTTTGTATTATTTTTTTCATTAAATAAATTATTCTTTTAATTTATTTTTTTAGTATGAAAGGATGTCAATTTGGATGCCAATTAGGATTTGCATTAAATAGATTTTGGTGAAATTCACCTATGATTAACACCTAGGATAAAGAGCTCATAGAAACATTTTACTTTGTATGTTTATAGATTTGGCTTTTCATACTGTTATGGAATGACTTTTTACCATATACACCCCCTTTTTTAACATCTATTCACACCCCTTGCAGACCCAATATCAAAAGGGCCCAATCCAAACATCAAGGGCTCAGATCAAACCACCAGATCGGACGGTCCCGATTCATTGGAATCACCCCAACCCCACTCTATAAATACAACATTTATTGCCTCATTAATGGTAAGCATTCTCTCATTTATTACTTTGCTAAGACTACTCCTCTGACTTTAGCATCGGAGTGACTTTGCAGGTACAACACAAGCTGGGATCGGATACGGTCATTGACTAAGGACATCCACCACTAACTACCTCGGACCACCCTTCAAGGTCGGAAGTACGGTGCAGAACATTGCTGAAGAAGGTGAGCATGCAAACCAAGGGGTTCCAGAGAATGCTCCCGATCTTAGCGCTGCCGTTCATGTTTCCCCAATCAGGACCGTCCATGAGGAACAGTTGGAGAATCCTGGGGACGATCTTCAACATCGGAAGATAAAACCAGCAAATGAGGGAGCCTCTACAAAGCAGGTGAAGATAGCCCGGAGAATTGAGGAGAAGAAGAAGGTGGTGATTCCAACAGATCCTAAGTCTTCTAAGGGGCATAGATCTTCTAAGAAAGCAACTCCTGTTCCCGTGGATGCGAGTTTTATGGAAAAGAATATGGAGGAATATCTTACCGATCCCGTTAGTGCGGCCGCAAAGCTGTTTGTTCATTTGGCCGATATTACCAAATTGCAGAGGGAGGAGATGGAACGTCGTCATGAAGGTGAGGTATTCTTTCTGGAGTTCGTTTTGTCGTTCTTTTTATCTACCTTATTGACTTTAAATTTTATTTGTTTTTCAAAGTTGGTAACCATTGAGATGGCCAAGTTATTCAATGCTCTGAAAGAACTGGCCAAAAAGAATAAAGTCCTGGGTAACACTTTGAGCGACTTGAAGACTTTGAAGGCTTATGTTGACGATCTTGAAAAGTCCCATAATTCTGCTAAGTTGCAAGTTGACGATAGCACTGTTCGCATTGATCAGCGGAACGATCGGATCACGGCCCTTGAAGAAGAAAGGAAGAGTGCTGAAGAGACACAAGATCCTCTCCCCTCAACTTAGTAGATGACAACTCAAAATCTCCGTTCAAATGCTCACAGCCTCGGGGTGGGTATTCCACTCGAACCAACTTCGAGACCGACCATAATCGGAAGATCGACCTTGGGAAGAATAGCCGAACCTCAGCCAACCTCGGAAGGATTTGTGGAAGATCTTTCGAACTCTACGCAAGCACAAATCCAAAACCAAATTCCGAACTCCGTTCTGGTCACCGAAAACTCCGCCAGAAATAATATGCCTCATCCTCCACCTCCACTTCCGGTCACGGTCGATGCTGTTCAACAGCTTGTCCTGCTGCTCAACCAACATGAAGCGGCCAATCAAGAAAGAAGCCACCGATTTACTAACCTCGAAGGACAGGTGGCGGAACTCATGGCCCTAAATATTCCGGATCAGGAATCCCCCAATTCGGTTTCCCCTGAAAGAAGAAATCCTGCCCGAAGACGCCACCGATCTCCACCCAGAAGACACCACTACCATCGATCCCCTCCACGGCGCCATCGAGGGAATGGATCCCGTTCCCCCAAGCCAATTCCTACGACGATGAAGCAGAGGTCAACTCTTTTCTAGCGTCTTCTTCTCCAAGACGAAATTCGAAAAGCGGGGAGTATTCACCCCAAGAACATCACCATAAGGATCGAAGGCACTCCGACCCTCATCATCGGAATCAACCTTCACGAAGTGCCCGACCAAGAGCGTCTTCTTCTCCAAGACAACGTTCGAAAAGCGGGGAGTATTCACCCCAAGAACATCATCATCCGGATCGAAGGCACTCCGACCGTCATCATCAGAATCGACCTTCACGAAAAGCCCGACCAGGAGAAACCAAAGGACCTTTCACTGAGAGGATCGACCGATACCCGGTACCCAGGTATCTAGAAAAACCACCGGAAGGCTTAAAAACTTATGATGGGAGAGGCGATCCAGACAGACATTTGAGTTATTTTGACACGATAATGAGGTATCGGAATGTCCCAATGGAAATGAAATGCCGTATTTTCCCCCTAACATTGGAAAAAATAGCCTCGGAATGGTTTGAAGTCCTTAAAACAAACACAATCTCCTCGTGGGACCATTTGGCTGAATTATTCTCGGCCAATTTCTCCAATTCCAAAAGCAAACCAAAAAACAAGAACGTCTCAGCCTCCATCATCCAAGGAAGTTCCGAGTCTTTAAGAGAATACATAGAGAGATTTAATAAAGAAGCAGTTCAAGTTCGGAACCTCGACGATTCTTTCCGAGTTTACTTTATGGGGATGGGGTTACGCCCTGGAAGCCCGTTCAAGAAACACATAAATACTTGGGAACCGGAGAACCTCCAAGATTTCCTTCAGCTATCTCAGTGTTTCATCAATGAAGAAGGGGGGGGGGGGGGGGGGGTGAATAAGGTTATATGCTAAATATGACTTCTTTTGGATTTTCGAAAAATTAATAATGCTAGTTCAAATCGAATGCGGAAAATGGGATTTAAACTATATGCAGCAACTTATGCAAACTATAACAATGACACAAACAATTATAATTATAATTATAACGATAATCAAATCTGCGCGTGATAATAGCAAGTGCGACGACAGTTAACAATTATAAAAGAAAACGCAAAGTAAAGATAAGGGATAGGAGTACACCGTGATTTTTACGAGGTTCGGGATAAAAGCCCTACGTCCTCGGCCTCCGGCTTTGCAACCTTCGGACTTGATAATAACAACTATATGAGAAGATACTTCTTCAACGTCTTACAAGCAAGCAACTTCGCTATAGCTACCACGCTAATCTAAATTTTCCCCAAATTGAGAACCCAAGCTCCCCGCTAAGGATTTCGCTACAATTCAATCTCCCTGATTGAATTACCCAAGAAAACTTCCCAGGATTTCACAACAACCAAGTATTAACGATTACAAATTAAAACTAGGATCCAATCACTCAAGAAATATAACAAGATGTAGTTGAGAGAGATGAGCGATTTAAAACCCTAGATGAAGGACGTGAAGAAAGAATGTGACGGTGAGTGCTTGCGTTCTTTTCTTTTTGATTTGTTTGTTCTATGCTTGATCGTAAAAACCCTAAGTGCTATTTATATGGATTGTAAAAATATGACCGTTGAAGCACTTTTTAACACAAATTTGATAAGTGAATAATCGATTAATTGCTTAAAAGAAATAGGAGAGAAATCGATTTCTTCTTTAAAAAAACAAGTAACAATCGATTGCTTGCTTCAAAAAACAAGCTAACAATCGATTGCTTGTTTCCTAAAGGAAGCCAACAATCGATTTCTTTCTTTTAAAAAGAGAAGTGAACAGTCGATTTCTTTCTTTTAAGATACAAGTCATAAATCGATTCTTTCTTTTAAAAACAAGACATAAATCGATTTGGAGCTTTCAAAAGACAAGCAACAAATCGATTTTCTTCTTTGAAACACAAGTTAAAATCGATTGCTAGCTTTAAAACTAGAAAGTCATGAATCGATTGATTTCTTTCCAAAACAAGTTCTTTTTTTTAAAAGAAGTAAGCTATGAATCGATTCTTATCTTCAAACCTACAAGCTAGAAATCGATTTCTAGCTTTAAAACAAAGCAAAGAATCGATTTCTCTCTTTAAACAAGGAAGCCATGAATCGATCTTACACTTTAAAAACAACAAGTCATGATTCAAACCCTTTCTTTAAAAACAACTTGTGCCTAACCAATTTAATCATGCTTTTATATAAAAGATTTTAACAAAACAGTTCTATTTTAAAAGATCATCTCTCAACTACAAAAGTCATAAAGCAGAAGTGACGGGATCTTACATGCGTCCTACGCAAAGCAATATAACACATAAGTCTTGAAAGCTTTAGTAGTTTCTCCTCCGAGCTTCTACACTTTAAGATATCATGTCAAGCGCTTTGGTTCATGCTCTGTGCTTTGGTTCATGCCCTGCGCTTTTGGTTCTTGCCCTGTGCTTTGGTTCAACTATAACCATTAGTAAACAGAGTGTAATTTGTTATCATACAAAACAAAGAATGTTTGACCTTGGATCAACAAACTCCCCCTTTTTGATGATAACAAATTACCTTATGCATAGGGAGGCGATAAACAATAAACAACAGTATAAGCTCCCCCTAAGCATAAGCATCAAGAAAATAAACAGCTAACACGCAAGAGAACCAAACATAGTGAGTTAAATAAAAAAGCATCAAGACTTTCTCCCCCTTTGTTTTCATCAAAAAGGAGGGAATACACACAAGACCCATAGCATATAATATAACAAGCACATAGCACCTCAAAAATACATCACATTACAGGCTGGCAAAATCAAGCATACCGAGCTCTCTCCGGATCTTACAAAATTGAGCTTCGGCTAGTGGTTTCGTGAAGATGTCCGCTAGTTGGTCATCGGTGCCTACAAAGTTTAATGCTATGCTCCCCCTAGAAACATGGTCTCTAATGAAATGATGCCTTATGTCTATATGCTTAGTTCTAGAGTGTTGGATGGGGTTCTTAGCAATGTTAATGGCACTAGTGTTATCACATAGAACTGGCACATTGTCATATAACAAACCAAAATCCTCTAAAGTTTGTTTCATCCACAGAACCTGTGCAACGCAGTTTCCAACCGCCACATATTCGGCTTCAGCGGTGGACAAAGCAACACTGTTCTGTTTTTTACTAGACCAGGAAGTCAAACAAGGGCCTAAGAAATGACAGGTTCCACTAGTACTCTTCCTATCTAATGTACATCCAGCAAAATCAGCATCACAAAAACCGACCAAAGCAAACTGACTCGATTTCGGGTACCATAGTCCAAAATCTATGGTTCCTTTAACATATCTGAGAATCCGTTTTACAGTTTTTAAATGTGATTCTTTGGGACATGCTTGAAATCGAGCACACAAGCACACAGCAAACATAATATCAGGTCGAGAAGCAGTTAAATACAAGAGACTACCGATCATACCTCGATACATCGTTTCGTTTACTGGTTTACCTTGCTCGTCCTTATCCAACTTTGTTGCAGTTGCCATGGGAGTACCAATCTCCTTTGCATCACTCATGTCAAACTTCTTTAGCAGCTCCTTTGAGAACTTGTTTTGACAAATGAAGATTCCTTCCTTCATTTGCTTCACTTGAAGTCCCAAAAAGAAATTCAGCTCCCCCATCATACTCATCACAAACTTGCTAGTCATCATGTCAGAAAACTCCTTGCACAGATCATCATTAGTAGACCCAAAAATAATATCATCGACATATATTTGAACTACTATGATATGTTTGCCCTTGGTTTTAAGGAATAAGGTAGAATCAATCTTACCCTTTTTGAAACCATTTGCAAGTAAATGTTTGCTCAGTCTCTCATACCAAGCTCTAGGAGCTTGTTTTAATCCATAAAGTGCTTTGTCAAGTTTGAAAACATGGTTTGGTTTCTTAAAATCTTCAAAACCAGGGGGTTGTTTTACATATACTTCCTCTTCTAAAAATCCATTTAGGAAGGCACTCTTGACATCCATTTGGTGTAGTTTGAAGTCCATGTAACTAGCAAAGGCTAGAATTATACGAATGGACTCCAACCTAGCCACCGGAGCAAAAGTTTCTTCAAAATCCACCCCTTCAATTTGGTTAAAACCTTGAACAACTAAACGACTTTTATTTAATAAAATAACACCATTTTCATCAAGTTTGTTGCGAAAAACCCATTTAGTACCAATGATGGTTCTATCAACAGGTTTTTCAACTAAATGCCAAACTTTGTTCCGTTCAAATTGTTCAAGTTCCTTTTGCATTGACAAAACCCATTCTGGATCACATAAAGCTTCCTTAATATTATTAGGAACTATTTGAGAGACAAAAGCACTATGAAAGCATAAATGATTAAGAGAAGAACGAGTGGTTACCCCCTTTGATGGACTACCAATAATTTGCTCCATGGGATGATCTCGAACTGATTTCCAAGTTCTGGGCAAATCATCATGTGTTCTTCCATGGAGATGGTCATCGATGTCTTGGGGCTCTCGTTCCACTTCAGTTTCTTCATGAGGTTCCACTTTCACCTCGGCTTCTTCCACACTTTCACTGGTTGATTCAGGCATTCTATCTTTGATCACTTCAACCACTTCATCCTCATCATCAACTTTCTTAGCAAATGGGTTAGTCTCATCAAAAGAAACATGTATTGATTCTTGCATACATTTATCAATTTTATTGTAAACAATATATGCTCTACTTTGGTCAAAAAAAAAATATGCTCTACTATGACTTGAATAACCCATAAAGATACCTTCAGTTGATTTTGCATCAAACTTACCCAACTTGTCCTTTGTGTTGAGAATGAAGCACTTACTTCCAAAAACCTTGAAGTATGAAATATTTGGAGCTCTACCATTCCACAACTCGTATGGCGTCTTGTTAAGAGATGACCTTAGGTACACCCGGTTGATCACATGACATGCTGTATCAACTGCATGTCCCCAAAAATACTTGGGAAGGTTGTGCTCATTCAGCATTGTTCTACTCATCTCTTGTATGGTCCTGTTCTTCCTTTCCACCACACCGTTTTGTTGAGGAGTCCTTGGAGCTGAAAAGTTGTGATGAACACCATACTTTTCACACCAAGTCTTGAATGATGAATTTTCGTACTCTCCTCCATGATCACTTCTAATTTCCTTGATGGCTAAGCTTTTCTCATTCTGTAACTTTCTGCACAGCTTAGCAAACTCATTAAAAGCATCACTTTTATTTGCAAGTAGAATGACCCAAGTATACCTAGAATAATCATCTACAATCACGAAGACATACTTGGCCCCTCCTAGACTTACAACATCAATCTCACCAAATAAATCAAGATGGAGCAATTCAAGCACATTGTTAGTGGAAATAACAAGTTTTGAATTGAAGGAAGTTTTATGCAACTTACCTAGCTGACATGCATCACATAATTGACCCTTTTCATACTTTAGCTTGGGTAGACCTCTAACGTGCTCATACTTACACAACTTAGATAAAAGTTCAATACTAGCATGTCCTAAACGTCTATGCCACAAATTCACATCATCAACCAAGGAAGGCATGCATACAATATCATCACTCACATTGTCAAAATCAACATAATACACATTATTTTCTCGAAAGCCAGTAATATAAAGTTTAGAAGTCCTATGAGCAATAACACATTTATCAACAGAAAAATACACATCAAAATCACTATCACATAATTGACTGACTCTTAGCAAGTTAAATTTCACACCATCAACTAGTAAAGCATTTTTAATTTTGATTGTGTTTTCCTTACCCACACAACCTTTACCTATTACTTGAGCAGATTCATTGTTGGCAAACTTCACAGATCCACTTGCTTTGTTGCTCAGCTTCAAGAATAGTGAGGCATCACCTGTCATATGCCTCGAGCACCCACTGTCAACCATCCACACATTTTTCTTCTTGGATGACTGACCAACATGCAAAAGGAACATCAACAACTAGTACGAGGTACCCAAATTTGATTGGGTCCATGGGGGTTAGTCCTCAAGGGGTTTGTTTTCACAATCCATCTTGGTTTCTTACAAGCAGGTATAAGGGTACCAAGCTCACACAATCTACGAATAGGGCATCTATGAGAGCTATGATTCCCTTTTTGACAATAAGTGCAGGAGAAAACAGTAGGTGTCTTACTTGAAGTGGCAGCTACAAAAATCATTTTCTTTTTCAAGTCAGAGGAGGTGGAATTACCTTCATACCCAATACCTCTCCTATCAACATATTCATGTTGAGAGTGAAGTAACTTGGTTAAGGTCTTTTCACCAACCTCAAACTTTTTTAAGGATTCTTTCAAATTTTCATTTTTAACCTTGACTTTTTCAAAATTTTGTTTAAGCTCAAGAAGCTCAAGGTTGAAAGGTTTAGTTTTATGTAGCTCATTCTTCAACTTAGCTACTTCCTTCTCAAGAGTCTCAATTTGAATGAGCATGCTTTTGTTGCTCTTTCTCAAGTCCTTAGATTTTATCAAAAGAGTTTCATGTTCATTATAAAGAGCTTCAAAAGCCTCACTCAAATCTTGACTACTACACGCATCATCAGATAAGGCATCATGTTCAAGTGAATCAGAAAAACTAAGATTAGCAAGGATTACCTTAGGGGTGTCATTTGCCATAAGACAAGAAATCTTGGCAGCCTTCTCTTCTTCATCTGTTTCACTATCAGTGTCAAGATTGTCCCATGTAGCCTCAGGAGTGTCGTTTGCCATAAGACAAACAACATTTGCAACTTCCTCTTCTTCATCTGTTTCATCCTCAGTGTCAATATCGTCCCATGTAGCCTTCATGGCTTTCTTCTGTGGGTACTTGGATTTTAGCTTTGGACAATTCACTTTGAGATGACCCGGTTTGTTGCATTCAAAACATTTTGGTTGATCATCTCTTCTCTCATAACTATCTCCTTTGTTGTGCCCAGATTTCTTTGAATAGTCACCCTTCCCAAACTTTTTCAATTTCATGAATTTTTTGAATTTCTTGGCAAACATAGCCATGTCTTCATCATCGGATTCTTCATCAGACTCAACCTCTTTCCTTGCCATCTTAGGAGTCTTGGTAGCAGCAAGAGCAAGAGACTTCCTTTCTTTGATCGCTTCTTTTTCTTGAGTCTTCTTAGCGGCCAACACCACCTCAAATGCAAGAAGTGACCCAATCAAGTCTTCTTGAGGTAAAGTGCCAATATCTTTGGCTTCAGTGATAGCACAAGTCTTGGGAAAGAACTCACTAGTCAAGGATGCAAGAATCTTCCCATTCAAATCCTTCGTTGAAAACTTCTTCCCAAGTGCTCTCAAGTTATTCACTATCAAGTTCAATCTCTGGTGCATAGCTGCAACAGATTCACCTTCCTTCATCTTGAAAGCTTCATACTCAGAAGTGAGAACTCTAATCTTAGTATCCTTCACTTGACTCGTACCAACATGTGTAGCTTCTAGACAGTCCCAAATTTCCTTTGCTGTCTGACATCCTTTCACCCTTCCATATTCTTCTTCACATAAAGATAGGTGAAGAATATTCATTGCTTTGGCATTGAGAGATATTTTTTCTAGCTCAGACTTTCTCAGCTCACTCAAGTCAATGGCATAAATATCTTCAAAAGGTACTTCCTCTGCTGTACCAGTGGCTTGATATTTGGTAGTATCTCCGTTAGCAGCAACACCAGGTTTAGTAATCTTGATTCTCATAGGAATGAGTGGTCCATCAACAATGATCCTCCATAAAGTGAAATCTATAGCCTGCGCATGACATTTCATTCGACTACTCCAATAGTCATAGTTAGTCCCATCGAACAGGGGTGGCCTATTGAAGGACATCCCCTCTTTCATAAATGAACCCATAATCAAAAATTGCGAGATGTTAAGCTCAATATGCAATTTCTAGCTACTGATACCAATTGTTGGACTATATGAGAACCTTAGAGGGGGGGGGGGGGGGGGGGGGGGGTGAATAAGGTTATATGCTAAATATGACTTCTTTTGGATTTTCGAAAAATTAATAATGCTAGTTCAAATCGAATGCGGAAAATGGGATTTAAACTATATGCAGCAACTTATGCAAACTATAACAATGACAGAAACAATTATAATTATAATTATAACGATAATCAAATCTGCGCGTGATAATAGCAAGTGCGACGACAGTTAACAATTATAAAAGAAAACGCAAAGTAAAGATAAGGGATAGGAGTACACCGTGATTTTTACGAGGTTCGGGATAAAAGCCCTACGTCCTCGGCCTCCGGCTTTGCAACCTTCGGACTTGATAATAACAACTATGTGAGAAGATACTTTTTCAACGTCTTACAAGCAAGCAACTTCGCTATAGCTACCACGCTAATCTAAATTTTCCCCAAATTGAGAACCCAAGCTCCCCGCTAAGGATTTCGCTACAATTCAATCTCCCTGATTGAATTACCCAAGAAAACTTCCCAGGATTTCACAACAACCAAGTATTAACGATTACAAATTAAAACTAGGATCCAATCACTCAAGAAATATAACAAGATGTAGTTGAGAGAGATGAGCGATTTAAAACCCTAGATGAAGGACGTGAAGAAAGAATGTGACGGTGAGTGCTTGCGTTCTTTTCTTTTTGATTTGTTTGTTCTATGCTTGATCGTAAAAACCCTAAGTGCTATTTATATGGATTGTAAAAATATGACCGTTGAAGCACTTTTTAACACAAATTTGATAAGTGAATAATCGATTAATTGCTTAAAAGAAATAGGAGAGAAATCGATTTCTTCTTTAAAAAAACAAGTAACAATCGATTGCTTGCTTCAAAAAACAAGCTAACAATCGATTGCTTGTTTCCTAAAGGAAGCCAACAATCGATTTCTTTCTTTTAAAAAGAGAAGTGAACAGTCGATTTCTTTCTTTTAAGATACAAGTCATAAATCGATTCTTTCTTTTAAAAACAAGACATAAATCGATTTGGAGCTTTCAAAAGACAAGCAACAAATCGATTTTCTTCTTTGAAACACAAGTTAAAATCGATTGCTAGCTTTAAAACTAGAAAGTCATGAATCGATTGATTTCTTTCCAAAACAAGTTCTTTTTTTTAAAAGAAGTAAGCTATGAATCGATTCTTATCTTCAAACCTACAAGCTAGAAATCGATTTCTAGCTTTAAAACAAAGCAAAGAATCGATTTCTCTCTTTAAACAAGGAAGCCATGAATCGATCTTACACTTTAAAAACAACAAGTCATGATTCAAACCCTTTCTTTAAAAACAACTTGTGCCTAACCAATTTAATCATGCTTTTATATAAAAGATTTTAACAAAACAAAGCAGAAGTGACGGGATCTTACATGCGTCCTACGCAAAGCAATATAACACATAAGTCTTGAAAGCTTTAGTAGTTTCTCCTCCGAGCTTCTACACTTTAAGATATCATGTCAAGCGCTTTGGTTCATGCTCTGTGCTTTGGTTCATGCCCTGCGCTTTTGGTTCTTGCCCTGTGCTTTGGTTCAACTATAACCATTAGTAAACAGAGTGTAATTTGTTATCATACAAAACAAAGAATGTTTGACCTTGGATCAACAGAAAGTACCATGACCGGAAAAGATCAGTCCCTACAACCCCTAATTTAACGATCCGGCAATCGAAATGAAAAGTATCAAAAGGGCGACGGCCGAGGTAACAGGGATCCCCGACCTCGAAACCGTCATCAATTCTACACCGAGCTCAATGTGAATCAGTCCCAACTGTTGGGTGAGTGCTGGAACACAGAATTCAGAGATGAAATATTCCCAAAACCACTCACCCAGAGACCCGGTCAACGATCCAATAAATACTGTCGATATCACCGGAGCAACAGACATGACACCAACCACTGCAACGCCTTGAAAGATGACATCGAGGATATGATCAAAAGGGGAAAATTAGCCAGCTATGTAAGCAAACCTAGACATCAACCAGCCGAGATTAAAGCAAATCAAGAACAAGAGCCCAAAACGAGGAGTAAAGTCAAAACCGAATCCGAAGATGACGAGCTTGATCCAAGGAGATCAAAAGGTCGATCAGTAATGATGATGATCGTGGTAGGCTTCTCCTACGAAGAATCCGGGAAAACAATGAAACGAAAATGGAAAGAGCTACTAAATACAGCCTCATCATCGGCCGCACTTACTCCTTCGAACCGACCTCCGTTATCTTTCGGAGATGAAGACCTTCTTGACGGGAAGCCCAACAAACACATACCACTCCTAGTCACGGCCATAATTGCTAACAAAGAAATTAGAAGAATTTTGGTAGACCAAGGAAGCTCTTCCGACATCATTTTTCTCGACCTTGTAGAGAGAATGGGGATTGACAAAGAAGACATCGCTCCTTACCGAGGATCCGCACTATCCGGATTCAACGTATCTCGAACTAAACCCCTTGGACACCTGGAACTGATGGTTTCATACGGTCAAGAACCCTTGGTAAGAATTATCAAAACTAAATTCCTTATTGATAACTCTATTTTATATAGAGTTATTCGTGCTTCTACACTTAAATAATTGCCCATAATCAAGTATAATATGTGTTAAATATGGTAGTATGAATAAAATAACAACATTTATGGTTTTAAGGTGAAAGATGTCCATAACTTAGCATTTTACATGTATATTGGTATGTTTGATGTGTTTGTTCAGTACAGCTGTAGTTTAGTGCATCTGCACCAGGTGCAACTGCACCTGAAGGGAAGTTGGTGCAACTGCACCTTCTTGCACCGAAGCAGCTCACAACCCCACATTGGAAGCACCTCAATTCTTACCATTGCTATAATGCGTAGTTGGCTTGCTGCTTGCTTCAGAGTCACATGGCCACTTGCAAAAGGAGGCGCCTACAATGGAAGACCATCATAAATAATCATTCACATAGACATGTGGCTACTTCCTGTTGGACCTCCCTTTAAGGTTGAGTATGGGAATCAAAAGCTTATCTCCATCTTCTGAAAAGTAACCATGGTTAACACCCTTTGGTTAGCTTGATCATCAAGGAAACCCCCACATGAAGGAAGGTGAGAAGAAATTGACAACTTCTTTTTCCACTTCTTCAAAGAACTAATAGGTGTAAGAAATTAATTCTTAAGCAAATACATGCAAGAGTCTTTCAATTGTTGTAATTCTTACTCTTTTGAATTCTCTTGTAATTTCCTTTATTGCAACATGTTTTATTTCAATTATATTTGCTTTGATATGCCCATCATGAGCTAAATCTCTTAAGTTGGGATGTTCTAACTTTCCAATGATCTTTTGAGGAAAGTTATTGTGTTTTCAAGTGGTGTAAGCACTTTAGTTCTAGTGTTTAAATTCTTAATCTTGTTTTAAAGTTGATCACTTAGAACAAGTAGAGTTATATTCACTTAATTGGCTTATAACTAGAAATCAAGAACTAAGTAAGGATAAGTGTTTAATTAAGCTTTTTGTTAAACTCTTTTTAATGAAGTTAGCTTGTTAATTCCATGTTAATTCCTAAACCTTAGGTTAACATAGTCCTTACAAGTAGTGTAGTGAGATCTTAAGATACAAGAGTGTACTTATTTAGCAACTTGGATTATCTGTAAGGGGGCGAGAGAGGAATTGACAACTTCTTTCTTTACCGCAAAAAAACAGGATCATAAGAGCTTATAACGAAACTCTGAAGAAAGTAGCTGACCAGCACACACTGATGCAGCTGCACCAAGTGCAACTGCACCATAAGAAAACACAATACACTCAAAAGTGATTTAGTTTGTGAAAACATCCCAACTATCATTCTCAATTGATTTCCTGCACAATTTACTTGCTTTCCTTTAATTTAATTTTCATTTCAACTTCAACTTCAACCAAAATTTTGAATAGTGTAGTCGCACTAAATTACATTTCTTTACAACAATATATAAGAGTTAATCCAATCCCTGTGGGTTCGATCTTTTATACTACTTGTTTGTGACTGTGTATACTTGCACACGTTTCCACACACCACTTATCTTACCATGTGAATCAATCTACAACCGTATAATCGGAAGACCGACGTTGGGAAGACTCGGAGCGGTAACCTCCACCACTCATTTGAAAATCAAATTCCACTCCCTCTGCAACAAAGTGATTACCCTAAACTCAGACCTTGAATCCGCCTCAAAATGCTTCTTCTTATGGACAAAAGCAGAAAAGAAGGCTCAAGAAAGTGAAGAAGTTTCCCAGATTATGACCAAAAAAGGAAAAGTCGAAAAAAGATCCGCCGAAGTCAATTTAACTGACTTGGATGCAAGGTACGATCCAGATAGCTCGGAAGAAGAAGATGATGACGACTTAACCAAAGAACTCAAGAAGAAAATGAGGAGACCTGAACCAGACGGGGAATCCACCGAAATACTGCTCGGAGACGATCCTACTAAAACAGTGAAAATTGGAGCAGACCTCTCCGAAGAGGTGAAAGTCAACCTCACATAGTGCTTAAAAGATCATGCCGGAATCCCTCCAGAAGCCATGCCCGGAATCCCTCCAGAAGTCGCATGTCACCAATTCGCTGTTGACCCGGAAGCCAAATGGGTTGCTCAAAGAAGACGAGCACAAAATGGAGAAAAGGCAAAAGCCACCGCAAAAGCTGTTGAAGATTTGATCAAAGAGAACTTCATATCAGAGGTCAAGTACACAACTTGGTTATCAAACCCAGTACTAGTAAAAAAAAGCAATGGTAAATGGCGCATGTGCATCAATTACTCCGACTTAAACAGATCATGCACGAAGGACTCTTTTCCGGTCCCGAGCATCGATCGCCTCGTCGATAATGCTTCGGGTTTCCGACTACTATCTTTTATGGACGCGTATTCCGGCTACAAACTGATCGCCATGTTCCCTCCCGACCAAGAAAAAACGGCTTTTATGACGGACCAAGGTAACTTCGCATATCGAGTTATGCCCTTCGGCTTGAAAAATGCCGGTGCCACTTATCAAAGAATGATGAACAAAGTATTCCAAAGGCAAATAGGCAAGACCGTTGAAGTCTACCTTGATGACATGATAGCCAAAAGTGAGCAAGAAAACACCCACGTGGCAGACCTTCGAGAAATTTTCACAGAAATCAGGCGGAACAAAATGAGGCTAAACCCAGATAAATGCACTTTTGGAGTCCGAGCTGGGAAGTTTCTCGGCTTCTATTTAACAGAAAGGGGAATTGAAGCAAACCCAGACAAATGCCGATCCGTAGCTGAAATGCGAACCCCGACTTCAAAGAAAGAGGTTCAGAAACTCAACGGCATGATTGCCGCCTTATCCCGTTTCCTATCAAATGCGGCATTTAAATCTCTCCCATTGTTTAAACTTTTAAAGAAAGGTAAGGAAAAAGAAGAAGAAGAAGAATTGAACTGGACACAGGAACAAGACGAAGCCTTACGACAGCTCAAAAAAGCACTTTCAGAGCCTCCAATCCTAACTCGCCCATGCGAAGGAGAAACTTTATACCTATATCTTTCAATCTCAGAAGAAGCTTTGGGCGCTGTCCTTATCCGAGAAACACAGGCCGGTCAAAAACCGATTTACTTTATAAGCAAAGCTCTCCGAGGATCTGAATGCAGATATCAAAGAGTATATAAGATCGCCCTGGCTTTAGTCATCGCAGCTCGGCGCCTCTGGCCCTATTTCGTGGCTCACCAGATAGTCGTACGAACCAACTATCCTATAAGACAGATCTTACATCGGCCCGACCTTGTCGGGAGAATGATTAAATGGGCAGTTGAACTATCCGAGTTCGGAATCAAGTACGAGTCTCGTGCTACAATGAAGGCCCAAGTATTAGCAGATTTCATGGTAGAAATGATTCCCGCCGATCCTGTTGATGAGACCTGGACTATACACGTTGACGGATCCTCTAACTGTAAAGGAAGCGGTGCAGGATTAATGTTAGAAAGCCCGGATAACGTAATTATTGAAGTCTCTCTCACCTTCACCTTCCAAACAACCAATAATCAGGCAGAATACGAGGCTTGCATCGCAGGTTTAAGGTTGGCAATTGACCTCCAAGTTACTCAGGTCAATCTATTCACCGACTCACTCTCGGTCGTTTCACAGATCAACAATCAATTTGAAACCAAAGATCCGACACTGCAGAAATACCAACTTTGAATACAAGAACTGGTAAAACAATTCAAAACGGCCGAGGTAAAGCACGTCCCCAGAACGGAGAATCAAAGGGCGGATATCTTGTCAAAACTCGCAAGCACCAAAATCCCAGGCAATCACCGGACGGTCATCCAAGAATTACTCCGGAAACCCAGTATCTCCTTCGATCCTGTTTACAGTTCTACAGTATGCGTTGTTGAGGAAAGCCAAAGCTGGATTACTCCGATTTTGAAATACATAAGAGAAGGAACCGAACCTCTAAACTCGGCTGAAGCAAAAATCATCAGAAGAAAAGCCTCGGCCTTCTCAATCATAGATGGAACATTATACAGAAGAAGCCTCTCCTCATCGTTGTTAAAATGCATTGAAGGAGAAGAAGCGGACTACGTCTTAACCGAAATTCATGAAGGAATATGTGGACAACATCTCGGTGCCCGTTCCCTGGCTCGAAAAGCTCTACGCGCAGGATATTTCTGGCCTACCATGGAAATCGATGCTAAAAAGTTCGTAAAAAAGTGCAATAAATGCCAAGTCCACGCTAACATTTACATCGCTCCACCAACCGAACTCCGTAATCTATCCTCGACTTGGCCCTTTGCACAATGGGGAATAGATCTATTAGGACCATTCTCAACTGCTCCGGGCCAAAAAAAATTCCTGATAGTAGCAATCGATTATTTTACCAAATGGATTGAGGCAGAACCATTAGCCACCATCACTACAAGAAACTCCATAAAGTTTTTCAAAAAGAACATCATGAGTAGATTCGGGATCCCCAAAAAAGTTATCACCGATAATGGAACACAATTCACCAACAAAGATTTCAGGAAGATGATGTCCGATTTTAAAATTAAGCACCATTTTACATCGGTTGAACATCCACAAACCAACGATTGGACGACGCTAAAGGAAATTGGGTCGAAGAACTCCCATATGTCCTTTGGGCTTACAAAACGACCTCTCAGAGCTCCACAGGAGAAACTCCATTCCGACTTTCGTTTGGTAGCAAGGCGGTCATTCCAGTAGAAGTTGGCGAGTTGAGTTGGAGAACGACTAATCCCAAAACTCCAACCGAAAACAACCAAGCTTTGAAAGAAGAGCTCAACCTCATCGATGAAGTTAGGGGACGAGCCACTCTCCGAGAATCCATCATCAAGCAAGGTATTGCATCCCGGTATAATGCTAAGGTCGTACCCAGAGATTTTGACTCCGGCGACTTGGTGTTTCGAAGAGCCGATGTGGGCCTAAAAAATGCATCCCAGGGGAAGTTAGCACCCAATTGGGAAGGACCTTACCGTATCAAAACTAAGACCGGTACAGGTGCTTTCAAATTAGAGACTTTAGACAAAAAGGAGATCCTCCGAACTTGGAACGCCGCGAAGCTAAAAAGCAATTACGTTTAAAACCACTGTTTGAAAGTGCCAAATCTATGTAATGCATACACTTATCTTTTTTGATCCCATCAAAAATATAAGCATTGCCTACCTTCCTGACTTATCTTTTTTGATCCTATCAAAAATCATAAGTGTGGAATGTAGGTAATTTGAACCTAGTGGAAAATCTCGTAAGATTGGACCTAATGGGCAGTTTACCAAGACTCGGCTCGGATTTAACTCGTCCATTAGGGAGGTAATTACTCTGATCCGGTTATAATTTTGATAGAATCAAAAATCATAAGTGTGGAACGTAGGTAATTACTCTGATCCGGTTATAATTTTGATTGAATCAAAAATCATAAGTGTCATAAGTGTGGAACGTAAGTAATTACTCTGATCCGGTTATAATTTTGATAGAATCAAAAATCATAAGTGTGGAACGTAGGTAATTTGAACCTAGTGGAAAATCTCGTAAGATTGGACCTAATGGGCAGTTTACCAAGACTCGACTCGGATTTAACTCGTCCATTAGGGTTCTTGGCTACTAAGGCCAATGGTCGGTTTAAGGAAGGATCCTTAAAGGACCTTTCGAACCTTTAGGGTAGTTTACCAGGATTCGACCCGAATTTAACTCACTCTTAAGGGTTGTGACTGCTTTGGCCGCGTTGGGAGATCACAGAAGATCGGTCCCAAGAAGTTTCTTCCGAAGAAGGAGATTTTATAAACCGGATCAGAATAATTATTACCTACGTTCCACACTTAGGATTTTTGATTCTATCAAAATTATAACCGGATCAGAGTAATTACCTTATGATTTTTGATCCTATCAAAATTATAACGTATTTCGAATTGCAATCTCCTTACAAAAAATAAACAAAGACATTCTGGGATTCAAACTTCCACGGAACTTAAAAATAAATTCATTACAAAAATCTCGGATACAACCGAGCCCTCAAAGTTTTTAAACCCAGAACTTTACAAAAAGTGTTTTAAAGCAAAATCAAGCCGACTTGGGAAAAACGACGGTCTTCATATAGGTGCCGACATCAACCTTTATTATCCGATCTCCCTCAATCTCGTGATCCACATTCAGAACGGCCTTGTCGAGATTAAGAGAGGGGTAGACAAGAGCAATCTGACCAAGTGCAAGATCGAAGCCATCTCCTGCCATTTCCAGAGCAAGATCGGCAGCAGTCCGCGCTTCCTTCTTAGATTTTACCAGCTCAGCACGGGTTTGGGCGAGCTCTTTTTCCAGCACGGCGCATCGATCTTCAGGAGTGGAACTAGTCTCAGCCTTATTCTCTTCAAATTTTTTCAGCGACGCCATCAGCTCTTGAATCTGACCCTCCAACCTTTTAATTGTCTCTTCAGCACTCTTCCTTTCTTCTTCAAGGGCCATGATCCGATCGTTCAGCTGACCGATGCGAACAGTGCTATCCTCAACTTGCAAGTTAGCAGAATTATGGGACTTTTCAAGATCGTCCTCATAAGCCTTCAAAGTCTTCAAGTCGCTCAAAGTGTTACCCAGGACTTTATTCTTTTCGGCCAGTTCTTTCAGAGCATTGAATAACTTGGCCCTCTCAGTGGTTACCAACTCTGAAAAACAAATAAAATTTAAAGTCAATAAGGTAGATAAAAAGAACGACAAAATGAACTCCAGAAAGAATACCTCACCTTCATGACGACGTTCCATCTCCTCCCTCTGCAATTTGGTAATATCGGCTAAATGAACAAACAGCTTTGCGGCCGCACTAACGGGATCGGTAAGATATTCCTCCATATTCTTTTCCATAAAACTCGCATCCACGGGAACAGGAGTTGCTTTCTTAGAAGATCTATGCCCCTTAGAAGACTTAGGATCTGTTGGAATCACCACCTTCTTCTTCTCGTCAGTTCTCCGGGCTATCTTCACCTGCTTTGTAGAGGCTCCCTCATTCGCTGGTTTTCTCTTCCGATGTTGAAGATCGTCCCCAGGATTCTCCAGCTGTTCCTCATGGACGGTCCTGATTGGGGAAACATGAACGGCAGGGCTAAGATCGGGAGCATTCTCTGGGACCCCTTGGTTTGCATGCTCACCTTCTTCGGCCCCCAGGTTCTACAACGCCATCCTTTTTAACTGAGCAATCCTACTCCCTGCCATCGTATCTGAAAACAAAGAAAAAACAGGACGAATTGGTCAAAATGATAATTTAACAATTCTCAGTCAAAAGATAAATTGACAATCCAAAAAAAAAACGACCCTACCTAGAACCCCCATAACCTTTCTTCTGGTAGCACACTTAACCAATCGATCGGCAAGAATGCCTCGGTATTTATGCTTGGTATAAGGTACTTGAGATGAAATAAACAACAGGATATCTCTGGTCAGGATATCGGCACGGCAAAGATGAGATTCACCGACGTGGTAGGATCCGGGAGATCGGTTATAATGACCGAGTCCCCATCCTATGGGAAACTTAGTGGACACCAAATTTCGCCCATCCAAATCAAATCTACCCACATAGTCAATTGCCTCACTATTCACCGGCTCCACGAAATAAAAAAGCTCCTTCCACCTCCCCTTTAGCGAATCTGAATAAGCCCGGAAAATCTTGGCACCTTTTAGAGACCGAAGGCTCACATGCTCCCAAGCATTTCCTTGCTCGCCTTTTTCGCTATTCCTATTAACCTCAAACAAATGAAAAAACAGATCGGCGGACACTGGACGTTTAAGTTCGAGGCATATCAATTCAAAGGCTCGAAGAAACGCCCAACCATTGGGGTGAAGTTGCAAAGGTGCCAATTCCAATCTCGCCAAAACAGTCTGTTGAAGATTAGTAAAAGGGGGACGGATATGCATGTCCGATACCAATACATCATACATAACAAATTTCAAAGCTCCTGGCCAGGTCGCTGCATGCTCATCGGATCTCATACCCTCGACATTCCAAAGTCGGCCCCGAATGGATAACTTATCTACAATGACGCTCATATCTTCCCCTGCTTCGTACAAAGACCTTGTTTCAGTAATAGAAGAAGCGACCCAGTTAAGAATGCGAGGAACATTCACGTCATAAGGCATAGGAAGATCGATTCGCCCCGGACCAGTGCTAGAATAACCATCAGTCAAAGTAGAAGTACGATCATCAGTCTCGGAAGTTACGTCATCAGCGACCTCATCGTTTCTTTGCTGCAAATAATCTTACCTATCCTCAACTTCTTCAGCAAGTCTTTTGCCCTTATCAACCTCGGATCCCGTATGGCTTCTCTCCCTGTCTCGGTACTGGACTCCGATTTCGATTCAGAACCCCCCACTTCCTGAGTATGCGAAGACCCTTGCTCATCATCGGAATGCGTTTGTTCAGAAGATACCGTCTCCACGACGACAACGTCGGTCTCAGTGTTTTTTACACCAACGACAACCACATCCTCAGAAAACTGCTCCCCACCATCAGGCTCGTTGGTAGGATCTTTAGAAGCATGGCAATCGACCTCGGGATCGTCCTCCACTTGTTCGCTGGTCGGGGCTGAATCAGGGTGATCTTGAACTTCGGGAATAACGGGGGCAGTTTCAGAACGACGACCC
Source organism: Astragalus glycyphyllos (assembly GCA_963573325.1). NCBI lineage: Eukaryota > Viridiplantae > Streptophyta > Magnoliopsida > Fabales > Fabaceae > Astragalus > Astragalus glycyphyllos. Next base: position 34,925,675 of record OY754310.1, on the reverse strand, counting down.
TCGACATTCTCTCCTCTAGAAGCCGTCACTTTCGCGAGTTGCGGGGATTGCTGTGAAATCTGCCTACGAGTTTGTTTAGTAACCGCCAGTTTTAAAACCTGCAGGAATGGGGGCATAGGGAAGTCAGGAATAACGACGTAACGGGTCCATACCGATTTTGAAACCCGACCTGACGACCCCCACCCTGTGGCAACTAAAGAAATGGGGGCAAATCTGATTGTTTAAGGAAAAACAATAGAGAAATTGAGAATAGAACTAACCTCGCTCGAACGAAGCTCTCGCTGATATGCTTTTGCGGAAGTCAAGCACTTGAACCCACTGGAATGGTGAAACTCTAGCCGTTATCCTCCTGATCGAGGGTGTAACACCCCAGAAATAATTTAATTAAAATAGTTGATTGAATTATTAAAATAATTTGGAGGCAGGATATAGATAAATTAAAAGGTTAATATTTTATATGCGTAGGAGGTGAAACGAGTAAAGGAGGTGGTGACGTAGAGAGCCCAGTGTTTACTGAGCCCTCAACTTAAACCCTGGGGGTTTAAGCCAAACCCTCATTCGCAGCAAGCAAAAGAAAAACGAAAGTGAGAGTGAGAGAGAGAGAGCACGCGGCGCAAAGAGGGAGAGAAGAGGAGGGTTTCGCGAAGAATTTCAAAAGGAGATCGTTCGTGTTGCTGTGGTTTTGTTCGTGTCTCGTTCGTCGTGTTCCGGAGCTTACGTTATTCGAGGTAAGGGTGGGCTTAACCTTGATAATGGGTTGATGATAATTATGTGTGGGTAGTCTAGGGTTTTGTTGAATTGTTCGTGTTGTTGCATATCGTGTTTTCGTTGAGATTGGTGCTTTGATGATTATTGCACGTTATTGTGATTTGTTTCGTTATTTGTTGTTGCGTGATTGTTGTATCACGATGATGGTGTTGTTATTGTTCGTGTTTTTGTTGTTGCTGTGCGTGGTTGATTGTTGTTGTCGCGTTGTCGAATTGTCGTTTTTGTTGTGGTGGTTGCGGTGTCGTTGCCGTTAGGGTTTGGTGTTTGGCAATTTAGCGATTCTGGACACAGGTTCGGTTTTTCTAAAACTGGCGCTGTTTGGTTGATCCAAAAATTATGAGGTTGATTGTTTTTGAAAATAGACTCAACGCCGGTCGTTTTGGCACTGGTTTCGTCAAATTCGGAGTTGTATAGCTCGAGTTATAGGCGATACAAGTTAGGTTAATATTCTGGAAACGATTTGGGTATAGATTCGGTATTTCGGTGACTGGGAACGTTGTATTGACCGAAAAATTATGTGGTTTATTTTTCTGGAAAATAGACTTAATGCTTGTTAATTTGGCACTGGTTTGGTTGCGTTTAGAGTTGTGTAGCTCGAGATATGAATTCCACAAGTTAGAGTAAGATTCTGGAAACAATCTGGACACAGGGTCAGTGTTTTGGTTTCCACGTTTTCAAAAGAACTCCTTTTCGAACGAATCCAATTTCTTTGAAAACTAGACAAAATTTGCCCCAGTTTATGCACAAGTTTCATGCAATTTGATTGAGTTTTGGTCACTTTGGAATTGCTTGAATTTGAAGGACAGAAACTGTCCTCTTTTGCAACTAGCCTGTGTGCTTTTCGAAAACTGTACCTATTGGACACTCTCCTTCAAAAACTGAACTTAGGGATGATAACCAGACCCATAGGGCTTTCCAACAAGTATTTATTTGTTGAAATCTGATGTCGTTTGCTATTTTAATTAATTCGCTGAAGTAGGTGCGATGTGCCTAGGCGCTGTGCGCCAGTCTTGTGCGTGGTGTGCGTGCGTTATGTCCGCGTTGTGGAGCCGTCTGGTGTTAATATTTCAGGTGCGGTGCTGGTATGCTCAGGAGAGTTTAGTGGTAGCTGTGATGCTACAACTTGGTGCTATTTTTGGTGAAATCATTTGTTTTGATTCTGGTGATATAGTATTTATTTTAAATACTTGTTATGGTGAGTTGGTGCATAATCATGGTGTCGCATTGTCATATGCATGTTTTGGTGATATAGGCTCTGCCTCTGGTGTTTATTGGTGATATGCCCGTCGTGGCTCATTTTGGTGATCGGTACCGCATGCATATGCCCACTGGAGGGGTTGCATATCATCCCATTGTCTATGAATGTTATAACTTTGGTGGTTCACTGTCAAATGGACTTTTCCTTTGGTATCTGGTGCTGTGATATGGTGTAATTGTATTGTGTTGCTGTAGTTACCTGATGCTAGCATATTTTTATCATCTGCTTATTACCTCTGTTAGACTCACCCCTTCTGCTTGGAATGTTGCTCTCATGCGGCAACGCTGCAGGTGATCGCTAGTGCTCGTGGAGGAATTGCTAGGTTTTGCTTCCTCTCTCGTTTGGGTCTGTGTCAGCTCTGATATGTAGCACCGGGGAGTCGTTAGTTATCGTTTTGAACTATTATTTTAGTTATTGGAAATTGTTTTAATTAATTTTGGAGATGTCTCTAATTGTTAATTCTGGAGATGTTTAAACTGGTTAATATTTCCGCTGCTTGGTGATTTCTTTTATATAAATTATTTTGGAGATTTTTTTTTGGAATAAATGGTGTTTTTTTTTTAAAATGGTGAAAAATGTAGCGCCCTTCGAGGTGACTCTGATAATTGTCTATTTAGTTGTAATAGTAAAAGGGGGGTGTTACATTAGTGGTATCAGAGCAGTTCGGTCTGTCCGGCCAAGTTGTCGAGTCGTCGAGTCGAGTAACACTTGAGTAATTGTTACTCGTTCCTGATTATAGTTTCTGTTGCAGTGTTAGGTTGAGATGGCAGGACGGAACGATGCTGCACTCGCTGCTGCTTTGCAGGCTGTGGCTCAAGCTGTGGAGAATAACCCAGGTGCTGCTGGTGATGCTGGGTCGCGCAGTTTGGCTACGTTTCAGAGGGAGAATCCTCCTACCTTTAAGGGCAAGTATAACCCTGATGGTGCTTTGGCGTGGCTGAAAGAGATGGAGAGAATCTTTCGTGTTATGGATTGCTTTGAGGCGCAGAAAGTCAGGTATGGTACTCATATGCTGGCAGAGGAGGCTGATGACTGGTGGTTGGAGGTGAGGCAGAGGTTGGCGACTGTGAATGAAGAGGTCACTTGGGCTGTGTTCAGCAGAGAATTTCTGAGAAAGTATTATCCTGAAGATGTCCGTGGGAAGAAAGAGATTGAGTTTCTGGAGCTGAAGCAGGGTAATATGTCGGTGACTGAGTATGCTGCCAAGTTCATTGAATTGGCGAAGTTCTATCCACATTATGGTGAGGCTGGTGCTGAATTCTCCAAATGCATCAAGTTTGAAAATGGGTTGCGGGCTGATATCAAGAAGGCGATAGGGTATCAGAAAATTCGGGTGCTCTCGGAGTTGATTGACAGCTGCAGAATCTTCGAGGAAGACAGTAATGCTCATTCTAGAGTCATGAGGGATAGGCAGAAGAATTTCTCGAGTCGTGGGAAGCCGTATGAGGTTCCAGCTGGTAAGGGCAATCAGAGAACTGCTGTGGGTAAGAGACCTAGTGGGGGAGATGCTGCTGCTGGTGTGGTATGTTACAAGTGTGGTAAACCCGGTCATAAGCGTCCTGACTGTCCAAGTGATGTGAAGAAGTGCTACAAGTGTGGTAAAGAGGGTCATATGGCGTCTAGCTGTGATCGAAAGGATGTGTTATGCTACAACTGTGGTGAGGGTGGTCATATCAGCACTCAGTGTCCTAAACCGAAGAAAGAAAGGTCCGTTGGGAAGGTGTTCGCTCTGGCGGGGTCAGATGCAGTGAATGAGATCAGAGGTACATGCTATATTAATAATTCTCCTCTTATTGCTATTATTGATACTGGTGCTACCCATTGTTTTATTGCTACTGCATGTGTTGAGAAATTAGATCTTGTTTTATCTTCTATGTTGAGGGAGATGGTTATCGATACTCCGGCTAAGGGTTCGGTGACTACCTCGGTTGTTTGTGCTAAATGCCCTTTATCGATATTCGGTAATGATTTTCTCGTTGACTTGATTTGTTTGCCGCTGAGCGGAATGGATGTTATTCTAGGTATGGACTGGTTAGTTGATAACCATGTTCATATCAACTGTCATGAAAGGTCTGTGAGTTTCTTTTCTCCTGAAGAGGAAGAGTCTGGTTTGTTGTCTGCTGGTCAGTTGCATAGGGTAATGAGGGAAGACGTCCAGTTGTTTTCATTAATGGCGTCATTGTCTGCTGAGAGCCAAGCGAAGGTTGATGAGTTGCAGGTGGTGCGAGAGTTTTCTGAGGTTTTTCCCGACGAGATTCCGGATGTACCACCAGAGAGAGAGGTTGAGTTTGCTATTGATCTGGTACCTGATACTAAACCTGTGTCTATGGCACCGTATAGAATGTCTGCATCTGAATTGTCAGAACTGAAGAAGCAACTCGAGGATCTGCTTGAAAAGAAATTTGTGAGGCCAAGTGTGTCGCCGTGGGGAGCTCCAGTGTTGTTGGTGAAAAAGAAAGATGGTAGTATGAGGTTGTGCGTAGACTATCGGCAGCTGAATAAGGTGACTATTAAGAACAAGTATCCGCTTCCGAGGATTGATGACTTAATGGATCAGTTGGTGGGTGCTCAGGTGTTCAGTAAAATAGATTTGAGATCGGGTTATCATCAGATCAAGGTGAAAGACGAAGACATTCAGAAGACAGCTTTCAGAACCCGTTATGGGCATTATGAGTATTCCGTGATGCCTTTCGGTGTGACTAATGCGCCGGGAGTGTTCATGGAGTACATGAATCATATCTTTCGTGAGTATCTGGATCGGTTTGTGGTGGTATTCATTGACGACATCCTAATTTATTCTAAGTCAGAAGAGGAGCATGCAGAACATCTGAGATTGGTATTGGAAATTCTGAGGGACAGGAAATTATATGCGAAGCTGTCTAAGTGTGAGTTTTGGTTGAAGGAGGTTAGCTTTCTGGGTCATGTTATTTCGGGGAATGGAATTGCCGTGGATCCGTCTAAGGTTGATGCCGTGTTACAATGGGAGTCTCCGAAGTCAGTTACTGAGATTAGAAGTTTTCTGGGTCTGGCAGGTTACTATAGGAGGTTTATAGAAGGATTTTCGAAGTTGGCACTTCCGTTGACTCAGTTGACTTGCAAGGGTAAAGCTTTCATCTGGGATGACTGTTGTGAAGAGAGCTTCAAAGAATTAAAGAAGAGGTTGACGACGTCTCCTGTTCTGACGTTGCCTAATCCGGAAGAGTCGTTTGTGGTGTATTGTGATGCTTCCAAGATGGGGTTGGGAGGTGTGCTTATGCAGAATGGTAAGGTAGTTGCCTATGCGTCGAGACAGTTGAGGACTCATGAGAAGAACTACCCTACCCATGATTTAGAACTTGCTGCAGTTGTGTTCGCGTTGAAAATTTGGAGACATTATCTGTATGGTTCGAGGTTTGAGGTGTTCAGTGATCATAAGGGTTTGCAGTATCTGTTTGATCAGAAAGAGTTGAATATGAGACAGCGCAGATGGTTGGAGTTGCTGAAAGACTATGACTTTAGCTTGAACTATCATCCGGGAAAGGCTAATGTGGTAGCTGACGCTTTAAGTCGAAAGACGTTGCATATGTCAGCAATAATGGTTAGAGAACTCGAATTAATTGAGCAGTTCAGGGATATGAGTTTGGTTTGTGAAGTGACGCCTCAGAGTGTCAGATCGGGGATGTTGAAGATTGATAATGAATTCATGGCTAGCATTCGAGAAGCTCAGAAGTTAGATGTTAAATTAGTTGACCTGATGGTTGGGATTGATCAATCCGAGAATAAAGACTTTGAGTTGGATGCGCAGAATGTATTGAAGTACCGTGGAAGAATCTGCATTCCTGATGATGAGGAGATGAAAAGAGCAATTTTAGAAGAAGGTCATAGGAGTAAGTTGAGTATCCATCCGGGAGCTACAAAGATGTATCAGGATCTGAAGAAGATGTTTTGGTGGCCTGGTATGAAGCGTGATGTGGCGCAGTTTGTGTATTCCTGCTTGACTTGTCAGAAATCGAAGGTTGAGCATCAGAAGCCTGCTGGGTTGATGCAACCGTTGGAGATTCCGGAATGGAAGTGGGATAGTATTTCTATGGATTTCGTGATAGGGTTACCTAATACTGTGAGGGGGCACGATTCGATTTGGGTGATTGTGGATAGATTGACGAAGTCTGCTCATTTTATTCCTATCAATATCACGTATCCGGTGTCGAGATTGGCAGAGATTTATATTCAGGTGATTGTGAAGTTGCATGGTGTTCCTTTGTGCATTGTGTCTGACAGAGATCCTAGGTTCACTTCTGATTTCTGGAAGAGTTTGCAAGAAGCGTTGGGTTCTAAATTGAGGTTGAGTTCAGCTTATCATCCTCAAACTGACGGGCAGACAGAGAGGACCATTCAGTCGTTGGAAGACTTGTTGAGATCTTGTGTTCTTGAGCAGGGAGGTGCGTGGGATACTCACCTTCCGTTGATCGAGTTTACTTACAACAATAGTTACCATTCTAGCATCGGGATGGCACCGTTCGAGGCATTGTATGGTCGGAGATGTAGGACTCCGTTGTGTTGGCATGAATCTGGGGAGAGTATTGTTCTTGGACCCGAGGTTGTTCGAGAGACTACTGAAAAGGTGAAATTGATCCGTGAGAAAATGAAAGCGTCGCAGAGTAGACAGAAGAGCTATCATGATAAGAGAAGGAAGGATTTAGAATTCCAAGCTGGTGATCATGTGTTTTTGAGAGTCCCGCCTATGGCTGGTGTTGGGCGTGCATTGAAGACAAAGAAGTTGACTCCTCGTTTCATTGGACCGTATCAGATCACTGAGAGAATTGGTAATGTTGCTTATAGGGTGGCCTTGCCGCCTAATCTTTCGAATTTGCACGATGTATTTCATGTGTCGCAACTTCGGAAGTATATTTCGGATTCGTCCCATGTGATTCCGATGGATGATGTGCATGTGCGGGATAATCTCATTGTGGAGACAATGCCTCTGCGAATTGAAGATCGTGAAGTGAAGACTTTACGTGGCAAAGAGATAAACCTGGTGAAAGTGGTCTGGTTAGGAGCTGCTGGTGAAAGCATGACATGGGAGTTGGAGAGCAAGATGCGAGAGTCCTATCCGGAGCTGTTTGAATCAGGTATGTTTTCGAGGACGAAAGATTCTAAGTGGGGGAGGGTTGTAACACCCCGGAAATAATTTAATTAAAATAGTTGATTGAATTATTAAAATAATTTGGAGGCGGGATATAGATAAATTAAAAGGTTAATATTTTATATGCGTAAGAGGTGAAACGAGTAAAGGAGGTGGTGACGTAGAGAGCCCAGTGTTTACTGAGCCCTCAACTTAAACCCTGGGGGTTTAAGCCAAACCCTCATTCGCAGCAAGCAAAAGAAAAACGAAAGTGAGAGTGAGAGAGAGAGAGCACGCGGCGCAAAGAGGGAGAGAAGAGGAGGGTTTCGCGAAGAATTTCAAAAGGAGATCGTTCGTGTTGCTGTGGTTTTGTTCGTGTCTCGTTCGTCGTGTTCCGGAGCTTACGTTATTCGAGGTAAGGGTGGGCTTAACCTTGATAATGGGTTGATGATAATTATGTGTGGGTAGTCTAGGGTTTTGTTGAATTGTTCGTGTTGTTGCATATCGTGTTTTCGTTGAGATTGGTGCTTTGATGATTATTGCACGTTATTGTGATTTGTTTCGTTATTTGTTGTTGCGTGATTGTTGTATCACGATGATGGTGTTGTTATTGTTCGTGTTTTTGTTGTTTCTGTGCGTGGTTGATTGTTGTTGTCGCGTTGTCGAATTGTCGTTTTTGTTGTGGTGGTTGCGGTGTCGTTGCCGTTAGGGTTTGGTGTTTGGCAATTTAGCGATTCTGGACACAGGTTCGGTTTTTCTAAAACTGGCGCTGTTTGGTTGATCCAAAAATTATGAGGTTGATTGTTTTTGAAAATAGACTCAACGCCGGTCGTTTTGGCACTGGTTTCGTCAAATTCGGAGTTGTATAGCTCGAGTTATAGGCGATACAAGTTAGGTTAATATTCTGGAAACGATTTGGGTATAGATTCGGTATTTCGGTGACTGGGAACGTTGTATTGACCGAAAAATTATGTGGTTTATTTTTCTGGAAAATAGACTTAATGCTTGTTAATTTGGCACTGGTTTGGTTGCGTTTAGAGTTGTGTAGCTCGAGATATGAATTCCACAAGTTAGAGTAAGATTCTAGAAACAATCTGGACACAGGGTCAGTGTTTTGGTTTCCACGTTTTCAAAAGAACTCCTTTTCGAACGAATCCAATTTCTTTGAAAACTAGACAAAATTTGCCCCAGTTTATGCACAAGTTTCATGCAATTTGATTGAGTTTTGGTCACTTTGGAATTGCTTGAATTTGAAGGACAGAAACTGTCCTCTTTTGCAACTAGCCTGTGTGCTTTTCGAAAACTGTACCTATTGGACACTCTCCTTCAAAAACTGAACTTAGGGATGATAACCAGACCCATAGGGCTTTCCAACAAGTATTTATTTGTTGAAATCTGATGTCGTTTGCTATTTTAATTAATTCGCTGAAGTAGGTGCGATGTGCCTAGGCGCTGTGCGCCAGTCTTGTGCGTGGTGTGCGTGCGTTATGTCCGCGTTGTGGAGCCGTCTGGTGTTAATATTTCAGGTGCGGTGCTGGTATGCTCAGGAGAGTTTAGTGGTAGCTGTGATGCTACAACTTGGTGCTATTTTTGGTGAAATCATTTGTTTTGATTCTGGTGATATAGTATTTATTTTAAATACTTGTTATGGTGAGTTGGTGCATAATCATGGTGTCGCATTGTCATATGCATGTTTTGGTGATATAGGCTCTGCCTCTGGTGTTTATTGGTGATATGCCCGTCGTGGCTCATTTTGGTGATCGGTACCGCATGCATATGCCCATTGGAGGGGTTGCATATCATCCCATTGTCTATGAATGTTATAACTTTGGTGGTTCACTGTCAAATGGACTTTTCCTTTGGTATCTGGTGCTGTGATATGGTGTAATTGTATTGTGTTGCTGTAGTTACCTGATGCTAGCATATTTTTATCATCTGCTTATTACCTCTGTTAGACTCACCCCTTCTGCTTGGAATGTTGCTCTCATGCGGCAACGCTGCAGGTGATCGCTAGTGCTCGTGGAGGAATTGCTAGGTTTTGCTTCCTCTCTCGTTTGGGTCTGTGTCAGCTCTGATATGTAGCACCGGGGAGTCGTTAGTTATCGTTTTGAACTATTATTTTAGTTATTGGAAATTGTTTTAATTAATTTTGGAGATGTCTCTAATTGTTAATTCTGGAGATGTTTAAACTGGTTAATATTTCCGCTGCTTGGTGATTTCTTTTATATAAATTATTTTGGAGATTTTTTTTTGGAATAAATGGTGTTTTTTTTTTTAAAATGGTGAAAAATGTAGCGCCCTTCGAGGTGACTCTGATAATTGTCTATTTAGTTGTAATAGTAAAAGGGGGGGTGTTACAGAGGGGACCTATCCCCTATTTATAGTGGACCTCGCAGAACTGGATTGGGCCTAAGTCGAATCGACGCATCCCATCAATAACTTTCAACACACGCGCACGCCTACCAAAGCGTCACCATCATTAGCCGCCATTGGGAAACGAGCTCTGATAGGCGCAATAAATGCAAAGGCTCCAATTCAAAATTCAAAATTATTATAACGGTCGAAATCACTTCATCACTATCAGATACCAAGTTCGACGTCGGCAAAAGTGCATCACGATCAGAAACCAAGCTCGACGTCGGCAAAAACTTCATTACTATCATAAACCAAACTCAACATCGGTAAGAAAGAACACTTCGTATCTCATCAAGTCAAGATCGCCTCTAAAGACGACCAGACTTGGGGGGCAACTGTTATGGAATGGCTTTTTGCCATATACACCCCCCTTTTTTAACATCTATTCACACCCATTGCAGGCCCAATATCAAAAGGGCCCAATCCAAACATCAAGGGCTCAGATCAAACCACCAGATCGGACGGTCCTTATTCATTGGAATCACCCCAACCCCACTCTATAAATACAACATTCATTGCCTCATTAATGGTAAGCATTCTCTCATTTATTACTTTGCTAAGACTACTCCTCTGACTTTAGCATCGGAGTGACTTTGCAGGTACAACACAAGCTAGGATCGGATACGGTCATTGACTAAGGACATCCACCACTAACTACCTCAGACCACCTCTTAAGGTCGGAAGTACAGTGCAGAACACATACCAAGCAATTTGCTAGTCAAAATGAGCTGTTTAGATGGGAGAGTCTTAGGCTCGGGAGCGCGCGTATGGTTCAAGCAAATTCACTTGTGATAATGATCAGACAGTTATTTTTCTTTCGAAAGAAACAAAAAAGTTTGAATTGAATAATTTAAGGTATTTCAATGATTAGTTATAATACTAAAATTTAATAATGCGTGCAAACCGCAAGAATTCAAAGCCCGAATTAAGCTCATATTTAACTACTTGAGCCCTTAATGTGGACACCAGTTGGTTACGGTCGGATTCGGTCCAGAAAACCCAAATCTGACACAACCCGCGGTTGAAAAGCGGAGGCCCATCTCCGTCCGTTTTGGCCATCGGATTTGACAGGTGGCGGTTTGGCGGGTCGCGGATGATCGCGGGTGGTTGTTGGCGGGTTAACAGGAAGGGAAGAAAGAAGAAAAAACCCAAGTCAGTGGTGGTGATTTTGCCAAGTTCTGCAAATCGGGTTAACAGAGTTATTTTCGGAGGTTGAAGAAGATGATACATCGAAAGTTTTGACATTTTCTCTCTCCTACATGAATTATTAATAAATAAAACTTAATGTGATAAGCCTTGGGTTTCGTGTAAGGCTTGAAGAAAGAGAAATGCTTTATAATAAAACTAGGGGATATCCCCGTGCGTTGCACGGGTTTTTACAAATATTTTTTAATAAATATTAAATTTCAAATAAAGAAATAACAATATTTACACAATTTATTAACATATTAAATTTGAAAAAAAAACACAGAGAAGCTGAAAATTAAATTAAATATAAATTTGTTTGTATTATATGATGTTAGAAATATGATAGGAACTTGAGCCCAAAAAAAAGAAATATGATAGGAACTATAAATATTGTGATGATATTAGTAGAAACAAATGAAATTTAAGAAACTTAGATTATTCACCATTTTTGTATTAATATTTTAGAAATTTGATGAATTATTCACCACTTCTCTCTTGCAATAGACCAAATATTGCAACAGTACTCATTTAATTTTGAGCAACATGGATATAATTTTAGCATACTTATCGTTTATTTATATTTTTCTAATGTTTTAGCCAACTTTCAAATTATAGTACAACTATACACTAATTTTTTTTTTTATATTTTCAATTGAGCTCACTTTCATTTAAATAAAGTATTCTAAAAAAATTATAAATAAGTAAGCACAATATGAATGCAAAATAGTAGACAATGTTTACAAATTCAAACAAACAAAATTATATAAATTTGTTAAAGAAAAATGAATACGGTGTATTATTTACACTATAAAAAATGATATATTATGGAGTTTATCTTTCATTCAAATATCTATTTTTTTTTGTTTATACCATATTCAATTTCTTAGGAAAATATTACTTTATTTAAATGTGACTATAAATTAGATAGCCTAAAATAAACAACTCAACACTTCAAAGACATGATGGGGATTATGTTATTATCATAATCTTTCTCTTTCACTATTGTGTCAAAAAATAATTATATCATTTATTTTCAAACCAAATTTCTTGATAATATATATTTTCCTTTTTGTAAAATTTGCTTGAATGTATTTTTAATTTTCCTTTTAATTGATTAACACCATATTTTGTTAGATTTTGCTTGTATGTTCAACCTATCCCAAATTCTTGAAATTTTCACTTTGATTTATAGTGCATCCTTCATAGTTTGTTGAGGAAACTAAGCATAACGAAATATGAATCTAATAGCCAATGAAATTGATTTAAAATAGTGAGCTTCTATGATTAGTTGTGTTTCCAAAAGTATGAACCAAGAGAAGAAATAGGAATTAATTTTGTGTTATTTTTTTATTTAGGTAAATTGGAAAGCCACCAAAAACATACCATAAAGGTTTTATTAAAATGACTTATCCAGTAAATATCATTTAATCATAAGGTTATCAGTTTCAAAATTTCATTAATTAGAGGTAGTGAAATCATAAAACCCATGATTCAAACATCTTAAATCTAAACGAAATATTATGCTATTGTAACAACAGATACATAACCACATTATTTTAGTGGTCCACTTTCCATATAATTATGCACTTTAAATCAGTTAATTAAAATTAAAATCTTAAAGGAATATTATAATATTTGTAGAACAAATAAATAATTTTATATTTTAAAAGGGTCGAATGTCCATGAAGTGCATTATTATTATTATTATTATTATTATTATTAAAGATATAATTCATAAAGGATTAATTATTGTTAGAAATATATAGGCCTATGTAATTATTCTCATCGGGTTCTATATTTTTAGAGATATATATTTTGAAAAAGAATAAATTGTTAGAGATATAATTCACAAATATACCAATTATAGTTATAAGCGGATGCCATGTTAACTAATCATATTATATAAATTTTTTTTTGCTCAACTCATATTTTATAATTGATAACACATGTACTTACTGGGAGAAAAACTGATGTAATTAAATAGATAACGATAAATAAAATAGACGACTTTTCATGTAATGCATTACTATTAGATTAAATAACATGAAATTATAATTATGATGCTAAAAAGTTATGTAATTATTAGAGATATAATTTATGAAGGGTTAAAAAAATACGTAATCATTAGAGATATAATTAGTGGTTAGAAGTGGTTGATGCTTGACGCTAAACATTTTAATCTAAATTAAAGTTTAAAATTTTGATAAAATAATTTAATTTAGAGAATAATAATTATTTTATGAGTTAGTAGACCTTTGAAATTCTTGTATGCACTGAAAGGGAAATATTTCACAGTAATGTTTCACATCATCCAATTTAATGGAAGCTATTAAAATTAAACATTTTTAAAGGAAAATATTAAAATTAAACATAATCCATACATTTTTATAGCTTGACAAAAAGTTGTTCCTCAATTGCATGACTCAGTACTAACTAATCCAAGTTGTTCTTTTTGTCTTTTTGACTACATTAGAATTGTCTAGAACATGAAGCTCAAATCATTTGCTTTGCCTTTTCAATTTCTTCTCTCTCCGTGTAATCTGTAATCTCCATTTTCCCTCCCTTGACTGCAATTTGAAACCTATAACAAACTCAATACTTAATCAACAATCAATAAAAATTTATGAATAAAAGGCAGATTTACACACAAATTTTTTGGAACTCCAACCACTACAATGGTTTTCTTCGAGCTTGAATATTAGTGATGGAGAAACCAAACTTTTGACATAAGTGATGTAACAACCAAACAAAAGTGTTGTAAAAAATGAAAAGATAAGTGGTGACCTCTCTTCTTAGGTATTTATGGTATTTTTGAAAAAAAGACTTAAAGTGAAGGAAAATGAAAAGATTGTAACTAATCTCTATTAAAAACCAACTATAATAATTAGTGCTAATAAAAATAATAATTTAGAGACACCAAAAGGCAACCAAAATCAAAATATGAAGTAATGAATACTAATCAATAAGGGTGAAATTTTTTTAAATTAAAAATAAAAAGGGAGAAAAACTCACAATGATCATTTTTCACTGTCATCAGCAATCATCACGTTTATTTCATCAACAACTAATTAAGAGGTATGATATTTTTAAGTTACCCTTACTATGAGAGGCACGAAAAGCCAATCCCTTTAAAATAAAAATTGGCTTTACCATAGAATGAGGTTTGATTTGTGTAATTTAAAATGAAGAATAAATATCAAATTTAATAATTATAAAAAATTGTCATGGAAAATTAAATGAAGAAATATACGAAAGTCCAAGGCACACATAGAAAATTCTAAATTTGAGGGTAAGAAAGATGAAATGACTATATTAATAATGGCAAAAAATTATAAAAATAGTCATAATTTTTTTTGTTGTTTTAAAAAACTATAAATTGAAGTTGACATCTTGTAAACTATTTAAATTTTTTTTACTAAATATATGAATTTGGATATTAATATGATATTTTGGAAAATAATTTATTAGAAGGATATAATGATATTAAATAATTGTTAATTAAGTAATATTTAACACCACTATTTGAATGTCATAAAAGCAAATTATTGAGTTTTAATTTCAAATATTAATTGAAAATATGGAGGAGCATTCTAGAACCTCCAAAAAAGTTTTTTTTAGTAATTTATATAGATGTAAAAAAAATTGGATTCCGTGTGCTTGCAATAGGCTACATGCCTAGACTGCTAAGTCTATAGGCTCAGTGGTGCAGAATGCAAACTTTATACTTTATAGCTTGAGCAAGTCACACAATTAGTATTATACTCATATTATCTTTATCTTTATCTTTATAATATACATTCAAAGCACACTTTTTAAGGTCTTTTTACACATGTCAAGTTCTAACATAGGTTTGGCCACATCACAATTTAAAATTATTAAAAACATACCTAAATTACTCTAACATGTCATTTACATTTACATTTACTCAAATATAATTATTAAAATAAATTTTATTCTTAATTATGCATATAACCTAACAAATAAAGCAATTTTCTTGGCCTTTTAAATTGCACATTGTTATCAATGGGCTGCTGGCAAAAGGCCTTTTTGGAAGTGCATTAAAAATGCAATCAGCAAAACCTGTCCTTCATTGACAAAAAAAAAAGGAAAAGCAGTTGCAATTTTTGTTTGACCTATTTCCTAATTTTTTTCAAACGCACAAAATCGGTCCTCTCACGCCTCTCTCTTCACTCACGCGTCTCTCTCGTCTTTCCCTTTCCCCAACCTTATTTTTCTACACCAAAAACCCAGTCTCTTCAAACTTCCCAAATAATCTCTCTACTTCAATCAGACTGCAACAATAATATCACACCCCTCTCTCTTTAATTTCATTTTCAGAAGCTGCACCCTATGTATCTTCTGTTCTTCACCTCCAAACCCCTAAATCCATGTTTCTTCATTAAATGCAAATTTGTTCTGTTGTGATTTCAAATTTCTCTTCTCTTTCAACTCTTCAGAAACCCTAAACCCATCTCTATAAGATTACCAAAATTTCTCTCAATTTTTGCCTTTTAGGTTTACACGATTCCTCCCTACCACAACCCTTTCCCTTTTCGATGATTTATGATGAAGCACCAGCTGGATTTCTCAAATCTCCACCACAATTTTTGAAATTGTGAGTATAACGTTTCTGCTTTATGATTTCAAAGTTCAATTTTAACTTATTTAATTTTTTGCTATTTGATTGTTTCCTCTTTCACCCTTTGAGTATTTAATATATATATATATATATATATATATATATATATTATGTTTTATGTTTTATGTTTAGAATTTGAAATTTGCGTTTTTACACAAGCTGGAGGTGAAGAAACCGTGAGTCTTTCATTTTATATTATGTTTTTTTGGCTTTTTGATTGTTTCCTCTTAATTTCACCCTTTGAGTATTTAATAGATATATATATATATATATATATTATGCATTATGATTTACATTTAGAATTACAAATTTGCATTTTTACACAATCTGGAGGTGAAAAAACCGTGAGTCTTAGAAATATATATATATATATATATATATATATTATTACACTATTTTTATACTATTGTGGTGGAGTTTTATGTTTTAATTTTAGTTTATTATTATTTTTTATAGCATGGACTACATTTTACTTCTATATAAACAGGGTTCTCTATGTTCTTACACACCACACCCAAACATCCTTAGTCTTCCTTAGTTTTTAAGGCATTTCCTTCCTTTGCACCAGTCCTCTCTCCTTTCATCTCTTGAGTCTTCTTAACCTGAACCATGGCCAGCCAATCCATTTCCCAAATCAATTCTTCACAAACTTCTTGGAATGTCAAAGTTAAAGTTATTAGATTGTGGGTAGTTTCTGACTTCAATAGAAATACTTTACCATTTTCTGTTGAGATGATACTTTTAGATGCTGAGGGGGGAAGAATTCACGCAACCGTTAAAAAAACACTGATTTACAAGTTTAGAAATGAAATTACTGAGGGTAATGTTTATTTGTTTGAGAATATGGGTGTTGCATCATATGGAGGTAGATATAGGACAGTCCACCATCCTTTTAAACTAAACTTCCAATTTTCAAGCAGAGTTGTTCCCTTTCCTAATGCAACCATTAATTTGTCTCCTTATCATTTGGTTCCAATATTTGAAATTGTTGGTGGTTTGTATGACACTGATTTTTTGGTTGGTGAGTCTATTTTTAATTTTATAATCTGGCAATCAATATATCGATAACTCTTTTGTTATCGACCTTTTACATGTTATGATTAAATATGATATTTTTTCCAGATGTGATTGGTGTTTTGACCGGAGTAGGAACAGAGAGGAGGTTGCAGGGGGAACTGGGACAACCACCAAGTTGAATGTCATTGCTTTAGAAGCTTCTGGGTAAATCATGTTTATTAGTTTTTAATTTTTTTGATATAATTTGTCATAGGTCAGTGTTTTGGACTTGAACCTATTTGGCTATTTCTGCGTTGTCTCTTTGTTTTCGTTTACTGAGAACAAATATCAGCTTTTTATTATTCAGTCCAATGTGAAGTTCATGTTAAGTTTTAGTATTAACTCCATGTTTTCTTCCATCTTATTTATCATTTCCATGTTTTAATTTTTCTTTCAAAACAAAGTAAAGTAATGAAGTTTTCATGGGGTAAAGTTCTCATTTCTTAGTTTAGTATAATATGACTATCTCACTATTAGTATTCCTCCAAAGTTTATGCCTCACTTTTTATCTGTCTAGCCATAAGGTTCAATGCACACTTTTTGGAAGCTATGTGGATGATCTCAACACTTTTATGGCATCTGGTGATTTGCAAAATGCTGTGGTAATTATACAGTTAGCTAAGGTGAAACTTTTTCAAGGTTAGTTTCTTAATCATGTTGACAAAACTCTTTGTTTCTATCTTTGTTTTTATTAAAAAAAATACATTGTGATTTAGTTGTTGATATGGAAATTGTAGATAAAATACACATTCAGAATTCTATGGGCTGCACTAAATTGGTGTTTAACCCAACATGTGCTGATGGTGTCATCATGAGAAACAGGTGGTTTACTTTGACGTAGTCAATGATTTATTTATTATGTTCATGTTTTTTTTTACTTAAACAAATTCTAATATAATCAGATTTCATTTATTTCATTTTCGTATTAGCCTCATTGAGAATGCTGATTCTCCCTCACCATTGAGCATAACACCACTCAATGCTCAGCCAAAGACCGATACTTCAGATGAATTTCTGTACAACACACCAAGGACAACCATTCAGGGGCTCAAAGATTGCACAAGGGTTGATATCTATTTTATAAATTCCAATTTATAACTTCAGTGTCACAGTCTTTACTTAATAGTCAATAGCCGGTTTCTAATGTTTATTGAAAAATCACTTTATTTGAAAATTTTGTGTTGTAGGAATCAGTCTTTGTGGTACTAGGGACTATTACAGAAATTTTAAATCCTGGAAATTGGTGGTACACAGCCTGTGGTTGCACTAAATCTGTTTATCCTGACTCCAAAATGTACTTTTGTGAAAAGTGCAATAAGCATGTCATGAAAGTGTACCCAAGGTATTCACTTAGCCTATTATTTGTGGTCACATTGTATTTTTATTGCTTATGTTTATTGTTTATTGTTTATTATTAGCTTATTCATACTTTATAATTTTTTTACACGATAATTTATAATATTATTCACACTAAACTCTGTTTAAAATTTCTTAGATATTGTATCAAAGTCCGAGTCATTGATAACTATGATTCTGCCACATTGGTGATATTTGATCGTGATGCAAGTGTCCTATTTAACAAATCTTGTGCTGAAATGCTTCGAGCACATGACAGGGTATACTTTATCTGCATTATTTAATTCATAATGAGACCTATTTATTTAATTTTTACTTTCGTAATTTTAATTCGACGTTGCAATATGTGGTAGACTGCTGGAGATGGAGTCCTTCCTCCTGAATTAATGGCATTAGTGGATACCACCATCCTTTTCAAGGTTGAGACGAAACCCGTGTTGAGTCCCCGGTTTGAACAATCATTTAGGGTGCGTAAGATCTGCACAAGTGAGGTTATTATCAATCAGTTCAGTCAAAAATGGGACAAGGAAGAGGCCATCTTTTTAGAAAATAATAATGTAAGCTGATTTTCGTTTTAATAGTATTAACAACTACATTTTTAAAGTCATAAACTTACATGGTTGTTTTTTGTAGCAAACTAATTCCTTGAGTGTGTTGGTGGGAAAGGGAAAGGACAAAGTTGGTGCTTTTGATACTCATGTGATTTCAAAGGTATAACTCAATCTCAATATCTACACTAATACTTATATACTACTAAAATAACAAAACATATCTACTGGAACTTTAATCATTCTTAATTTATAGCACTTATAGTTCTACAAATACTATTTACTAATAATACCATAACTAATCATCATTGTTACATAGGGTTTGGAAGAGTTATCTGGAAATGAAGGAAGGGGAAAGGAGAAGATGAGTGAAGGAAAGGGAAAGGAGAAGATGAGTGAAGGAAAAGGAAAGGAGAAGTTGGATGCCAGTTGTATCTCCCAGGTATAAATACTAACCTTAAAAAACAGCTTTATATCTTTATTTATTTAATGGTTTAAGATGCAATTGAATAAAATTTAGAAAGACACATCAGATTCTGATTTTTCAATCTTCATGTTTCTATGATTTGTTAAATACTACCTTCAATCTGGCAATCACAATTATAATTATATTCACACACTATTAATTTCGTTTGCTAATAATACCATGACTAATCTATTTTGTTACATAGGGTTTGGAAGAGTTATTTGGCAATGAAGGAAAAGGAAAGGAGAAGATGAGTGAAGGAAAAGGAAAGGAGAAGTTGGATGCCAGTTGTATCTCCCAGGTATAAATACTAACCTTAAAAAACACCTTTATATCGTTCTTTATTTAATGGTTTAAGATGCAATTGAATAAAATATAGAAAGACACATCAGATTCTGATTTTTCAATCT
This sequence comes from Astragalus glycyphyllos, assembly GCA_963573325.1. Classification (NCBI taxonomy): domain Eukaryota; kingdom Viridiplantae; phylum Streptophyta; class Magnoliopsida; order Fabales; family Fabaceae; genus Astragalus; species Astragalus glycyphyllos. The sequence goes on along the minus strand of OY754310.1, from coordinate 34,906,470 downwards.
TCATGTTTCTAGGATTTAATGCCTAAATTTTCACTAGCTGGGCTTGAGGATGAAGTTGAGATACTTGCACCATCCATTGATAGCATCACTACCTCAGTCAAGAGAGGTTCCCCAAATGAAGATGCAAATGAAGATCATAACCTTCCCCTCAAGCTGCTGAAGAGGGCAATTAAGATAGAGTAGATTTAGTACCTACCAAATGTCAAAAAAGTGTTCTGTTGAGTTGGATTTTGTTGAGTTTGATTTTACTTTATTGTGGTCTGCTTTGTACTCTTTTGTTATGTTATGTTGAACTTATGTTGCTCCTAGGTTTTGCGCTGTTTCTAGCCAAACAACACTTTGTTTCCTCTTTTGACTTTGTTGGAAACAATTTGTTTTTTAAATTTCAGCTTCTATTAGTCTAAATTTTCAGCCTCTGTTAGTCTATGTTCCCTTTTCTTATGTACCCTTCTTTTGTATCCAAACTATATTTTGATATTAATGACCAAGGACACTTTTAGTTTTAGGAACACAATTTACATATTTGTACTCTTATGTTATGTTTACCTTATGACCTTAACTTAAAATTTTAATACAACCGATGCATCTATATCAAGGCACTAAAAGTTATATTATATATATATATATATATATATATATATATATAAATTTTATTCAGTATAAGTATGTTTTACTAAACTTATACTATAACTTAAGTTAAATATATGTACTATAGTCCTTTCATGAAATTCTACTCAAGAGATTCACTAATATTTACTTTTTAATTTGTCTAAATCAAATAATCGAATTGGCCCTAATTAATTTCTCTACTCAATTGATCTAATAATCGAATTGGGCCTAATTAATAACTGCATTGGTTTGGTTTGGTTTTATTTTAATAAGCCAACTGAATCAAACCAAACCGCATGTAGTTTTAACTTGTGGTTCGGTTCACTTTTTGTCTCAAAACCGAACCAAACCGCATTGCGAACACCCTAACGAAAACTAAAGACGACATCGAAATGCTGAAATTAGTTAAAACAAATAAAAGTGAACCTATTATAAAATATATTGATTTATTTGTAACGAAAAAAAATTTAATTAATATAGGAATCGGTAATTGTAAGTGAATGGAAATGCTTACCTATTACAATAATTTATTCTCCTTGAAATAGAAAAAAAATACGGCAATGGAGGTTCCCTTTCATAGATAAATATAATTAATTCCTTGCAACGGAAAAAATATCAGTATCAGAATAAGATGCACAACCTTTGTTTATTTTTTTCTACCAACAAATGCAATCTGTCCCTTTCAACTCTCTTTCGACCCTCTCTCTCCTCAATCACATGTCTCTCTCATCTTTGACCTCTTCCCAAACTTCTTCCCCATCCTATGTATCAATTTTTCCCCTCCAACTCCCCAGCCTCTTAAAACTTCCCAAAAATCATACACCTCTTTGCTTAATCAGACAAAAACGACACACCCCTCTCTCTTAACTTTCATTTGCAGGACCCTTTTCGATGAATGATGATCAAACACAAGCTGGATTTGTCAACATCTCCAATCCTGCTTTTTTAGTTAAAATTTCAATTTTAAATTTTTATTTTGTCAATTTTTTAGCTCTTTGATTGTTTGCTCTTACACATTTTGATACTGCTTAGGGGGCTATCAACCACAAAGAAAATGAAGCGTCCATAGCCATAACTCCATAACAGAACAATACAGGACACTCAATCTTTATCTAAAAGTTGTGAGTATATGTTATCACTCAAGTTCCTTTTTGGCCCACGTTTTTTCTCATTTCTTCAGCTCAAAAAACTTACTTGCTCTATTATTCTACATTCATTAGGTATAACAATGGACCACCCTCATTCCAAATTTGCAAGGATGAAGAGGAAGCATGTTTTGATGGAGAAAACAAAACAAAAGAACCCTTCACTTTCAGGTTGGTTGTGCTTTGCTTACATTTTTCATGGAATAACTTGCTTTATGCTTCAATAACCATTTAAAATATGTGTAATTATATATAAATAATAAATAACTCATTGTTATGATATTCTTTCTTTAGAGATACTAAATTGTTGACCTATACATTCTATGTCACAGAAAATGTCAATTCATCCATATCTATATCCTCTAATCTCGACGTTGGAAGCAATACTTCAAATAGAGTTCCTCAAACACCATTGTTCAGTTGTAAGCCTTCATTTTTCAGTCACAAAGGACATATTATTTATTTTAGACATTTTCTGTGAAATTTAATGATATAACTTTATTTCACACATAACTAACAAGCAGCTTCAATTTGACAAGTTTTTTTTCCCATTTCTAAACACTATTAATTTGTAGGTATGTCTACTTATGGAGATACTTCAGTTGGGAACCTTAGATCAAACCCCATTGGTTTGAGAGGAAACATAGTACCTTTGTCGCCTTTAAATGTTGGTAGGTTTTTTTTAAATTTTTGTTATATGCCATGATGAAAATAAATTTATTTTCAAGGACTTATATTTGTCGTTTCTAAAATATTTGTTGAATATCATTAAAGTTAGTATATTTTTATAATTTGCATTTGTTCATCGTAGATAACAGGATCGCCTCAATCTCAGGGCACGTGGTTTCAAGTGATAACAAAGTTCCAACGTCAAATTTGAATGCAAGTATGTGTGTGTATATATAAACACATTATATTTGCTCTCTATCTAAGTTTCTATTAATGACCTTATATACCATCAGTCAATTAATGTAGTTTAACTAACAAGATATATTTTATTTTGTTCTAATAGTGACTCCTAAAGCGACAACAAAATTTTCAAACTTAGGGTCAAAGAAAAGAGGGCGTTATCATCATGATGCAGAGAATATCACTCCATTGTCTGAAATTTTTACACACAGATTAGGAGTGGTCAATCAGTTCCTATAATATTCTCATCCAGCATGAAATCAGGTTAGTTTTTTAATTCAAATGTAAGATATTCAACAATATCATTTCAATCACATTTGTTTTTTAATTAGTACATGTTTTTGTGCAGGACTAACCTCAAACAATGGTGAAAATTCTGCATCATCTGAAGTTATAAATCCTCAAATCACAGGTGTTATGCAGAAACCCACCAAAAGGAATGGGCGTCGAATCAAACAAATTGGTGTTAAAAGATAAAACTTTGATGAACATTCCGAAGATAATGATGTTGTCCTCATTGGGTCTAATTATGGTTAGAATTTTTCACAGTCTCTCAAAGTAAGTTAAAAATTTTGGATTGAAAGTCTTCTAACCTAAATGCCCATTCTCAATGTAGGTACTACAAATGAGAATCACAATTTATTGTCTCTTAGATCAGAAGACTATGAAATGGCTGAAGAAGAAGGGTACAAATATTAATATTCATTTTTCTTATTTTATATGTGTGTGTATTTAGCCAACCTACTTTTTTTATCAATGATTTTATTGTGTACAGTTCCATTTATTACAGGATGCCTCAATTTTGGCCTGCCAGAGATAAAGTGTAAGTGGTGCAGTGCTGAAGTTTGGTTTGAAGAAAGATCTGAGAAGTCCAGGAGTTCCAAACATATTGATTTTTCAATTTGTTGTCAAAAAGGAAATGTGGACCTTCCACTTCTAAAAAACCCTCCACATTTGTTGTTATCATTAATCAATGGGTCGGACAAAAGAAGCAAACATTTCAAGGAGAATATTAGAGCATACAATAGCATGTTTGCTTTTACTTCAATTGGTGGTAAGATTGAATCAAACATCAACAATGGGGGTGGGCCTCCTCAATTTATCTTGAGTGGTCAAAATTATCATAGGATTGGAAGTTTGTTGCCAAAGCCCGAAGCTGCTCCCAAATTTGCACAATTATATATTTATGACACCCAAAATGAAGCAAAAAATAGAATGCGACATTTCAGGTACATATTTTGGCTATCTTTATTTTATTGCAAATTTTTAATTTTGTTGATTAAGATTGTAAAAGGTTGTTTTAGTAGTATAAATAGGAATGCCTTTTATTTTTTTCATTTCATATTTAGTGTGAATTGATATAATTGTATTTTCTAAACTCATTTTCTTTTTTTAGGTTTAATTAAGATATATGCTCAAAACTCATTTTGCATTATATAATTTGATTTCTTAAAGTGATTATCATTGACTTAACAATTACATTTTATTTCTTAAAGTTAAAATAGACAAGTGATGTTTTTATATGTGTTACAACTTGCATACGACAATGTGATGCCTTCACTCATCCATTGACTCATTCATAAAAACTTTTTACTTTTGGATGACTTTTCAGATCCAATGATGATTCAGAAGAATTTGATCTGACATTAGTTAGAGATCTCACTAAAATGATTGATGAGCGGAATCCTTTGTCCAAATGTTTTATAAAAGTTAGAGATATTGTGGAACAAGGCGAACCTCCCTCTCTCACTTTGAGGTTGTTTAGAAATCGGTCAAAAGATTCAGGAATGCACAACATTCCTACAACAGATGAGGTTGCAGGTTTGATAGTTGGTGATTTTGATAACTCAGATATTGGGAGAGACATTATTATCCACGATGTTTATGAGGGGTTAACCAGGATACATGAGACACATGTGGCTTTCTTGCCCCTTCAATATCCCTTAATATTTCCTCTAGGTGAAAATGGTTTTGAAGAAGATATTCCTATTAGAACTTTAGGAGAAGATTCTGAAAAACGAACAAGAGCAAGGGTTTCTATCAGGGAGTTTATAGCATTTAGAATATAAGAACGACAGGTTGAATTTGGTAACATTGTTTGTGCAAAGAGACTCTTTCAACAATTTGTGGTTGATTGTTACACCATGGTAGAGGCTCAAAGACTATCATACATCAAATTTAACCAAGATACCATTAGATGTGATGTTCTGAATGGTTTACAAGAGGCTATGGATTGTGGAGATACTGATGCTTCTTTAGCCGGCAAGCGCATAATACTTCCAGATTCTTTTACAGGCTCACCAAGATACATGTTTAATAATTGTCAAGATGCTATGGCCATTTGTAAAAGATTTGGGTATCCCGATTTGTTCATTACCATTACATGTAATGCAAATTGGAGCGAATTACGTGATTTTGTATTTGAAAGAGGTCTTACTGCATCAGACAGACCAGATATTGTCTGTAGAGTTTTCAAAATGAAATTGGATGAAATGATGTCAGATTTCAAGAAGAAACAAATATTTGGAAAGGTCGTTGCAGGCAAGTTTCAAAATTCAGATTTTGATTATGACATTTCAATGACTTTATTATCTTGCTATTTTTTGAATATGATCTTTATTATTTACTATTTCAAATTGTTTATATCATAGGAATGTACACAGTTGAGTTTCAGAAAAGAGGCATTCCACACGCACATATATTGTTGTGGTTAGAGACCGGTAACAAATTAACAACTGGTCGTGATATTGACAAAGTAATATCTGCAGAGTTACCTCATCCAGATTTATATCCAAAGTTGCATTCTGCTGTTGCAACTTACATGATGCATGGACCCTGTGGATTTGCTAACTTGAAATCTCCTTGCATGAAAGGAACAAAATGTACAAAATTTTTTCCTAAAAGATTTCTGACTTCTACGTCTGTGGACAGTGATGGTTATCCATGTTACAAGCGACGTGATACTGGGGTTTCTGTGCATAAAATTGGTGTAAATATGGATAATCGAAGTGTAGTTCCCTACAACCCTTTTCTTTTGATGAGGTATCAAGGGCATGTCAACACCGAATACTGCAATAAGTCCAATGCAATCAAGTATTTGTTTAAGTACGTCAACAAAGGTCCTGATCGCGCAAATCTTCAGATCACAAATCGTGCCTTGTTTTTTCGAAATTTGTTAGGGCTTGATGGTTTTTGTTTCTGCTGTGATAGATTGAGGAATTTCATATCAAGGTTTACTATTTATGGAACCAAAAATTAATAGATTGGTTTAAAAGTTGTATAGCAAGCTGACCAGTTCGGTTATTGTTTCTTAGATTAGCATGTATAATGGTTTATAAGTTGTTGCTGGTCATGTGTTGCGTTTGCCCGAAGACTGATGTGGCCTACAGATAATTATCTGGTGATACTAAGTGGGTGTTGTTTTGTCTTGATACATCGGGTTTGGGGGATTGGCATAGTGAAGAGGTGTGTTGGAATGGTGTTGAAGCTTATGCTATTTTGTATTTTTGTATAGCTTGGTTTGATTTATCCTGTTTTCTTTGAATCACTGACAGTGAGGAAGCTAGGGAGATTGTGATTTATCATGTGATTTTCTTTTTCTCTGACGATTTGTTGAAATAATTTTGGATTAGGGAGTGCTTACATTTATCGTTGTATATAATTACCTCAGTGTTGTTCACAAAAGATGCAGGTTGCTGTTGAGATCTAGCCGAGTTTCGGGTAGAACGACGTGAAGAAGACAAAGAGGACCCCTGCAGAACCATAGTTGTGTGATGCGATGTAGCTGTCACCGAAGCTGTGAGAATCGCAAACCCTTATTTTGCGTATTGGAGATTCTGAATTAAAGTTGTTCTAGATAATGTAATTAGAATCTATTTTTATTTAAAATCAATCTTGTCGATATTAGTAAAACATTATAACTGTAAAAAAGATTGCATTAATTAAGATATTCTAAGATTATATTTTAAAATATTTGATACAACTGCTAAAAAAGTGTGATATATATTATACAACTGCTAAAATATTTAATTAAAATATTTTAAAATATTTAATACAATAAAAAATATATTATAGTGCAACTGCTTTTTTAAATAATTTTGTAGTAAGTAGTTAATAAAGTTTTTTGTCATCAGCTATTTTCTAGGTTCTTTTATAGTAAGTAGTTAATAAAGTTTTTTGTCATCAGCTATTGTTTATTTTTTTAAGGAAAAAACTTAGGTAAAGTATGCTGGTGGTGCTGTACTTCAAAATAAAAGTAGGAAGACTTCCACCAACCACTTGGCAGTTGTTGGGTTTCAAATAAAATTTTATATTTTTTCTTTTAAAATAAATGGTGTTTGTGTCTAGACTAGTACCACCAGCACCTATGGTACTGTACCTAAGTATTGCTCTTTTTGTAAAACGTAAGAAAGAATACATACATTTGTAGAAGGTAATAACTATTACTTCACACAATTAAATTATGACGTCAAAAATTAGGAGAACTAGACCCAGGACCCGTGCTTCACACGCGTTGGCGAAGGGGGAGGGTGAATATCGTTCTTGATTGTAAGCGCACGAAGGAACTGTAAATATTTATTACGTGCAAAGACAATAATACAAACGTGGGATTTCTTTTGCTCAGCAACACGATCAACAAAGTTGGGAATGGACTCTGTGTTCCGTGTGACATGCTACTTTCGTTATATTAATGAATTTGTATCTTTGAGATTAAATTGAGAGTTTGCGCTTCGATCTTTAATAATTGTAATCTATACATACGTAAGAAAAGTGATTATGTGCATGCGTTGAGTTATTATTTTTGATTTTTTTTGTTTTGTTTGTGTTGTCTGGCACAGATTTCTCGTGCTGAGCAAGATCGTCAAGGGCATTGTGAATGCACTTGGTGGTCCCTGTTATTTTTCACTTTCTCAGAACGATTACTTTATCTCCTTCACATTTACTTAAGAGTGTGTGCTCAAATTTTCAAAAAATAGAGTCTATACATGTATAAGAAGAATGATTATTGTTTGCACATGAAGAGTTGGTATGGAAGGCTAGGGTCTAATGTGGTTTGTAACTGGTGAATCGGAAATCGGAAATAACTATTACGCGTAATGATAGTAATGACGAAGAATAATATGTTTTCTTCGAAATTAGTGTCAATAATAATAATATAATAAAATTAAAAAGTATATGGTGAAAAGTATACAATAATATTTTTTGGTTGAAAGTGTCATACCCTAATTTTGTCCGCCTAGTTTCAAAACCCTAATTTTCAGCAGAAACAAATAATTTTGTGAGTGATGCATTATTTGAGAAAGGGTTTAGGGTATTTACCCAAGCATTCTAAGGTTTTCAAAATCATTTTTGAGAAATTAAGGAATTTTGGGGCATTTAAAAGGGGTATTGTTTGGTCAATTTCAATTTAATAAATTTTTGCTAGCTGAAAATCCAATTAATTAATTTTTGGGAATTTATTTAATGAAATTGTATTATTTTGAACAAAATAAATAAATAAATAAAATCATTTTTCAAATTATGCGCATATTTTATATGTGTAGTAAAAAAAAAGGTTCAAATTAATTCAAGAAACCATTTCAAAAATAGTACAAGGAATATTCCCAAAAATTATATGATAGGATTTTTGTTGGCAATTTTGGTCATCTCTCATTTTCAAAAATGGCATATTCTTCAAGATACCTTGTATATGGCTCAAAATGGTCGTTAGATTTATGTACAATTATCTTGAAAGGAATAATCAAAATTGAGAGGATAATTGGAAGGTTCATGGATAGTACAATAGTACAATTGCCAACTTGCAAAACTTGGGCACCACTCTCATTGCTTGGCTGAATATCTACCCCTTCATTTCCCTCTCATTTTGCATTTTTTTGCCCCTCATCAAAGTGTGTTTCAATCCTCACCCTTGATTCAAAATTAAAATGCAATCCTAGAATGAGATGAGGTACACAATGACCTAAATGCCCCTAAACCTAATTGCACATTATATATACCCTCATATCCTCACCTCTCACAAGGTTTTGGCTCACAATTCACACTCAAAAACCTAGCCTCTCCTCTTCTCCCTTCTTGGCCGAATACCCCTCTTCATTCCCTCACCTCATTTCTTCACTTTTTCACTTCAAATCAACATTCTAGTCCTAAATCCTTCATCATCCTTGCATTCTCTTCAAAGATCCATCTTCAAATCTCAAGAATCAAGCTCAAGATTGAAGATTAGAGGGTTGATTCAAGTGGTTTAGTGTTCATTCACCTTATTTCTTTCACTATTCTAGCTTGGAGTTGAGGTATACTCTCAATCTTAGCATCATCAAAATTTTAGCATCAAAAATGTAGATCATCAATCTATTTTTGCATATCAAGCATTTCTTTGCATTTTAGTGCTCTATTTTATGTTGAAATGTTGATATAATTGTTGTTGTTGAATGAGAGATGTGTTTCAAGCATTTTGACAAACACTTTGGGAGGTTTGGATGCTTGAAATGCATCTCTCTCTTGGAATAAATTGTGTGTTTGTGCTATTTTCATTTTGTGCTTGCATTTTCATGAATAAAATTGTGATTTGGGCTTATGTTTCATTTCGCATATTGTAGAAAAATTAGAGTTTGTGTGATTTTAGTGCATTCCTTTGCTTAATCATGTGAATCCTTGCCAAAAGTTTGATCTATGTCATTTGCTTGCATGATTTTGTTGCTTTCAAAGAATAAAATGAGGTTTTAGCTCTATGTTGGTGTCGCATTTCATGAGATAATTAGGGTTTGTGCTTCTTTTTGTTGCTTGCTTCGAAAATCATGTTTGTCTTGATGATTTGGTAAGAGGATTTGATACTTATGCACTTGTGGATATCCCAAGTGTTAAAGATTACCTAAAGGGATTCAGCACCTTAATTGCATATGCTTACTAAATAAAATGTCAAATTGATTTTTCATGGCTTGCTAATGATCTTACTTGAGGCAAATGCCCTTTCCAACTTATTCCTTTCATGTGGTTGATTGTAGAAATATGCTAAATGTTGATGCCATCAAAATGATACCACATTGTTGCTTATGTCAAATGTTGATGTGAAATCCCTAGGGTTTTGCAAGTGATTCATTAAATGTTTGAATTCACTTGTGCTTTGTAACTTCCTTGCCTACTCACATGTTGTGTCATAAATGCCTAGTTAGGCTCATTTCTTGCCTATTCATGCATCTTCAATAAGATGTTCAATTTAGGTTCATTCACTTGCCTATTCATGCATTTTGCAAAAATGTTCAATTTAGGTTCATCTTGCCTAGCATCTTCAATAAGATGTGCAATCTAGGTTCATTCTCTTGCCTATTCATGCATTTTTGCCAAAATGTTCAACTTGGGTTTATTCTTTGCCTATCCATGTATTGTGACATGATATGTGTAGTCTAGTTTCATCTTTGCCTATTCATGCATTGTGTATTCAAATGTTGTAATGAGATGTTTTCAACATGAAAGGGTAAGTTGCAAATTGTGTCTATGTTGTTGCTTGCTTGATAACATGATCTCAATGAATGTGCTATGCTTGCATCTATGGACTTTCTTGCATTCATTGTTTTCTTTTCTAGACAACTTGACATGAAAATGGTTACTAGTTTAGATCATTGCATGAATTGTAGTTTAGCAATTTGCATTTTGGTTATTGACTTGGAACTTGATTAAAAATGTTCTACTAGTTTTCCAAAACTCTTTTCCGAAATCAAATTGCTTTCAAACTTCTTTTCTAAACTATGTCTTTAACAAATCAAAACCAATTTCTTTTCCAAGCTTAAACCCTAAGTTTTTCATAAACAAAATCATTAGTGGCCACTCGAAGCCTTTGCTTGTTTGATCACTAATGAAGAGTTATTAGTGGTAGTCACTCGAAGCCTTTGCTTGTTTGATTATCATGAAAGCTCCCAAACCTTAAACACATGCGAACCCAATTCAATTCCAAAAACAACACGAGTCATTAGTGGTAATTGTCCTAAGCCTTTGCTAGATGATTATCACCGATGCTCGCCTCATTTGCAAAAAGATAAAATAAAAACGTTGTTACTTATAATCACTCGAAGCCATTGCTTGTTTGATTATCGGTTTCAACTCATTTTCTTTCGAGTTAGTAATGAAAACCATTCGAAGCCATTGCTTGCTTGGTATTAGTGAACACTCGAGTCTTATTTCAAAAAACACCTAAAAACTAAAAAGCTAAAAACAAAGGAGCCTTTTCAAAACAACACTAGAACTACGTAGCTTTGAATTCCTCATCGCACCGGAGGATACGTAGGAGCGGGTTCACCTCCTGTCAAGCACCCTTTTAAAAAAAATAATAACAAAAAGATTCTTCTTTCCCCAGTTTTCAAAAACATTTTCTTAAATAAAAAAAAAAAGAAAAGAAGTAGAACAAAGTGTTTCAAATCAACAGTCAAAAACCACACACTAAATTAAAGGTGTCCTTTCGGTAGAAAGGATGTGTGGGGTGCTAATACCTTCCCCACACATAACCGACCCCCGAACCTATATCTCTCGTTTTCAAAAGACCAATCGCCTAAAAGGATTTTTCCAATGTTTTTTTCCTAAATTAAAATATTGGTGGCGGCTTCATTGTTTTTCCCGTTGTACTAAGAAGGATCCAAACCGGATTTTTCGGGGTGCAACAGAAAGTAGTGTGGTTCATGTTGTAAATTTTACAATGCTTATATATGTAAATACGAAACTGACTAATACAAAATATTAATAGTAGTAGGAAATTGGTGAATGCATATGCAAGTTAGTCCTATTGGTTTGTTAAGAAATATATTGTATTATGCTGTAGGGAAATAAATGTCAATAAATAAATTGAATTACTATTCATAATAAAAGTAATGGTTAGATTTTTTTGTTAGAGTTGGTGTTGTTGATGTTTACAGGTATGATAGGAATTAAATTTTTGACATTCTTATGTATATAGTAATTAGTGTTTTGCATGAGGACAATGATGTAGTTAATGGAAAATTATAGACATCAAAATCGATGGTTGAGATTATAGTATGAAAAATATTTGAGATTTTAAAAAAAAGTTAATTGAAAGGGCTTTATGAATGGTCAGTTAAATAAGTTGATGAATGGTAAATAAACAAAGTAGGTGCAAATAGTAATGGATTTCAATAAAATTGTACGAAAACAGATAATTGGAAAATATCGGTCCATTATGACAAAGCACAAGAGTACATAAAATTAGTAACTATAGGTCCGGTCAATTATATTGACAAAAAAAACAATTATTTAGATAATTTTTTGAAGGAACAATCGTGACTCATTAAAAACACACCAAGTACAAATAGATAGTTCTATTTGGTTCGCGCCTTTGTCATATCAGACAAAACCTGGGTTTCCTATTCGTACTCGAAATCAAAACGTTTTGCTATTGCATCAACGAAAATCCACTTCAAACTACAAATACGCTTGCAACTGTTCAACCACTGTCCATAGTGAAGGGAAAACGATGGAGCACTCTGGTAAAAGTGGCGATAGAAGGGTTGGTGAAGCAGTGGTTAGGGTTGAATTGCTGAAATTGAGGCAATAGAAAAAATTGTCAAGCTGTGAATTTGTGTAATAGATATAAGTATGTAAAGTTGTGAAGTTGCGAATATGTTTTATATTTTGTGAAGTTAATATAGACAATTGAAGAACTATATATGTAATTATATATTTAGATCAAATATTATCCTAATTATGTGTTTGTCATTACTGCTATTTTGAGTGAAAAGGGTTTAAGAAAATTGTATTTATTGTATTGATTTGTATTATTACAATGGCTGCAGTGAATTATGCGGCGACAGAAAAATGTCCTCTATTTAGTGTTGCAGTGACTTTAGTGTTGCTGGGCAGAAATTCCTTATGTTCAGCAACATCATCTATGTCAACGTGTGAATTTGTGTAATAGATATAAGTATGCAAAGTTGTGAAGTTGTGAATATGTGTTATATATTTTGTGAACTTGATATAGACAATTGAAGAATTATATATGTAGTTATATATTTAAATAAAATATTATCCTAATTATGTGTTTGTCATTATTGTTGTTTTGAGTGAAAAGGGTTTAAGAAATTTGTCTTTATTGTAATGATTTGTACTATTACAATGCCTGCGGTGGATGTTGCAGTAACAGGAAAATGCCCTTTATTTAGTGTTTCAGAAACTTTAGTGTTGCTGGGCAGCAATTCCTTTTGCTCAGCAATACCATCAACAAACTTCGGAATGCACTTTGTGTTCCTTGTCACATCCTACTCTCGTTACATTAATCGATTCGTATCTTAGACATTCAATTAAGAGTTTGAGCTTTGAATTTTAAAAATTATAGTCTATAGAAACATAAGAAAAATGGTTATGTGCATGCATTGAGTTATTATTTTTCATTTTCTTTGTTCTGTTTGTGTTGTCTGGCACCGATTTCTCTTGCTCAGCAATATCGTCAAGAGCCTTGGAATGCAATTCGTGTTCCTTGTCATTTTTCGCCTTTATTAGATCAATTACTTTATCTACTTCACATTTACTTAAGAGTGTGTGCTCAAAATTTGCTAAATTAGATCCTATACATGTATGAGAAGAATGATTATGTACTGATGAAGAACACTATGAGTCAGACTCAATAGAATTTGATCAATCCTTTTTTCTACTTTTAGGGTAGAGAACTGTTCAAGACTGGGCTCAAGCCCAATCCAGATTTTGGGCCCAACTTGCTGGTCCAAGAACGCCGAGGAACTCACATCATTGACAATCCGTGTGCCATGCCTTATGAATTTAAGTGTGCCATTTGATTGTTATAAGTTTTGTTTAGAAGTAATCATGAGCACTGAAATTAACTATATATTTGATAGTCATTGTAAAAAAAAAAATAATTGAAATGAACTTATCTCATAAGTTATAAAGCTTTCAAAAGTCAATTTAAGTAATTTTGCAACAATTTAAAGTAAAAAGAATAGGTGTAAATAGTAGGTTCTTTTAATAATATGGGTGCAAATAGGTGAAAAAAATAAAGTACATTATCAATAAGCCCATTTGTAAATAGGAAAAAAAATTTGTTGAAAAAGAGTCAAAAGTAGTTAGTAAAAAGTTGAAGAAGAAAGATTTTCAAAAGTACAACACCACGTTTCCTCTTCTCTACCTTCATTTTCATATCGAATAAACAGTTAGCAAAAGAGAGGGTAACTGTTTTTTCAGAAAGGGAAGTTCATTTGCATCGGTGGGTAAGTATTTACAGTGTTTTGGGCTGAAATCATTCATTGTTATTGTATATTTTCCCAAGAATTGTATGTTAATTAACTTTTATTTGTTACTGTAATTAAATTTTTATTGTTCATCTGAGGAGTTTGCTCACACACATTCTTCAATTTCTTTCGTCAAAGAGTAAAGTATACCAAAATAATCTAAAAAAAACTTGCATTTGAAGTGTGAAATTACAATTAGGGATAAATAAAAAAGATGGTTTAGGATTTTACCTTTCCCAATTATCTTGTATTGAATGTTACAATTACAACGATATTGATATTACTGTTATTATAGGCAGTTTTATTGTGTATTTGGAATGGAAAACTTCTTTGTAGCGCATGAAGATGAGGACTATACAGACATTGTAAGTTAATTCTGTTTTGAATTATTATTTTTTGTTTAAGTTAAATTGTATCTAGTATTTTGTAAGATAAAAATATAATATTTTGTCCTTCCAGCGACTACCTACATTATTTGTTTCTCAGTACGGGCGTAGCCTGCAAATTCCGTTAAAAATAAGAACATCAAATGGAGTTAGTTGTATGGAATGTAGAGTTTCCCTGTAAACACAATGAAGTTTGGTTAACAGAAGGGTGGAGCAAAGTTCGAAAAACATACAATTTATGTCTTAAACATGTGGCTTTGTTTAGTTATAAAGGTGATTCCAAGTTCGATGTGTTATTTTTTGATGACACACACATTCTAAAGGAACCTGCTGGACTACAATCGACCCAGAAGAAAGAAAGTTCATAAGAATGATGAATACTGATATTACCAAACAAAGATTGGTAAGATATTATGCATAATCGATGTCCATATATTTAAAATGAGATATTATAATATTACATTTTTTAAATTTACATAATTGCAGATAATTCCTGTAGAATTTTGGCAACCAATAGACGGAGTCATGTCAAATCCTTTGATAATCATGATAGAAAATGATACAACATTTTTGGTAAAGTGGACAAAGAAAAAAGGTAATTTATATTTGACGGAAGGTTGGAAATAGGTTGTGCAGGACTGCTCTATAAATATCAATGATTTTCTAGTCTTTCGGATGGAAGAACCAGAAGAACTAAGGATGGACATTCGGATGGAAGAACCAGAAGAACTGAGGATGGACATAATAAGAATTCACCAAGAGAACATGGATAGTGCGCACTATACAGCAAGTGTGGGCTTGACTATAGGATCAATAGCTAGTATTTTTGAAGTTACAAATGAGACTAATGAATATCAAGAGAATGTTGACAGTCACATGAGGTTATTTAATGGAGTAGATTATATGGTAGTCATGTATAATACAGAAGGACAAACACATATTGTGTGTATAAAAATCAAACTAACTCCCAATAATTTACACATTGCTATAAATGTCAATTTATGATGCCTTCATTTTTTTGTATCAGCATTTGTCGCGTGAGTTTACCTCAAAGTGGGAATCTGAACTGCAAAATCCATTGTTGCTGAAGACATGCAACAATATTGAGCGAAAAGTGATGTTTAGTAAGTGTGATGGTGAGATTTGGTTGACTCAAGGATGGAATTCAATAGCAAATGACTTTAAGTTAGGGAGTTGTGACACTGTACTGTTCAAGTATAATGGGAGCTCGTCATTTGATTTGCAATATTTTGATCGCAAATATGGTGAAAAGACGCTACCTCCAAGACGACCAAGAGACTTCCCATTCAGTATGCTGATATGGTATACGAAGAACTGTATTGCAGAAAAACTGATATGGAATTTTTAAACAATTTTGCTGAATATTAGATACTAAAGCACTATATTTAAACGAAAAGTTATCGAGTCATTAATTTTATTTATTTTATTTCCAATTACAACTGTATATAGATGCTGCCCAGTTGCTTTTCAAAGTCTTATTGTAGCCAACTTGCACCTATTTTTACAATATTTATCGAAGATGGAACTGTTTGGCCGGTAAAGTGGTATAAAAATGAACAAAAGATTTAGTTGGGAGATGGATGGGAAGCTGTAGCGGCGCATTGTGGATTTAAATATGAGGATATTTTCTTCTTTAAATTAAAAAGTAAATCAGAAATGGAACTAAGGGTTGTGAGAAGGAGTGCACATCGTTTAACTATTACTAAAAGGAACCTACCAGTTGGTATTAATATACAGGAAGATGAAAATCAAGAATTAAAGCTTGCTAATGAGGAAGAAGAAGTGTTGTGGACAAAAAAGTTAACAAAATTGTCAAGAAGGCCAGGACGACCTCTGGTAAAATCTTATAGTATTTTATTTACATATAACATGCTGAACACCACCATATTGATATTTAATATTTGATCATATATAACAGTGAGTGATGTTGTTTTACAGTACATACCTGTTGCTGTTATTAAGACTAAATTTGCTGATAAACCTGCCAAAATTAAACTCATGCTGCCTGAAGGTCAAGGATTGGTACTTTATATGGACTGGTAGAGGAAATGAGGTGCATTTTGGTCTTGGTTGGTATATGATTTCACGGAGCATAACGATCTTTCAAAAGTAGTGGAAATTCAATTCAGCCAGAGGCATGGAGAAGACTATCTCCGTTTGAAGATACATGTGTGAACTGATGCATTCTTTCAAAAGTTGTTTATATATTTAACTCTATTTGAAATTTATGCAAAGCACAACTAAAGAAGGGACACGTTTTCTAATTTTGTAGCTTTTTTTGAGTGTCATGACATTTCATGTACTGGATGCACATGTATCTGAACTTCATTATGTGTCTTTCTCCTAACAATACAATTAATAGAGATCAGATTTTAATTAGCCTCTGAACATATGATTCATTTTATTTTTCCTTTGTATATTGATTGGTTGGCTATGAAAGTTGTGGTTGGTCTGAATAGGATGTCAAAGAATTGTTTAGATAATTGGAATCAAAATGGCAGAATCATAATTCAATGGTTGGAAACAGGAATAGGACATTAGGTGTTGCTATTCTATTCATTTATCGTTGATCCATGTGAAATTATTTGACCAATTGGTTAAAGCAATATATATTGAATTCTGTAATTGTTCTATGATTCTTAAATAATATGCATTAATGTTTATGATATAAAAAAACTTAGGAAAAGTAACTTCAAGAAACATAGATTATATTACATTATAGAGCTGTTACATTATAAAATAGTCTAGAACCTGTCCACACAACTAAAAAGCCTAGTAACTTGATAACTGGTATTATCCTTGAAAAACAGCCATGGTTCAATATCACACATTCGTTATCATAAGATATTGTAGCTAACCAAACCAACCTAAACTTAGGAACATGATGTTTGGGTAGTCTTTGTTGATTCCCAATCGAATTGGGTCACCTGCTTTCAGCCCAAGAACCTTGCATAAAAGAACCCCACTCTCCTGCAAGGTAGCATTCAGTGTTGGCTCTCTTGGTTTGTGATGTGAAGTGTGTTGTTCTCTCAATAGAACAAATCCAGCCTCTCTTCCATTCATCCATAACAATAATGTTGACTAAGCGACGTGGGATAGCAGTTTTGCAAAATTCTGAGTGGAGGTGTTACCAAGAGGTCATTGGTTTGCATGCTTTTTAAAAATATAACATAGAGTTACAGTAGTTAGTGAATAGGGAAAATATAATAAAATTTGAAAATTAGCAAAAGCTATACCTTGCTCTGTAAGTATTAATCTCAGGCAGATTTGTGTTGAAAAAAACTCTGGTTCCAAAGTAGCAGTTTGACATTCCCATAGAACCTAAGTAAATTGCAACAAAATAAAAGGTGTCAAATAAATACATAAAAATCAATCAGAAAGTTAGATTGTTAAATAAATGTACATAAAGTTGTGAGATTAATAATAGAAAATATCACCAATGCACCAGAGCAACGAACAGAGCTAACCTAAATATTTCCTCAATCTACATTGTTGGACAACTAAAATTGGAGGAACAGTTGAGTCATGTTCAACAATTTGAGCCTTCAAATTTTCAGCATAAGAACCCCACAAAGTGCAAGACAATTTGTTGGAACTTAGGTTGATGAACATAAATAAAAATGTTAGTCATTTAGGTGGGAAAAACAAATAAATGTGCGAAATTTTTATGAGTATATTAATCTTACTTTAAATCCTCTAAAACAAATTGAAGTGTCATTTTTTTCTCATTTACTTCATTGATTCTGAGGTCATCTTTCTGGACCAGGTGCCCAATAACATCTGTGATTGAAAATTTTTTGACTTAAAATGAGATAAATGAAAATAAATGGAATTGGGAAAAAAATGCAAGTGAAAGAAAGGATGAAGAATATTACCAACAACAGCATTTTCGGTGGCCCCACTCGTGATTAATGGAAGGTCAACAAAGGTGAAATGGTGGAAAGGAATTTCAGGAGCATCAACATGATCACATATTGTTGTAGCCATAAAAGATAACTTGAATTTATGAGTAGTGGTGTTGAAGATAACATCATTTACAGAAACTCTTAGGTTGGTTAGTATGTATGTGAAACCTTCTCGAATAACACGATCAAAACGCGCAAGTAACGAATTTGTAATAGATACATGTATTTTATCAAGCTATAAGAGGCAAAAAATTTAGTCAATACATAAAGTTAGCTAAAAAACTAAAATCAAACAATTTATTAAGTTGACTTACCTTTTCATCAATGAGAATCATCTCCATGGATTTAGTTAGATTTGGTTTATTGAACTGAGGGACTCTCCACAAAGACATGACCGTTATTTTTATCTTCCAATTTACTTTACCTAGAACAATATCACTAATATAATCCATCGTTTACGTAATGAAGTCCTGTAAAAAAAAAACCATAACAATTAGACATGATTGGAACAATATGAAGAAAGAAAAACTGAAGAAAAGAATATGGGGAAATGAATAACGAAGACAAATACGAAGAGATAGATATTGTTTCAGTGCAAATAAAAATTAGAAAGAGATAGAGTATTTATAGCTGACTTGAAAGAAAAGTGACTCCCCCTAAGTTACATAAACTACAAATGTAAAATTATGTTCTTCCTCTAAGAAAACATGCATTATGATTTCCTGTCAAAGATAATACATATAAACGTGGCTAATGGGAATTTTGAAACGTGCAGAACACATGCATATTCATAGATTAAACATGTGGATAAAGTCATTGAAAAATATGTGGAATAAATGGTAAAATAAATGAAGTGTAGACACCAGCATGAAGATCGGAAAACTGTATAACAAAATGACACATATCTCATCAAATAACTTTGCTAATTCTATCCAATGCCATGGCAAAACACGTGTAATGTACATGTCATTTAGTAAAAATCAAAACGTGCTATTGTCGATGACATGTGTTAATCTCGAAACTAAACACATCATGCATAGGACATACGTTGCAGACAGATGTCGTTGTTCAAAGTAAACATATGTTCTATAGGAATAATCAACACATGGTATGATATATTTACATTTGACTTATATTATCTAACTTCATATCTGAAATAAAGCAATGAATATGAAAATGGTACTAATTAAATTTCAGTTAAAATGAAACCTAGAATATGAAAATCTAATTTAATGGATGGAGATGCATTAAGGAAACTTAGAAAGCCTTATAATTAGAAGACCCACCTTATCGACGCAGATAATTTTTTGTTTTCTTATTATCAAATAAAAAGACATGAAATATAACTTGTATAAGACAAAAAAAGACATACAAATAACAATGAAGAACTTAGAACAGGATCAAATAGTAACCAACAAACTAACTAAACCCTCAAAACATAGTTGTTACACATGCATACAACATAATCTAAAAGAAATCAACCAGTATTAGAAATATTGTACTTAGTTTGTTAAGTAGTTAACAAAAGTTGTTAGAAGTTATAATTCGGTTAGAGTTAGTTTTATTAGTTACTAGTTTGTTATATATTAGTTAGGTGAGATTGGATCTATATATAAGGTCAAACTCATTGTAATCAATTAACTTTTCTTCATCAATAATGAAATTGTTTTCATTCCTTTACATTGAAGTCTCTCAAATGTTAATATGGTATCAGAGCGATTATGTAGCTTCCGCATTCCTTTCTCCTCAATGATTCCTCCATCGCCTTCTCGCAAATTTCTTATTCTATTTTGCAATTCATGAACAATGGGGCTCATTGCGGTATATATCAAAAGAGATTTCTTAATTTTATCTTCATTTTATTTGTTTCTTATCCTCATTTTCTCGTTTATCGTCTATTCGATTTCGTCTTTGGGCCATTTGTTTTTCTGGATCTTGACTTCGATTTCATCTCAGTTTCGTTCTTCAATTCTTGTTCGAAACTCCTCCTATTTCTGTTGCGATCTTTGATTTTGCTCTTCAATTCCTGTTCAAAATCTCTATATTTTCGCAAATTCGTCTCTGTTAGGGTTTCGGTTAATCTTCCCTTGACAATTTTTTCCTTCCTCTCCTTTCTTTGAGAGTGTCTATATCTCGGCAATTTGCCTTCTCCAAATCGATTCTTGAAGTCTCTAAATTTCTTTCAACTCGATTTGCGATTCTTGCAGTTCAATTTTGCGATTTCACTTCGATTCGCGTTTTGGTTCTTCAATGAGTGTGATTTTTGGATCGTTCTCTCTTGATCTTTGTTGTTGATGTGCGTTGCGCTCTTTCTTCATCACGTTTGTGTGTTTCGCATTTCCGCACATCGCGATTTTGGCGTTCTTTCACATCGCCGTATTGCATTCCGCTTCATTGTCCTCCTTTCATTTTGATTTCCAATGATTGTGATCTGAAGCGGAGTTCCGATTTCATTTTTGATCGAGTTTTGATTTAGTTTTCAATCTTGAATGTTCTTAAATTTTGGCTTTTGCCGTTTGTCTCGGAGGATTTGTAATCTCCTCATTTTCGTTCTGGCATTTTTTTTAAACACTTGATGGTTTTCATTTTCTCTATGTCAGTTTTTCATAAGGAACTTGCCATTAGAATTGCTAGAAGAGCTGTTGAACTTGAGAATCTACCTTATGGTTTGTCTCAAAAAAACCTGCTGTCATAAAGGTTAGGGATCGGTACATGGATTCTTTCTGTGATATTGGATCTTCACCTGAGATCAAGAATATGAGGGATGAAAAAGGGTACTGATATATGATCATGGAGTGTTCAGCAATAAAAGAAAGATGCCACAATCTTCATAGTTATGTATGGTCTTAAAAGCATGTGTTTTGCTGGTGTTATGGTTCGATTAATTCTTTGTTTTGATTTCTACCAATCTATTTTTGATATCTCTCGATGTAATTTTCTTTTGATTTGTTGTAACTTTGTATTGTTCATTCCAAGCTAGAAGTATTGTGAATAACTTCTAGCTTGCGGGGGACTATTAGAAATATTGTACTTAGTTTGTTAAGTAGTTAACAAAAGTTATTAGTAGTTATAATTCGGTTAGAGTTAATTTTATTAGTTACTAGTTTGTTATAGATTAATTAGGTGAGATTGAATCTATATATAAGGTCAAACTCATTGTAATCAGTTAACTTTTCTTCATCAATAATGAAATTGTTTTCATTCCTTTACATTGAAGTCTCTCAAATGTTAATAACCAGATAATGTTAAACACAAACAAAGCTAAATGAAAACAAAAAACAGGAACAACAAACAATGACAATCAAAGACATAAAAGTGAATGCATGGAGTAGAAATAGAATAGAGAAAGAGAGCAGTAAATATATAGTTGTATGCAATGAAAGATACAAAATTTAAAAATCACAATAGCATTAGCAAAAAGGTAATGCATGCAATAAGAAGAAAGATAGTGAAATAAAAAGAGAAAAGCAAGAAAGCGAAGGCAATGAAAGTACAGTATAAAGACACGCAAAGACTTTTAAACGTGAACCAATGTCGACACTCCATGTAAAAAAATCAAACAAAGCAAGCAGAAAGTACAAAGAAAGAAACAACATTTAAAGAAGAATGTTGACAAGGGACAAAAAGGAAAATGGGAGACAATACCTAGTTTTCCTCTGGAAGCCATAGCAAAACTTATAGAAAATAACAATCAGGAAATTCAAAGGAGATGATCTAAAAAACAGAGAAAATGAGTTTCGTCATATCCTTTTTAAAAATAACGCAATAAGCATACACAATGGCCAGTAAAAACATTGAAAATCTAAACGTGGCCAAAGCTCAGACTAATTCTTTCACCTAACCCCACTAACAAATGTAATGACAATGGTGGCAAACCCAAACGTTGACACGTAATAAAAAAACACTATTAACATGCATAAACATATGATTGGTAAAAAAAACTAAAACCTAAATGAGAAACAAAATAAAGAGCAAAAAATAATACGTGTCACTCTAAACAATTGACAAAACACATAAACCAAACAATTGCAAATGATGATTAATTTTTGAACATGGACCACACTACACTACACTGAAAAGAATTAGTTAATTTTGAACATGGACCACACTACACTGAAAAGAAAATATAGTTATTTTGCATTATCATTAATGAATTTTGAAGTATTCGTCAATGAACCTATATTGTTGTTCATTTGAAATGGAGACATAAGTTAAAAAAAATAGTTACGTGTAATTAATATATAGTTACATACATCTTTTTAAAAAAAATGTTTTTTCTAGGTCAATTTTGTTTTTATGAGGACAAAATACAATATTGTCATTCAAGTCGAGACATAAGTAGATAAAAATAGTTAGGTGTAACTAATATATCACAATTTTATAAACTTGAAGAAATTGTAATATTTATAAAAATTGTTTTAAGATTAGAAGGGGGAGGGTGAATATGCTTGCAACATACTCTGCAATTTTATAAACTTTTGTTTCAATATTGCCACGCATTATTATTATTGCACGTAGTAAATATCTGAGGAGTGGCAAAAAAAACGATATCCTTATTCAAGTGGAGGCATATTACATTACAATTTTATAAAGTTGAAGGAATTGTAATATTTATAAAATTGTTTTAAGATTATAAGGGGGAGGGTGAATATGGTTTTAAGGAATTGCAATATTCTTTTTAAAGTGGCGGCATAAGTAAATAAAAAAAGTTAGATTTAAGTAACATGTGGTGAATTTAAGTAAAATAAACTACCTGGAACGAATACATATTACTATTATTAATTATCATTATCATGACACGCACTAAATAATTAGGAAATTCAAGGGAGACAAAGTAATCAATATAAGGAAAGTAAAAAATGACGGAGAAAACCAACTACATTACCAAGCATGTTGCCAAGGAAAAGAACAAAATGCCCAACAAAAAAAGGATCTTCTTATTCAAGTGGGGGCATGAGTAGAAAAAACAAAATTAGGGAAAGTAACATGTGGTGAAATTAAGTAAAGGAAACTACCTGTAATGAATACACACTAGTATGTAACCCGTGCGATTCACAGGAAGCAATTTTCGTGAAAGATATTAAATTTAATAATTTTGTGGAGAAAATAATATAATTAAAAAATAAAATATGTAACGAAAAATGCATTTAATTTGGTAATGTTTGATAACAATATGTCATTTTTATTGATTTAAATTTAGCATATATATATATATATATATATATATATAATGGTTATGAAAAGTAAATATAAATATAAGGTACAATTAGTGCATATTAATAATCTAAGGTATAAGTCAAAATAAAAACTTAAGTTATTTATTTGAAAAATCAGTTTGAATCTAATATATGGAAAGACAATCTAAATAAATAAAATTGAATTTATATTTGGATTGGAAAAGAAATGACAAAAAATAATAATTTGAATGTGAAGCAATTATTTTTTAATTTGCCAACAACTTAACATAGTTATTGGTAGTCATTTTCAACGATTTTCATTTTTGTTAAGGTAAATTTGTCTTTCGTTAGCCATAAGTATATATTATAGATAAAACAAATTACTATTGATAAAAAAACAAATTACTTATTTTAGTAACTTTTGATACTGTTGCCGAATTATTATATTTCCCAACAACTTTATTGATCTATACACTCACTCTAGACCTATTTATAAGCAAAAAAATATTTTTTAGATTTGTTGGAAAATTAATGTATTTAGACTATAATGTAGTCCAGATACATTAGTTGTCCAATCAACCTAAAAAGTGACTTTTTATTTATAAATAGGGCCGAAGGGATTATATAAGAGGAGGATAAAAGAGAACTTTGATATAACTCCACAAATTAAGTGCCAAAAACCAAAGAGAGGGATTAATTGACACTCGTCTGTTAAAAAAATAAGTGGTTCAATCAAATGACAATTAAGAAGTGTCACAACTATAGTCAATGAATAAGTAATTTAATATCAGAATAAGGTTTATAGTAAAAGATATTGGAGAAGTCATTTCATGAGAACGTGACACACCTAAAAAATTTCCCTAGGTTTAGACCGGCTTTATTATGATATTTGTTTTTTTAATTAACTAAATTTCCGGGCGTGTTTGTCAAAAAAAGTCAAATTTCCTGGTGCTATCTAAATTGTTAAAATTGGTTGCTCATTTGAGGTCTAAACTTTGATGATAGGCCATTGTTTTTTTTATGCCTTTTGATATGGTCACTTTTAATCCATTTCAATAATACTCCTAGCGAATTTAATTAGATACCAAGCATGTTGCCAAGGAAAAGAACAAAATGCCCAACAAAAAAAGGATCTTCTTATTCAAGTGGAGGGCATGAGTAGAAAAAACAAAATTAGGTCAAAGTAACATTTGGTGAAATTAAGTAAAGGAAACTACCTGCAATGAATACACATTATTATTCTTAACTATAATTATCACGACACGTGTTAAATAATAGCAAAATGCGAAGGATACAAAGTAATGAATATAAGGAAATTAAAAAGTAATGGGGAATGTAGCGACCGAAAAATCCGGGTGAGGATTCCTCGAAGGTTCAAAATTGAAGCTGCCACCAAAGTTTAGTTTAAGGGCAAATATTGGAAAATCCCTTTGAAATCGATAAGGGTCCTTGAGACCAGATTAGGGTTCGGGAGTCGTTTATGCGTGGGGAAGGTATTAGCACCCCACGACATCCTTCCTAAGGAAGGTTACCCACTAATTAGTTGTGTAAAAGAATGTTAATTTTGAAAATGGTTATTTTACCCTTTTATTATAAATTAAAAAGACTTAATAAAGATTTTAATTTTTTGTGCTTGACGGGAGTGGGCCCCCGCTCTTACGTATCTCCAGGTGCGATGGAGAAATCAAAGCTACGTAGTTCTTGGTAAAAAAGGTTTGGTTGGTTCGTGTTTTTTATTTAGGGGTCCTGGGACTTTTGATCCGTAATGGTTCATTTGTCCCAGAACGCTGATTAACCCGATCGTACAATCGAGTTAATCCCCTATTTTTTGAAAATTTGCTTCTTTTGTATTTTGAGGAAAGAGGTATGTTGGTATTTTTTTATTTTAGAAATTGTTTTGTTTCAAATAGGGATTTCAAGGGTCTGATCCGTAACGGTTCATTTGTGGCCCTAAAAAGTTGATTAACCCGACTGTACAGTCGACTTAATCCCCTATTTGTATTTTTTGGAAATAGATTTATTTATTTATTTATGAGTTTGATGGTTTTAAAAAAAATACTGGTTTAGAACATCATGATATAATGATAAAAAGAGGGTTGTGTTAATAACAAAATGGGTGGGAATATAAATTAATGTTTGAAAACCGGGAGATTACAATAAGTAAATCTGGGGGTGCGATTATAAATAAAGGGGTGTCTTAACACAAACACAGGGGTGCAAATATAATTCAGAGTTAAATAAAATAATAAAGAATGAAAACCTAGAAGAATACTATAAAAAGGAAACCCTAATATTCCAAACTCTCCACTCTCAGCGCCGCTTACCATCTTGGTGAGAGAGGGGGTTCTTAACATGAGAGAGAAAGTGAGAAAAAGAAGGAGAGAGAGTTTGCTAACGGAGAGAGAGAAGAGAACGACGGTGGGTGAGGGCTTTACGGTGGTGTGGGTGGTTTTGCGACGGTGGTTTTGGGGTGACGGCGTGGTGGCTGGTGACGGTGTTGTGGGTGGTTTTGCGACGGTGTTGTGGGTGGTTTTGCGACGGTGGTTTTGGGATGACGGCGTGGTGGCTGTTGCGTTGTTATTGTTGAGATGGTGATGATGGTGGTTCACGGTGGTGCTCCGGTGGTGGTGCATTTACGAAGAGGTGGTGGTTTGGAGCAAACGGCCACCGTCTATGGTGGCCGGCCGGAACTAACAGGTATTTTATTTTTTCATATTTTCTCATCTCCGATTCTGTTCCTCTTTATTTTTTTGATTTTTCAACACCATTTATATCATCCTTTTTTTGGGCTAAAAATACTAACAGAAGCATTCACTCTAAAACTATTTTCTCTATTTTCACATTTTGCTTGTAAAACTAAGAAGAAAAAAAATAGCTGAGGCACCAACATATGCATAAAAAGCACTAGTTATTACTATATAAACATATAAACAGATGCATAAAACCATAAGGTCATTATACTTTAAAAGAGACTATAATAACACAAATATCATGTATAGGAGAAAAAACTAAAGCATACCATGTTGAATAAACAGATGAAAATGGGAACCAACCTAGTTCCAAATATACTTTTTATTTCAGCTTCTACCTTTTTCTACTCTCAGACTTGCTCTCTACTTTGCTCAAGTAAAAAAAAAAGTTCTGATTCTAACTGTATTTTTTTGAAGTGATATCAGTATCTTTGCTGTCTGTGTGTGTGTCTGTATTTATAGTGAGATTTGTGTGGTGTAGGTGTGGGTGTTGATGCAGAGGAGCAAAACTCATCGGAGACAAAGGCACAAACGGCCTCTGAAATACTCATGTAGCAGCAGCAAAGGGAGCAACAAGGGATGTGCTGAAGGGTTTTTGCCAAAATTGCAAAAAGCAAGGAGACAGAGAGAAATGAACTTGAGCTTCTATGGGTAGCAAGGCAGTAAGGGCCATATCCTTTTTTATATATTTGTATTTTTAGTTTTTGTACTATTTTTCATTTATTTTTTGTCTACATGTGTACAAAGTTGAGCCTTTGGGTTGTACCATTTTCTTTGTAAAAAACTGATAATAATAATGATAAAAAGCAATTTTGGAATCTGATTTTTGTAAAAAACTGATAATAATAATAATAACTTAAGCTAATTAATCACGAGTATCAAAACAAAACGAACTTACACGACAAGACGCAACTGTGCGTGCTATGAGAATAGAAACGCGTAGACAATTAGAAATAAAATGTGCACTCCATAAAAATAACAATGCTTAAAAAGACACATCTGATACTCCTAAAAATTATTCGATTAATTCAACGGACAAAATTTGGGTATAACAGGGAAAACCAACTACATTACGAAGCATGTTGCTGAGCATAAGAAGCTAATGCCCAGCTAAACCCAAGTATCTTCATAAAAAGTCACGTAATTAATACATTACAATTTTATAAAGGTGAAGGAATTGCAATATTTATAAAATTGTTTTAACATTAGAAGGGGCACTACGCCAGAAGTGCGAAAAAAAGTCGCTACCTTGAGCAGCGTTTATTAAAAAAGCGCTAGCCAAAGAGAAAAACCTGAAACGATAGGCAGCGCTCCCTTGCCAAACGCTGCCTATTGGAGGACGCATATGAGCAATGGGCAGCGCTCCCTTGCCAAACGCTGCCCATTGGAGGACGCATGTGAGCAATGGGCAGCGCTCTCTTTCCAAACGCTGCCCATTGGAGGACGCATATGAGCAATGGGCAGCGCTCCTTACTTATAAACGCTGCCTATTGGTTTTTTTTTCATTTTCATTCCCTCGCGTACGTTTTAGCGTTAATATTTTTTTTTTGGGTCTTCTCCATCACCTAGCTCTCTCACTTGAAGCTCTCACTCAGGTATACTCTCTCAAGCTCTCCTCCTTTCTCAAGCTCTCAAGGTAATTTAGACTTACATCATATGCTTTTTATCTATTTCCAAGTAAAATAACTACATGGAAATAGATAAAAAGCAGCGTACAAGTATCTATTTCCAAGTAATTTAGACTTACATAGTTTTCGCCCTTGTTAATTTAATGTTGCTCTAGGTTAAGGGATTCTTGTGTTGTATTTATAAATTTGAGATATTTAGTGAAATGCATGTTAATTGAATGTTGTTCTAGGTTAAGGGATACTTGTGATGTATTTCTAAACATGAGCAATTGAGGATTGTTGCTGAATATGTGAATTGTTGTTAGGTTTTGCGAGTTTGTTTTGTCGGAGCTTTGCATTCGTTGTTCGAGAGTTCGGTTCATTTGCTAGTGCGTGGTTCGCCTAGGTTGGAGTTCATTGTTGCTTCCACTTGTTCAGGTACTTTTGTTGTTTAAAACTAGAGTGACTATTTATTTATTTAAAACTGAAATTGCCTCTCTTATTTATTTTATGTGTTCCTTTTCTTTTAGTTGTGCTTGAAATGAAAGATTGATGCCTAACTTGTGATGAAGTTTAGTCTTGGCAACAACAATGATTCTAAAAATCAATTGCTAATAACTGTTTTGATTGAACCATGATGATTTATTTCTTCATAGATATTGCATTGATATGTAGGCTTTGTTTTCTTGATACCTATCAAATATAAGTTATGCAAACTCTTCTATTACTATTTTTTAGAAATAGATCACCTTTTTTTATATTATATATTTTATACTTGAACACGAATATAAGTTATGCAAACTTGTATATGTGTGGTGAATGAAACTAGCAAAGTAAAATCGAATATGCCTAAATATGCGAATTGTTTGTTGTTTGTCACCTATAATAGGTTTTTAAGTTCTCTTATCAGGATTTTATTATAAATAAATACTGGGAAATTATGGATAGAGAGTGGATGTCTGCCAATCGTCTGTCCAAGGAATATGTTGCTGGAGTGGATTATTTTGTGAAGTGTGCTGTTGAACTTTTAGGGACTTCTAGTAACATGAAGTGTCCTTGTTTGAGTTGTTGTTATGTAAAATCAGTTAATGCAGAGGAGTTGGCAGGACATTTAAAGGGCTACGGAATAGATCAAAGTTACACTTGTTGGACAATGCATGGTGAGGAAAGAGGTGAATCTTCAAATATGGGTAATAGTACTGAGAGATGTGCACCGGTTGACACCGAAAGACCTACATTTGAAGGGGGCGAATTTGAAGAGATGGCAAAGGCTGTTGAAGACGATCTTAATGACTGTCCTCAAATGTTTGAGAAATTGATAACGGATGCGGAGACACCATTGTATTCAGGTTGTACTGAATTCACAAAACTATTGGCTGTGATAAAGTTGTATAACTTGACAACTTGCCACGGATGGATGGATAAGAGCTTTACGGAATTACTCGCACTGTTGAAAGAAATGTTGCCGAAGGATAATGTGCTCCCTTCTCGGACGTATGATGCAAAACAAATGTTAGGGTCCATTGGATTGAACTATGAGAAGATACATGCTTGTCCCAATGATTGCATTTTATTTCGGAATGAACATGCATCGTTAAAGTCGTGTCCTAAATGTAATGCATCGCGATATAAAAATAAAGAATCTGCTCCAGAAAAGGTGTTGTGGTATTTTCCCATAATTCCTCGATTGAGGCGCATGTACCATAGTTCAGAAGATGCAAAACACTTGACATGGCATGATGATGAAAGGATTAAAGATGGCATGCTACGACACCCGGCAGATTCTCCGCAATGGAAGAAAATTGTGGAGATGGGCCTAGCACTATTAGCTTAAGCCTCCATACCTATAACCTATTGGGACCATGCCTTCTCCACAGCCACACAGCTTATAAACAGACTTCCAACATCCAGCCACCCAAAGTTCGTTTCACCATATCAAGCTCTCCAAATATTATGAACCTTGTATCGATGAAAGACCTCAAGTTAAAGTCTTTAAAGTCTCATGATTGCCATGTCCTAATGGAGAATTTGCTACCCATTGGTATACGTTCCATTTTGCCTAAGAAAGTGCACAAGACCCTAACCAAACTTAGTTTCTTCTTTAAGGCGATTTGTAGTAGAGTGATTGACCCTGGAAAGTTGCCATCATTGCAAAGAGAAATTACTGTCACTTTGTGAGCTTGAGATGTATTTCCCACCTTCGTTTTTCGACATAATGATTCATCTAATAGTTCATCTGATTAGAGAGACACAATTGTGTGGCCCATGTTACATGAGATGGATGTATCCGTTTGAGCATTACATGAAGATACTAAAAGGTTATGTGAAAAACCGATCACGACCCGAGGGTTGTATTGTTGAGAGCTACATAGTTGAAGAAGCTATTGAGTTCTGTACCAGCTATCTATCTAGTCTTGAATATTCTGTTGGACTGCCAAGGTCTCGTCACTTACGAAGCATTAGTAAAGGGATGTCAGGAACAAAAATAGTGATGATATCAAGGAAAGAACTAGATGAAGCACACTTATATGTTTTGCACAATGATACTGAGGTTGATTCATATGTTTCCAAGCACATGGACATACTTAAGAGTGATCACCCATATAAGACTCAAGTTTGGTTAACAAAAGAACATAATCGGAGTTTCATAGTGTGGCTAAAAGACCACATTGATTTCGAATTTGCTATGAATCCTTCCTCGATTTCAGAAAGATTGAGATGGTAAGCAATAGGTCCAAATATGCAAGTTTTCTCTTACACCAGCTATCTAATGAACGGGTACACGTTCTATACAAAAAAACATGATGATCAAAGTAAAATGCAAAATAGTGGGGTGACTCTTGTAGCTCAAGCTTTGCATACATCAAGTGCCAAAGACAGAAATCCCATATATGCGAATATGTCATACTTCGGGGTCATTGAACACATATGGGAGTTGGATTACAACATGTTTCGGGAGCCTGTGTTCCTATGTAAGTGGGTTGACAATAATAGTGGTTTACAGATTGATGAGTTGGGGTTCATGCGGGTGAATTTCAATAAGTTAGGATATAAAGATGAGCATTTTATTTTGGCATCCCAAGCTCAACAAGTGTTTTATGTCACTGATCCATTTGATACAATTTGGTCCATTGTTTTATTGACAAATAAAAAATTGGTGAATGACATTGAGGATCAAACAACCAATGATGATGGTATTGAGGACGACCCTTTCTTTGGGACATCACTACCAATTGTAGGGGAAAGTACTCCTATAGAGGATTTTGTGTATGTTAGAAACGATCGTAGTGATGGGATTACGATTCGTCAAAAAAAATATACTAAGAAGCGAATTGCAAATACAATTATATCCAAGAAAAGGAAAAGGTAATTTAGACTTATATCATATGCTTTTTATCTATTTCCAAGTAGTTATTTTACATAGTTTTCATCTTCTTGTATGTTTATTTATTTTGGATAGATAAATATAACAATAACAATGATTATGTTTTATTGCAGGTCAGATGGCGGATCATAGTGATCATGACAGCGATCATGAGTGTGATGTTGAAAAGTATATCAGAAAGCAGGCTCCTCGTGGAATGACAGCGATCATGAGTGTGATGTTGAAAAGTGTGATGTTGCTAACTTGTTTTAATTTAGATACATATTGTAAGTAGCTTGCTAGTTTTGGATACATATTGTTAGAGAGTTTGATTTGGATACATATTAATTTGTTAATATTGTAATTAAGTTGCTAAGTTTTGGATACATGCATATAATAACTTGTTAGCTAGTTTGTTTTGGTTTGTGATTATATTGGTGCATTTGGATATATAACTAGTTTATATATATGTTGTTAGTATGTAAATGATTGGATTGGTATTAATTGGCTGTATATGACCAGGAAATTATCAAATGTAAAAAGGAAAATACAAAAAAACAGAAAAAAAGGAAAAAAAAAATTAAACAATGGGCAGCGCTTAGTGGGAGAAGCGCTGCTCATTCACCTAGCACGTATAGTAATGGGCAGCGCTCGCTGGTAAAGGCAAGCGCTGCCCATTGCTAAACATGCTAGGTGAATGAGCAGCGCTTGGTGGGAGAAGCGCTGCTCATTTACTTAGCGCGTTTAGCAATGGGCAGCGCTTGGTAAAGGGAAGCACTGCCCATTGCTAGGTGAATGAGCAGCGCTTGGTGGGAGAAGCGTTGCTCATTCACCTAGTGCGTTTAGCAATGGGCAGCGCTTCCCTTTACCAAGCGCTGCCCATTGCTATACGCACTAGGTGAATGAGCAGCGCGTCTCCCTTCAAACGCTGCCTATGGCTATTAATGAGCAGCGCTTCTCAAACGCTGCCCATGTTTGGGGAGGAATCACCAGCGCCAAATTTAGCTGCGCTCAGAAACGCTATCCATGGCTAAAAAAAACGCTGCCCATCCCCAAATCTGTTGTAGTGGGGGAGGGTGAATATGGTTGCAACATAATTTGCATATACCTCTATACACGATAAACTAAAATAACACGTTTTACTTAGACCTACACGCTCACTCCTGCAACAAATATATATTATTATTCTTTACTATTATTATGATTGGACGTAGTGAATAGTTGGGGGGGGGGGGAATATTCATAAACTACATTACCAAGCATGTCACTGAGCATATGAAGCTAATGGCCAGCAAAACCCAAGTGGCACTTAATCGCCGACTCTATTGATGATGTTGGTTACGAAGAGAAGTTGGAATCTAGCAACATTAAAGTTAGAAATGAGTATTAAAATATACTTGGAATTGTAAACGAACCAATGGAAAAACAATTTAATTGGTAAGCCAAAATACACAATTGTAACAAAACATATGTTACATTCGGTTTAAAAAGTATACGTGTCACTCCAAACAAATGACAAAAGACATTAACACACAAACAATTAATAAGAATCACTCGTTGAAGATGAAAAAGAACAGATTCAGGTATAGCTCAAAGCACATGAAAAAAAAGATAGCATAAAAATAAAAGAAGGTTATACCATAAAACAACAAATAATGAATGGTTTAAAAATTTTTTGGATGGCACATGCGGGGAGTAACACACAATTTGCAACTCCTCGCTTTATAGTTTTAGATATGTTATGCTTCTAACGCTAAATAGGGAAATATGTACGCAATATTAGCGATTTTATCTACTGTTACTGTAAGATTGGAGAAGATTTCTTTGGTAAAAAACATTAAATAGGACAAAAATGTGTGAATTAGTTCCAAGTTTTTATTACTGGTTTAATATTGCTTGTTACATACAGTCATAAATTCAGACATTTTCAATTTTATATCAGAATATTCCAACACTGCTTTTTTGCAGCCATAATGCGCTGAGAGTTGATTGGTTTCGTATTATTTAATTTTGGAATTTTAAACCGATTTTTAAGAGCCCGTTCGAGGTGGTTGTGAGTTTTTGTTTTTTGGTTTTGAAATTTCAAACCCAAAACCTGTTCGTGTAAAATGGGGCTGACTTGGTTTTTTTCTTAATTTCAAAACAGGTTTTCCATCAAAACTCAAAACCACAAAAATAGGTTTTATAACTGTTGTTTCTGTTTCATCAACCTCTAATCATCAATATATCTGACTACCACTCCAACCATTGCCAACCACCACTCCGACCACCTCTGGTCATCGTCAACAACCACTTTGACCACCATCAACCACCGCTCTGGCCAAAATTACCCACCACTTTGACCACCACCAACCACCACTCCGACCAACGTCAACCACCACTTTAACCACCACCACTCCGATATAACGCCCCAAATTTAGAAAATCGATTAAAATAAAGAAATAGGGAATAGTATTTTAGAATTATTAAATACATAAAATAAATATAGTTTATCATACAACTGTTACTATGTCATAAATAAAATTTTGTTACCTTGTAGAATATTCTAGGCCTAGTTATTATTATATAAAGAATAAAAGAAACTCTTCATTTTAGTAGTAAATCAGGAGGTGTTATTAGAAACCAGAATTACTAGATGAATGATCAAAAACACTACTTTAAACCCAGCCCACTTGTACCCATTACTAAAAAGAAAAAAAAAAGGGGGAGAGATGAATATCTGAACAATTACTATCACGTGTATTAAGAGAGAAGTCACTAGAATGACTTGCTCTAAAAGTAAAAGGGGAATATGTGGTCCATAAATGTGGGACACTAATTAGTTACTTCTTTGGCTGCCAAGTGTCTTACTTCTACAAAGTGTAAGACCAAAATTTTACTATAAATAGGAGATGTACTAGTTGCCTTTCACGGCAACTACTCTCCCATACCACACCATCAACACTTTTCTACATTCCCTCTTTTTCTATCCCTTTCAACTTCCAATCATCATCCACGACCAATTTGAGCGGGTATTGTATCCAACGACCAATTTCTTGTTTTACCTCAATTTCTTCTTTTGGGTCTTGGACACAACCGGTTCAAAGTAATCATACCGCGCAGCTGTCTCATGGGAAACGGAAGTCACAGGATCACCAACATCGTCTGACATCTCACCCCGGAGCCTTCTTACAATTCTCATGTCAGATGCTACTACTGGATTTGAGGTAGCACCGGACACTGGGGCTACATTGGCATTGGTTATAGACGGTTTGAAATTATGCGCCACAGATTCTTGAGAATTAGAGTCAACCTCATCACCTGAAACATCCCCCCAAAGCTTCCTTAAAATTCTCATGTCAGATGCTACCATTGGGTTAGGAGTAGCATCAGGCATTGGGACATTTAGCGAATCAAGCCTTGTTGTGGGAGATTGGGTGGAGGAAGATTCTACATCCTGCAATTGCAGAGTCGAAGAAGGAACCACCAACATCCCTAAAGTGTCGGTATTCATAGGAGAATTTCGAACCAAGTTAGTTTTATTAGATTCACAATTAGGAGCCAATAAAGGCGGAGAGACCTTTTGCATACCGTTACCTTCAGAAGGAATATTTGTTGTTGCACCAAGAAGAGGGTTAGGGATCCCTGCCATCTCCTCCTGAGATATAACAATGTTATTAACACCCTTGAAGCGATTATGATCATTATCTTCCTCTACTGATACAATCATACTATTACCTTGTATTTTGGATGGTCCAACGTCAAGTATATTCACCTTTTCAACATATTTTCCCATGACAGTTAACTTCCCTTTATCGTTCTTCGGTATATCATGGATAATAGGCTTAACAGTGACATGATTCACTTTTCTATGTTTCACCTAGAAACCTTTAGACTTCTCCACATCAAGGGAGTGCTTACAGGTTTGGAGAGAATGTCCAATACATTGCAGAATTTGCAAAAGAAAGGCACACGCTCGTATTCCACTTCGATAATAAAAGCGTAACCCTCTCTTTCTACTAACAATTGATCATGTAGCTTAGCAGATAAATCAACATCAATAAGGACTCTAGCAAAGTGACCAAAAGTCCTCTTCATAGTGGCTTCATCCAAAGCAATAGGGAGTCCTAGACTACCACTGATATTTTTGGCCTCCAATATTCACGAGAAAGACCATGAAGTCTAACCCAACACTGAGCATTGGTTTGTTTTGCAGAAAGAGGGTCAAAATCTGGTTTCCAAGCAAACAGATGCAGAACACCTGGATTTAAATTACAAGAACCAAGTGACCAAACTTTTCTAAAGTCGTCCTTGGAGACAAAAGAGAATTCAAAGAATCCCTTACCGAGAGAAACCAAGGACCAAGCAGAAGAAGTATTCCACATAATAGAAATTTTTTCCTTCAATTCCTTAATCGGATACGGCTTATCCCCTTTCGACAAAATAATTCTTCCAAATAAAATGTTGACGCATTCAGCAATACTAGCCTGATATTCATCTTCGGAAATTTTAATAGCAAGAACATCCCCTTTTATACAAGGTTTCGGTAACTGTTTGATGTGATCAAAATCTGCAAAAGGTTTCTTATTTCTAAAATTATGGGGTTGAAGGTTACCTGTCAGCACATCAGAAAAAGATTTTCTTTTAACACTCGGAGCAGAGACTAAATCGTTGACAATGGGGATAAAATTATTTCCATTATTCCATTTATCCCCGTGAGAGAGACCAATACGGTTGAAATCCGCAGCATTTAGGACTAATTTTTGTACAGGTGGATTTGAAGAAACCACCAGCGCGCCTCCCGAAGAGGGCCCCACGGAATCAGATCGTGCAGAGAAGGCACGGAATCCAACGGCGCGGGGAGAGGCTTCAACGGCTCTGTTGAACACATGTGAGGGACAGCGCTGACGGAAAGCGATGTGACGCTGACTGATCTGCCAAAGCCTGGCGCCTCGGTTGCAGGAAACACAAGCAACAGGTCAGGTGGCACTTCGGCGGTCATGACGGCGGCTAGGCGCGGAACCCTAATAGATTTCTTTTCTTTTTCTACTCAATTTTGTGTATTTCTGATACATCATCATGTCACACACACACACAAATAAATAATAAAGGCCAATCACTTTCTCTCTTTTATCAACAACTTTTAAAATCTCTTTCTTCCTCTCAACCACGTTCATCTTCTCCCTTCCCTCATCATCAACTTTTCAAATCTCATAAGTTTATTTCTTCCTCTCAGCCACGTTCCCAAGGAGCCACAGCAGTGCAAGAAGAAAAAATAACAGGTAGGGGGTGAGGAACTTCAACAGTAGTAGTAGTAGAGTAGACACTAAATTATTGAGTCAAGGGTGACACTAGCCCTTTTATAATTTACAATTCTTACTTAACATAACTATTTGTACTAAATTTATCTTTATAATTATTATTCTAGATACATTATAATCTAAAATACCAGGTGGACTGTTACTTATGCTACTAACTATGCTACTAACTGTAACTTGACATTGGCCTGTGACTTGGACTACATTTTGGACTACTAACTGTGACTTGGACTATATTTCGGACTACTAACTGTGACTTCGACTGTAATTTGGACCATTGACTGGGACTTGGACTATACCTTGGACTACTAAATATTGACTTGGACTATTATTATCATAATAATTTACTAATTGAAATTAAAATGATGAAACTAAGAAAAGTTTTGAATAAAAGGGAGTTAATATGATAACTGATTATATTCACTCTATTTTTATTTCTCTACTTTCATCTTATATTGTTATTATTATACCAGCTTCTCTTTTGCCATGTTGTTAATACTCTATTTTTATTTCTCTATTTTCATTTTAAATTATCATTCTTCTAGTATTGTTTCATTCCAGTTTCTATTTTTGTTAGCATTATCATTTCTTTAATACCTTTATAGACGTTACTATATAATTTGTTATTGTTGCCATCTTCTTTATTATTATTGTTTAAAACCATAGTTATTCCTTTTGATATAAACAGACATCGTAATCATTGTTGCTACTAGTTCTTTTATTATTAATATTTCACTTTTATCATTATAATTATCAATTATTCATATATAAATTGTTATCCAATTTTTACTTAGATTGTTACTAATATTAGTTTTATTTCATTAACTATACTAAACTTTTATTTCACACAAATTAATATTTACTACTTGTTTAAGGACTTGTTCAATACTGATGCTATACCATCATGTTACTAAAGATGTTTTAAGTATTATCAATTTTTGGGTAAAAGGTTTTATTATCACTCCTTAAACTTTATATCGAACATTGAACTCACAATGAAATCAGTTTACTTGACTATTAAGGAAAAATATTTTAGTGATTTCTAATCCTTACAGAACTCTATAATATTTATCCAAATATCTATTGAGAAAGATGAAGGAAAATAATAAAGATAATTAAAATTTTAAGACATTGATGTGTGATGTTTGGAGTGAGCCACGCTTTGGTACACGCGTGAGTGCGCAAGTGAAGGTTGAGGTAAACCTTGGGGGCATCACGGTGCGAGACCCCACAAGTGACCAGGTAGTAGCTCCCCTGTGTCGTAGTATTCGATCCCCCACTGTGATGATCATGACGAGACACTGCAAGAACTCAGGATCGGTGGTAGAGTGTTCCGTTATGAAACTGTGATATGAGGATTGTACTAACGAGAATTTGAAATGGAACATGTCCTCCAGATCGCTCCTCTAATTTAGAATCTCTCCATGGAGTAGATATGGGCCCCATGCATATTTTTGTTTTATTTTATAATTGTTGAATATTTAAAATATTAAAACACAGTATTTATATTTAACTACTCTTTACTTTACTACATTAATTATTGTTGATGTCTACTCACCCCTTGCTTTTCTTGTATTGGTTTTACATCCTTTTATTAAAGATGGCCCATCTACCGAGGACTAGAGTCGACGTGGACTTTACAAATGGTATTTGGACTCCAGATTATGTTAGTTCCATTGTCACCTACGATGGAGACGTCACTATCCTTGTTACCACCACAGGGGTTTATCCAAATTTCCATACCACCACTTATCACCGTAATCTAATTGTTTCTTTCTACCTGCCATTAGAGGACATGTGGGTTGCGGCGGCGTTGGCACCTAATCGTCAGTATATGGGACCCACTACGCCAGAATTAGGAAAAATAGGCGCTACCTTAAGCAGCGTTTATTAAAAAGCGCTAGGTAAGGGGAAACGGTCAAAGGGATAGGCAGCGTTTATATTGAAAGCGCTGGGTATTGCTTAAAAGCGCAAGCCAATAGGTAGCGCCTATATTTGGAAGCGCTGGCTATTGCAAAAAAGCGCAAGGCCAAAGGTAGCGCTTATACTGAAGCGCTGGCTATTGCTTAAACGCGCAAGGCCAATAGGTAGCGCCTGTATTGGAAGCGCTGGCTATTGCAAAAAAGCGCAAGGCCAAAGGTAGCGCTTATATGAAGCGCTGGCTATTGCTTAAACGCGCAAGGCCAATAGGCAGCGCCTGTATTGGAAGCGCTGGCTATTGTTAAAAAGCGCTAGGCAATGGGTAGCGCTTCTTGCTAAAACGCTGCCCATTGCTCTTTTTTTTATTTCGTTATTTTCCTCTCTTCTCAACGGGTATCACGCACAGTCTCTTGCTCTCTTCTCTCTCGCGCTCACTCTCACACTCTAGCTCACCATTTTTGTTCTCACCCTCATTTTCGTGCTCACTCTCATTTTCGTTCTCACACTCATTTTCGTTCTCACCCTCCCTCGTGGCTGCTCTCATTTTCGTTTCTCCAAAGCTCATTTCTTCCCACTTTCGTTTCTCTTCCATACTTCTCCATTTTTGCAAAGGATTTCGGTTCGTACTTGGAAGCTCATTTCTTCCCCATTTTCGTTTCTCTTTCACTAAGGTTAGTATTATTACATGTTGTTCTAATTATTTTAATGGCATTGGTAACTTAGGTTAGATGATTGAAATTTAATGCTTGATAATTGGTTCTTTGAAATGGTGTTTCTAAATATGAGGGAAAATGTAGGTGTAGTGTTTGTTGAAATGTCCAAATGAAATGCTTTTTAGTTTAATGTTGCTCTAGGTTAAGGGATTTTATAAATTTGAGATATTTAGGATTGCTTGTTGTTCTAGTTATTTTAATGGCATTGAAACCTTAAGTTAGATGATTCAAACTTGATGCTTGTTGATTGGTTCTTTGAAAGGGTGAAGTGTTTCTAAACTTGAGGGGAAATGTAGGTGTAGTGTTTGTTGAAATGTCCAAATGAAATGCTTGTTAATTTAATGTTGCTCTAGGTTAAGGTATTCTTGTGTTGTATTTATAAATTTGAGATATTTAGTGAAATGCATGTTAATTGAATGTTGTTCTAGGTTAAGGGATACTTGTGATGTATTTCTAAACATGAGAAATTGAGGATTGTTGCTGAATATGTGAATTGTTGTTAGGTTTTGCGAGTTCGTTTTGTTGGAGCTTTGCATTCGCTGTTCGAGAGTTCGGTTCATTTGCTGGTGCGTGGTTCGCCTAGGTTGGAGTTCATTGTTGCTTCCACTTGTTCAGGTACTTTTGTTGTTTAAAACTAGAGTGACTATTTATTTATTTAAAACTGAAATTGCCTCTCTTATTTATTTTATGTGTTCCTTTTCTTTTAGTTGTGCTTGAAATGAAAGATTGATACCTAACTTAGTCTTGGCAACAACAATGATTCTAAAAATCAATTGCTAATAACTGTTTTGATTGAACCATGATGATTTATACTTGAAAAAGAATATAAGTTATGTGGACTTGTATATGTGTGGTGAATGAAACTAGCAAAGTAAAATCAAATATGCCTAAATATGCGAATTGTTTGTTGTTTGTCACCTATAATAGGTTTTTAAGTTCTCTTATCAGGATTTTATTATAAATAAATACTGAGAAATTATGGATAGAGAGTGGATGTCTGCCAATCGTCTGTCCAAGGAATATGCTGCTGGAGTGGATTATTTTGTGAAGTGTGCTGTTGAACGTTTAGGGACTTCTAGTAACATGAAGTGTCCTTGTTTGAGTTGTTGTTATGTAAAATCAGTTAATGCAGAGGAGTTGGCAGGACATTTAAAGGGTTACGGAATAGATCAAAGTTACACTTGTTGGACAATGCATGGTGAGGAAAGAAGTGAATCTTCAAATATGGGTAATAGTACTGAGAGATGTGCACCGGTTGACACCGAAAGACCTACATTTGAAGGGGGCGAATTTGAAGAGATGGCAAAGGCTGTTGAAGACGATCTTAATGATTGTCCTCAAATGTTTGAGAAATTGATAACGGATGCGGAGACACCGTTGTATTCAGGTTGTACTGAATTCACAAAACTATTGGCTGTGATAAAGTTGTATAACTTGAAAACTTGCCACGGATGGACGGATAAGAGCTTTACGGAATTACTCGCACTGTTGAAAGAAATGTTGCCGAAGGATAATGTGCTCCCTTCTCGGACCTATGATGCAAAACGAATGTTAGGGTCCATTGGGTTGAACTATGAGAAGATACATGCTTGTCCCAATGATTGCATTTTATTTCGGAATGAACATGCCTCGTTAAAGTCGTGTCCTAAATGTAATGCATCGCGATATAAAAAGAAAGAATCTGCTCCAGAAAAGGTGTTGTGGTATTTTCCCATAATTCCTCGATTTAGGCGCATGTACCATAGTTCAGAAGATGCAAAACACTTGACATGGCATGATGATGAAAGGATTAAAGATGGCATGCTACGACACCCGGCAGATTCTCCGCAATGGAAGAAAATTGATATTGATTATCCTGATTTCGGGTTGGATCCAAGAAACCTACGACTTGCATTGTCTGCTGATGGATTTAATCCGCACGGCATTCAGAGTAGCTCCCACAGTACATGGCCCGTGATTTTGGCGATCTATAACTTACCTCCATGGCTTTGCATGAAACGCAAATATATGATGTTGTCTTTGTTAATTTCTGGGCCCAAGCAACCGGGAAATGATATTGATGTATACTTGGCTCCGTTAATTGAAGACTTGAAGCTAATGTGGGAGACTGGAGTAGAGGTGTATGATGGGTTCAGAGAAGAAACTTTCACCCTGAGGGCTATGATTTTTGGCACAATTAATGACTTTCCAGCATACGGCAATCTATCTGGGTACAGTAACAAAGGTCAGTGTGCGTGCCCTATATGTGAAGATAACACTGATTGGATGTGGTTGGAACATGGTAGGAAGAATATCTACTGTGGTCATCGTAGGTTTTTGCCATCTACTCATTCGTATCGATTGTTGAAAAAGGCATTCAATGGGAATATCGAAACCCGTAAAGCTCCCATGGCTTTGACGGGTGAACAACTATTTGAAAAGGTGAGAGGTTTGAACATTAAATTTGGGAAGCCTTTTGCAGGAGAGCTTGCCAAACGGGGGTGGAAGAAAAAGTCTATTTTCTTTGAGTTGCCATACTGGAAGTCATTATATGTAAGGCACTTCATTGATGTGATGCATGTTGAAAAAAATGTCTTTGAAAGTGTCATCGGTACCTTGCTCAATATGCCAGGAAAGACTAAAGATACCATCAACTCGAGGTTGGACTTGCTTAGTATGGGGTTGAGACCAGAATTGGGTCCGTTAAAGAAGGGTACACGTACATATCTACCTCCGGCAGCTCATACTTTATCTAAAAAGGAGAAGACCGTGTTTTGTAAGTTTCTTCATGGAGTTAAAGTTCCAGAGGGTTACTCTTCAAATGTTATGAACCTTGTATCGATGAAAGACCTCAAGTTAAAGTCTTTAAAGTCTCATGATTGCCATGTACTAATGGAAAATTTGCTACCCATTGGTATACGTTCCATTTTTTGTGGGTAGCAGCCAGACAAAAGGATGGAGAGGTTGTGGATCCCAAAACTAAGGAGGTGACCGACAGAATTGTAAGTATTTCCAAAATTCGAATATTGTTTTGAAACTTTTATGATATTTAAAATGTATAATAATTTTATTTATTATACTTTTGTTTGTGAATCAGGAAACCATATCAGAGTCTGTGTCACAGGGGGAGATCACTGATTGCTCTGAAAAGGAAATCCTGACTCGTGCCTTGGAAAAGGAAGAATACCCAGGTCGTACAAGGGGTTGTGGATTTGGCGTTAATCCATCCAACTACCTTGGGTCAAAGAAGAGAACTTATGAGGAGCATCATGATTGTAAACAAAGTAGAGAGTTGCGGGTATTGTATGAAGGTCTAAGGTCTGAACTTAGTCAAATCAAATTGCACTATGGGTTGGTTTCGCCTGCAGTACCATCCCCTGCCACAGATAGCGCACGAGATAGTTGCACCATGGCGTCAACTAAGGTATTAATTTTTTTTTTGAGGATAAATAAGAAATTAATTATTAAACTCTCTTTCTTCTACGCAATGTATTTATTAATTTTTGTTTATAATTGATTTAGGACAACAATGAGTGTGAGTGTGAATTGTATATCTCAAACTCACACCAAATGGTTGCAATAGGCTTCACATGTGACCAATTGGGAACTTTGATGCACAATTTACCCATACCTCCAAATCATGTTAGAGTCAGAGTTGATTGTGCAATTGTGGGGGACTGCATTTTGCCTGCTCCAATACCCAGTATAGATTTACTAACTGTGCAAGATGCAGTTGGTACATTTGTGGCATGGCCAGCACACCTTATTGTTGTAAGTGACAATATATTTGTAACTAACTAATTATTTTATTTTGTCATTTATTGTGTGCTAGCTAACAAATTATTTGATTTATATATAGGTACGCCAAAATGCAAAATCTAGGGGCAAAAGTGTTAGCAAGGCAATATCTACTAGCAAGAAAGTGTCTCGGTCCGGCCGTTCAACACAAGTTTCTCAGCCTGCCCCTCAAAAAGTGACTCGGCACTCTCCTCCTCCAATAGTGACTCAGCCCTCTCCTCCTCCAACAGTGACTCAGCCCGCCCCTCCTCGAAAAGTGACTCGGTCCACCCTTGCTCCAAAAGTGACTCAGCCCGCCCCTCCAAAAGTGTGTCAGCCCTCCGCCTCTTCCATTGATGATTCTAGGATTATTTTGTATACCGAAATGCATGCACAATTCAAGATGGATGATGAAACCCCGCTTGTATTGGAGATGGATGACAACATTTTTGGAAATCCCGATCAACTATTGATAATCCCAAAACAGGATATTAATGATTTATGTCAGATGAATTGGGCAACCAGTGTTTGTATTAGAGCATATATCAGGTACGTATGTAATTTATTATTTAACATCATTGAGTTTATTTTATTATATTGTTAAGTTAATTTATATATACATATACCTCTAATTGTAGGTGCTTGTATCATAACATTTTGGTCCCTTCGGAGCGGACACAGAGATATGTGTTCTTGTGTCCGGATAGTACACACCTCCGTAATGTCAGGGAGGATCTGTCTAATTATAACGTCCTTGTGGAACAAAACAAGACAGATGTTACAAATTATATCACTCGACGCTTATCGGATGCTCAACATAGAGGCGTCGATACCATGTTTTTGGCACCGTGTCTCGTAGGGTGAGAGATTTAATTTATTAATTCTTATATAACATGCATTTTTTAA
Organism: Astragalus glycyphyllos; assembly: GCA_963573325.1. Classification (NCBI taxonomy): domain Eukaryota; kingdom Viridiplantae; phylum Streptophyta; class Magnoliopsida; order Fabales; family Fabaceae; genus Astragalus; species Astragalus glycyphyllos. Next base: position 34,862,765 of record OY754310.1, on the reverse strand, counting down.
ATACTAGTCAATTACTTATTCAAAGTTTTATTTTGTAGGGATCATTGGATTTTGCTTGCAATAAATCCTAAGACAGATACGGTGTACTACATTGATTCTGTGCATGGTCATTTCAACACCCACCCAGACTTGGTTGACATATTTAATAGGTGTGTGTATTTCGATCACTCTGCATATTTATTTGTTTTAGTTGTTAACTATATGTATTTTTAATAATATAGTTATATCCAATTGTGTTCAGTTGTTTGAAGGAATATTGGGGATTGGAACAATCACAGACAAAATGGGTGCCAATAGTGGTAAGTTTGTAATCAATCTTCTCATATATTTATTTACATTATTGTTGTCAAAAAAATGTATGAAATTAAATTTAACAATTAACTAATCTTTTGTTTTGTAGTGTCCGAAACAACCAAATAACAATGATTGTGGGTATTACGTAATGAGATTTATGAAGGAAATTATTACCCACAATCAAATGGTTATCCCCAGACAGGTATCTTTACAGAACTCTTTTTTATTTTGGTTTAACCATATATTTCAATTCTAATTTTATTTAATTATATAATTTCAGTATTTTCCCGATTGTCGGTGGAAGACATACTCTACTGCACAGATTGATGAGCTTAGAGGAGAGTGGTGCCGTTATGTCTCGCAATTCTTTTGATTTTAGATAGATTGTAATCTTGTAAATTGTTAGAGTTTTATTTGGATACATGCATATGAATTGGTTCATGCATATGTAAGTTGCTAACTTGTTTTAATTTAGATACATATTGTAAGTAGCTTGCTAGTTTTGGATACATGCATATGAATTAGTTCATGCATATGTTAGCTGCTAACTTGTTTTAATTTAGATACATATTGTAAGTATCTGGCTAGTTTTGGATACATATTGGTAGAGAGTTTGATTTGGATACATATTAATTTGTTAATATTGTAAGTTGCTAAGTTTTGGATACATATAATAACTTGTTAGCTAGTTTGTTTTGGTTTGTGATCATATTGGTGCATTGGGATATATAGCTAGTTTATATATATATATATATATATATATATATATATATATATATGTTGTTAGTATATAATGGATTGGATTGGTATTAATTGGCTGTATATGACCAGGAAATTATCAAATATAAAAAGGAAAGTACAAAAAAACAAGAAAAAAAGGAAAAAAAAAAATTAAACAATGGGCAGCGTTTGGTGGGAGAAGCGCTGCCCATTCACCTAGCGCGTATAGCAATGGGCAGCGCTTGGTAAAGGGAAGCGCTGCCCATTGCTAAATGTGCTAGGTGAATGAGCAGCGCTTGGTGGGGGAAGCGCTGCTCATTCACCAGCAATGGGCAGCGCTTTCCTTTACCAAGCGCTGCCCATTGCTATACGCGCTAGGTGAATGGGCAGCGCTTCTCCCACCAAGCGCTGCTCATTCACCTTGCGCGTTTAGAAATGGGCAGCGCTTCCCCTTACCAAACGCTGCCCATTTCTAAACGCGCAAGGTGAATGAGCAGCGCTTCTCCCTTCAAACGCTGCCTATGGCTATTAATGAGCAGCGCTTCTCAAACGCTGCCCATTTTTGGGGAGGAATCACCAGCGCCAAATTTAGCAGCGCCCAGAAACGCTGCCCATGGCTAAAAAAAAACGCTGCCCATCCCCAAATCTGTTGTAGTGACCCCCTCCTCACTTCCCGGGACGTTAGAAAGATTAGGATTATGTGTGTGAAACCGGTCATGTGATAAATAAGTTGGATATATTATGTATGGATGTATAATAAAGACCGGTTACGTTAGGAGTGGTTGGAATGTGGTGTGATGGATAACTATAATAATTCTGTGAAAGTGTTGTACTCTTGCGTTTCTGTCAGTTGTAGTATGATCTAGATATATTAAGTATAATGACTATAATATGTTCTAATAATATTGAGTGTTTCTCTATTTAAAATAATAATAATAATAACAATAATAATATAATTATAAAGAATAATAATATAAAAAAACAAATAATAATAATAATAATAATAATAATAATCTTTACTAATAGATAAAGAGAGTAACCCAAAAAAACTGCTTTTTGGTGTCCACTTTTCACTTGCCAATTATACCCTTAAACTCTCTTACAAAATGACAAGTCTACCCCAACTTATACATACGGTTACGCTAGAAAAAATAACTGCTGCATAAATCACACCCGTACGTGTTTCTGAAGGCATTGGAATTTTGAAGAGTCAGAGATGAAGGACGTTCCACTGATCCAGATAATTGGAAAAAAGGGTTCGACTAACTATGAGGAAAAATAAAGCAAACTGGAGGCAACAAAAATTTAGGGATTATAGGCCACAATGTGTTTTCAAAAACCAGCAACAATTATTTCAAAAAGGGTATGGAATTCAACTTCTAATTCTGATTTGTTAAAGGAGAAATAATCATGTATTAAATACTTCTTTTAAATGATGATTTCAGTTGTGAATAATCTTTTTTTTTATGATTTACTTTCAACGTTGATGATCTTTTTTTTGACTATTTGCTGAATAAGGCCCAAAGGTAACTCCTTTTTTGTTTTTTTACAGAAGTTGTTTTTTGTTATTCCTTTTGTTTTTGCGGTTACTTTCGCTGTAGCAATGGTTGGGAAAGTGAGTCCGGATCCTCCACATCAATATTCTCTACAGCAGTATCTACAGCAGAATGTCAGCCCTTCGATCAGATCAGTAGTTTCTACACCAAAGGAGTGACTGATGTTTCACTGTATGTTTATATTTCAAGATATGGTTTATATGGTAACTCTTTATGCAACAGAAAAGTTATTCTGCTACTTGCTATATTTATGAATAGTATGGTTCAATTGTGATATTGACAATTATAAATTTACAGAACACGTGTAAATCATAACATATCATTCTTTTTTTTAGCAAACATTGTTATTGATACTAGCGAATTTTCGCTTTTTCTATTGCGCTACAGCAGATTCTTAAATGGTCGTAGTTTATTTTGTGTTCCGTAATAATTTAGCTTAGTCCAAATGAGATTCACTCCAAAGGCCCCATAAGCACATCGCTGCAAAATAATATGCACACCTTCCTTATCTAACGGTCGAGCCCAGCTTGACGAGGTCAAAAGTTCAAGATCGCACTCCATCTCTTCACACGCGCTACCATGCATCTTGGAGATCCGTGGGTCACTCACCAATAACACTTATAAATACTAGCGGAAGACGGGCGCTCCCGCCTTCCGCTTTTGATTATTGCGCTACAGTATAAGTTTGGCACTACCATCAGACCACTTAGCACAATAAACCATTACTACATAAGTGGTTACAACTCTTGAGCTCCATGCTGGGAGGAAGCCCCTCGGCAATGAGGATGACTGAGGTCTTACTATCTTCGGGAATCAGACATATCGGCCTGCAGGCAAGGTAGAACCGAGTCCGACTTGGCCTGACGGCTGGGAACAAAACCACTAACACATAATATCTACCGTAGAGCAGTAATCAATCCGAAACTCACAATAAACCAGTACTACATAAGTATCTACTGTAGACCAATAATCAAAAGCGGAAAACGTGCGCGGGAGCACCCGTCTTCCACTAGTGATAATAATAATTATGGAGCACGATAATTGAGAGTGTCTCATTTAGTTATAACGTCCCAAATTTAGAAAATAGATTAAAATAAAGAAATAAGGAATAAAGGCCCACTCCCATACCCCACCATCGACACTTTTCTACATTCCCTCTTTTTCTATCCCTTTCAACCTCCAATCATCATCCACTTTTATACCCCACTCCCACTCTCTCTCACCAACGACACACACACAAATAAATAATAAAGGCCAATCATTTTGTCTCTTTCATCAACAATTTTTAAAATCTCTTTCTTCCTCTCAACCACGTTCATCTTCTACCTTCCATCATCATCAACTTTTCAAATCTCATAAGTTTATTTCTTCCTCTCAGCTACGTTCCCAGGGAGCCACAGCAGTGCAAAAAGAAAAAATAACAAGTAGGGGTGAGGAACTTTAACAGTAGTAGTAAAGCAGACACTAAATTATTGAGTCAAGGGTGACCCTAGCCCTTTTATAATTTACATTCTTACTTAACATGACTATTGGTACTAAATTTATCTCTATAATTATTATTCTAGATACATTATAATCTAAAATACCATGTGGACTGTTACTTATGCTACTAACTATGCTACTAACTGTAACTTGAAATGTAAATTGGTCTGTGACTTAGACTACATTTTGGACTACTAATTGTGACTTGGACTATATTTCGGACTACTAACTGTGACTTCGACTGTAGTTTGGACCATTGACTGGGACTTGGACTATACCTTGGACTACTAACTATTGACTTGGACTATTATTATCATAATAATTTACTAATTGAAATTAAAATGAGGAAACTAAGTAAAGTTTTGAATAAAAGGGAGTTAATATGATAATCGATTATATTCAATCTATTTTTATTTCTCTACTTTCATCTTATATTATTATTATTATTACTATTCTTATTATTTTAAATAGAGAAACACTCAATATTATTAGAACATATTATAGTCACTATACTTAATACATCCAGATCATACTACAACTGACAGAAACATAAGAGTACAACACTTTCACAGAATTATTATAGTTATCCATCACACCACATTCCAACCACTCCTAACGTAACCGGTCTTTATTATACATTGATAGAGAATACAGCCAAGCTGGAAAAGTCAACCAAGTCAACTCACCAAGATGACTCAGCTGCCGACACTGAAATAACTCAGCAAGATAGCAAAACTGAATCTGTTTAAAAGCTAAACTGATTATGAGAATCAGTTTCACAGTTGTAACTAAATTGCTAGTTGATATATATTGTAAACAGTTCACTGTACAATTCAGATATTCAATACAATTGACAAAATATAAATTTCAGTTGAGTATTCTCTCTTCTCTCTTCTCTCTGAATCTATCTCAGATTCGTTTATGGTATCATTCGCTAAAACTCGATCCTCCATCGTTTCCGCACTAAAACTCAACCTTCGCCATGGCAGATTCCTCACCAAAGCAAAGATCCGACGATGACTACAACGTCTTCGCTCTCGGCGGCAAATCATCAAACACAACGCTTGGATTTGCAGCGTCACCAAAGTTATCCATCAAATTGGAAGATAAAAACTTCCTCATGTGGAATCAACAAGTTTCTGGTATAATCACATCCTACAAGTTGCATCGTTTCTTGGTCAATCCATCAATCCCTCAACAATTCAACACTGAAGAAGACTGCAAAGCAGGAATCATCTCAGAAGAATACGAGAAATGGCTTGTCCAAGATCAGATGATCTTCACATGGTTGTTATCCACACTTTCGGAGTCGGTGCTTCCAAGAGTGCTCACATGCAAACATGCTCACCAGGTTTGGGATCGGATCCATCAACACTATTACTCACATCTCAAGGCGAAGGTGCGTCAATTGAGATCTGAATTCAAAAACACAAAGAAAGCAGATCGTTCTATCATTGAATACCTAATGCGGATTCACGCTTTAGCTGATTCGCTGATTTCGGTTGGCGAAAACATCACCGATCAAGACAAGATCGATGTTCTGCTCGATGGACTTCCAGAGGAATATAATCCTTTTGTAATGATGATGTACAGTCGCGACTGTTCTTCGCTTTCAGAAATCGAAGCGCTGTTGCTGGTTCAAGAGGCGCAATTTGAGAAACACCGCCAAGAACTGTCCCATGCACCTGTGAGTGCGAATCTTGTTCACGCATCCTACGGTGGACGTCACGGAGGTTCCAATAACAGAGGCCGTGGGTGCAGCTTCAGAGAACGTGGTTGTGGCCGCAACTACAATCAAGGCACCACAGTTGCTGCTGATACAGGTACAAGACCTACTTGCCAATTGTGTGGCAAATACGGTCACTCTGTGATAGATTGCTGGCACAGATACAATGAGAATTTTGTGCCAAGAGTCAACAATCAACCAAGGCAGAACAATGCAAGAACTGGCGAAACTAGTGCTGCAAAGGAAGGTGCAGACAAACCAAGCACTTCTCAGCCTCATGTCAACTACGCTGCAACTGGTGAAGAGCTAGATGACACCAACATTGAGGACTGGTGCAATGATACAGGTGCGTCTCATCACGTAACTCCTCACATTCATAATCTGCACACTAGCACACCATACACAGGCACAACTCAAGTTTCCATGGGCAATGGCCAAGAAATTCCAATAAAATCAATAGGCATTGCTAGCTTTAGGTCACCTTTTGACCCTAGGGTTAAGCTAAAACTAAACAAACTACTTCATGTGCCTCATATCAAAAAGAACTTACTGTCTGTGTCAAGGTTTTCTAGAGATAACAAGGTATTCTTTGAATTTCACCCTAAATTTTGTCTTGTGAGATCTCAGGAAACTAAGCGTGTATTGCTCAAAGGTGTGGAAGGTCGTGATGGGCTCTACTCCTTCAAGACATTTCCATTCCGGGTAGCAATCAAGCCTAGGGTGAAGATCAAATCTCAGCTACTGTCTTCTTCTAAAGCATCACATACCAGTAAAATTTCTGCAAAAACAGTCACTAATTCTTCTGTAAACACAGTCACAAAATCTCTTGACAATAGGTCAAATAAATCTGTTACTGAGTATCAATTGTGGCATACACGTTTAGGTCATGCCAATGTCAATGCAGTCAATTCAATTCTAAAGTTGTATAACATTCCATTATCAAATAAAGCTGAGATTCCTCTGTGTAAATCCTGTTGCATGGGTAAATCACACAAGTTGTTTTCACCTGCATCCACCACCACACACACTCACCCTTTTGAGTTAATACACACAGATTTGTGGGGGCCATCACCCTCACCATCAAAATCTGGTTTAAATTATTACATTGCCTTTGTTGATACTTACACAAAGTTTACTTGGATATATTTTCTCAAAAATAAATCTGGAGCTCTGCCTGCCTTCTTTCAATTCTAAGCTCTAGTTAAAACTCAATTTGGTGCTATCATTAAGGCTGTGCAATCTGACTTTGAAGGGGAGTTCAGACCCTTTACCACTCACCTCAGTAACCAGGGCATCAATCACAGACTTACCTATCCCTATACCTCAAGCCAAAATGGAACTGTAGAAAGAAAACATAGGCAAATTGTGGAGATGGGCCTAGCACTATTAGCTCAAGCCTCCATACCTATAACCTATTGGGACCATGCCTTCTCCACAGCCACACAGCTTATAAACAGACTTCCAACATCCAGCCACCCAAAGTTCGTTTCACCATATCAAGCTCTCCAAATATTATGAACCTTGTATCGATGAAAGACCTCAAGTTAAAGTCTTTAAAGTCTCATGATTGCCATGTCCTAATGGAGAATTTGCTACCCATTGGTATACGTTCCATTTTGCCTAAGAAAGTGCACAAGACCCTAACCAAACTTAGTTTCTTCTTTAAGGCGATTTGTAGTAGAGTGATTGACCCTGGAAAGTTGCCATCATTGCAAAGAGAAATTACTGTCACTTTGTGTGAGCTTGAGATGTATTTCCCACCTTCGTTTTTTGACATAATGATTCATCTAATAGTTCATCTGATTAGAGAGACACAATTGTGTGGCCCATGTTACATGAGATGGATGTATCCGTTTGAGCGTTACATGAAGATACTAAAAGGTTATGTGAAAAACCGATCACGACCCGAGGGTTGTATTGTTGAGAGCTACATAGTTGAAGAAGCTATTGAGTTCTGTACCGGCTATCTATCTAGTCTTGAATATTTTGTTGGACTGCCAAGGTCTCGTCACTTACGAAGCATTAGTAAAGGGATGCCATGAAAACAGAGTATAATGCACTGGTGAAGAATGGTACATGGACTTTAACTTCTCTACCACCTCACAGGCAAGCCATAGGCTGCAAGTGGGTGTTCCGTGTAAAACAAAATCCGGATGGCACATTAAACAAGTATAAAGCCAGACTTGTGGCCAAAGGATTCCACCAAGTACAAGGCAAAGATTTTGGAGAGACTTTCTCCCCTGTGGTCAAACCAGCAACCATCCGGATCATACTCACACTAGCTCTCACACATAAGTGGGAAATGCAACAAATTGATATCAACAACGCCTTCATAAATGGTTACCTTCAAGAGGAAATATATATGCAGCAACCACCAGGCTTTGAGTCTACTGACAAACGTCAGGTTTGTCATCTCAAAAGATCCCTCTATGGCCTGAAACAGGCTCCACGTGCTTGGTATGAGAGACTCACTCAAGCACTACTTCAGTTTGGCTTCAATGCCAGCAGGTGTGACCCCTCTTTATTTGTTCTCTCAAGCAAGGGAATCACACTGTATGCACTAGTGTATGTTGACGATATTATTATCACAGGATCATCAAGCAAACTGATTCACAGTCTCATCAACAAACTGAACAGCACTTTTGCTCTAAAAGAACTGGGAAAACCAGATTACTTCTTGGGCTTAGAGCTCAAAACTCTTTCAAATGGCTCAGTGCTCATAACACAATCAAAGTACATCCATGATTTACTTCAAAGGGTCAACATGACTGACTGCAACAGCATTCCAACTCCTATGCTGCCACACCCCAAACTCAGCAAAAATGGCACAGATCACCTCAAAGATCCTCATCAGTACAGATCAGTAATTGGGGCTCTGCAATATGTGAAATTAACAAGACCAGAAATTGCCTTTTCAGTCAACAAGCTCTGCCAATTTCTCTCAAGCCCTTTGGAATCTCACTGGCGTTCTACCAAAAGGTTACTCAGATACCTCAGTGGAACACTGCATCATGGCCTGCTTCTACAACCAGGGTCACCAGACTCAAAGTTCTCGCTTAGGGTGTATTGTGGCAGTGACTAGGGTAGTGATATTGATGACAGAAGGTCCACAACTGGGCTGTGTGTTTTCTTTGGCCCAAATTTAGTGACCTGGAGTGCCAAGAAGCAACCATTAGTGGCCAGGTCTAGTGCAGAGGCAGAATATCGTGGCATGGCACAAGCAACAGCAGAACTGATGTGGATTCAGTCACTACTCACTGAACTTCATGTCCCTCATCAAACACCAACTGTACTCTGTGACAACTTATCTACAGTACTCTTGGCTCACAATCCCATATTACACTCCAGAACAAAACATGTTGAACTTGACATCCACTTTGTGAGAGAAAAGATTGCTGCCAAGATCCTCACAGTGAAGCATGTTCCTGCAACTCAGCAAATTGCTGATATTCTGACTAAGTCTCTTGGTACCTCAAGTTTCTTGCAGCTCAGAGACAAGCTCAAAGTCAGAAGCCTCCTTAAGCTTGACAAGGGAATGATAGAGAATATAGCCAAGCTGGAAAAGTCAACCAAGTCAACTCACCAAGATGACTCAGCTGCCGACACTGAAATAACTCAGCAAGATAGCAAAACTGAATCTGTTTAAAAGCTAAACTGATTATGAGAATCAGTTGCACAGTTGTAACTAAATTGCTAGTTGATATATATTGTAAACAGTTCACTGTATAATTCAGATATTCAATACAATTGACAAAATATAAATTTCAGTTGAGTATTCTCTCTTCTCTCTGAATCTATCTCAGATTCGTTTATACATCAATACATTTTATATGCAACTTATTTATGACATGACCGGTTTCACACACATAATCCTAATCTTTCTAACGTCCCGGGAAGTGAGAAGGGGGTCCCATATACTGACGATTAGGTGCCAACGCCGCCGCAACCCACATGTCCTCTAATGGCAGGCAGAAAGAAACAATTAGATTACGGTGATAAGTGGTGGTATGGAATTTTGGATAAACCCCTGGGCCATCTTAAATAAAAGGATGTAAAACCAATACAAGAAAAGCAAGGGGTGAGTACACATTAACAATAATTATTGTTCTAAAGTAAAGAGTAGTTAAATATAAATATTGTGTTTTAATATTTTAAATATGCAACAATTATAAACAAAAACAAAAATATGCATGGGCCCCATATCTACTCCATGGAGAGATTCTAAATTAGAGGAGCGATCGGGAGGACATGTTCCGTTTCAAATTCTCGTTGGTACAATCCTCATATCACAGTTTCATAACGGATACCACCGATCCTGAGTTCTTGCAGTGTCTCGTCAGGATCACCGCACGATGGAGACGTCACTATTCTTGTTACCACAGGGGTTTATCCAAATTTCCATACCACCACTTATCACCGTAATCTAACTGTTTTTTACTACCTGCCAATAGAGGACATGTGGGTTGCGGCGGCGTTGGCACCTAATCGTCAGTATATGGGACCCCCTCCTCACTTCCCGGGAGGTTAGAAAGATTAGGATTATGTGTGTGAAACCGGTCATGTGATAAATAAGTTGGATATATAATGTATGGATGTATAATAAAGACCGGTTACGTTAGGAGTGGTTGGAATGTGGTGTGATGGATAACTATAATAATTCTGTGAAAGTGTTGTACTCTTGTGTTTCTGTCAGTTGTAGTATGATCTGGATGTATTAAGTTTAATGACTATAATATGTTCTAATAATATTGAGTGTTTTTCTATTTAAAATAATAATAATAATATAATTATAAAGAATAATAATATATAAAAAACAAAAAAAAAAACAAAATAATAATAATAATAATTATGGAGCACGATAATTGAGAGCGTCTCAACCAATGCCAACCACCACCGACCACTGCCAACCACCATTGACCACCATTCTGGCCACCGTCAACCACCCCTTTGACCACCATCAACCACTACTCTCACCACCGTCGACCACTATTAACCGCCACCGACCACCATTACTTTGACCACCAACAAACACCACTTCGACCACCGTCGACCAACATTTGACCACCATCACTATGACCACCGCCGACCACCACTTTGACCACCATTCCAGCCACCGTCAACCACCACTTTGATCACAATCAACAACCACTCTAACCATCATCCACCACCGCCAACCACCGCCGACCACCACTTCGGCCACCATCAACCACCACTTCGGCCACTGTCAACCACCACTTTATGTTTATGATTGAAATTGATTTTGATTTTTGAAAAATTCTTAACTGAAAACTGAATTTGGTTTTGGTTTTTGAAAATTTTAAAACTCAAAACAGAAACTGGTTTTGGTTTTTCAAAATTTCAAAACAGAAAACCACTCCGAACATGGCCTATGTCTTAATTTAAAGTTTTTAAATTTTTGTTTTATGCCTTAAGTAATAAATGGAGAAACGGAAATGTTTTAGGGTCAATTTATTACCTCTCATTGAATTTAAAGTTTTTAAATTTTTGTTTTATGCCTTAAGTAATAAATGGAGAAACGGAAATGTTTTAGGGTCAATTTATTACCTCTCATTGAATATGCGTCAACAATCTTTATTATTATCAAAAAAAATCTTTATGGGTATTAGCTGGCTATCTTTATTTAACATTTTTATGAATAACCTATATTGAGAAGGCATATGCTAATTAAGGCATTCTAGCAATATTCAATTAATTTGAATTTTATTGTTTTATTCAAAATATATGAATTAACACTAATGTCCATAGAGGGACCTGACTTGCCCGAGGCAGAACCTGCACCGCTTGAAAGTGAACCAGATTCACCAGTTCACAATCAACCTGTACAGGAGATTCTACCTGGACAAGCAAGGCAAAGGCAACCTCCAAGGAGATTGGCATGCTATGACTTGACTAATGATGATGAAGTGAATGATGATGGTGACATCATACACTTTGCCATGGTTGGACTCAGAACTTATTGATTACTTAGAGGCTCTAAGTAAGAAAGAATGGAAACAGACAATGATTGAGGAATTGCAGTCCATTGAGAAAAATAATACTTGGACTTTAACTACTTTACCTAAAGGTAAAAAGGCCATTAGTGTGAAGTGGGTCTTTAAAGTCAAGTTGGATCCTAATGGCAAGGTGGTCAAGTACAAGGCCAGGCTTGTTGCTAGGGGCTTCCAACAAAAGGAAGGGATTGACTATACAGAGGTATTTTCTCCTGTAGCTAGGCATGAAACCATAAGGTTGGTTACTGCCTTAGCTTGCAGTAGAAATTGGGAGCTATTTCACATGGATGTGAAATCAGCCTTCTTAAATGGGCCATTAGAGGAAGCTGTGTACATAGCACAGCCTCTTGGGTTCATTAAGAAGGGCAAAGAGTCCTATGTATTTCACCTACATAAGGCTCTATATGGCCTAAAACAAGCACCAAGGGCATGGAACAAAAGAATAGATGAATCCTTTATTAAAAATGTGTTTACTAGATGTACTTCAGAATATGGTGTGTATATCAAAGGTGATATACAGTCCTATCTTGTGATTGTATGTCTCTATGTGGATGACTTGCTCCTTACTGGAAGTTGCCCTAAGGAATTGGATAAGTTCAAGCTATCCATGGGGAAACTAACCTATTTTCTAGGGTTAGAATTCCTAAGAATTGAAGAGGGTGTGATACTTCATCAAAAGAAGTATGCAAGTGAAGTATTGGCTAGGTTTGACCTAGCAAATTGTAACTCAGCCTCTAATCCAGCTGAGGGAAATCTAAGCAAAAAGGAGGATAGTGAGGGTAGTGATACTGACCCCACTTATTACAGGCAAATCATTGGCTCATTAAGATATCTATGCCATAGCAGGCCTGATATCTTATTTGCCACTGGAATGACAAGCAGATTCATGAATTCTCCTAAACAGATTCACCTAAATGTTGCTAAAAGGATCCTTAGATATATTAAGGGTACTCTAAATTTTGGCTTGTTCTTTCCTAACAATATGTGTGCAGGAAAATCTGTTTTGCTAGGTTTTCGTGATTCAGACTGGTGTGGAAACAAGGTTGACAGGAGGAGCACTTCTGGCTACCTATTTCTATTTCAAGGAGCACCTATCTCATGGAGCTCTAAGAAGCTGGCAATTGTGGCACTATCTTCATGTGAAGCAGAATATGTTTCTGCTTGTGATGCTGCTACTCAAGCAGTTTGGCTTGAAACTCTACTTAAGGAACTAAATATAGAGCTGACAGAAACTCCTAAGCTCTATATGGACAACAAATCTGCTATTTTAGCTAAAAATCCTATTTCTCATGGGAGGACTAAACATATTGAGACTAGGTACCACTACCTCAGGGATCAAGTCTCAAAAGGGAATCTACTGCTAGACTACTCTTCCACCAAGGAACAAATTGCTGATATCTTCACAAAGACACTAAAGGGTGAGGTTTTTACTAAGCTAAGGAGACAAACTAGGAGTTATTACTTTCCAAGTCTTTGAAGGTAATAATTTTAAAGCTATTATCTGGGGGATTGTCCCAGATCCTTATTTTCTATGGCCTAACAGTGGGTTGTCCTGGTTTAGTACTTGTCTCTGCTTAACTTAGTCTCTGTGACCTTCAATTCTTAAGAAAGGATCTAAAAGTTCCTAGGTTTTATGTTTTTGGCTTAAGGAAGGGTGTTGGTTTTATAACCAAAAACCAAAAACCTATAACAGCTATTTAAAATGTATAGCCGTTAGAAACTTGTGGTCAAAAGTCCCTTAGTTAGTTACAAACAATTTTCTAGTTTGTTTAGTAACAAACTAAGTTTGTTGAGCCTATCAACAAACTCTAAACTACCAGCTAACAGTTCCAGCGAAAGCTTATAAATATACAATAGATGTACATTTTTTTTACAGTGAATAAAATTTACATTGCATTTTTACAAAGTCTTGTGCTTACATTGTTTCTTCTTCCTAGCATTCTTCCTTTTCTGAGTCTCTGTGTGACTGTGAGACTGATTCAAGGCGTGAACACCTCACAAAAAGGAGCAAACAGGTCAGAGTTTGTTCTAGTGTTCATACACAAATAAAGAGAAATAGAAGAAAAGAGAGGAAGAGGAGTCTATACCTTCGCGTGGTATTTTCACTACTGAAATCTTAAAAGTGTTGAAGATTCTTGTATTTCCAGACAGAAACTCGTACAAGCAACCAAGAGAAATCACAAAACAATTAGGGTTTCTGTGATTTCTTGAAAAGCAACAAATCAAAGGTAAAATAAGTGAGTATTTTACCTGTTCGTGTCATCGGTGTGATTCTGGAACCAAGCTATCATTGATTGAAACCTGCAATCGAAATAACGAAGGTTAGGGTTTGTTGAAATACGAAGTTAAGCATCAAAACCATAGGGGTTTTGCTCAATACCTTCACGCGAAGCCTCCTGGTGAAGGATTGAGGCGAAATCACCTCTGCTTAGTGGTGATTTCTGGGTTTCAGTTGAAACCCTAGCAGAGAAAGAAGAAGAGACGACAGAGTAGAAAGAGGAAGTTGAGAGTGGGAGAGAGAGAGAGAGAGAATCTTGCGAAAGTGAGAAAATTTGTGAAGATTGAGTATATAAGCATCGGGTCTGATTAGCCTGCGTGTTTATCAGTTTCAATCGGGTTCAGGTGCGCAAGACCCAAACAAAAACTCATTTTTGTCCTAGCTGTAATTGTGGGTTGGGCCTGTGTGTTGGACTCTGATATTTGCACCTTCTGTATTACTGAGTGCACCTCCTGCATCAAGTAAAGCAAAGTTAGAGATTAATTGATATGAAATGGTGCAAAATTTAACACGGCGAACAACAATCATGTAACAATATCAACCCGAAAAATCTGCTATCGAATTCGATTTCCAAGATTATGTGTCTCATCGTAATTTTGATTTTCAATTGTAATCTTATTAGCAATACACGTAGAAGTCGTTTTGTGTCTCATCGTAAATTTGTCCTCTAAATACCTATTGGTCGTATCATGTAATTCGTTTTGTGGCAAAAAGGTATTTAAAAATTAGGCAATTGATTTAGACTTTAGAGGACTATAATTAAGAACCAATTGTTTTATTGTTTTCAACGTGTTAATTTGGTTCCTGTCGTGTTAGAATGAGGTATTTAGAATCTAACTTGTGGACTGAAGTTATAATCCTTAACAACAATGTATAAAGGGAATGAGATAATATCTACCGATGTTAATAGATTGGTGATATTAGAGTAGAGTCGTTTTTTTCTTACTTTTTGGCAGGGCTGAGGTTTGAATTATGTAAATTATTTTACTCGAGTAATTGGACTGATAATGAAATTACGCTTGACAATAACACACTGGAATCAGGAACATTCATGCAAATGGTTTTTGATGATATTCATTTATACATAACACAAATTTTCAATAATGTACACTAATATTTATGAAATCTACAAATTATACAAAACACTACCTCGTGATTCCAATTTAAAGTCAATTGTATGTAATGCTCTGATCGTCTGGTTTGCTTAACTTAATGTGTTAAATTCAAAATCAAATTTATTTGTTACATATAGAAATTAAATTAGAATGCAAACATAAAAAATAGCAAATCCATTTGTGGCTGGAAATTGATATGCAAAGGGAACCTGAAGCAGAGAAAAAATTTTCGGACACTTTAATTCCCTGAATCGGGCAAGAATTGTTATGTGATCACCAAAAATTTCGTGCAATTCATTATACTATGATTCCAGTTAATTTGGTAAAGAGAAAGAATCCCACAATTTATGCGATTAATATAATGAATATTCAATTCTGAATATTGAATACATATCGTTGAATACCCTGCACCATAACAATCCTTATATAATTTCAAATCTTATGGCTATTCTTAATTTTAGCGTTAAATCAATTAAAATCTGGTTTTTATTTTTTCCGGCTTTGGCCAACTAATTAAGGAGTATTACTGTATTCCTATGGACTATTAATTACCTATTGCTATTACTCTATGTGAAATTTTTGTTTCATTAGTTGTGTATTGCCTGATTTGTGTGAACATGCTTGATCAAGGAGTTGACTATGAGGCATTTAATGGATTTTAAATTAGGACGTTTTTCATTATTTTTTGATTATTAAAGAAGGAAGATTTGAAAATTGGATGCGTTTTTATGGAAATTAATTAAATGGCATAATCAATGACTAATGCCTGGCTAGTAATATTCCATCCATGAATTTGGGCCTACTAATTTGCAACATTGGTCATGACAACATAAATCCCATTAATTTGCGATACGTTTCATTGACCTTGGACGTTTTTTTTGTTTATTTTTTGGTATGATTAGACAAAAAATCCCACAAGACAAGCAATTTCCTTTCGTTTCTCCACTAATAAAAATAAGTCGGTAACTAGTTGACAGAATTAGAAGCACAAGTTGAAAGCTGTGAAGAAGAAAGGGAAGTAACAGAAAGCAGTTCATACAGCTTGGATTTTCAGGTAACTAACTAACTAATGCAATCTGAATACTGTTCTTAATGATGCATATATCATGATATATATGCCTATTTCAGTGATTATGCATTACTAATAGTGTTGCTACAGCCTATAGTTTACATGTTCGATTCTACTATTATCACATCAACTTTCCTTGACTCTCTTTTACAGTTTACTTATTATAATGTCTTCAAGTATTATTTCATTGCTTCCAGTTCTTTGAAGCTGCCATGTGTGGGATCCTTGCAGCGCTGGGTTGCCTCGACAACTCCCAGGCCAAGCGCGCTCGCATCATCAGCTTGTCTAACAGGTTCTACTTCAATTTAGTGTTTGTTTGTTTGGTTCTGATTTGCATACGGACTGACTTGAAAATTGTAGGCTGCGACATAGAGGTCCTGATTGGAGTGGCATGCATTGCTACGAGGATTGTTACCTCGCTCATCAACGTCTTGCCATTGTTGACCCTACTTCTGGGGATCAACCTCTCTACAACGAAGACAAAACTGTTTCCGTCACTGTATGTATATATCTTTGTTTCTTTGTGCAAGCTTAATACTGTTACCTCATTTTCTGTTGAAACCCACTAGGTAAATGGGGAGATATACAATCACAAGCTATTGCGACAGAAACTGGATTCTCATCAATTTGGAACGGGCAGTGATTGTGAAGTTATTGCCCATCTTGTAAGTGTTCAAGAATCAGTTAGTTAGACTTGGTGATCATTTTACTATTTCCTTTCCCCACAAATTATGAAGATTGTGTATTATTATTATTATTATTCTAACTCAGTATGAAGAACATGGAGAAGACTTTGTTGATATGTTGGATGGTGTTGCACCCCGAAAAATTCTTTGGAGGGATTTCTCTTCGCACAACGTGAATTGGAGTCGCCACCAATATTTTTTTTAGAGGTAAAACATTGAAAAAAACCTTTCTTGAAAGACAATGGTCCTTGGAACCACGAGATTTGAGTTCGGGGGTCGGTTATGCATGGGGAAGGTACGAGCACCCCACACATCCTTTCTACTGAAAGGGAACCTCGATTTGACGTGTGATTTAAAAGGTTGATTTAAGAAATGCTTTGTTTTTATCTCTCTTTATCTCTCCTTACTTTATGGAAAAACTTAAGGAAAATTTAATCTTTTGCGCTTGACGGGAGGGCACCGTGCCTACGTATCCCGGGGAGGGAATCAAAGCAACGTAGTTCTTGTTTTCGAAAATTGTTTTGTTTTTAGAAATTGCCTTGTTTTGGAAAAGGGTTTGTTTTTTTTTGAAAAGAAAATGGTTTTTTATTTGTCGTGCTTGACGGGAATGTGACCCGCTCCTACGTATCTCCCAGTGCGATAGAGAATTCAAAGCTTACGTAGTTCTCGGTTGTCGAGAAAAGGTTTTTATTTTTTAGTTGTTTAATTGTGAAAATTGAATGTTCGCAGTGATCAAACAACAAAGGTTTCGAGTGATCACCACTAGCATCCCATTATTGACGATCGTGCAAGCAAAAGCTTCGCATTATCCTCAACAAAGTTTTTAATTTGTGAAATGAGAGTTCTTTTGAAAAATGAGTGTTTATGATAATCAATTGAGCAAAGACTCCAAGTGATCACCACTAGCACCCCATTATTGACGATCGTGCAAGCAAAGGCTTCGCATAACCCTCAACAAAGTTTTTAATTTGTGAAATGAGAGTTCTTTTGAAAAATGAATGTTCATGATAATCAATTGAGCAAAGACTCCAAGTGATCACCACTAGCACCCCATTGTTGACAATCGTGCAAGCAAAGGCTTCGCATTATCCTCAACAAAGTTTGATTTGTGAAAAATAGTTTGAAATTGTTTTGAGAAGAAGTGAAGTTGTTTATCAATGATTATGTAAATGCAAAAAAATGTTTTGAAGTTGGAACGTTACTAACGAGTAACAAGTTGTTCTTTGTATGCAACATGGTTTTGAAGTTTTGGAGAGTTACTAACGAGTAACAATTGGTGGAAATCAAAAAAAGCAAATTGTGAACACCAATTCAACATTTTAATGCACCACAACAATTTAATGCATCAAGGCTCTAAGTGGCCTATCCTTTGCCAAAACTTCACAAGCTTCAAACAACAATTTACATTAAACTCAAAGAGCAAAGAAAGCATGATTAAACTTGAGGATGCATCAAGGTCATTGGAGACCAATCATGTGCGCAAATTCAATTTTTATAGACCCCTTTTTGCTCACATTTCACAAGCACATCAAGTGGGAATTGAATTTTTAAATGCTTACAAGCATAGGCATCAAGGTTGAAGTAACCTATCTCTTGCCAACTTAGCATAACCCAAGATCATTTGTGGATCATAAATGAACCAAAACCCAAATTCATTTTTCTCAAATCACAAACTTCACAATTAACAACATAGGTTTGAATATTTGCAAGTTTAATGGCCAATCATCAATTTATTTTAACAAGCCAACCAAATCAAGCAAGCGAGTGACATAACCAAAACATAGATGCATCTATTCACAAGATTCAACCATGATAACCAACAAAAATCATAAAACACATATTTATTTAAAACATGCGAAATTATTATCAAAGCCAATAACATTTTATTTCAACTAAAACGACAAAATCATGCATATAACCCCAAAATCAAAGCATCAAAACAAAGATTCATGAGATTAAAATATGTACAAGCATAAAAATGAAGTTAAAAGAGAGGATCTACATTTTTGGAAGTGGAAATCTCACAAATATGCAAAAAATGATGATTTTATGCAAGGATTTACAAGAGAAGGGGTCTAAGAATCACATACCTTAAGATGAGCTCTAAATAAACACAATAGATGAAGAAACAATCAACCAAATCAACTTATCTTCAAGCTTGGTCTCCAATCTCCAAAAAATGACCCTTGATCTTGAACTTTTGTGTGATTTTATGAAGGATTGATGGTTAAAAATTAGTGTTTTAGGCTTGGAAAATGGATTGAATGTGTGTGGGTAGATGAGAAATGAAGAAGTGAGTTAGAGAGGAGGGAGAGGGGGTGGCGCATAAAATGGAGAGGAGGTGAGGAGGGTTTTGTGTGCTAGGGTTTGTGAGTGAATGGTGAGGCCCAAAAGCTTTCTCCTTTGTGAGGTGAGGTTAATAGGGTATATATAGAAAGCAATTAGGTTTAAGGGTAGTTAGGTCATTGTGCACTAGTTGTGCTCTAGGATTTGATTTTAATTTTGAATCAAAGGCTAGGATTGAGGCTCACATGGATTGAGGACATTGAGAAAACACAAAATGAGAGAATAGAGAGGAGAAATTCGAAATAGCAAGGGAGGGGTCCTTGGTGACCAAGTTTTGCTAGTTGTCATCTTGTACTATTTTACTATTATATGACCATTCCATTATCCCTTCATTTTTTATTATTCTTCTTAGGATAATTGTACAAAAATGCACCCAATTTAGGCCACAAACAAGGTATCTTGAGGAATATGCCATTTTATGTGATCACCATGACCAAAAATGTCATAAAAATCACATCTTGGAACTTTTTGTAGAATATTCCTTTTTGATGCCTTTTTTGAATTTGAATTTTGTGCACAATGTATGCATGCATGCGCATACATACATACATGACCAAAAATGTTTTGCCTCAAATAAATTTCTCTAAAATTGCACAATGATTCTTGATAAAAAAATTATCCTCTTTTGACAATGACCAAAATACCCTTTTGCCCTAAAAACCTTGTTTTTCAACAACAAATGCATTTCCACTCTAACAATGAATTTAAAAGCCCTAGAATGACTTTTAAAACCCAAAAATGCATGCACAATGCTCTTAACTCTTCAAAATAAAACCACACTTCTCAATTTATTTATTTTTGCGGAAAATTAGGGTTTTAAACCTAGGCGGACAAAATTAGAGTATGACAGATGGGATGTTTGCCTTTTTCCTTCTTGACACTAGAGATAAAAGTTTTATTGCTGCTCGTGATGCTATTGGCATTAACCCTCTTTACTTGGGTTGGGGCCATGATGGTAACTAACTCGTTTCTCCTTCTTGTTTGTTCTTGCCCACATATCTACATTTTCACCTCAATCTAGATGGTATTCTCCTTTAACAAACACTTATGTTGCTGGTTTTACTGTAAATAAACATGCAGGCTGTTGTTAAGAGAATGATGGTTGATGTACCTTTTGGGGTTCTATTGTCGGGAGTGTTAGTTTTTTGGTTTCACGTTTCCTATTTTTAAGGAGTGGAAAAGTGCTCTGCATTTGCTCCTATTTTGGTGGAAATAAAACTGGTCCATTTTTCACTCCCACTAAACCCATGATCCCAATTCCTAAAATTAAGCCCTTTTAACGTGTAGTTGGAAGTTACTGAGCTCTGTGATGGACAGAGCTCTATAAATACCGCTTCCACTCTTGTTTGGTCACTGAACCTGCTTCTTTATTCAGAAAAATTGCACCATCGAATTAAGAGTGAGTGAGGGTTTGGAACAGTAATAGAGTTCTTGGAAACAGTAACAGAGTTCTTCGTTGGCGGCGACTGCGAATCCGAGTTCTCCGTGGTGTGAAGTACGAAACTGAATTGCAATGGCTGGAGGTTAGTATGTTATTTAATATTGCTTCCGCTATAGCGATTTAAACATTGTTAATGTATATGTTTAAGTCGAATTCAGTTAAAATTTCTTAAATTTGGTATCAGAGCCATTGTTACCTCTGCCTTGCTTATAGGTTTCAGAATTTTAAGTTTAGGGTATTTTAATTTACACCCTTTTAAGGCAAATTAAAATCATAAACCAATAGGGAATAATTCGTATAGTGATTCTGGGTAATTAATTTCTAGTTTTGATGTTGAAATTCACTTAAAATAAGTCGGGTCCTGGCTGTAGGTAGAAGATGATGCTGTTTCTGTCAGCGCTAAATTATGTAGTTATATATTAGACGTCTTCGTAAAGTAGCACATCTTATACGGTTGGTTTAGTGGTAGTGCGGCGTAAGTATAACTTTTAGCATAGGAATAGTCTCAAGTTCGATTCCTGAACAGCCCCCTTTACGTTTTATTTTTGTTTAAGTTTCCAGTTGATAAAATAAAATGAATTGGAGGAACAGGCGTAAATATATAGCTTCATTAGGACTTGAACCCACGACCTAGAGGATACAATAAGCTGCCTTACTATTCTGCTATAGTATTGATGTTGCTGATTGGTCTTAATTTATCTTGGTGTTGTGCAGTATTTATCTATGCTGTCTTAGTTCTTATTAAGTTATATTAATGTGCTCATTTATTTATTTGAGTAACAATATTGAATGTTTAATTGGGTATTTATTTAAACATGCAATGTTATGTTAAAATTGTTTATGCACATTAAGATTTAGGGAGCTTTATTTATTTAATTTGCATTATTTGGAATACCATGCAATTATTTAGCTACTTATAGATAATTGACAATGTTTGTGATCAATATAATTCTAGCTAATTAAGGAATAGCCACAACATCTTTGATTGATTAGGATTATTTATTAGTTTTAAGATCACGTTAGAAACATTAGTTGTAATTTATCATACGTGATATAATAGAATCTACCCACAGGAATTCTGTTTTATTTGTATGGTTAATTAGGATAAAATATCGGATTGTATTTCTTAATCTACCCACAGGAATTAAGAATTGGAACATAATTTGATAGTTTTGTCATTAAGTTATATGATGAGTCTAATTGAGTAAGACTTTAGCCCACAGGCAAGTGTTATGTCACTAGATTCACAAATTAAGACATGTTTGCATTGGTAAAACATGAAAATTATTTTTGTCTCAATTATGAATAATGAGCATGTATGTTTGAATTTTGCAGTCATTAATTCTGCGAATTTCTCTGATATTAAGTGTGACATTTCCGAACTAAGTGGTGACAACTATAAGGTTTGGAAGGAGAGAATTCTTCTTCATTTGGGTTGGATGGACATTGACTATGCTATAAGGAAAGATGAGCCAGCGGGTATTACTGAAATCAGCACTCCAGATGCCATTGATCTTTATGAGAAGTGGGAGAGATCCAACCGTCTCTCCATGATGCTCATAAAGACCAAAATATCTGCTGGTATCCGCGCCTCTATCGATCAACATACCAATGTCAAGGAGCTTCTGAAGGCTATTGATGAGCAATTTGCTACATCTGACAAAGCCCTTGCCAGCACTCTGATCATTAAGTTCTCCACAACAAAGCTAACAGGGGTGAAAGGCGTGCGTGATCACATAATGCGCATGCGGGATATAGCGGCTCAGCTGAAAACCTTGGAGGTGACCATGTCTGATTCTTTCCTGGTTCACTACATTTTGTGCACTCTGCCTCATCAATACGGCCCTTTCAAAATCTCTTACAGCACACATAAGGATAAGTGGTCAATCAATGAATTGCTGACCATGTGTGTTCAGGAAGAGGAAAGGTTGTTGATGGAGGAGGGTGAAAAGGTGAACTTGACCTTTCATGGAAAGAAGAAGAAGGAAACTGCCAAGAACAAAGGCAACATTCCTCCTGAGCAAGTCATAAAGAAAGAGTCAAAGTGTTTTTTCTGTAAGAAGAAAGGGCACATGAAGAAAGACTGCTTGAAGTTTAAGAACTGGCTTGACAGGAAAGGTATTCCATTTGCTTTTGTTTGTTATGAGTCTAATATGGTTAATGTTAATCATAACACATGATGGATTGACTCTGGTTCTACAATCCATGTTTCTAATACCTTGCAGGGTATGCAAGACCTAAGGAAACCAGAGGGAAGTGAACAATACATCTATTCAGGAAGTCAGATGCGTTCACGTGTTGAAGCCATTGGGACATGCAGTTTGACTTTAAGTAGCGGTTTTACTTTGATTTTAGAAAAAACTTTTTATGTTCCTAGTTTTTCTAAGAATTTGATTTCTGTTTCAAGACTAGCGCCTTTGGGTTTTTCATTCAAATTTATGGATTCTGGTTTTACTTTAGCTGATAAATCTAGAATTGTTGGTTTTGGTGAAATACGCGATGGTCTTTATTCAATTAATTTACAAAACGACGCTACTTACAATTCTATGCATGTCACTGCTGGTTTGAAACGATGTGTTGTGAATGAAAAATCCTCAATGTTATGGCACCGAAGATTGGGACACATCTCAATCGAAAGAATTAAGAGATTAGTAAATGAAGGAGTACTTAGTACCTTGGATTTTGCTGATTTTGAGACTTGTATAAATTGCATTAAGGGTAAGCAAACTAACAAGTCTAAAAAGGGTGCACAGAGGAGCTCAAACCTATTGGAAATCATACATACAGATACATGTTGTCCTGATATGGACGCAAGTAGTCTGAAATACTTCATCACCTTTATCGATGATTATTCACGATATATGTATCTCTACTTACTTCGTTCAAAAGATGAAGCTTTGGAAGCCTTTAAAATTTTTAAGGCTGAAGTAGAGAAACAATGTGGAAAACAAATTAAGATCGTGAGGTCTGATAGAGGTGGAGAGTACTATGGTAGGTACACAGAATGGGCAAGCTGCCGGTCCATTTGTGAAGTTTCTTCAAGAGAATGGGATTGTTGCCCAATACACTATGGCTGGTTCTCCGGATCAGAATGGTGTATCAGAGAGAAGAAACCGAACTTTAATGAACATGGTAAGAAGTATGAGGAGTAACACAAATCTTCCTCAATTCTTGTGGACTGAAGCACTAAAGACGGCTGCGTATATTTTGAACCGAGTGCCAACCAAGGATGTCTCAAAGACGCCTTTTGAGTTATTCAAAGGTTGGAAACCAAGTTTGCAACATATACGTGTTTGGGGATGTCCGTCTGAAGTGAGAATTTATAACCCACAAGAAAAGAAGCTAGACTCAAGGACTATTAGTGGGTATTTCATTGGATATGCTGAAAAGTCCAAAGGGTATAGATTCTATTGTCCATCACATAGCACTAGGATTGTGGAATCAAGAAATGCCAAATTTCTTGAAAGTGACTTGATTAGTGGGAGTGATCAGTTTCAAGACACCATGAAATGGATCACTATGAAGCTCAACCCTCTGAATCAAGTGATAGGTTGATTGTCATTCACACCCCTCAAGTACAAACGAGTGTTAGACCACCAACTGCTGAAGTTCCACAAGTTGCTGAAAATGATCATGTGGATCAAGTTGTTAATGAAGAACGTCAAGATAATGTTGAACAACCTGTTGATGAACTGGTTGGACAACAAGTTCCTCAAGAAGGTATTGAGGCAACATTAAGAAGATCTACAAGAGTCAGAATGCCAGCAATTACTAGTGATTTTCAAGTGTATCTACAAGAATCAGATTATAACATAGGAGCTGCAAATGATCCTGAAACGTTTTCACAGGCCATGAATTCTAAAGATTCAAATTTGTGGCACAATGCTATGAAAGAAGAAATGAATTTTATGGCATCAAACCAAGTCTGGGATTTTGTCAAGTTGCCAAATGGTGTAAAAGCCATTGGATGTAAATGGGTCTTCAAAACAAAGAGAGGCTCAGAAGGCAACATTGAGAGACATAAGGCAAGACTTGTTGCCAAAGGATTCACTCAAAGAGAGGGAATTGACTACACCGAGACATTTTCTCCTGTATCTAAGAAAGATTCTCTTCGTGTAATTATGGCATTAGTAGCTCAATTTGACTTTGAGTTACATCAAATGGATGTGAAAACGGCCTTCCTTAATGGCAATCTAGAGGAAGAGGTTTATATGAAACAACCTGAAGGATTCTCCTTTAGTGATGGTGAGAACTTAGTGTGCAAGCTTAATAAATCCATCTATGGATTGAAACAAGCCTCCCGCCAATGGTATTTGAAGTTTCATGAGGTTATCACTTCATTTGGTTTTGAAGAGAACGTCATGGATCATTGTATATACCAGAAGATCAGTGGGAGTCATATTTGTTTCCTCGTGCTAAACGTGGATGATATTTTGCTTACGACAAATGATAAGGGTATGTTATATGAGGTGAAACAATTTCTCTCAAAGAACTTTGATATGAAGGATATGGGAGAGGCATCTTATGTCATTGGCATTAAGATCCATAGAGATAGAAATAGAGGCATTTTGGGTTTGTCTCAAGAAGCCTATATCAACCAAGTTCTAGAGAGATTTAACATGAAAGATTGTTCACCAAGTATAGCTCCTATTGTGAAGGGTGATAAACTCGATTTGAGTCAATGCCCGAAAAATGATTTTGAAAGGGAACACATGAAGAATATTCCTTATGCTTCAGCTGTTGGAAGTCTTATGTATGCTCAGGTTTGCACCAGGCCTGACATTGCATATGCTATTGGAGTTTTAGGAAGATATCAGAGTAATCCAGGTATTGACCACCGGAAAGCTGCAAAGAAAGTGATGAGATATCTTCAAGGTACAAAAGACTTCATGCTCATGTACAAACAGACTGACAACTTGGAAGTAATTGGCTACTCTGACTCAGACTATGCCGGTTGCATTGACACCCGCAAATCAACATTGGGTTATGTTTTTATGCTAGCCGGTGGAGCTGTTTCTTGGAGGAGTGCAAAGCAGTCACTAACTGCTACTTCCACTATGGAGGCTGAGTTTGTTTCTTGTTTTGAGGCTACCTCGCATGGTGTGTGGTTGAAGAGTTTTATATCTGGACTTAGAGTTGTTGACTCTATTTCTAGGCCACTAAAGATGTACTGTGATAACTCTGCTGCGGTATTTATGGCTAAGAATAACAAAAGTGGAAGTCGAAGCAAGCATATCGACATTAAATACTTAGCCATAAGGGAACGTGTTAAGGAAAATAAAGTGGTTATTGAACACATTAGCACAGAGTTGATGATTGCTGATCCTTTGACTAAAGGCATGCCACCAAAGAATTTTAAGGATCATGTAGTGCGCATGGGACTTGGTTCCATGACGTGATTTTCATTTTACGTACATTTATCGCTTTTGATGAAACTCTTATATTCAGTTTGATTTTTCTCATATGGTTGTGTACACATTTGTTTAAATTTGAGGAAATTCATTTAAGTTTGACCTTGAATAAACATATGGTTTATTCTTTAAGTTGGGGACTTATTTTGAGATGCTTGACATATCGTAATACATGGAAGAGAATACTCATATTTAGAGGACCTATCGCCATGATTCATTTATTAAGTTTCTCGTTATGATTGAGATGGGTTAAATGGACCAAGTGGGAGAATGTTAGTTTTTTGGTTTCACGTTTCCTATTTTTAAGGAGTGGAAAAGTGCTCTGCATTTGCTCCTATTTTGGTGGAAATAAACTAACTTAGTATCTGGTCCATTTTTCACTCTCACTAAACCCATGATCCCAATTCCTAAAATTAAGCCCTTTTAACGTGTAGTTGGAAGTTACTGAGCTCTGTGATGGACAGAGCTCTATAAATACCGCTTCCACTCTTGTTTGGTCACTGAACCTGCTTCTTTATTCAGAAAAATTGCACCATCGAATTAAGAGTGAGTGAGGGTTTGGAACAGTAATAGAGTTCTTGGAAATAGTAACAGAGTTCTTCGTTGGCGGCGACTGCGAATCCGAGTTCTCCGTGGTGTGAAGTACGAAACTGAATTGCAATGGCTGGAGGTTAGTATGTTATTTAATATTGCTTCCGCTATAGCGATTTAAACATTGTTAATGTATATGTTTAAGTCGAATTCGGTTAAAATTTCTTACAGGGAGGACTTGACTCATCACTCGTTGCTGCGGTAGCCAATCGATATTTGGCAGAATCTGATTCTGATGCTGCTACTCGTCAATGGGGATCAAAGTTACATACTTTCTGCATTGGTTTAAAGGTTCGGATTCATTCCTCATTCATTAGGTGAAAATGATTTGTATGCACGCATGAATGACTTTTCTACCATTCATTCAGGGCTCTCCGGATTTGAAAGCTGCTAAAGAGGTAGCAGATTATCTTGGTACTCGTCACCATCAACTTCATTTCACGGTTCAGGTGACCATCTCTCACATTATTTCATCATTTTTATTATATTTCCATTCAGAGTAATCAATGATTTATTTTTGCTATGATGTCAGGAAGGTATAGATGCACTTGAGGACGTCATTTACCATATTGAAACATATGATGTAACAACTGTCCGAGCAAGTACTCCAATGTTTCTCATGTCAAGAAAAATCAAATCTTTGGGGGTCAAAATGGTTCTTTCTGGAGAAGGTTCAGACGAAATATTTGGAGGTTACCTGTATTTCCATAAGGCACCTAACAAGGAAGAGCTTCACCAAGAAACATGTCGAAAAGTAATATATACAATATAATTTGTTCTCTTTCTTTCTCTTTGTCCCTTCATTCCTAATTAAGGTTTTGATAATTTATTAACAGATTAAAGCACTTCATCTTTATGACTGCCTAAGAGCCAATAAGTCAACTTCAGCTTGGGGTGTAGAGGCACGCGTACCATTCTTGGATAAAGAGTTTATTAACACAGCCATGGGTATGGATCCGGAGTGGAAAATGGTACTTTACTTTTACTTTTTCTTTCTTTTCCTATTATGATTGAGTTTGTTCTTTTACAAGCTAATCGTATTGACTTCAATTTTCTTATTAATCACATTACAAAATTTATGAGAAATTGCATGCACAGATAAGGCCTGATCTTGGAAGGATAGAAAAATGGGTATTACGCAATGCATTTGATGATGAGAAAAATCCATACTTACCAAAGGTACCTTTGTATCAATTTCTGCATCATGCTATTATTGCTTATCCATATATATACGTCTTGAAGGATTTCTGAACTAATTTTTTTCTTTCTCTTGTTTTTTCAGCACATATTGTACAGGCAAAAGGAACAGTTCAGTGATGGTGTAGGGTACAGTTGGATTGATGGCTTGAAGGACCATGCTAACAAACAAGTAGGCTCTAACTTTAATTAGACATTGAATAATTAATACTATAGACACTACTAATTAACATTAACAACTGGATGGTGTCTGCCCTTTTATCTTGATAAACAAGCAGGTCACAGATTCAATGCTGAAGCTGTTACAGAATTTGGATCAAAGGGAGCTCCAATTACTCACACTAGGAGCTGCAAGTGCTGAATGTAGCTCGAAGAGAGAGAAGAATATTGTTAGATTCACACAATCTAGCAAATAACGGAATGATGAGTAAGAGAGAGAGAAATAAATTCAGAATTCAAGTTGTACTTTGCATTGATGAGGTGAGTGTATATATGCACTCAATGACTGGGAATATTCCCATACAGCTGGCTATTCTAGAAGCCTTCTAGCAGAAATGTAAATAGAGAGTACAAACTTGTAATACAAGGTATGAAATACTGAAATACTAATGTGACCCTGTCACAATACCCCCCCCCCGAAACAATACTCTTGTCCTCAAGAGTGGAAGTGAGGGAAATTTTTGATGAGGTCATAATAGAACTCCCATGTAGCTAACTCTGCCGCTCTGTTCTTCCATTTGACCAGCACTTTGGTGGCAGCAACACGACCTCTTTTCACCATCTTTCTGTCCAAGATAGCTTCAGGTTCACCTTTATCAGTGAGATCAGCAGGGGCATGTGGATGTTGAATGACAGTAGCAGTAGGTGAAGGACACAGTTTCAGCTGAGATACATGTATTACATTGTGAATGCCCGCATCAGATGGGAGGTCCAGCTGGTATGCAACATTACCAATTCTATCCAACACCTTATAAGGTCCGTAGAACTTGGGATTCAGCTTGTGATATGCCTGATTCCTTAAAGAAAACTGCCTGTATGGTCCTATGCTTATCAGCCTGTTGCTTCATCCGATTCTGGGCACGAGTTAAATGGAATTTAAGCAGTTTCAATGCATCTTCTCTTGCTGACAGAGACCTATCAACTGATACAGATGAAGATTCCCCAGGTAAGTAAGGCAGATGAATGGGAGGTGTTTGACCATAGACCACCTCATATGGAGTACACTGAATAGAGGAATGAAATGTGGTATTGTACCACCACTCAGCCAAAGGTAACCACTGAGACCAAGTACTGGCCTGCTCAGAACAAGCACATCTCAAGTAGGTCTCCAAGACCTTGTTCACAATCTCTGTTTGGCCATCAGATTGTGGATGATAGGCACTGGATTTATTGAGAGAAACCCCCTACAAGGAGAAGAACTCAGACCACACCTCACTAAGAAAGATTGGGTCTCTGTCAGATATGATGGTTGAAGGTAAGCCATGAAGCTTGAACACAGAGTCAAGGAACAGTTTAGCAACATCTAAAGCTGTATATGGGTGTGCCAGGGCCAGGAAGTGAGCATATTTGCTCAATCTATCAACCACCACGAATATCACCTGCTTACCATTGGACTTAGGCAAGCCCTCTACAAAATCCATGCTGATGGAATCCCAGATACGGCCAGGGATTGGAAGAGGCTGCAGTAGGCCAGGAGAAGCTGCCTGATCATATTTGTTCCTCTGGCATGTGATGCACTGTCTAACATAGTGCTGTATATCTTTAGACATTCCCTTCCAGTAGAACAAAGACTTTATTCTAGCGTAAGTCTTATCCCTGCCTGAGTGTCCTCCAGTGCTAGAGTCATGTAGCCAATGCAGGATAAACTGCTTGACTTCAACACTATTGCCCAACACTAATTTACCTTTTCTTCTGAGAACTCCATTCTGCCAAGAGAACTTCTGATGAGAATTAGAATCACTCTCTAATTCCTGAATAATCTTACTGAGGTGAGTATCAGAGTATGTTGCTTGTATCTGTTGTAACAGATCAGAATCCACAGAATTAAGCACAAGAGCCAACAATTCAGCACCTTCAATTCTGGACAAGGCATCAGCAGCCTTGTTCTCCTTACCTTCTTTGTATAAAATTTCAAATTCATACCCCATTAATTTGGCCACCCAAGCTTGTTGGAATGGTGTGTTCAACCTCTGCTCAAGAATATATTTGATGCTTTTCTGATCAGTCTTGATCACAAACGGTTTATGAGCCAAATAAGTGCTCCATTTCTGCACTGCATACACAATTGCTAAGAGCTCTCTCTCATAAATGGAAAGTGCCTGCTGTCTTGGACCAAGAGATTTACTAATGTAAGCTACTGGATGATTATTTTGCATGAGAACTGCTCCAATTCCCTTGCCCGAAGCATCAGTCTCTAAGACAAAAATCTGATCAAAGTCAGGGAGGGTCAATACTGGGGCTGATGTGAGTGCTTGTTTTAACTGTTTGAAAGCAATTGTAGCCATCTCAGACCATTCAAAACATTCCTTCTTGAGGAGATCAGTTAAGGGTTTAGCCAATTTGCCAAAATCCTTGACAAAACGCCTGTAGTAACCAGCTAATCCAAGGAACCCTCTGAGTTGTTTGACATTTTTGGGCTTTTGTGAAGGTTTTGGGTGTTGGCATTTTCTGGCTAGGTGGGTTGGATATGAGGGGTGGTTGTTGTGATGAGGAACTGGTTTTAGGGTTCTGGTAGGGTTGTTTGTAGGTAGGCTGTTTCTGGTTTGGTGGTTTAGTAGCTTCAAGTAGCTTGGCTAGGTTTGATGCGTGGGCTATGGTGGTGGGATTAAACATTCTCACATGTGCTTGAGTCACAGGATCCAGACCAGACATGAAAATGCTGAGTGCGTGCTCAGGTAGTATATTCACTTGCGTGAGAGCCAGTTCAAAATCATCAATGTAGGTCTGAGCTGAGCTAGAATGTTTTACCTGAACCAAATCAGAGAGGGGATCCTCATACATATCTCCAAATCTCCTTTTCACATCAGCAGCATACTGAGGCCAGAGTGGATATTCATCAAAACGTGCTCTCATGTAATTGAGATGCCATTGCAACGCCAACCCTTCCAGATGGATAGATGCTAGTCTCACTCGCGATTCTGGAGGCGTTTCGTCAAGCAGAAAAAACTGATTGCATTTATAGAGCCAATCCTTGACCTTCTTGCCGTCGAATCGGGGAAAATCGACCTTAGATATGCGTGTTGAGTAGTTTCTAGCGGTGTTTTGAGGTGTAGCTTCGATCTGGATGCGAGGGGGGTTCGCCGGTGGTGGTTGCTCGGCGTTCACCGGTTGAGCTCGCGGAGATGCTTCACTCTCAGCAGATCGGCCCCTAACGTGCGTAATTAGTAGATTACGCAACTCATCCATGCGCGAATCAAACGAAGCTTGGAATTGGTCCATTCTCGCATTCACCTCTGAGTGATTGTCTTCCATCTTGCGTTCGAGCTCAGCAAGGGACTGACTGCGAGTCGTCATCAGGTACCAGGCGCTGCTTTGATACCAACTGTTACAGAATTTGGATCAAAGGGAGCTCCAATTACTCACACTAGGAGCTGCAAGTGCTGAATGTAGCTCGAAGAGAGAGAAGAATATTGTTAGATTCACACAATCTAGCAAATAACGGAATGATGAGTAAGAGAGAGAGAAATAAATTCAGAATTCAAGTTGTACTTTGCATTGATGAGGTGAGTGTATATATGCACTCAATGACTGGGAATATTCCCATACAGCTGGCTATTCTAGAAGCCTTCTAGCAGAAATGTAAATAGAGAGTACAAACTTGTAATACAAGGTATGAAATACTGAAGTACTGAAATACTAATGTGACCCTGTCACAGAAGCATGCCAACTTTGTTTACCCCGAAAACACTCCCACTACAAAAGAGGGATACCACTACAGAACAATTTTTGAAAAGTTATTTCCTAAGGTGAATTTTATAGTTTTTGTTTTCTTAAAAGTATATATATTCTTCATTCCTAATGTTATATTAATGTCATGATTACTATTTCATTTCAACAGAGTGCTGCTAGGTCAACAGTTCCAGGAGGTCCTAGTGTGGCATGCAGTACTGCAAAAGCTGTGGAATGGGATAAAGCATGGTCCAAAAATCTTGACCCTTCTGGTCGTGCCGCGCTAGGTGTTCATGCAGCTGCATACCAGGATGCATGCACTTGATAAAAACAAAATATATTGATCTAAAAATGGTGAAAATAAATCTATTCAAGAGTACTGCCACATTTTATTTTAAGGTTTTAGAACTTCACATCTGAGTTAAACTATAATTTATATTAGCGAACTGAAACCAATCATTTGGGACACAATTAAATCTCGCTTTTTCTTAATAAGCTTTTCGAAATGCCAAAAACATAAACAGCTCCACTTTCTATTATGGACAAAAGTGGTATTTCCTTTTGTCATGTCATGGGCTTTATAAAATGGGCTTTGTAAATATTCATTTCAATTGGCCATGCTTATCCCACATCCCCTCCTACTCACCCCACACCCCCAAATCTCAAATATTGCAATTTTGCCCTCATGTAGAATACGTTCTTAAACCTCCCTACGCAGTGTTTTTTTGACGGGTTCTGTACGAAACCGCTGAACACGTTCGGATCAAAACCATCGAAGACGTACGGGTCAAATTAAGCCACCGAACACCTTCAAATGATTCCCCGACCACACCAGTATCTACTTTATTTAATTTTCTTCCACTTGAAGAACTTAGTTCACATTCACCTAATTCCCAAACAGGTGTTGAGCGTCTGAAAGTTTGCCACACTTAGTATATAAATGGTTGTTTGGGTTGAAAAAGGTGACGTTCCATTAGTTCTACGGCTTCGTGAAGAGATGCAGAGCCGCGAGCAAATTGAAGATCTACGGCTTCGCGAAAGACAACCAATCAGTTGGGCTCCCTTACATTTTTAAAAGTTAAGGGACTTATGCGTTACAAAAAAAAGTTAAGGGACCTATTTGTTAAAAATAAATAAGTTAAGGAACCTATGCGTTACAAAAAAGAGTTAAGGGACCTATTCGTTACAAATAAATAAGTTAAGGGACACCGGGAGATATTTTGCCTAAATTTTTTGTAATGAACCATGATCCGTATTATTCTCATTTATTAGCTACATAATTGGACTAATGGGAAAACTATTACTCCCTCGGTTATAAAACTAGTGTAGTGTTCGTTTTGCAAAGACTAAGCAAAGTTATCATAGAATTAAAAAGCGTAAGAATTTTACACAATTATTCTATTAACTATTAAGTATTACAATTACAATTATCCATAGTCATGAATGCAAATGAGGTAGTGACTATGAAAGTCCATGACTTCGGTACTTTGTTTTTTTTACAGAGTGAAAAATAAGGTAATTAATGAGAGTATTAATTGAGAGCGATAAGCATAGACACAATGTCCTTTTGATTTGGATTCTCTCATTCTACTCTCTCTCTCTTAAAAATTTGAGAGATGACAAAAATTTGGATGATTGTTTTAGGAGAGGATCTAAATTTTTCTCTTTGCCTCTCTCCAATGGCTTAGGAGCAATGAACATAAAAAGTTAAAATAAAATAACGTTATGATAAAAAATAAAATAATACTTATTTTTGTTGCTAAATTTTTGGAGAAAGAGAGCATGTGTTTGATGTGTTCAATTCAGAAAGTAGATTAATCTAAGAGTTTGTAGAACGGGCGTTGAATAAAATGGTTCGGAAAACATTGACAAAAATAGAATCGGTTTGAATCGGTTCGGAAAACTTCTAATAAAGGAACCGGGCTATGTTAAGTGACAGCTTTGTATTACATAAATCTAGTCATGGTGGTGATAATAATGATATGTACAGTCATAAATATCTACTTGATATGAATTGATCACATCACTAGTGGTCTTCTATCTTCAGTAACCCATCTAATCTATGAAGAACATCAGATATGCCAACATAGTAGATGTTCGATTTGTCTCCAGCAATGAATTCATATACTATGTTGTTCAACTCAATAAAACTTACACCAGGAACTTTTTCCACACCATTATCCCGCATAACCTTCCTTACAATCCGAGCTTCACTCCACCTACCAAGCGAAGCATAGGTG
This sequence comes from Astragalus glycyphyllos, assembly GCA_963573325.1. NCBI lineage: Eukaryota > Viridiplantae > Streptophyta > Magnoliopsida > Fabales > Fabaceae > Astragalus > Astragalus glycyphyllos. Next base: position 34,828,714 of record OY754310.1, on the reverse strand, counting down.
TTTGACAAGAGCGAATAATTCCCACAATTGTGTGGCTCCAACACTATAAGATGACGCAAAGCTTCTGCTGCTAGCTCAGCATCACCACACCTAGTTGAGGTAGCAAGAAGGGATCCCCATATAGCTGCACTTGCTTCAAAGGGCATATGCCCCACTAGTTCCTTTGCTTCTTGAAGATGACCAGCACGCCCAAGCAAATCAATCATGCAACCATAGTGCTCAATTTTAGGTTCAATTCCATATTTGGATTTCATAGATGTGAAATAATCGCGGCCTAGTTCAACCAACCCAACATGACTACAAGCAGAAAGGATGGCGATAAAGGTGACTTCGTTCGGCTTGACCCGACCCTCCTTCTCCATGCGAGAAAATACATGAAGGGCTTCCTTGCCTAGACCATGGAAAGCAAGCCCGGCAATCATTGTTGTCCAGGTTATAACTGTTTTATGCTTCATGTTGTCAAATAGTTGCAGTGCTTTACTTATGTTACCTGATTTGGCATACATGTCTATGAGTGAGTTATAGAGAGGGACAATCTTACGCAAGTTATGCTTTTCAATGTAATTGTGAATCCACTCCCCCATGTGAAGAGCACCCAAATCAGCACAGGCAGATAGCACAGCCAGGATTGCAATTTCATCTGGCTTCACATTCTCCAGCTGCATTTTATGGAAGAGCGTGATAGCCTCAATGGGATTATGAGCCTGCACAAGGCGTTTGGTAAACATGTTAGAACATGACAACATACTTAATATATAAGATTCTATTCAACGCTTGGTGCATATCAAGGCAGCGCTTGGAAAACATTTTAGAATCCAACAAAATCAGTTATACTCTGTTTGGTGCATATTAAAAACATAACATAACAAAACAGTAGATAGCAAAAGCAGAAAAGCACCAATCTAATTCTTTAAATCATAGGGGTGTGACAATCTTAGTGATTATATTGACTGGTTCAAAAGAACTAATGTAATCAAAGATTTTCTATTTTAGGGTTCATTCTGAAATTTCGTTAATTGTAATGATCAAACTGCCAGATACTTATAATTTACACAAAAACTAGAAAAAGTGGTATGTTCCAAATAGGCTAATATATTTTGTTCATTTGTCCAAGATTAGCAAAGCTTATAAAAACAGCTTATGACATGTCCATAATGTTTTCAACTTATTTGAATAAGCTCTTCACGATAGTTTATGAAAACAACTAATGACTTGTATAAAAACAATTTAATCACATTTTCTTTGGTTATAGAAATACTTTGTACATAATTGCTTATATCATAAACATTTCTCCAATAATCGCTCAACTTGTTTATCCAAATACACCCTAAAGCATAATTAAACAATACCAAGTAAAGAGTGACACATTTTGGTTCAGCATAGAAGGTAGAAGAACCAAAGAAAACATAAATGCCAACAACACAGATTTTCATAATCACACTTAAAACAAACTTTTTGTGGTTGGTTGATTCAAACATTACCTGGGTGTAACCTGAAATAATCGCCGTCCACGAAAAAACATTCTTATCCATCTGAGGCATAGATTCAAACAGGTCTCGTGCATTAGACATATCACCAGCTTTAGCATAAGCAGCAATCATAGCATTCCAAATCAAACTATGTCGAAATCCCAAAAAACTAAAATCATCAAACACCTTACGAGCAGAAGAAACATGATTACTACCACAGCCAGAATACATCTTCACAAGCGAAGTAGCAACAGAGTAATGCAAATCCAAACCAGCAACAACAGTTTGACAATGAACCTGCCTACCCAAAACGACGTCGGATAGAGAAACAACAGCTTTAAGAACAAAAGGAAAAGTGTAAGAATCAGGTGATAAAGAAAGGAAACGAAGGGAATTGAAAAGAGAAATAGCACATGTTGGATTGGAAGATGAAAGAGCGTGGATTGTGTTAGTGTAGACAAAGATTGTTAGAGGACGGTGGGTTTGGTGGAAAGTGAAAAGGGAATAAGCGTAAGAGGGGAAATTGAGAGTGGTTGAAGTGTGGATGAGTTGGGAAAGGAGAATGTCGTCTTGGTCGAGTGCTCGGGTTAGCATGAAGGAGTGGGTTTGTTTGAGGTGGGTTAGGTTGGTGCATTTGGAGAGTAGTTGTTTTGGTGAGAAGGAGGAGGGTGTATGTGTCCATTGTTGCCATTGACTCGCAGCATCACACAGTCTTCGAGTTTGAATTCGAAGAAATGGCAAGTTCATAGATGACATTAACAGAAATTACATTGACTCGCAGCATCACACAGTCTTCTACCTGTACCATCACATGAATCAACTAGATGTCTTATTCTATTCTACATTTGTGCACATGATTATAAACTGAAATAAATAATTATTTATCTATTGAAAGTTTAAATTATGTGCATATATAACCGACTAAAGAACAAAACTAGCTGGCGGTGGCAGTGAAACAAAGGAATAATCATGATAGTAAGTTTCCATCGAATCCGGGAGAAGTAGAAAACCTGTGGCATGATCATACAACTACAAATCCATTGATTGCATTCACATATGATGAGCTAAAGACAATCACTAGAAATTTTAGACCAGATCGTATGTTAGGGGGAGGAGCATTTGAAAGTGTTTATAAAGGGTTTATTTCTGAAGAATTAAGAGAAGGGCCTCTTCTTTTTCTTGTAGCTGTTAAGGTTCATGACAGTGAAACATTCATCAAAGCCACAAAGAACAGCTGGTATATTTTCTTTTATTTATGCCTTTATATCTTAATATCTGTACATTTACAATGTTTTCATCTCTTGTAGCAAACTTTATGTTTGGTTTAAAGGGATTTATATGAACTAACATTGACCCCAAGTCAAGAGACTTTAGAAACTAAGTATAACAAGCAAAACATAAGCCTACGACAAAATTACAAGTGATGCCCTCTTGTGTGTGAACTTGCAAACACGAAATAAGCAAAACATCTACAGAAAGTGAAAATAAACAAAGGCACACTTTTTCTAGTTTCACTCCTCCCCGATATCTACAGAAAGAAGCAAATAAACCAAACTCAATAAGCAATCTCTCAATACACTCAATAATTTATACAGAACAATTACATTCCTATTGTCCAGCTGCAGTACTTGTCCATAAGACTCGGTCCCCAGATGCAGAGAAACAACAACATGCACACGACCAGTATCATATGACATCCAATTAACATAACCATTGACGAATAATCCGGATAAAATAAAAAATGCTATGGGAATCCTTGACATGGGAACTTTTGATCAATTCTTTTCTAAATATTTGTACACAATGTATAAACATTGACCTCTGCTTCATAAACTGACTACGCCCATCATAATATTTATAGCAATAAACAGCAACGACCTTGTGTGTATTAGTAAAATGATCATATCCAAAGCCATAGACTCTGAAGTTTATTCTCTCTTGATGTGGAATTTGTAAGTTCGGCAGTAGCTTGAATTTTCTTATCGAAGGGTTCAATAAAAGAGCAAAATTGTTATCGATGGCAATACAAATGATCGCAAGACCCAACAAGTCTATGGTAGGGATTCTCATTGTTGAGAGGGTGCTGAAGCTTCAACGCGGGGCAATCGTCACTATTGTCAAGATGGAATAGAGGGGGTAATTGTAGCAACCGAAAAATTCGAAGGAGGGATCCTTTGAGGTTCTTAGGATGAAGCCGCCATCAAAGTTTAGGTTAAAGGCCAAACAATGAGAAATCCCCTATAAAGGTCTATACGAACCAAATACGAGCTTGAGAGTTGGTTATGCGCAGGAAAAGTACTAGCACCCTACGACATCCTTCCTAAGGAAGGTTAGCTTTTAACTAAACGTGAAAAAAATTGTTAATTTAAGACATATTAATATTTACCCTTTTTACAAATTAAAATTAAAATAAAAAAAGAACTTGATAAATAGTTAATTATTTTTGTTTTAATGGAGGAATAGAAGAGAAATAATTTAAAAGAGAAAAAAAAGATTTTTATTAGTGCACTTGACAGAGGTGGGCCCCCTCTGCTCCTACGTTTCTCCTGGTAGAGAATCAAATGCTACGTAGTACTTGGGTTAGAAAATATTTGTGTGTTTGTATTTTTTATTTATGATTTTCAATAAAAATGGTTTTGAAAAGTAGTAAAAATAAATAGAAAAATAAAATAAAATAATTACAAGAGCAAAGTTGGTTGAAAACGGTAATAAAGGGGTGTAATTAGCATTGGAGGTCCTGTGTTATAAAAACGGGGGGTGCGATTAATAAGATCCAGCTCAGTCGACGTTTTTTGTTCTTTAGGAAGCTGGCCAACGATAGGGCCTAAGTAAAGGGGGTGCTGTGGTAATGAAACAGGGGGGTGCGATGAGTTATCTGATTATTTTTTATTCTATCTTATTTTAAATTACAATAAAAGAAATGGAAGTGGGGGTAACAAAAGGTGACATTTAACTTTGGAACCCTAATTTTCCTCTCTCCCTCAATGCGCCATTTCACACTTATCTTCTGGAGAGAGAAAACGAAAAATCAGAGAGAGAGAGAAGAAGCAACGAAGGAGAACGAAGAAGATGAGGGTGTGCGCACGGCCAGGAGAGAGAGAGAAGGATTCCGGCGATGGAGAGAGAGAATTCGAAAATTTTCTGCATAGGGAGAGAGCTTCGCGTAGTGGGAGAAATGGGGGGAAGAACGGTGGTGTTTGGACGGAAGCGACCACCGCTAGTGGTGGTCGGAGCTATCTTCTTCATTTTCTCTTATTTTTGCTATTTTCCTACTGTTTTTTTGCTATCCATAATCTGTCAAAGTTGTTTCTAATTTTTAATTTATATATAAAAACCTAATCTGTTCCTAAAAAAAACTAATGTGTTCCTAAAATTTTAAACCTAAACTGATTATTTTTACTAAAACACTAAATCCTTTTCAACAAACAGAATTTTTTGCTTCGGAGGATCTCCTCCCTTTTTTAGGGGCCAACTATTGTATTTTTTCTAAACAACAAATCATGTACTCATTAAGTATACAAACATATACACTATCATCTTTAAACATTTTAAATATTCACATGTTCTAAACACTAAAGAAGTAGCCGAAGTACCAACCTGATTTTTAGGTGAAAGCTAATTTGCTGTTGTTGCTAGTTCGTACCTTTTTACTCTCTGCTGCTACTACTTCAGAATTTCGAACCAGTTTTTAGGTGATTAGGATCTTGGTTTTTAACCAGTAATCCTTTTGATTATTTCTGAATTTTTCCTCTGTATTTTCGTGTAATTTTTGTGTGTGTCTTAGCTGTTGATTTGCTCTGTTTTTATAGGTTAAAAGACCGAATCAAGTAGGGGATACTGGGCTGAAGGCCCTCCTGAAGCTGATGCGTGTCTTCTCATTTTTTCTTATTTTTGTAATTTTCTTTTTTTTGTTATGTTGTAAAAGAAAAATGTGCCAAAAAAAAAATATGTATATTTTTGTAAATTATGCTTTTTTATTATTGTAAAAACTGATTTGATAAAAATGATTTATTTTTAATCAAAACAAAAGATCTATAAAAAGGGACAAGTTGGTCCAAAAGCCCAATTACGAAAATTATTAAACATAGGCCCAACTCAACAAAAAGATATCTAAACAAGTCCAAACACTAATCTGGCAGTCATCGGATTTAAGGCTTACAATACGCAAATTAGTAACTGAAAATTATCGTAGTAAAAAAAAGAAGCGGACAAAATTAGGGTGTGACATTAATCCATGAGGCGGGGAGTAATGAGGTGATGGCGCTAAATTGACGTTTGAAGGTGCTGCTTGGAGAATTGTTTGTTGGAAGAGATCAGCAATAACAAATACTTGCAGACACACTTGAGTTACATGAGGTACTTCACAGGGAGTTTACTCAGTATCTGCTCTAAGACCTCGACCGGAAGAGCCACTACAAAAAACAAAAGTTCAAACAGACGAAAAACAGAATTATGTAATTCCGAACAGTATAAAACAGAATTACGTAATTCCGTTTATTTCTAAACGGATTTACTTACTTTTGTTGAGTTGAAAACGGAAGTAGGTACTTCCATGGAGCCAAAAACGGATATAGGTAGTTCCGTTTAAAACGAAGCGGATTTAGGTAAATCCATTTAGAGCTAAAAAACCCGTCTCTTCAACGGATGTAAATGACAAATGGTAACTGTTTTGGATTTTTATAAAGTTTTAAGGGTATTTTGGTCCTTTCACTCCCACGATGAGGGTATCTTGTCTAGGGGTGTTCGCGGTTTGGTTTGGTTCGGTTGTGAGATAAAAAGTGAACCGAACCGCAAACTAAAACTACTTACGTTTTGGTTTGATTCGATTGGCTTCCTAAAATAAAACCGAACCAAACCAAACCAATGCGGTTTGGATTGGTTCGGTTTTTTCCAAGACAAAACATAATTTAAAACGAAATTAAAATTAACTAACATAAAAAAACGGCTAACACAAATCTTTAAGAAAATATCTGCTCAAATATATGTAGTATATAAATTACTCTTTTAATTATTTTAAGATAGCTATGGTCATGTTTAAAAGAATTTGAATTAAATGTTTTATTGTAATTTTTAAATATAGCATAACAATATGAATAGTTTGTAAGTGAATCAAAGAATTAATTGGATTTGGGCTAGTGAGTGAGTGAGAGTTGGAGTTGGGCTAGTAAGTTAGTAAAGAAGATTGTAAGTCAATAAGTCTTAGTGTTACTTGCGGTTCAATTTGGTTTGCTTTGGTTGGTGGAACAAAAACCGCGGTCCAAACCGAACCTTGCGGTTGATTGAAAACACAAACCGAAAAGATTTTGCGGTTTGCGGTTTTTTGCGGTTTTCGGTTTGGATTGGTTCGGTTTGCGGTTTTCTTTTGGTTCGGTTAGGTTTTGAACACCCCTAATCTTGTCTACTTGTGGGGGTACAAAAAAACCCAAATCTGATTCATCTCATAGGTCCCGCTCATCTCTTGTCAGTGGCATCCAAGACGACTCTTGTAGGGTTTAAAGTGGGTCAGCTTCAAGGAGAAAAGGAAACTCGAAGCGTACATCTTCTAAGGATTCCTCAGTAGCAATTGGTGTGATTCGTAATAACAATTCAACTTTCCTACCACAATCGTGCAACTCGTCTCTTACTTCTTCCTCGATGAAGCCAACACGATGTAGTGGTGATAAGGTGGAGTGTGGGGACTCTATTGGTGACTCAGGTATTCAGAGGTGCGATGAAAGAATTTGGGTGGACCACCAAGTATCAGTTACAAATAAGGTATGGTCCTTCGCAAAATCTCAATTACGTGTGGTGGGTAAAGAAGACGACAGTGTCTATGTTAAAGCAATTAAGGAGATGGAAGAAAGGGACCATGAAGCAAAGGGTCAGAGGGAGATCAATAAAAGTGTCGAATGAAGATTGTAACATTAAATCTGAGAGGGTGGGGGAATGCGGAAAAGCGTAGGAGATTGCAGCAGTTCATCAGTCCAGGAAACTAGACGAAGCCCTCTATCACGAAAGTCAATTACAAGCGTCTGGGGTAGCAAAAATTGTGATTCGGCCATGAAGTCAATTACCCGTGTCATCCGCAAAATGTACTTTCAAAAGTTCCGTCCAAAGTGGACTAAGGTCACTGACGAGGAAAAGAATGAACTGCTGGACTTCTTTAGGGTAAGTGTCAATTATGTCATTACTTATATTGTTAGTTTAAATTTAATATTTAATAACGTTTAATATAATTACTAATACATATTTTTGTTTTACTTAGGGTAAAGTGGCATGGCGCGAAGAAGATGATGAAGAAGTGAGAAGACTTTTTAATAAAAGGATGAGCGCTCAGTTATCAGATTTGCTTTATAAGTTGCGGGTTAAAAATCAGCGGCTAGACTACATGAGTGATGAAATTTGGAATGCCTTCAAGGCTCATTGAGCTACAACAACGTTCAAAGCAAACTTAATTGCATCCCCAAACACAAAAAGCATGCTATAAACAATAAACGGGGCACTTCAATTCCAAATCCAGAGTTAAAAATGCTTCAATCCAACAACTATATATGTCAAAACTTAAGCCCACAACATAAAGTAGTTGAAGCATGACATTCAAACCACAAAATTTAGAAAACAATTCCAGAACCCCAATCTTATATATAATATATTTGAGAATAGAACTACCGGAAAACAAAATGTGAGAAAGCAATACAACAAAAACATCAATGAAAGAGCGCTACCGTTACAATCATATGAAAGAATGAAATTGAGTGAATGAGTTACCAATGGAGAGGAGAACAACGACGACGAGCGACAAACGAAATATGGAGGATGAACGAACATTGTGTGACGAGCAAGCTGCGAGTGACCAGCGACGCGGTTTCAGAATTTGGGGAACTAGCGAAAGTTAAGATGAACACTATTTCTGAATTTGGGGCTATTTTAGGGTTTGGTTAGAACATAAATGGATTTTGGGGTTGGGGAATTCAGAATTTTGGCCCACTAATACCCCATTGGTAGTCAAACTGGAAAAATATACCCTGACGAAAAACTACACAATATGAAATCGTAAAAAAGCTAATACAAAGAAATTCAAGAATTACAAACTAAACCCATCATCACGTTAAATAATGCGAAAATTTCAAGCTTACTCTATGAAAACAAAGATCAACAATGAGTTAAAAATCAAATATAAAAGAAAAACAAAACTCATCAACATTTTGATTTCAACCACAACAAATCACAAATTAGAAGAATAACCGCAACAAACCCACATCAAATAAAATGAGACCCAATTCATGCTGGAGCTCTAATTATAATTCTAAATCAAGAAACCCAAGTTCAAAAAACCCATTCCCAACAAACCCACTTCAAATAAAAGGAGATACTCACCAAAGAAAAGATCACTGACAGTGTGAACACCCAATTTTAACCGGTATATTTCCCTAGTTGTATTCACTTGCATATGGCGAGTAACGAGTACGGTAAATTGCAAGGGCTTCTCTCTCATTTAATTAGGTCAACGGTCTTTAGTTTTGTTCGATAGGGCCGAGATGCTTTTTTTTTGTCCGATTGGGCTTATAATTGGGTGATTGGGCGTAAGCATAATGCATTGGGTTGGGTGTAGCGTGCGTTTTTTTTTAGTCCATTAGCGATTGGGCCTAGTTTTGTCCATTAGTTGATTGGGCCTAGTTTTCTTTTGTTCTTTGACATTTACCCCAAATTAGCCTTTAGTCATTTAACCCCAAAAAAAAACATATACAAATAATACATAAAATCAGAATTAATTAAAATATTATTACAATTATCAAAAATGTCCAAAAAGTCCAAATAATCAAACAATAAAAAAAATATTTTAAATAAAATACGAAAATGCAAAAAAAAAAAAATCAGCAATCCCTCGACTGACAGCTCCACCAAATCAGGTTAGAATCAGAAATTAATTACGTAAAACCTAATTTTCGCCTATAAAAGGAGGCTAATTCAAACAGCAATCGGGACAGAATTCATACGAAAACTACGCAAAAATCAGAAACAAGGTTTCACGCTGAAACCCTGTTTCCAAAGTTTTTTTTTCAAAGAAGGGGAATTCTGAAAGAGAGGCAGTAGCAATAGTAGTGAGGAAGCAGTGGCCACAGTAAGCAAAGGGAATCTATTCTGAAGCTGGAGTAAAGGTTGGTCCTAGTTTTTTTTTTACTTTGCTCTAAAAATATGTGTATGTTTAAATTATGAGTTTTTTTGAAATAAGGTTGATCAAACAAGTTATAGTTTAGATTATTTTTAAGTAATTAGTAATAAAACTGAAACGTGCGAATGAAAACACTAGGATTAGTATTCTGTTCTTAAATAAAATGGTGCTAGTATTAGAAGTTGGAATTTAATATTCTGTTCTAAAAAAATAGTAACTAGTTAGAAGTTTTTTTGTTAGAAATTAGTAATAAAGTTAGAAAAATTAGGGCTTTTTATATCAAACTGTTTTAAAAATCAATTTAGGAATTAGGGTTTCAAAATCGATTTAGGGATTAAAAAAAACGAGATTAGGGTTTTAGAAAAGGTGATTAGCAAATCAGTTTCAAAACTAGATCTGTGGTTAAAAAAATTAGTTTCATATTAGGGTTTAAATAAAAAATAAATAAATAAATAATAATAATGGAAAAAAAATAAATCAAGAATCATAATTAGGAGAAGATAGAATCAAAAAAAGAAGGGGAAACTTATCCAGTTTTCCGATCACCACCCACGGTGGCCACCGCCGTAGGCGTGGCTGTCGTAGCCCCCACCGTCAATTTCCACCTTGTTTTCAGCCCCATCGTTGTCACCAAAGCAGCAGCGTCACTAGAACCGTTGTTTTCGTCGGATTACGCCACCGTCAGGGTCATCGCCGCCGCAAGCCATCGTCACACGCGAACTCAGGCGCGCCTTCTCCTCCCTCTCTCCGTCGCGTCTCCTTCTCTCACATTTTCTCTCTCCATCTCTCTCTCACCGAAATCTTCTCTCTCTCTCTTTCCCATGATTTTCGAAAATCATCTCTCTCTCTCCTCTTTTCTCTGTGCGGCGCTGGAGTGAAGGGTAGAATGAAAATTAGGGTTAGTTTGACACAAGGTTGCCTTATATACCCCTGTTCCTATTTTATTTTTATGTTTTTTTTAAATTTTTAGATCAGATTAATAATTATACCCCCCATTTTACTTATCACGCCCCTGAGAAAAGCCCAGGTTTCATGGACTATTAAGTCTGGTTTTAAAACTGGGCTGTTCGCTACTTTCACCCACAGTTTTAATAATACAACCTCCCTGTTGCTCTGCGCACCCTCCTTTTCCTTATGCAACCCCCTCTGCTCTTTACACCCGGTTTTTACTATTTCGTCCCTTTCGTTTTTACTTATTTTCCCTAAAAAAAATAGTTTCTCTTTCAAAAAAATTATAAAAATGGTTTTGATCGAGGTGTACACCTTGTCAATTCCGGTTTAAGAGACTTTAACTGTACAACTTTGATCTTAAACCCCTTCCAAAAATTAAAAATCAATAAACACACAAGCATTTTCTAGAAGAACTACGTACTCTTTGATTCTCCGCCACGCGGAGATACGTAGGAGAGGGGCCTCCCCGTCAAGCCGAAATTAATCTTTTCTTAATAATTAATCAATCTTTTTTCCTTTTTGACACCTATTTTCTATAAAAAATCATAAAAATGGTTTTGATTGAGGTGTACACCTTGTCAATTCCAGTTTAAGAGACTTTAGTTGTACAACTTTGATCTTAAACCCCTTTAAAATAAAATCAATCGACCAACATAATTTTCAGGAAGAACTACGTGACTTTTGAGTTCCTCATTGCACCAGAGAATACGTAGGAGTGGGGCTTTCCCGTCAAGTCAAAAATTAAATTTTCTAAATTAGTCCTTATTGTTTTCTACTACGAAATATTACTTTTGGGTAAACAAATAATTAAATAATTTATTTGCACAATCAAATTTAAGGTAACCGTCTTAGGACGGATGCACTAGGGGTGTAGTGGAATTAGGTTTTCGCCCTTCCCTTTGCATAATCGACTCCCGAATCCAACCTAGTTTTCGCAGACCAATAATCTTAAAGTTAGGTTTCTCTCAATTTCCCTAATTAAATAAATTGGGTAACGACTCCTTTAATAATTAATTTTTGAGCTATCTACGTCGGGACCCCGGTCACGACAAATGGTGACTCCGCTGGGGACAGGTGAGAGTCAAGCCTATTTAATTTGTTTGTGCAATATTTTTATGCTATTATTTGTTGTATATAAACCCTAGGGTAGAAGACATTAAATATTGTTGCCTGGTTGTATTTTCTGGTTATTTTGCAAGTACCTTTTTTTATTTTTTTTAGAGTTTGAGGGTTGTATTGCTTCCTTCACACACTACACGTTCTCAATAAAACATGCATTGAGAGTTGGGCTTACACCGGAGCCTAAAAAAAACACATAGGTTAGACCGAGGATGGGTAGTGGAGGTCATTTTGGATGTACATCCTTGTGGCTTCCATGAAATCCTCATCTAGAGTACGATTCTTCTATGCGAGTATCCATGCTTTGGATATACATCCTAGTGTGTTTACCCGCTAGAAGAGTACTTGGCTCTACAGACCTTAAATCCCATAGGTTAGAACAACCACCTTGTGAGCACCTATAATAGAAGACCTTAGACCTATAGGGCTCAAAGCCCAGTAGTTTGGGCTAACCAATTTAGGTCACAAAGGGAGCTACACTACCTCTTACCCTACTCATCATCTTTTTTGAAAATTTCAAAAATCTTTTTCTTTTTGCATGCATCTCTCCATCTTTATTTTTCCTCATTCAAACGCTTTTTATTTATCTATCCAGGAAGATTGCCGGGGAATCTAAGTTCTAGATCTAAAAGTGAGTATCTGTTTTTTCCAAAAAACTAGACATGGAATTGCCAAAGGAGAAAGAAATGTCGTCAACAAGAAAAACCATCCAGTTCATCATCCATAAACCAAGCACTAACAAATTGAAAGCATGGACCTCAGCATTACCTGACCAGCCACGAAAGGATTTTAAGGATAGATATGGAAATCTGTTGGACTTACTAGCAGTGAATGTTCAGATTGAAGCCATCTCCGCTTTAGCCCAATATTATGATTACCCTTTAAGGTGTTTCACTTTTACCAATTTCCAGTTGGCTCCTACTCTCGAGGAATTTGCTTTGATCCTTGGACAACCTCTGAAAGAGGGGAAGCCCTATCAATTCCAAGGGAGTTACCCTCATCTTGGAACTATCGCTAGGATACTCAGGGTTCATCCCAATGAGCTGACCCATAAGATGCCCAAGAAAGCCGGAGAAGAAAAGTTGGAGGGGATTTCAAGATTGAGTATGGAAGAGTTAATGGACAAACTGGTGGAGCAACAAAACTGGAATACTCTTGTAGATGTGTTGGCTCTGGCGATCTATGATTCGATTCTATTTCCGATCTATGGGGAGTCAGTGGGCCCCAGTGCAATTGATGTGTTCATGGCTCGTAAATGTCGTGGGGAAAATTCGACATTTCCCATTCTAGCGGACGTGTGTTGTACCCTTAGCCTTTGCCATAAGGAAAAAAGATGCAAGATCTTCTACTGCCTACCGATATTGTTGTATGGTTGACCGCCCATATCATTCCAAGAAAATGTAGTGATTCTTGTCCCATTCGTGATTTTGGAAAGGTGAACCTACCAAACTATAGTGATAAAAAATGGATGCAGATATTTGTTGAGCTCAAAGATGAAACTGTTCGTTGGTATCCATTAAGTACAAAAGTGGATCAAGTTCTTCTCCGATGTGGTAAGTTTCCAAATGTGCCTCTTATGGGCACTTTGGGACTCCGGCAGATGCGCTATCCAATGACGGGTCCACCTACTAAAGAGTCAGTATCTCGCTTCTTCTCCAAATTAGAGGACAAGACCATGCTTGACAAAATTCGTAAGGCATGGAAAAATGTCATCTATAACGAACAAGAACTGGGGAAAAGAAGTCATGGGGCAAGTGACACTTACAAAGAATGGGTGCGTGATAGGGTTGAAGAGATCAAGCTACCGTTTCAGAAAGCGGCGCCTAGGCCACAACGAGAGGTTGATACAGTGATGGAGGAATGTGATGAAATGTGGGTGATGAAAGAACGACTAGCTAGGGCGGAGGTCGAGAAAGGGACACCGGAAGCGGAATTGAAAGAAGTCCATCTTACTCTGGAAGCCATGAAACTGGAATGCAGTGAGAAAGCCCAGTTGCTTGAGCGGGCAAATAAAAGAGCTCGAGTCGAGAAAAACTCTAGGAACCACATAAGTGTTGCAAATCAAGGTTTGAGAGAGCAGATTGCCAAATGCGACAAAGCTATGGAAGACAATCTAAGAAGGGCCCTCAGAGAGATGGAACATCAAATGACCACTCTCCAGGTCCGAATGGAAAATCAAGCGGTTCAGCATGAAAGGGACCGAAAGTTCGATGAGCAGACCTATACTGATATAATTAAAGAATATCAGGAACACCTAGAAAAGAAGAAACTGGAAATACAAGGAATCACCAAGGCAAGAGAAGTAGCACTTGAAGAGAACTGGCAGTTGAAAGGAGAAGTGGTGAACCTTGAGGCAGCACGAACAGAAACTCAGAAGCGACTGATTAATCTCGATCTGAAGATGCAAGAGACAATTGCTCTATATGTTGCCCAATATGAAGAGAAAATCAGGAACATTAAATTAGAGCTCAGCGGGACAATCCACAGGTACAGGGCTGCTATTGAAAGGAAAGATGAAGAGCTGAGGCATCTGGAGCACTGGGCTGAAGAAAGGAGCCATTTTATGGGACTGATCAGAGCCGTGGAGGTGAATCACATAGATGCTTGGTATGAAGTTGGACATTGGGCTCACAAGTTAAAGGATGTTAGGAGATTCCTTGGGCTAGTTCGTGATGCAGAAGCCATGGTCAACCCACTCACCACCCCCCGGGAGGCGATCGAGTTGATTGATGTTTGCAAGAGGCTGGTCGAGGACTTCGAGGGATTTGTCGAGTAGGCCAAGAAGGATGTTGTCATCAATATTGTTGATATTGTTGATGATTAAATGTTTTCTTTTTGTTAAGTGAATTTTGATTATGTACTTGGATAAGACTCGTGTGTTATGATTTTGGACTCATTGTTTTGGATGATTACTCCTAATGAGAGGACCCTTTGCTTTGATTCTCCATAAATTCCGTGTCTACGATTTATTTGAAATGTCTAAATTAAAGATACTCACTTCAGATACCAAGAATATCTACAAACGATTCCTCGGCAACTAACAGGTAATTTAGTTATTTCTACATAAAAAATAACACAAACAAAATAAATCTGTTTTTCCCTTTGTTAATACAAGAACTTAGTAATCATTGTTCCTACTAAAAAGACCAATCAAACTCGAGTGTGTCTCACCAGAGCCATAGCAAGAATGGCAGAAGAAATACACGGAAGGAATTTGAGTCAGGAAATAGACGAGGTCAAAGAGAGAATGGGAGAAATGGTCTCAACCCAAGCAAGAATGGAAGAAACTTTGCAGACCATAAGGGATACTATCACCTTGTTGTCCACAAGGGCAACAGGACTAGCGGTAAATACGAGGGAAATCCCTACCAATGGCGAGATTCCAGGCAACAGGCCACTCGTCATCCCAATCGGGATGGGATATGAACCTATAGGGCACCCTGATGCTGAAAACCACCATAATGGAAGTGGAGGGGCCTTCTACCCTGGAAATGGAATGAATGAAGGGTATGCGGCAATACAAAAGGACCAGGCCATACAACAGTGGATGGAGAAGATGGAGGAAAAGATCAAGGCAATTCAGGGATCTGGTACTTTTGGGTCTTTGGGCGTGGATGAACTCTGCCCTACTGCAGCCATAGTCCTCCCGAGAGATTTCAAAGTGCCGAACTTCACAAAATATGACGGGAGTACTAATCCCCTCCTACATCTGAGGACTTATTGCACTAAGATGTCTATGTGGTCAAAGAATGAAAGATTCCTCATCAACTTTTTCCATGAGAGTTTGACTGGGCCAGCTTTGGAATGGTATATCCAGATGGACCATTCCAAGATTGATTGCTGGAAGGACCTCGCTGATGTCTTCATGAATCAATATAGGTTTAATATGGATATGGCTCTGACACGTGAGCAACTTGGAATACTGCAAAAGAGGAGTAATGAGACATTCAAACAGTACGCCCAGAGTTGGAGAACTCTTGCTGCACAAGTTCAACCACCGCTCACTATCTCAGAAATGTGCTCCTATTTCTTGGGAACCTTGGGATCCCCCTATGTGGCAGCAATGGCTGGGGCGGCTTACAGGGACTTTGCTGACTTAATAGCCGCCAGATAAAGAATTGAGATGCTGACAAGAGCTGGAAAACTCCTGCCGGAGCAATCAGAAAGCGGGCAATTTAAGAAAAGCTTCCCTCAAAAGAAGAAGGACCCAGAGGTTAGCTTCGTCCGAGCTTCATGCAACATCACTCCCCAACAGCCACAATACAACCAACCACGTCCAAACACTCCATACATGATGAACCAAAACACAACAGATGGTGAAGTGAACATAAGATGAAGCAACATCATTGCAGTAAGATTGTTTTGAACTTCTATCATCATCATTGTGGTTAAGTGCACATATACACAACAGATGGTGAAGCAACATTTATATCAACATTGACAAGAATATATAGTACAATCTTTGTCTCAATTTTCACCCATATCTCTACATGATGTTTCCTTCTTGATTATGTATTGTAAAACTTAAGATGAACTTCTATCAATTTCCAGTTTCATATGAATATTCATTTGGGCCTATTTGGCTGGAGAAAAGTTGTGTTTTTATTCATCTTTAAGATAACCCTCTATCAATTTCCTCTTTATATGAAACAATATTGTCATCATCCATAACTAAGTCAGAGACAATATGATTTAGTACTCACTTATTGAAATCTTCCTATTTGCTCAAGTTAAATTGTTAAAAAAATTCCTAGTAGATAGTAAGGTGCTAATTTACCCCAAATCTGACCTTGAAGTGGAATTTTGTGGTTATCAAATCTGAGCTTCTTTTTGCAAATCCAGATAGTCCACATGCAATTAATAACAATCTGCAAGGCAAATTTGAAGATCCGAAACAATCAGCAAATCTTTTTTTATGGTATGAGCTGAAGAGTTGAAGTAGAATAGAAACAAGAATCAAAAAGGCACCATGAATATGAAGAGTTGACGACTCGAAAGAATTAGGGATACCATCTTAACTAATATCTTCACCCTTTGTTTTTCTTGCACCAATTAAGAAACACATTTTTCAAAACAATTGACTTATTTTAGCTCCAACACATCCTATGATACAACTAAGCAGTAACAACCTTCAAGTTTCAGAAAGTGTTGCCAATAATAAACACTAAATTTAACAAAAATGTCAAAAGCATACACCTACTCAAGTACTTCAAAGATTTCAGCAAAATCTATCTCACCTATTGAATGCTTCAACTCTTTTGCCAATGGAAAATAAGCTTCATTCGACAGCGTTTATGGTTTTGAACAACTTGAATCCTCTTACATTCACACCCTTCAAAGAATCAAACGCCAATTAAACTATCCTCCTGTTTTAAGCAGCTGGAATTCAAAAAAAAATTGCAACACAAATTCAAAAGCTTCTCTCACTGTTACAAACTAAGAAAAGTTCCAACATCTACAGTTACAAATTGATCTTTAGTACATAACTAGAGTGCAAAAGTAAAATAATCAAGCCTAACTAATCACTGAATCTTGTTAAAAAAATTTGAAGAATTGACCAATCATCCAACAATCAAGAACAAGTTCCGAAAATTCCATGTGGTAACTAAAATTCAATAACTACACAGAAACACATCAAGGGTACATGAATACTGGAAAAAAAGAACCATAAGAAAGGGCATAAATTAAACAAATAAACTGGGGAAAAGAGGCGTCTTGTTGCAGATGAATTGAAGTTCGAACCTTTTAGAGTTGTCGAAAGAAGAAGCGGGTTTAACGGTGAATCTGTGAGTGTTTTGGTACGAGATGATTGTGGAACAATGTTTTGGTTTAAAATGGTCCTTCGGTTAAGTAAACTTAAATAGGGCTTATGTAGATAGTGATATGGATAAATTGGCCACATAAGCAGATGACTGTACTATTAGACATTATATGTTTTTTTGTTTTCGTTCTTCATCTTTTTTAAAAAATTCGTTTACGTCCTTTATCTTTTTTAAAATACTTGTTTACATGTTTTATCTTTTCCCAGTTAATTAAAATTGTCCTTTTAGTAAGTGGTTGTTTATTATGTTTCCTGTTTTTTGTTTTTGTCATTTTTCTTTTTTAAAATTTTCATTTACATCATTTATCTTTTTTAAAATGTCGGTTTACATCCATTGTCTTTTCACTACTAACTAAAGGAAATTTCTGGATGGTACAAAACGAAAAGAGAATAACAACTCATAATACGGTAATGTCTTTCAGTTACCTGTAATCAAGCGAAGTACGTCAAAAACCACGCTTTTCTCGTTTTATAATTGTTTGACGTGTGTGAATACTTACGTTTCATATAAAATTTTCTCATAACAAATATGATTGATCTTGATTAATAAAACATAACTAAAAATTAACATAGAACAAAAATGGCGAAAGTTCAACTTGAATAATTGTTGGTTTTTTAATTTATTATTTAATTATCATTTTTTAATTAGTTATGTTATTTGGTACGAGAGATTTTCTATATGAATTGTCAGAATGTGTACGTGGCAGAAATATAAACAATTAGCTGGAGAAAAAAAACGAAAACTCACCCAACACCATATGACACCATATGGTTCAACAAATTTATTACTCATACTAAACATTTCTCTTTTTTAATTTCTATATATTAGCGCAATATAATATTTTTTAATACACATTAACGGAATAACCATTTTAATTAAGACCAATCATATTTGTTATGAGAAATTTTATGTCAAACGTAAAAATTCACACACATCGAACAATCATAAAATTAGAAAGCTCAGGTTTTGACATATTTTACTGGATAAAAGGTAACCGAAAGGCATTGCTTTATTATGAGTCGTTCTTCACTTTTAGTTTCGTGTCATCCATCAATTTTAATTAATTACCTGTGAAAAGACAAAATAATTAAACGAACATTTTAAAAAAGATAAAGGATGAAAACGAAAAAACATATAATGGTCTAATAGCACTGATCCACGTAAGCCCTATTTAACTTTCACTTAACGGAAAGAGCATTTTAAACCATTTTGAAAAGATGAAGGACGTAAATGAACATTTTAAAAGATAAAAGACGTAAACAAGAAAAAAGTGAATAATAAAGAACCAAAACTATATATTAGCCTTTAATTTTTTAAGCACCTATTGAAGAGTTTAATCTAAATATATTTTAAGGAACATTTTTACATAGTGTCAGAGAATCACGTCAAAGCCTCCCCTACACCTCCAATGGGTAAATAAAAGTATAATTTCAAAAGCTTATAAAAACTGTTGGTATTAGTTTGTTGTATATTGGGCTGTATTGTATATTGGGCCTTCTTATGTTTGCTTTGTAAGCCCACAGTGGCATTTAGTTAGTCTCATGGCCCATTTTCTATTAGTCAATACTCAGTTAGCAAAAGGGTATCTTTGTAATGCAATACTAGCTTGTACAAATACTCAAATTGTGGAATAACAGAATCAGTTGAATTGATTGCACATTGCAACAATTCCGTTAATCCTTGTTTGCTCTCACATTTGGCATCAGAGCTCCGATCAAGGGGACTAAGCAAAAAATTCAAGAACTGCAGTTTCTGTGATGTGAAGCAAAGCAAGATCGAAGCAACAATGGCGGAAAACTAATAATCGTGAAACAGTTTAGATAACTCAATGCCAAATAAGAAATCTCTAAAAAGATGCCTTCTAAATCTTGCGATTCTACCAATAATTGAGAATCGATAAGAGTTTAGCTTCCACCAATCTAGCAGATCAAAATCTGGGCTAAAATCTTCCTTAAAATACTTCGATGCCGCACACATTTGTGTCATAGAATTCAGAACAGTCACACGCATCAACTTCTTCAATAGCATCGGCTGATTGGCAGGCATGATTACTTAAAGCAAACATGGTCACACCAGAATACTCCTCATAAATAGATTTCAAATGCAACTCTAATTGGCTTTTAAAGAAGCCGTGTTAGCACTACTATAAATCTTACACGACATCCATTCCACAAACATCAATTTACGTCGAGGATTGAGTACAAGAGCAATCAACATGTTAAGGCTATCAGGATTTCCCCAATACGTATCATATTTTGTCTTCATCCTTGTAGCCATTGACCTTGCCTTTCATCAGCAGAATTACACATTTGTTATCGATTCTATCCTAAATTTGTTATTGGACAAAGATCTCTTTAATTCAACTCACATTTGTCCAATCTTGGGCAGGTTCTTATTGTGTTGATATCCTACATCGATTAGATATATGAGATCTCAACAAATATCATCACTAGCTTCATCCCTATGCTTCTCGTGATCTTCAAACAAGTCTTCAGGAGGGTCATAGATTACCATATCTGGGAAAATATCTAAGAAGTCATCTTTCACTTTCTCTCTTAGTTCTGGATATGGAATGAGCCCTTTTAGTATCACACGAAAAGGCAATGACTGAGGGGGCTGTCCCATTTCAACATATATGTCCGTTGCCTCTCAGAGAAATCCACTATCTAGAAAAGCTCTAATAATGTCTCCAAATGTATGCTGATCAAATAAAACTTCCTCGCCTTTCAAATCATCCCAAACACTCTTTGCTTCGTCCACACTTTTGTTTCTTGCAAGCATCATAAGCATGTCCCTATAGAAAAACATGTCTGGCCGGTACCATATTTCTTTGCGCACTATATTGTACAGCTGAAATGAAAGATTTGTCAATTAGTAACCAATAGAGATCAATATTTAAGATCAACTAATTAACTAAATCAATGTTAACACCAAGAATTCAGTTTGCTGGTATATTACATACTCACTACTATTAGCCAATAGCCACGAACAACAGTAGCATTAGCGCATGAAACAAAGCAATTAAACAAGATTGCTCACTAGGTAGCTATGCATTGAAAATGTAAGTAAGATATTGAATGTAGCATCTCATTCAGATCAACACGGGGTAAGGTCATGCAATGCTATGCAAGTGACATCACATTGTAACAACAAATTAGCACAATAAAATAAGCTTTTCATTTTATTTTCCCCTCTTCAACATGAACAGAACATTTTTCAAGCTATACTAAATGTTTATCTATCTCCTTAAGTAAGCATGAAATAAACACATAAGTGCTAGGGGTGTGCATGGTCCAAGAACCGCACCAAACTGAACCACATATGCAGTCACTGGCGGAGGATTGTAGGAGCGGGAGGGAGCCGTGGTACCCCAGAAAAAAATTACTATACTACTACCCCAAATGCTTTTCATGTTCATGTTTTTCTGCCTTCATTTTCTGCTTTTGAACACTGTAAATGCTTTTCCAGTTTTCCTCTAACTCAAAGAATGAAGAAGATGATGGTGATGATGAAATATTGCTTTGCTTCGGTTTTTGCTGTGAGTGTGACTGAATGTGTTCTGTGTCCTGTTGCTGAAATTCCATATGTAAACGTGATGCGAAGAGGATGGTCTCAACGGAGCAATAAAAAACTAAAAAAAAAAAAAGAAGCGAAGCTGAACCTTGATATGCACGTGTGGGTAGTAGGTAAAGGGAAAGATTATAAAATTGACCTTGATAGATGTTGGCCTAATCTCATCTAATCTTTTACTATTTTACGGAGTATTGTCTTAGTTTGTACTACTTCACAAAAGGGGTTTGAAAAGTCAAAGAATAATAGCTCAAAAAACAAATGTTAGTGAGGAAATATTGATAATTGATTTATGTACTTTTTTTTAGGTGTAATTTGATGGTTAAACTTAATAAAATTGATGCAATATTTCAAGAGGAAAGCTTCTAATAAAGATTAGGTTCGGTTTGAAACCAGATTGAAATTGGTTTCCATATTAGAACCGGTTTTCTTAGCCTGAACCATTTGATAACCGGTTCGCTTTTCTAAACCGGATTTTTCAGAATTGCATAAAACAGTTTTGTTAGAATAGAACCTTTATTCTTGTCAAAAAAAGAATAGAACCTTTATTAACTACAGAAACAAGTGGTTTTATATCACTTTATAAGCTGAAAAAACCAGTTTGGCTTTTCTAAACTGGTTTTTAGAATAAAACCATTACTAATCGGTCATCAAATTTAGCAACATTGAAATCATATTCCTTTTTGACCAATCATAAGAATTAACACATTAATAAATCAAAAGGATGCTGGCTGGAAATATTGCACTAATAACAAATTACAATTCCACAAAAAAATGCTGGTTGAAAATATTGCCCTAATAACAGATTAAAATTCCTTTCAAGTATTGCTTTTAACACCTAGCACTATATGCTAATGAACCATTTGAGTATACTTCTTTTGGAGACTCTCCAATATGGAGAGCGTCGTTACCCCAATCTCACATGATCAATTGCATTTGTCACCTGTTCATTAGAAAATGCAATTTTGGTAAGACAAACAATTATTAGTAGTTTGAAATAATAAAGAACTTGCCTAGTAATTGAACTATTAATTATGCAGGTTAACACAATTACTTTAAGATAGCTGATTAAATAAACTGATAAGGTCCGTAATTCTAACACAAAATACTAGACTCTGAAAGAGATTGAACAACAAAGATTCCTGAAACAAAGCTTAGACACAAATTTATAGTTTTATACATCAAAATGTAAGAGATTAACCAATAGCCATACTTCAGGTAGTCCACGTTCTGATCATGCACATAAATATCATTCCAATTTCCAAGCATTCATCGAAAACATATGAAATGGCAATAGCGTGAATAACAAAAATTCCCAATGATATTCATTCATTTAATTAATTCAGTTTTTTCAAAACCACTAGCACAAAGACATCAGTATCATTGCTCCATATTTCAATACCACTAGTTATTATCATGTTCATTCTTATTACAAAAATTGAATTCCAGCATCTCCATTGATACATAGAAAAGAAAATGCTAGTTTAATCCTACTTATAAAATGCCAGGATGTGCCTTATACCATAGTTTATGCACAAATGCTCGGATAAGCTAACAATCAGATTTAACTTTCAGCACTAGAAAACAAGGACAATTATGAATTCAAGAAATTAAACAGGCAACAATAAGACTCTTTTCTCAAATTGACAACCCAAAACAACCCCACTTGCGACTTGGTCCCTGATTTAGTATAACCCAAATCATCGAGGATTGAGTACAAGAGCAATCAACATGTTAAGGCTATCAGGATTTCTTATCATATTTTGTCTTCATCCTTGTAGCCATTGACCTTGCCTTTCATCAGTAGAATTACACATCTGTTATCGATTCTATCCTAAACTTGTTATTGGATAAAGATCTCTTTAATTCAACTCACATTTGTCCAATCTTGGGCAGGTTGATATTGTGTTGATATCCTACATTTGACAGCCCATCTTTGTCTCAGTAGAGTCTTTCAGTGGCATGTTTCAGTCCTCTTTCCCATTACTTAGAAAAAGTGAGCCACCGGTTCAGGTACAAGATACTATAATTACCGCCTGCACAATTAGACATCCAACCCGTAATCGCAACGACCCAATTGCAAGAGTGGAGCTTTACCAACTGAGCTATATCCACCAAGCCAAGTTGGAGAGGAGCATGCATGAAGGAGTCAAGTCAGTCTTTCTTCTATTCTTTTCCTTGGCGCAGTTGGGCCATCCTGGACTTGAACCAAAGACCTCGCCCGTGAAGTAAATCACGTACCTACGGTCCATCCAATTGAGAGAGAATCAATAGATTCCTTTTTGGGAGCGATTCATCCTTCCCGAACGCAGCATACAACTATCCGTTGTATTGCGCTCTCCAAGTGTCCTTGTTGCCCCTTCTTTCTTCCTTACCATGGAAAGTCTTTGTGCAATAACTCACTATGAGAAGAAAAAAGAAGGCGTTAAGAGACCCTCCAGGCCCAACCCTAGACACTCTAAGATCCTTTTTTAAACCTGCTCCCATTTCGAGTCAAGAGATAGATTAGTAAAATCCTATTGATTGCAATTTTCTCCAAACCCCCCGGTAAAATAATGAAATGAAAAAAGGCTCGAAGGGTACGATCTCGCCGTCACCCCAGAATCAAATGAAGGGTGATCTCGTAGTTCTTCACTAAGCTTCATCCCTATGCTTCTCGTGATCTTCAAACAAGTCTTCAGAAGGGTCATAGATTATCATATCTGGGAAAATATCTAAGAAGTCATCTTTCACTTTCTCTCTTAATTCTGGATATGGAATGAGCCCTTTTAGTATCACACGAAAAGGCAATGACAGAGGGGGCTCAGGAGACTGTCTCATTTCTTCATATATGTCCATTGCCTCTGAGGGCAATCCACTGTCTAGAAAAGCTCTAATAATGTCTCCAAATGTATGCTGATCAAATAGAACTTCCTCGCCTTTCAAATCATCCCAAACACTCTTTGCTTCGTCCACACTTTTGTTTCTTGCAAGCATCATAAGCATGTCCCTATAGAAAAACATGTCCGGCCGGTACCATATTTCTTTGCGCACTATATTGTACAGCTGAAATGAAAGATTTGTCAATTAGCAACCAATGCATATCAATATTTAAGATCAACTAATTAACTAAATCAATGTTAACACCAAGAATTCAGTTTGCTGGTATATTAGATACTCACTACATATTAGCCAATAGCCATTAAGTACAGTAGCATGAGCGCATGAAACAAAGCAATTAAACAAGATTACTCACCAAGTAGCAATACATTGAAAATGTAAGAAACATATTGAATGTAGCATCCCATGGAGATCAACACGGGGTAAGGTCATGCAATGCAAGTGCCATCACATTGTAACTACTAATCAGCACAATAAAATAAGCTTCTCTTTTTGTTTTCGCCTCTTCAACATGAACAGAGCATGTTATAAGCTATGCTAAATGTTCATCTATCTCCTTAAATAAGCATGAAATAAACACAAAAGTGCCATCAAATCCACTACTTAACCTTCTCATATCATCACACAACCTAAAAACCATTATAGTAGCTTACCCCTAATTGAAAAAATAAAACATATTCCTCAAAAAATAAAAAATGGAAAAAAATTAGGAATTTCAATTGATGAAAATTGAAAAAGAAAGATCATTAGTAAAAAAAATGATCAAGAATGAACCTTCATGGAGAGGAAGACATTGTCCTGCCTCTGAAACTCGGCAAGGACGGCGACAAGGTCGGACTTGAGCAAGCGAGAAACGTTAGACTGGACGAAGCGGTCAAGCCGGACTGGGTTGGGTTGGAGCTTCTTGAGTTAATGATGAGGCCTTCTTTCCCCAATTCCTTCTTCCGCCTCCATATCGAAAGGCTTGGCTTCGAAGCCAAACTGGAAACGAACCGGGTCGAACAGTTTACGACGGTAGTGGCCGTAGAAGAAGCTCTTTGCAGTGATAGTCGCAGCATTAAGGTGCTCTGGACTAGTGGCAGATCCAAGGACCTTGCGTCAGCAGGGTCAAACAATTATTAGTAGTTTGAAATAATAAAGAACTTGCCTAGTAATTGAACAATTAATTTTGCAGGTTAACACAATTACTTTAAGATAGCTGATTAAATAAACTGATAAGGTCCATAATTCTAACACAAAATACTAGACTCTAAAAGAGATTGAACAACAAAGATTCCTGAAACAAAGCTTAGACACAAATTTATAGTTTTATACATCAAAATGTAAGAGATTAACCAATAGCCATACTTCAGGTAGTCCACGTTCTGATCATGCACATAAATATCATTCCAATTTCCAAGCATTCATCGAAAACATATGAAATGGCAATAGCGTGAATAACAAAAATTCCCAATGATATTCATTCATTTAATTAATTCAGTTTTTTCAAAACCACTAGCACAAAGACATCAGTATCATTGCTCCATATTTCAATACCACTAGTTATTATCATGTTCATTCTTATTACAAAAATTGAATTCCAGCATCTCCATTGATACATAGAAAAGAAAATGCTAGTTTAATCCTACTTATAAAATGCCAGGATGTGCCTTATACCATAGTTTATGCACAAATGCTCACATAAGCTAACAATCAGATCTAACTTTCAGCACTAGAATACAAGGACAATTATGAATTCTAGAAATTAAACAGGCAACAATAAGACTCTTTTCTCAAATTGACAACCCAAAACAACCCCACTTGCAACTTGGTCCCTGATTTAGTATAACCCAAATCATCAAAATGCCAAATATATAAACCCTTCATATCATAAATCGCAAAGAACAAAAACAAAAACCCGTCTTAAACGAAAACAAAACGCCAAATATATAAACCCTTCATATCGCAAATCGCAAAGAACGAAAAACGAAAACAAAAACCCTTCATATCGTGAAATCTGGAAGAATATTGAAAGAAGAAGAAGCATGAACATCAAAATGCCAAATATGTAAGAAATAGAAACAAACCTGAGAACAAGACTGAAGGGTGTAACGATTCTTCTGCGTGATTTCTGAAATTGGGCGTAACGATTCTTCTGCGTGATTCGATATCTCTGCGTGATTTGATTCTTCAGCGCGATTCTGAAATTGGGTGTAGCGATTGCTCTAAAATTGGGTGTAGCGATTTGGGAATTTAGGGTTTCCACGGTGAAATGAGAAAATGTCTTCGATTTGAGAAAAGAAGAGAATCAGGCTAGTACGGTATTTGGTTTAGAGGACTCAATTTAGTCTCAGACTTTTCAAAAATGTTCAATTTGGTCCCTGACTTTTCACATGTGTCAATTTAGTCCTCGACATTTATAAATGTATGTCAATTTGGTCATTGTGTCAACCATGATTAGTTACAAAGCTGATATGGCAAATGTCAGGGACCAAACTGACACTACAAAAAAAATAAAAAAAATCCATGTCAGCATGCCACGTCACACAAATGTTGGGGAATAAATTGATACTTTTTTCTAAAAAAAATAGTTTGTTACGATGACCAAATTGATACTAAGTTATATAAGTCAATGACCAAATTGATACTAAGTTACATAAGTCAGGGACCTAATTTATACTAATTTACATAAGTCAGAGACCTAATTGATATCTAGTAAAAAATCAATGACCAAAGTGCTACTACATTTTTTTAAGTCATATATGGTATTGTTTCAACATTCAACTCTGGTGCAATTCATTACAACACCAGGACTTCACCAGATGCGTCCAAGTAAACCAACATAGTGTGGAGTCGTTATATTATTTTGCACTTTATGGTTTGGTTTTTTTGGATATAGTGTTTCACGTAACGAATTTATGGTTTATGTAACCGTTAATTATACATTATGGTTTAGTTTTTTGTACCAAGTGTTTCGCATAACGAATTTATGTAATTGCACTTTGTGTCGTCTATTTGTAAAGTTTATGTAACACTCGTTATTTTGCTCAATTTGAAGTTTCCGTTTTAATGTAATATATGCATGGTTGAATGTAGAAATAGAATCATAAACATGGTTGAATGTTGAAACAATACCATATATGACATTAAAAAAAGTAGCAACACTTTGGTCATTGATTTTTTTTATACTAGATTTCAAACCGGATTACCACTTTTTAAATTGGGCCACTGATGTAATTTTTAAGGGGTTCTTTTTGTACCCCCACCATCTTCCCATATACCCCCACAAGACTTTTTTTGACGAAAATACCCCTAAAAAATTTGGACACATCGTATATATCTCACCCTTAGATATATACGACTTTGAAAATTTAAATCGTATATACCTACGTGGGTGTATATACGATTAGATTTTAAAAAACAAATCGTATATACCTACGTGGGTGTATATACGATTTGTTAAAATACAAATCGTATATACCTAGGTGTGGGGGGTACATACGATTTGTAATTTAACAAATCGTATATACACCCACGTAGGTATATACGATTTGTATTAATTTATTTAAAAACACCACTAATTACCGTTAAAGAGTCAAAACTAATCAAAAAATTATAAAAACACCACTAAAAATTTAATAAAACCAAAATAAGGCTATGCAATATTTTTTAGATTTTTTGGAGACTATGAAAAATTAAAAGAATTAATAAAAAAATAGTAAACGATGGAATTTGAGATTTTGAGTCCCGCGGTCCCGTAAGAAGTCCCTTCTAGGGGAGTCTTGATCCTTAATTTTTTTTCGGATTTAATGGCTGTGGTTTCATTACAATCGGAGTAGGTTGCCAGAAAACCGATTTTTTAGCCTAAATTGTTCGCTCGACGTA
This sequence comes from Astragalus glycyphyllos, assembly GCA_963573325.1. NCBI lineage: Eukaryota > Viridiplantae > Streptophyta > Magnoliopsida > Fabales > Fabaceae > Astragalus > Astragalus glycyphyllos. The sequence goes on along the minus strand of OY754310.1, from coordinate 34,800,887 downwards.
TAACATTGTCACGTGTTAACGAACTACATCCTAAACAGAATTTTTAAAACGGCCATATTCATATTATTCATATCCAATTTATTTTTCTAAAAAAAATATAATTTTAATTTTTTTAAATGATTTATTTATTTATCATTTGGCTACAAAATCGTATCTACCTATGAGTGGGGGTATATACGATTTGTTAAATTACAAATCATATGTACCCCCACACCTAGGTATATACGATTTGTATTTTAACAAATCGTATATACACCCACGTAGGTATATACGATTTGTATTTTAACAAATCGTATATACACCCGCGTAGGTATATACGATTTTAATTTTTTAAAATTTTTAGGGGAAATTCGGATTTACCTATATCCGAATTCCATTTTTTTTTGAGCTGGAGATATGTTGGGGTTTTTTAAATTTTGTGAAGGGTATTTTGGTCTTTTCGCAGGGTAAGTGGGGTATATGGGAAGATGGTGGGGGTACAAAAAAAAGACACAATTTTTAAAATAGGTCCAGTTCAAAAACCTTATAAATGGTTGTGGGCTTTTTCGGTGTCGTGTTGTTTGGTTGCTGAATGTGGGCTGGTTAACTTTATTATTTGCACACCCCTAATATTAAGTGTCATCAAATCCATTACTCAACCTTCTCATACCATCACACCACCTAAAAAACATTATAGTAGCTTACCCCTAATTGAAAAAATAAAACATATTCCTCAAAACACAAAAAATAGAAAAAAGTAGGAATTTCAATTGACGAAAATTGAAAAAGAAAGATCATTAAAAAAGAAGATCAAGAATGAACCTTCATGGAGAGGAAGACATTGTCCTGTCTCTAAAACTCGGCAAGGACGGCGACAAGGTCGGACTTGAGCAAGCAAGAAACGTTAGACTGGATGAAGCGGTCAAGCTGGACTGGGTTGGGTTGGAGCCTCTTGAGTTCTTTGGCAGTGATGAGGCCTTCTTTCCCCAACTCCTTCTTCCGCCTCCATATCGAAAGGCTTGGCTTCGAAGCCAAACTGGAAACCAACCGGGTCGAACAATTTACGACGGTAGTGGCCATAGAAGAAGCTCTGCACAGTGCAAGTCGCAGCATTAAGGTGCTCTAGACTAGTGGCCGATCCAACGACCTTATGTCAGCTGGGTCAAACAATTTAACTTCCCAAGAAGAAAGACATAAATGTTAAAATCATAATAATGTAAGACCTTTTATCAAATAAATTACATAGATGCTTATAGTTATCCTCTTTGCGATTTCATGTTTTGAAATTGTTGAATTATTAATTCATTGACAATGTTAATGAACATTTGTTTCTCAATATAAGTCACTAGAGGCACAAAGTAGTCTTGCAAAGAGGTGTGAAATGGTTCTCTCTTCAAATAAATATAATGTCTTATCGCTTATAACAAACAAACACAATAGCAGGGATCATCCATTTTCATTTTTCACTTGGTTATGTCATATAAATAGGACGAAAAAGGAACAGAAATTGAGTAAACTTGTATATTAAATAAAAGAATATAAAAAGTTAAAAACAAGTTATAACTTCCTGGAGCAACTAAACTGAGAATAAACTGCGCAATGATAAGAAACTCTCAATGGAAGTCAAAAACAATAAAGATGCAACTTCATTTGCAACTTTGGCCTACTTCATATTTACAAATTATGAGATCAGCGCACTAGAATTTGTTTCGCACCACCTTCATATTTGTTTATTCTCTCTAAGCGGTAATATCACGAGTCATACATACAACAACAGCAGCAAAGCAATGTCACAAGTGAGCAGCGAATTAGCGAGAGTGAAGAGAGGTAATGAAAATTTTCAAATTAGGTTTGAGGGGAATTTGGGGAGAGAGAGAGAGAGAGAGGTGATTAGTGAGACTCACCACCAGCAAGCAACAGATGAAAGAAGACGTGGCGATCGACGGTGGGAGCAGAGCTGCAACGGAATCAGAGTAATCTCGTCTAGAGATTTCCAAAGCATACAGCAGCAGCAGCTTTTTATGTTGGAAATCACTATGATATAATATGGCCCTTCTATGTTGGGAGTTTTTCTCCCTCTAATGTCACAATTAGCATGTCAGTAGAGACTTCAGTTCATACTTGATTAGAAGATGGCAGCCTCGAATAAACTAGAGAAGATTACATTGATTTGTATGAAACAATATAGACTATATAGTCATCACCCATAACCAAGTCAGAGACAATACGATTTAGTACTCACTAATTGAAATATTCCTATTTGCTCAAGTTAAATTGTTAAAAAAAAAACTTCCTAGCAGATAGTAAGGTGCTAATTTACCCAAATCTGAGCTTGAAGTGGAACTTGGTGGTTGTTAAATATGAGCTTCTTTTTGCAAATCCAGATAGTCCACATCCAATTAATAACAATCTGCAAGGCAAATTTGAAGATTCAAAACAATCAGCAACATTTTTTTCTAAAGTATTAGCTGAAGAGTTGAAGTAGAATAAAAACAAGAATAAAAAAGGCACCACGAATATGAAGAGTTGAAGACTCAAAAGAATTAGGGATACCATCTTCACTAATATCTTCACCCATTGTTTTTCTTGCACCAATTAAAAAACACATTTTTCAAAACAATTGACTTATTTTATCCTATGATACAACTATGCAATGCAGTAACAACCTTCAAGTTTCAAAAAGTGTTGTCAATTTTAAACAGTAAACTTAACAAAAATGTCAAAAGCATACACCTACTCAAGTATTTCAAAGATTTCAGCAAAATCTATCTCACCTATTGAATAGCTACTATGAACATAGAGCACGTGATAACAATTGATAAAAAAAACCAATTATTATTATATAATGGTATAAGCTAAAAAAATGATTTGATGTTTCCTTTTTAAAATGAGATTGAGGTGCTTAATTTCTCAAGGTGTTTCCTGTTTTGACCAATAAAAATAAGAATGATTTGGTTTTAGTCAAGTCAAGGCTTCTGGAGTTATTTTTATAGGCTCAACAATTATCATGTGTTCCAATATAAAACTCAATTTTTTATCAAAAGATTTTAAAACTCTATGAAGGCTCGTGTGATTTGATCCAAAAAAGGGGACTTCGTGGAAACAGTTTTGCTACTTCCCTTCCCTCTCCCCTGATTCTTCTTTTCTTGTATAAAAACCTTCGCATTTTCTTTCAACGAATCATCCCCACAGTCAACTACTCTCTTCCCAACCCACTTAGGGTGTGTTTGTATTAGGAGAGAAAGAGGGAAGAGAGAGTGAGGGAAGAGGGAATGAGCCACTTATGGAGAGATTACAAAAAGCACTAAACTAATCTTTCCTCCCTCTCTCCTTCCTATTTCTCTCATTAACCAAACATCTCAAAGTCACTCTTTCTTTCTTCACTCTCTCTTCCCTCTTTCACCCAAATAAACACACCCTTAATACTCTTAATTATTTTCTCTCTTTTCTTTCCATTCCCTTCTCTCGGATTTCAATTCCCCACAAACCCCGAGATAGAGAGAAATGGACGTTCGCCGGCGGCAACCTGCAAATACCGTTGTCTTTTCCGATGAGCCTTTAAAAACGAAGAACATGAAGAAGGATTTCCAATCAGTGTCGTACGTGATCAATGCTGTGTTCTTTGGCCTCTTCTTCTCCATGGCGTACTTCCTTCTCCTCCGATGGCGCGAGAAGATCCGCACCTCCACCCCTCTCCACTTCGTCACCATCTCTGACATTGCCGCTATCTTCTCACTCATCGCCTCCTTCATCTACCTCATTGCCTTCTGTTGTTGCGGAGTTTTTAGAAATATACCGAAGAAATTACCGGGTTGAGTCGCGGACTAGGTCACTCTCTTTAAGACGTTTCGCGGCACTGCTCAAGGTGCAAGCAGACTATCAACCACGCCGTCCCCAGGATAAAACAGCCCAGTACGATAATCACTGCATAGTGTATAATCGCTCTAGAAATACACCTCAATATGATCCGTAGATCACTCTGAATTATGATCCGTAGATCACTCTGAAATATGATCCGTAGATCACTCTAAAAGAATGGCTCGTAGGCCGGAGTAGAAAAGAAGAAATTTCGAGAGAGGAGAGAGAGCTTGAGGTATGATTTAACGTCAAGCGGTCTGAAGAATGAACTGAGGGAGGGGCCTATTTATAGGCGTCTAACCGGCTTGCTGCGCAAGTCTTGTTGGATAAGGACGGAGCTGCTTGCGCTCCAAGTAACTCCCGTTCAACGAATCTGTACACAACGGTTAGTTCATCGTATCCGAACGGTTCAACGAATCTGGCCGCAACGCACCAAAAAATAAAATAATTATTAATTATTTCCGCAAAAAAATTATTTACACCTCACAAGCCAAGCCCAAGCCCAAGCCCGGCCCGGCCGAGGCCGAGCCGGTCGGACGGACGACGGCGGCGCGCGCGCGTGGTGGTCAGATGGTGTGCGTGCTTGCCCGTTTACAAAACTGGGTACCCTTTGGGCCCAACCCAAAGGTGTGAAGTCACCACTTATAAGCACTCTTCAAGTGCCTAGTCCAAGCAATGTGGGACTTTTTAATTCACAACCCATGTTCCAACAATCCCCCACTTGAATTTAAAAGGAAGTTCCAGAATTAGCGTCAAACGCCTCTTTAGGATTGTGCATAAGCAGAGGTGTCATACGACTTGAACCTTGCATAGCGGTTAAGATTTAGATTCAACAAGAGTGACTCGTAGTCTTGAACTCTATCTCTAATCGTCAAAACCACACACAACCCTTTCAATAGGTGTATTCTCAAATGCCCGTGCTTTTATGGCCATGCACGTCTATCCCAGTTTAGTGAATGCTCTAGGAATTTCTGCCCAAAATTCCATAGGAAGCGGCCCCCACTTCCACATTCACAAAGGTGAGTCTATCAAGAGTACTCCTGTAGCTAGGTACTCCACTCCACATAGAGTATAGATCTCATTAAGAGTTTCTATTATCTCAGCCTACTTCGCTTCAGGACTCATGCTTCTTTTCTTTCAATAGCATGTTCATCTCCTATCACTTCACAACTTGTTATTACCCATTGAACCTAATTCTTGGGATCTCCAGTCTTTTAGGTCGGGTTACCATCGTGAGTGACTCATGGTTCTAAAGGCAGTAGTCCCATCTTTTGAGATGTATTGTGGACTTTCTCTCTGGCTAATCCTTTCGTCAAAGGATCGGCTAAGTTCTGATCTGTGCGTACATGATCCACTCTCACAGCTCCTTTTGACATTAACTCTCTAACTGTGCTGTGCTTACGACGTATTTGTCGTCTCTTACCGTTGTAGTAACGATTCTCTATTTTTACAATAGCCGCGGTACTATCGCAGTGGATCAACACAACTGGCATCGGTTTTTCCCATAAGGGAATCTCTGCTATTAGGCATCTTAACCAACTAGCTTCTTCACTGGCTGTGGCCAGTGCTATCATTTCAGACTCCATAGTGGACTGAGCCAATATGGTCTGTTTCTTTGATTTCCAGGAGACAGCACCACCGGCTATACTGAATATATAGCCGCTAGTAGCTTTGGAATCATCAGATAGAGTATTCCAATCAGCATCACTGTACCCTTCAAGTACAGCTGGAAATCTCTGATAGTGTAATCCAAGATTCATGGTCCTTTTCAGGTATCTCATGACTCTTTCAATAGCATGCCAATGCTCTATACTAGGTCGACTAGTAAACCTGCACAACAATCCCACAACATAGGCAATGTCGGGTCTAGTACAATCAGTGGCATACCTTAGACTGCCAATGATGCTCGCGTATTCCGTTTGTCTTACACTGTCACCAGTGTTCTTAAAGAGCTTGACACTCGGATCATATGGTGTACACGCAGGTTTACAATCAAAGTAATTATATTTCTTTAAGATCTTCTCAATGTAATGAGATTGATCCAAAGAAATTCCCTTCTCGGACCTAGTGATCTTAATACCAAGTATCACACTGGCTTCTCCGAGGTCTTTCATATCAAAGTTGTTGCACAACAATGATTTCACTTTATCAATAGCATGAATGTTTGATCCAAATATGAGTAGGTCGTCTACATAGAGACATATGATAGTGCAAATGTCATTCTCGGTTTTGTAATAAATGCATTTGTCACTTTCATTCACTTTAAACCCATTCGATATGATCACATCAAACTTCTCGTGCCATTGTTTAGGAGCTTGTTTTAGGCCATACAGAGACTTATCCAACTTGCAGACCTTGTGTTCTTGCCCATGAACTACAAACCCTTCAGGTTGCTCCATATAGATTTCTTCTTCTAGTTAACCATTTAAAAAAGCAGTTTTTACATCCATTTGGTGTACTTCTAAGTTATAAATAGCGGCCATCGAAATTAGTACCCTTATAGATGTAATTTTTGTAACGGGCGAGTATGTGTCGAAGAAATCTATATTCTCTCTTTGTCTAAAACCTTTGGCTACAAGGCGAGCCTTGTATTTATCAATAGTGCCATCAGGTTTTAGTTTCTTTTTCAAGATCCATTTACAACCAATGGGTTTGCAACCAGGAGGCAAGTCCACTAAGTGCCATGTCTTGTTAGACTCTAGAGAATCCATCTCATCATTTATGGCTTCTTGCCACAAATCAGCATCCAATGAAGATAGAGCTTCTTGAAGGCTCGTAGGATCCTCCTCTAATGTATAGACCTCATAGTCAGCTCCATAGTCTTTAGCAACACGTGCTCTCTTACCTCTTCGAGGCTCTATTTCCCTTTCTTCATTGTTTTCAACGTTCCTAGGCACTGAAACTTGACCAGTTCCGGTGCCCCCACTATTTCTTGATTTAAAGGGAAATTCACTTTCATAGAAGTCAACATCATTTGACTCTATGATCACTTTTGCACTAAGGTCATAAAACCTGTATGCTTTGCTATTCATTGCATAACCAATGAATATACATTCATAGGCTCTACTGGCAAGTTTAACTCTCTTAGGGTCTGGGATTCTTACATAGGCTAGACAGCCCCATGTTCGAAAATAAGACACATTTGGTTGTCTTTTCTTTATTATTTCATAAGGAGAAATTTTATTCCTAGACTTAGGAACTCTGTTCAGTACATAACACACAGTTAGTAAAATTTCCCCCCACCAGTGAGTTGCAGCTCCAGAGTTGAGCATAATGGCAACCGTCAATTCAGTAAGGGTTCTATTTTTTCTTTCTGCTTTACCATTCATTTCAGGTGAATATGGTGCAGTCGTTTCATGTATGATCCCATTCAACTTATAAAAGTCATTAAATAATTGGGAATCATACTCAGTTCCTCTATCACTTCGAAAACGCTTTATCTTTTTCTCAAATTGATTTTCAATTTCTTTTAGAAAGATTTTGAACATGTCAAGCGCTTCACTTTTATTTTTCATAAGATATACAAAGGTATAGTCTGAGCAATCGTCAATAAAAGTGATAAAAAAGCGTTTACCATTTCTGGTCAACGTTCCGTCTAGTTCGCAAATATCAGAGTGTATCAAATCTAACAGCTCTGATTCTCTTATAACGCCTTTGTGTGACGCTTTCGTAATTTTGGCTTGACTACAAAATTCGCATTTATGAAAATCATTTAACGATACTTTCGGAATTAATCCTAAATTGCTCATATTCGAAATAACGCGCTTATTGACATGACATAAACGAGAGTGCCAAATATTAAAATCACACAACATATAAGTAGAAGGAAAAACTTTATTAATTTCAACATTCAATTTGAACATGCCATCAGTGGCGTACCCTTTCCCAACAAAAATCCCATTTTTAGTCAAGGTATACAAATCCCCTTCAATAGTCTGAGTAAACCCTGCCTTATTCAGAAGGAAACCTGAAACCAGATTCTTCCTTATCTCTGGAGTGTGCATCACGTCCTTCAAGATTAGAGTGTTTCCAGAGGCGAACTTCAGCTCAACATCTCCAATACCTGCAACAATAGTGGTGTGAGCATCGCCCAACAACACTTTCTTATCCTCAACTGCCTTGTATGTTTTAAACATAGCATGGTTATTGCATACATGGCGAGAGGATCCAGTATCATTCCACCAGTCATCAGATCCACCAACCATGTTGATTTCAGTGATCATAGCAGTGAAATGCTCTTCAGTCAGGTTAGCCTGCGGAGCAGGGCTTGGCCCGTTCCTACACTTGCGTGCCATATGACCTGGTCTCCCACATTTGAAACAAACGAAGGGAGCAGCATCATTCTTAGGTGGTGGTGGTGGTGGAGTCTTAGCATTTGGGACCTTTGGAGGGTTCCCATTCTTGTTGTTGCGGTTCTTTTGAATCTGGTTACAGTTCTGATTCTTGAAAGGTTTGCCAGTTGGCTTCAGAACCGCTCCTGGTTTTTTGTTTGGAAGAAACAATACTTCTTCTTTCTGATCTTGCTTCCGAGATTCCTCCTCAATCCGGAGTCGAGTAATCAAACTTTCCAAAGAGAATTCTTTGGTCTTGTGCCTGAGAGAATTCTTGAATTCCTTCCAGGCAGGAGGAAGTTTGTCAATAATAACAGCTACTTGAAATTGTTCATCTAAGGCCATGCCTTCAGAGATAATTTCATGAGCTATTTTCTGTAACTCATGTGACTGAGTCTCTACAGATTTTTCATCTGTCATCTTGTAGTTGAGGTAGCGGCTCACAGCATATTTTTTAGTACCTGCTTCCTCAGTGTCATATTTCTTTTTCAGAGCATTCCAGACTTCTTTGGCGGACTTGCAGGTGCTGTAATAATCATAAAGATCATCACTTAGTCCATTGAGAATGAAATTCTTACAAAGATAGTCATGCTCCTTCCAAAGTAGTATTTCTTTGGCTGTTTTAATTCGTACTTCCTGTTCAGCTGTTTCATCTTCAACTGGAATCTCATCGGTCAAGACATTAGCAACTTTCTTCATAGTCAGGAAAAATTCCATCTTTTGTTGCCAACGCTTGAAATGAGATCCCTCAAACCGAAAAGGCTTGTTGTAGTTAGAAACATTGGGTCCAGTAATCTCTTCGGTAGTCATGGTTGATTTCGCAAATATCTGACCGAGCGGCACTACAGGGCCGCTCTTAGATCGTCTCACCTAGCAAGCACTTCAGGGCTACGCTTAGGCTGATTCGAAACGTCTTAAAATTGTTGTTGCGGAGTTTTTAGAAATATACCGAAGAAATTACCGGGTTGAGTCGCGGACTAGGTCACTCTCTTTAAGACGTTTCGCGGCACTGCTCAAGGTGCAAGCAGACTATCAACCATGCCGTCCCCAGGATAAAACAGCCCAGTACGATTATCACTGCACAGTGTATAATCGCTCTAGAAATACACCTCAATATGATCCGTAGATCACTCTGAATTATGATCCGTAGATCACTCTAAAAGAATGGCTAGTAGGCCGGAGTAGAAAAGAAGAAATTTCGAGAGAGGAGAGAGAGCTTGAGGTATGATTTAACGTCAAGCGGTCTGAAGAATGAACTGAGGGAGGGGCCTATTTATAGGCGTCTAACCGGCTTGCTGCGCAAGTCTTGTTGGATAAGGACGAAGCTGCTTGCGCTCCAAGTAGCTCCTGTTCAACGAATCTGTACACAACGGTTAGTTCATCGTATCCGGACGGTTCAACGAATCTGGCCGCAACGCACCAAAAAATAAAATAATTATTAATTATTTTCGCAAAAAATTTATTTACACCTCACAAGCCAAGCCCAAGCCCGGCCCGGCCGAGCCGGTCGGACGAACGACGGCGGCGCGCGCGTGTGGTGGTCAGATTACAAAATTGGGTCCCAACCCAAAGGTGTGAAGTCACCACTTATAAGCACTCTTCAAGAGCAATGTTCCAACAATCCCCCACTTGAATTTAAAAGGAAGTTCCAGAATTAGCGCATAAGCATCACTGTATAGGCGTCTAACCGGCTTGCTGCGCAAGTCTTGTTGGATAAGGACGGAGCGGACGGAGCTGCCGTTCAACGAATCTGTACACAACGGTTAGTCCATCGTATCCGAACGGTTCAACAAATCTGGCCGTAACGCACCAAAGGTGTGAAGTCACCACTTATAAGCACTCTTCAAGTGCCTAGTCTAAGCAATGTGGGACTTTTTAATTCACGACCCATGTTCCAACACCTTCTTCGGCATTAGTTTCGTCCTCCATCCTTTTGCTGCTTCCGGCGCTGTTACCTACGACAACGAAGACGAATTCGACGTCGTTACTAAAAATGCCGGTAACTGCCTCGTCGACTGCTCTTCTGTCTCTCCAGAACTCTCCCCGCTACCGCCGTAAATCGCCGACAGGAAACCCCTGCCGGCGTCGTTGACTCTTTCCCCAGAGGACAAAGAAGTCGTCCGTGCAGTGGTGTCAGGTTCAATTCCGTCTTACTCGTTAGAATCAAAGCTCGGGGACTGCAGGAGGGCGGCGGCAATTCGACACGAAGTGGTTAAGAGTGTGACCGGAAAGTCACTAGAAGGTTTACCAGTTGAAGGATTCAATTACGATTCTATCTTGGGACAGTGCTGCGAGATGCCAATAGGATTCGTGCAGATTCCGGTAGGAATGGCAGGTCCTTTACTACTCGACGGGAAGGAGTATACAGTTCCGATGGCCACCACAGAAGGTTGTTTGGTAGCCAGCACCAATAGAGGCTGTAAGGCCATTTACGTTTCCGGTGGAGCTTCTGCTGTGGTCCTCCGTGATGGCATGACCAGAGCCCCCGTTGTTAGATTCAACTCTGCCAAAAGAGCTTCTCAGTTAAAGTTCTATTTAGAAGACCCTCTCAATTTTGATTCCCTTGCTCACACTTTCAACAAGTAAGAATTTTCCCTTCTTTATAGAAAGATAATATTATTTTTCTTTTTAAATATATTTCTGATATATGAAATTTGTTTGGGATGTGCAGGTCAAGTAGGTTTGGGAGATTACAGAATATTAAGTGTGCTTTGGCAGGAAAGAATTTGTACATGAGATTCACTTGTTCCACTGGAGATGCTATGGGAATGAACATGGTATCTAAAGGAGTTCAAAACGTACTTGATTTTCTTCAAAATGATTTCCCTGACATGGATGTTATTGGAATATCTGGTAATTATTAATTTTTTGATTAAGTTAAATGATGCTGAAATTGTGACTTGTGAGTGATACAATTATTAATTAGTGTATGATTTGGTTGTGTTAGGGAATTTCTGTTCAGACAAGAAAGCTGCGGCAGTGAACTGGATTGAAGGGAGAGGTAAATCAGTGGTGTGTGAGGCTGTAATTAAGGAAGAGGTAGTGAAGAAAGTGTTGAAGACGAGTGTGGAAGCGTTGGTTGAGCTTAACATGCTTAAAAACCTTACTGGCTCCGCAATGGCTGGTGCTCTTGGTGGTTTTAACGCACATGCTAGCAATATTGTTTCTGCTATATTCTTGGCAACAGGTCAGGATCCTGCTCAGAATGTTGAGAGTTCTCATTGTATCACCATGATGGAACCGGTCAATGATGGCAAAGACCTTCACATATCTGTTACCATGCCTTCCATTGAGGTACAAAACAATTACTTATGAAAGCCTTTGTTTTTGACTGAATAGTTAGAAAGTTATTGTTAAATCCTGATAAGTATCTTACAAGTTCAATTGTATTATTAGTCTCCAAATTTTACAACCACAATTGCATGTTTAATTTATGCAATGTTTAATGGTGCAGGTGGGCACAGTTGGAGGGGGCACACAACTCGCATCTCAGTCAGCTTGTCTTAATTTACTTGGTGTTAAGGGTGCCAGTAAAGAGGCTCCAGGCGCTAATTCTCGACAACTAGCAGCCATAGTAGCTGGTTCAGTCCTTGCTGGGGAGCTGTCACTCATGTCTGCAATTGCAGCTGGGCAGCTTGTTAAGAGCCACATGAAATACAACAGATCTAGCAAAGATGTCGCCAAGATTGCATCATGAGCTGGACCTATGATAATGCTACTTCCATCCTCAAGAAAGAAATCAAGAAATGTTCTTATATCATTTTTTTCTATAGGTAATTAGTTAATTGGTGAAGGTGGGGGAGAGTAACTTGCAACTAGACTTCATAAATATATGGTTCCTTTGGGGGGTTTATCTCTTTCTGCAGTTGTATAGTAGGACTTCAACGAGATTTAGTTTGGTTCCTCTTCTAATGCTATTAATGCCCCAAAGACATGTTGTAATCGAATCATGGGCCCCAAAGGAAAAAATATAGTAATCAGTGTATCTTGTCTGTCAGTCTCATCTAATGCTATTAATGCCCCAAAGACATGTTGTAATAGAATCATGGGCCTGTTACGAGCTGTTCATGCTCATTTCCTTTTCTCAGTAATATAAATACAACGATTATGCTATTATTCTGTTACTGTTCTATTGTTTTTCTTGTGCTGGTCTTGTTCACTTCCCTGTTTGGGTTAATCTTTTTTCTTTGTTGTGTTGAAATCTTCTCCTTTATTTTGTTGTTAATTTGTAGTTTAAAAATTAAGATGGGCTTTGTCAATCAGAGTTTTGGGCTTCCTTATCTTGGGCTTACCTTGTGTTATACCCTTGTTGGATCCAACATGTGTTTCTATCATTCTGTTGTAAGCACAATTGTTTCTGTTATGCTTGTTACCTCTGTTGATATTGTTAGCCTATCTATATATAGAGTGTGAGATCATTGCATCACTCTTAAGATAATAATTGAGGGAAAAAGAAACACGGGTAGAAAAGTGATAAGAAAAGGAGAGATTGAGAGCATTATTGGAAATCTGTGGAACTTGGGAATTGTTGAGTTATGTGATTGTACTGCTGGAAGCTTCGAACTCTTTTTCATAGTGGGTTATTTCAAAGTCGGATTATGTCCCTTAGATGTCGAGTTAATCTCCAAACTGGGTTAAAATTTCTTGGTATGACTTTTCCTTATCTTAAGTACCCTTAATTCTTTCTCAGTTTATGATTTTATTTCTGTTTCTATTTCTTTGCAGTGTGATTGTGACCATTAACGGGTGGGAAACTATGATTTCATTGGCTTTCTTCGCTGGTAGTACTAGGTAGGACATTGATTTCTTTAACCCTTCTTTAATTCCCCCACCTGGTTACACAGCTTTCACTATTTGTTCTCTTTTCATCTGCAGATATTTTCTCCTCTTTTACTGCATATGAGTGTCTGTTCTGCCATTTCTTTTATTTTGCTTTGCAGGGTTTATTTTCTTATTTTCCTTCTTTTCATGAAATTGCATAAATTATATTATGTTTGTATACTTTTTGTCTGCATTAAGAGTGGAATATACTGAATACAATGATGTGTGGCATTTTTTGTTGAAGACAATAACAAGTGTAAGTCCCTGACTTCTATGCATGAAAAATCTTGCTCTTCCATTTATATGGCCTTTTTTTTTTTGCTATAGTGATTTCTACCTCATTTGTTTGGCCTCTTTTAATATGCTCAAGAAATTTAACTCAATACCAGAAATGCAAGTGGATTTTTGGTTCACTTGATACTATGTTGATCATTATAAAACTAAACCGTCAATAAGTAGCAACTAGATTAGATCATTGGATGATGAACTAACAAGTAACAACGTTATTGTTGTTCCTAATCTACAAATGAATTTCTCTAGACCCTACTAGACAACTCTAAACAAAACTATTTTCTGATTCAGAAATAATTTTTATAATGCTGCATGGCATTGGCTTTCTCAGAGAATTTGCATGTGATGATTTGGAAGTAGTTTTTGTCTTTTTCAAGACTAATTATCATAATACTCATACTAATGAGGTAACTCTGAGAGCAAGAATATTTAGGCTACAGATTTTAGTAATAGATTGGGGACCTGAAAATTCAAGATTAGTAGATTACTAGTGTTCTGATTATTACAATGTAGAAGGCCACTTAGCATGTTACACTATAGAAGCATACTTATCAGATTAACATATGAAAACTGATTTTAGCTTATATGAAAATAGTTTGATTATATTTTATCTTTTATCATAAAAATGGCTTATACATAAGTACTTATGCTACAAGGGCTTAATCTATTTATCAAAACAGTAGTTAAAAGTTAAACATTGGGCTACCAAATCTATTTCAGTCGTGTTTCTATTAATTGATTCCCTCGTTTCAAAGTTTGAGTAATGTGAGAAAAGTCCTTAACAAAGTGTATGTTGTGATTTGTGGTAATAAGGAAGTTTAATTAGTCATGTCTTTATTGCTTTTGTTGAAATCCTTATTATTTCACCTGCATTTGTTCACACCCTAGATGTTCAATTCTTGGCGCGAGGAGGGGATGTATGGAGATCTCACCTCGAGTAGAAACGAGCGAAGTAGTCATTATAAGGCTTAAGCCATCTTCACCTCTTTAGCTAGCTTTCGAGGTTGAGTTAGATCTAAATCCCAAATTCTTAGAGCTTAGTTAGTGTTGATTAACTCATATTACTCAGATCTTGTCCTATGTTTTGCAGGTTCAAGTCCCTTATTCTGTTATCCATTGTATATGCTGCTGATGGTCCAAGTCTAGCACCAAATAAGTTGCAGCAGAAATATGACATTTACTGTTATCATTAAAATGTCTATTAACTGATGAGTTTGTTCTACTTCTACATGCTAAAACCAGTGCATTTTTTAAATTTTGTCCAACTTGATGACAAACGTAGGTTCTTGTCTGGAGTCATTTGTACCCATTACTTTACAGGTTGGGCATGGTCACACTATTCTTGAACATGCTGCAGCTGGTAGAGTTGGAACCCTATTGTGTCAATGGGCAAATGCTCTTGGTGCAACTGTCATAGGAACTGTATCCAATAATCAGAAAGCGGCTCAAGCCAAGGAGGATGGCTGTCATCATATCATAATATTAACAGGAGGGTTTTGTAAGTTGCCCGTGTCGAAGAAATCACATCAGGCAATGGAGTTGAAGTAGTCTATGATTATGTGGGAAAGCATACCTTTCAGGTAGTACCTATCATATCATATCCTAAATTATATGTCACCTAAATGGGTTTTTAAAATCAGATAGGTGGATACATATGCAGATATGCTATATATTTTGTTGTACTACGCATACATTTCGTGGGGACTCACTCTGAAGTCTGAATGGCCTGTGATAATCAGAGTACTCCTTGTACTCGATTCATTTATATAACCGGGTGTCTTGCATTGCATGGTAGTGTTCTTCAGAAGTTTTTCAGTTTTTTACTTTGACTCTTATTGCTCCTTCTGGCATGATAATTGATATTCTAGAAATGCAAGTAGATTTTTGGTTCACTTGATACTATGTTGATCATTACATAAAACTAAACCATCAATAAACAACAACTGTTGGATCATTAATCCAACATTAGTCTTATATGTGAATAATTATGTGTTGTGGACTGTCGCTTAAGATTAAACCCAATCAAAGTGATCAAATAAGGTTAGGCGCCCTTATGAGTATCTAATAGGATGTGTGGGCTTTTAACATGTAGAGACTAAAGGGTAATTCTAATTTTGTGATGGCCTAAATTAGTAACACCAATAGATAACCCTAATTAGGGTTCTATAAATAGGGAGGTTATGGTCCCCAGGTCACACTACAACAAAACAACACTTTTCAGAGTCGCTCTTACCTGACATCCCATTATCAGGAAGATACAGAGAGAGCTAAAGGGTTCTCTCGAAGAAAGTACGTGTTGACCTGGAAGGCCAAACGAATCAACATCACGATAAGGTACGCTTCCGCTTCGGTATTTTCCTAGTGATTAGCATGATTGATTCCGGCTCTAACAACTAGGTTAGATCATTGAATGATGAACTATTGTTATTGTTGTTCATAATCTACAAATGAATTTCTCTGGACCTTATTGAAAAACTCTAAACAAAACTGTTTTCTGATTCAGAAATGAATTGTAATGCTACATGGCATTGGCTTTCTCAAAGAATTTGCATGTGATGATATGGAAGTAGTTTTTTGTATTTTTCAGGACAAAACATTATAATACTCATAATAACCTGAGAGCAAAAAATTTTAGGCTACAGATTCTAGTAATAGATTGGGGACCTGAAAATTCAAGATTACTAGTGTTCTGATTATCACAATGTAGAAGCACACTTAACATCCTACAATATAGAAGCATACTTATCAGATTAACTTATTTTTTGTTAAGGAAGGTTTTTGAGAATTGTTGGGGTTGTTTTACAAGAAGAAGGATTTGAGAATCTGTGGTTTTTTGTAAGTATGTAAAATAAAACAGGTTTCAGTGAGAACAGAGAAGTTTATCAGATTAACTTGTGAAAACTGTTTCTAGCTTGTATATTGAAAACAGTTGGACTATATTTTATCTTTTATTATAAAAATAATAGAAGCACTTATTTTTTTTTAAGCAACAAAAATTTATTTTAAAAAAAGGAAAAACAAATAAAAACATGGGGGGACATAAACCAAAACCCATGCCAAAACAAAACAAAAAAACAAAAAAAGAAAAAAAGGAAAAACAATGACTATTTAAACCTCATATTTACTCTTCTATTCTTTCTACGAACACTTAATTAAACTATTTTTCTAAATAATAGTTAAAATCGAATATTGGGTTATCAAATCTATTTTAGTCATGTTTCTATTAATTGATTCTTTCATTTCAAAATTCGAGTAATGTGAGAAAAGTCCTTAACAAGGTGTATGTTGTGATTTGGCCGGGGTTTGGACAGAGGTGTTTATGTTATTTTATTGTAACAAGTTGATGTTTTAAGTATTTTTTGTACCACTTGAATTCTTTAAGTTATTTAATTATAATAAGTTGATCTTTAAGTTTTTTCGTACCATTTAGTTCTTTAAATTGTTTAATTGTAACAATTTGGAGAATTTCAGATCCGATTAATGTAAGTTATTCGGCCTTTAAAAGTTACAATTAAATAACTTAAAGAACCAACTTATTACAATTAAATAATTTAAAGGATTTAAGTGGTATTAAAAAAATTTAAATGACCAACTTGTTAAAATTAAAGAACTTAAAAGACTTAAGTGGTAAAAAAAACTTAAAGAACCAACTTATTATATTAAATAATTTAAAAAGGGCCTCAAGTGCAAATTAGCCAACGAGAGACATGGTGTTTTTTCTTTTGTAGAGGTGAATCAACATGAGGAAATTGGGGAAAAAATAGGATAGGCCTCACTCGCATCGAATTTGTTAATATATTTACAAATTTATGTTGTTCGTTGTTTGCCTTTGTACTTACAAAATGTTTTTATGTTAGGCTTAAATATGTTTTAGGTCCCTGCAAATATAGCATGTTTTGATTTTAGTCCTTATAAAATTTTTTGTTTTAAAAAGGTCCCTGCAAAAACAACTTGTTTTAAAAAATTCCCTCTATTAACCCACTGTTACAAAGCTTATGTGTCAAATGGTACTGTGAGATGTAATTTTATTTTCTTTTATAATTATTTTTTCTGTGACATGGCTTGCCACATAATATTGAAATTAAAAAACATTTTTCCCTATTATTCCCTTTGTTCTCCATCTCTGTCAATTACCACTCATAGAGGATTCCGGCGCGGTGGTCGTCGGAGCAAGGTTTTCCTATCACAAAATTTGTTGAGGGCTGCTAATGTAGTAGATGGTGTGGAGATTTCAAATCTATAATTAGTTTTCGGATTGGAGGTCTAGATATTCTGAAATATAGGAGAAATATTACGTTTTGGAGGTTTTTCGATCTACATATTTCGAGCTCATTTCGCTTGAAACAAAAACGAATATTATAGAGGAGAAGGAGGTGAACATGGTTAGGGGTGTTCGCGGTGCGGTTTGGTTCGGTTTTGAGACAAAAAGTGAACCGAACCGCAAGTTAAAACTACATGCGGTTTGGTTTGGTTCGGTTGACTTCCTTAAATAAAACCAAACCAAACCAAACCAAACCAATCCGCGGTTTGATTCGGTTTTTTCCAAGACAAAATATAATTTAAAACGGAGTTAAAATTAACTAACATAAAAAACGGTTAACATAAATCTTTAAGAAAATATCTGCTCAAATATATGTAGTATATGAATTACTCTCTTTTAATTCTTTTAATATAGCTACGGTCATGTTTAAAAGAAGTTGAATTAAATGTTTTATTGTAATTCTTAAATATAGCATAACAAAATGGATTGTTTGTAAGTGAGTCAAAGAAATAATTGGATTTGGGCTATTAAGTGAGTGAGAGTTGAGTTTTAGTTGGAGTTGGGCTAGTATGTTAGTAAGTAAGATTGTAAGTCGATAAAGCTTTAGTGTTACTTGCGGTTCGGTTTGGTTTGGTTCGGTTGGTGGAACAAAAACCGCGGTCCAAACGGTTGATTGAAAATAAAACCGATTAAATTTTGCGGTTTGCGGTTTTTTGCGGTTTTCGGTTTGAGTTGGTTCGGTTTGCGGTTTTCTATTGGGTTGGTTCGGTTTTGAACACCCCTAAACATGGTGGCGGACTTGGATGAGTGAGAGGCGGCCGGAGTTAGCCGGAAGATGAGTTTAAAGTGGCGGTCGTTTCTCAAGGTGTTTCCTTTTTGAAATCTAATTAAATAGAAAGAAAGAGGAGGATGTGAGGATGATGAATATGTTATTATTTTGGCCAAATGTGGGCGGACGAAAACGTTGCACGTTCAAGAAGTTGGGTGGCGGCAATGGGAGGGAGGATGAAGCTTCTCTCCATTTCTATGGCTTTTCGGAGAAGAGAAAGGGGAAGAAAGAGATAAAGAGGAAGAAGAGAATAACACATCATCAAATGGATAGCCAAATCAGTTTCAAAAACAATTAAGAATGGAAAAAAATTACAGATAGATTTCTGTTAGTCCACTGTGTTTTTTGTAACGTTTGACTAACAGAATGACCTTTTTAAAACGAGGTTGTTTTTACAGGGACCTTTTTAAAACAAAAATATTTGCAGGGACTAAAATCAAAACACGCTATATTTGCAGGGACCTAAAACATATTTAAGCCTTTATGTTATCATGCTCGTGTGGTTTTGGGACATATGACATTATCTTTGGAGGCAGGCAAAAAAATTATCCTAGCTCAAAAAAATAAAAAAAAATTCCAAAATAACACACTTTTTTAATTATTTACCAAAGTAGCACACTTTTTTTTCCTGTTGAGAAGTCGCTACCCCAGGAAACGACTTCTCAACATGTTTTATGGAAAATTTGTTTTTTTCACGTTTAGAAGTCGCCAAACCCAGGAAAATGACTTCTAAACTTGTTTTTTTTTAAAAATCCAACTTTTGCTGTTGAGAAGTCGCTACCCCGGGTAACGACTTCTCAACGTGGTTTTTTTTTCTTTCAATTTCTTTGTTTAGAAGTCGCCACCTGGAATAACGACTTTTCAACAGGTTTTTTTTTAAAAAAAATTCAATTTTAATAACAATACTAATTTATATAAATTGAAAAATAATTAAAGAAATCCTATTTATTAGAAAAAAAATAAACACATTTATTTTCATTGATTAAAAAGCGGATTACATTGATTGAAGTGTGGACAACATCAAGGCTGTTGAAAAGTGTCGGCAACATCAAGGCCGTTAAAAACTAAAATGTTGCAAAAAAATTTAATTGACCCACTTTTTGTCAAGTATGGAAATCCAGTTTAGGGTTTCATAATTTCCCTATAAATAGACCCATTACATTTAACTTCTTTCACACAGAACAAAAGAAAATGACCACTTCTTGTACACTTTACTGTCAGGGCTACCTCTTATACAATGAAGAAGGTGTCTATTTTGATGGTCCAAACACCATTTTTTCCAGACTTGAAAACAACATCACCTTCGCCGCTCTCAAAGAAAAACTAACGGAAAATGTGCAGCTGGAGGGTGAGGAGCAAGAAGTCACTCCTATCGTTTATCGCTATCCCCGACCGTGGATAGATAATCGTGTTCGATGGTTCATAATGGATGTCAAGAAAGAGGAAGACGTTCGACACATGATGAACATATCCATCAGAGGTTTCTACCTGGGAGGGCAATTAAGTTGTGCGTCCAAAGCCGTATTACCGCTGATGAGATCTTTCGTCGTGTTTTCCCTAATGGGCGCCAATAAGGTTCAGCTGGAGGGTGAGGAGCAACAACTCCCTCAATTCATCGTGTTTTCCGACCATCTAAGTAGTTTATATTATGTTTTCGTCTCGTTTCGTTTTGAATTTTCTAATGTTGTATTTCTGGGAACTGTGTTGTTTATTTAAGTATTTCTTCTATATTAAATTATGTTCAAATTTCAAATTTATGTTCGAATTTTTAAAACGGAGCAAAACTTAGTTAAAAAATAAATTTTTACACAAAAAAATAATCAATAATAAAATCTATTCTCTATAAATCCATAACTCCTACTTCTCCATAAAAACACAAACATATAATCAATTCTACTACTTTCTAATATAATATATTATATACTCGGCAAAATCTAGATCGTTGAAAAGTGTCGGCAACATCAAGGCCGTTAAAAAGTGTCGGCAACATCTTGGCCATTAAAAGTGTTGGCAAAATCAAGGCCGTCAAATAATATTATATTATAAAATTTTTAATAAAATGTTTACAAGAGTTGTACAATTATATTATATTATAAAGTTTTTAATAATATATACGATTAAATTATATATTACAAATGATTACAAGAGTTGTACAATTAAATTGAAAGAGAAAGATTTATTGTCCTAGATGGTGCCCAGTCCCACATGGTGGTGGTCGACGGTTACGCTGTGGACGTCGTGCTGGTATTTGTTGTTCAGTGGGGGCAGGTGGTTGTTCGTATTGGTGCCATGTTGATGAACTAGGTCCTGCCTGGTCGGGGTTCCATGTTGGTCCAGATTCCAAAATAGATTGATAATATCTATATGGTTTCGGCGTATTATAATCGGGACTAAACAAAGGACCTAAAAAATCCTGGCCGTAAGAAGCCGTAGAATACCTATGATGATCTTGGACTGGCGTGTATTCTACTGACTGGTTGGCCGCCTCATAATGTTGATGTGTTGGTGGGAAGGAGACGGAGTGGCGGTGAGGCTTAGGCTCTTCGCTCTCTTCAAAGGTTGGCCGAGTAGGTGTCGCATGTCGACTACGGCTGCGATGTTGAGATTGAGTTGTTGGCCTAGTTGGTGCTTCTTCTCGTTCATTCACTGCACCACTACCACGTGGGTCCATTAGTTGTTGGTTGATAGAAAGATATAACCTAGAATTTGTTCTTAGCCACATCATATATTCTTGTGTGTTGATGGGCTTTCCCTGTAACGACTCGCCCATAAGTACTCTATGTCCTTTATCATTCCAGGACTGAATAAATCGAGCGTGCCTTACTAGCCAGTTTTCATCCGCATTTCCTCGCATGTCGAGGTCGTGCAATTTGTCCAAATTCTCGGGTCGAAGAGGTATATCTTGCACGAGGCCAAACTGCATTTTCACTCTATCTGTTTGGTGCCATTCTACAATTTGGAAACAGACCAACGCCGTTTTTGCACTCCATATTCTACTGTCTTGGAATGCTATTGATGGCAGATTGAGTTGAATTTCCTGATACGGCAACCACTTAAACTGGAAAAAAAAATTAAGTTAATAACGAGCCATTCTGCATCGTTTACAAATTTTCACATAACGAAAATTAATTATACGTACGTCATCTTGTGTCATGTGGTCTATCCTTGACCTGATGTCAAGAAGGGTACAGGGAGTATTGGTGAAGTTTAGACCCCTGTGAACCCATCTATAGAAACAATAAAACGTTATTACTATTAAAGAGTAAAATAGTTAGTATTCATAAAATTACCACAACACTTTGTTTACCTTTCTGCTAGTGGCCACTCAACAACACAGCTCACTTGTGGGGCTAGAAACGACATGCGATACCAAACCCATGATTGTAAAAACAAAGTACATCCACCCATGGAATTTGAGGACGGTGTAGAAACTCTACACATTTCTCTGTACAAGTTCGCTAGATATGCCGAACCCCAACTGTATTGTGAAACTTCTTCAATGTTTTCCAACAGGGGTAGGTACTTCAAGTGAACTCGATTTGATGATTTATCTGGGAGTATAGACCCAATTGTAACGCTACATCCTGGAGAGTTATTGTGCACTCTCCTACTGGAAGATGAAACGTGTGTGTTTCTGGTCTCCAGCGCTCGACCATTGCCGTCACCAAGGAAGGATCTATTTTGAATTTTCCAAGAGTTGCAACATTTAGAAACCTAGCTTGAATTAAGTAGTCCCTAATCTGCGGATCTGGAGTTTCAATGGTAAAATTTTTGTGTGTTTTAATTGTATCATTAATGGGTTGAGAAGACCTGTGAATATGTTGTTTTCTCAACAAAGCCATATGGAATTTGTGAGAACAATGATTTTTGTGAGAAGAAGTATTGTTGAAGTCAAGTATATGAAGAGAAAAATGATGAAGTGAAGTGTTGTTGAAGAAGGCAGAGAAGTGTTGATGAAGAGTAGAGAAGTGTTGGATATAAAGAGAAAAATTGATGAAGTGAAGTGTTGTTGAAAAATTAATAATATTTGTATATAAAGAGATGAAGTGAAGTGTTGTTGAAGGGTTGTCGACTAAGTGTTGAAATGAGGGAAATGAGGGAATATATTCCATGACCCATGTTTGTATTTTTTGCTCCTTGGCTTTGTAGAAATCAGGGAATATATTCCATGACAAGGCATAATAATGTTTGGAGACAAGGCCATTCATTGGAGACAAGGCATAATCAGGGAGTATTGGTGAAGTTTGGAGGGGTCTACTAAGATTTAATGAATCCATTCATTGGAGACAAGGCCACATGGATAGAGTGCATGTCAATAATTCTTCTCATCGAGAAGAAGAAAATAAGCATGACATTATAGAAATATTGTCAATTTTTACCATGACATTATAAGCCTAAAAAATGACTTTTTTAGCATGTTTAGATCAATTTTTACCATTTTTATTAAATTATAAAATTTTAAAAAATTATATGAGATTATAGTAGAGTCACAGAGCTACGGTTTCATGTTTTGAATTAGTACTTACGGACTTAAATTACACGTGTACAAGAATCGAAACAATGACTAAAAACAGTTTTTTCTAAGTCTAAAAAATGACTTTTTTAGCATGTTTAGATCAATTTTTACCATTTTTATTAAATTATAAAATTTTAAAAAATTATATGACATTATAGTAGAGTTACGGAACTACGGTTTCATGTTTTGAATTAGTACTTACGGACTTAAATTACACGTGTACAAGTATCGAAACAATGACTAAAAACAATTTTTTCTAAGTCTAAAAAATGACTTTTTTACCATGTTTAGATCAATTTTTACCATTTTTACTGTAATGCCCTGATTTTGTGGGTAAAAACCAATAGAACTAGTAGAAAATTTTATCAAATAAGATTGATATTTCAATACTTTATTTGGTAGTTTGAAAATAACCTTAAAAAAATTAAATAAAGATAACAAATCCTATCTCAAGAAAATTACAATAATAATAAAAGTTTGTACAAAATTGGGCGTCTTCTAAATATCCCAAAAATAATTAAACCCCTCTCGCGTCGACAAATCTT
The DNA here is from genome assembly GCA_963573325.1 of Astragalus glycyphyllos. Classification (NCBI taxonomy): domain Eukaryota; kingdom Viridiplantae; phylum Streptophyta; class Magnoliopsida; order Fabales; family Fabaceae; genus Astragalus; species Astragalus glycyphyllos. The sequence continues at coordinate 34,777,456 of OY754310.1, read as the reverse complement.
CACGTCCTCAACAGTGTCAGTCTTAGTCCCTGAAAACAACACTCTAATGAGATACGAAATCCCAGTGAATAATACACACAGTTCTAAAATGAGTATTGTTCTCAGCCGGTTCGGTAGCCGAAAAAATCAACCATGGTACCTGCGTTTTAAAAAAATAGTCCTTTAAAATAATATAGATAGTTCAAATGATTTTCCACGACCAAATAGAAGTATCTAGTAATAATTCCAAACTGAGTCCCTCATTCAATAGTATTTCATTTTCATAAAATAAAGTAACTCAATCAAACATATTTCTCCTATAGAAAATGAATGAAATAAAATTCAAGTACCACACATATCTATATGGGGTCTATGACCCATCCGTATGGAGCTCAAAGCTCGTCTCATTTGGGGCACCATACCCATCCGTTTGGAGCACTAGCTCGTCTGATATGGGGTCTATGACCCATCCGTATGGAGCACCAGCTCGTCTAATGTGGGGTAGCCATCTATGTGGAGCTCGAAGCTCGTCTAACTTGGGGCTCGAGGCCCATCCATGTGGAGCACCAGCTCGTCTAATGTGGGGTCTAAGACCCATCCGTATGGAGCTCGAAGCTCGTTTGATATGGGGTACATGACCCATCCTTGTGGAGCACCATCTCGTCTAATATGGGGTCCCAGACCCATCTGTATGGAGCTCGAAGCTCGTCTGATATAGGGTACGTGACCCATCCATGTGGGGCTCGAAGCCCATCTCAACAATTTCAGCATAAAAATATATCGTTAATAAACCTTTATGGAACCAGTAAGCACCATATTTCAGTCAATGCAAGTTTAGATAATACAAGTAATATGTCAAAGTACGGTAAACAATGGACTAACATTTCAATTTGTTAAAACATCATTCAAACAACACAATGAAATTATATCTGTAGATAATGTTAACAAATATCATAGGTAGTCAATATCTTAATAAAAATACATCTGGAAGTAAACTTACATATATAGGAAATCAACTCAATATCACAAACACAACACTACATTTTTATACCAAAAAGACTTCATACTAAACAAATACCAATCATAATCACGCCATTATAACCATTTAGAAGCTATATCCAATAGTTCTATAAGGAACCACAAAGCTATACCATGAAATATATTAAACTATTTCTCAAAAGTCAATAAGGCAGAGTACTAAATAAATATATTTAAGGGTTTAAAATGTATCTCATAAATTTCTAATTTAATAGGGTTAGGGTTTTATCAAAATAATATTTTATCACATTAAGTACTTTTCAAAAGTCTAACTCTTCTACAATCCCAAAAATCTCAAAAATCGATGTACCATGGAAGGTTTAAGGGGGTGTGATTACTCACCTATTAAACCGCGAAAATGGTTTGACGATCTTCTCATCTCACTCTCTTCCTTAATCTTCTTTTCTTTTTCTCTTAATCTCGTGCTGTAATTGTCGATAATCCCCTCCCCTCTGTGGCACTTCGTGCCCTTCTATTTTTTTCTTCTTCCAACTCCCTGTCGGCCTCCCTTTTTCTTTTTCATTGAATTTGTTACTCGTATGTATTGCTATGTTGACCTAATTCTCTCAACTTCATTTTAAATGAAGGTTACGGCCCATATCCCCTTTTTTTCCTGATTGCTAAAACCAAGCGCTCCAAGCCCATGTGACACACTTTCCTTTGCTAAGGGCTCATGGTATTAAGAGTTTTAATGAGAATAACACTAAAACAAATGCAGTACCGTAAACAACCATAATGATTATTAATATAAAGCTTTAGTCGAATAAAAGAAACAATAAAATAATAATAATAATGATAATTATATCAATAATAGTAATAATCTAATCAACTTTAAATTGATAAATTACTATCTTGCGGCTTCAAGGTCCAACTATTCATAGTCTAAAATTTTGGGATGTTACATTTACCATGTCTAAAAAATGACTTAAATTTAAGAAACAATTTTTTTAATTATAAATTCAAAAAAAATTATATGACCTTCTGTCGGTGTAATCTGGGCCTTTAAAACTGTCGGTGCAATCTGGGCCTTTAAAACTGTCGGTGCAATCTGGGCCTTTAAAGTTGTCGTGCAATCTGGGCCTTTAAAACTGTCGGTGCAATCTGGGCATTTAACATGTGTATAAAAATGCATCCTACACCCCAGTAACTCACCACTCTTTCTTCTTCAAACACCTCTTCCACTCTTCCTTCTTCAAACACCTGTTGTCATGGCTCCTGTTTTTATCACAGTCTATTACAATGGACATGTTGATAAAACAACCACAGAAGGTGTTGTCTTTAGATGTGATAACTCGTGCTTAGTCAAACTTCGGTCAAAGTTCAAACTAGAGGAGCTAAAACAAACAATCCAAAAAAAATTCTCTTCATGATGTGGACATGATGTTAGGTGTGTTCAAGGAATGTAAACACCTAGGTCTCTCCACACCTGAAGGGTATGCAGATTTGATGGATGCTCCTTCTCACGAAACCCAAACACAAAATCCATTTTCACAAAACAACATTTCTTACGAAACCCAAACACAAAATCCATTTTCAGAAAACAACATTTCTTACGAAACCCAAACACCAGCTTCATACCCTCAATTCATTCCATCATCTTTCCAAACCCACTTACCTTATGCTGAAGAAATGCCATATGTAAACCCTCAATCCATTCCATCATCTTCAGTAAACCCCATTGACCTAAACATAAGTAACCCTCTAGACAGCCAATCTGATACCCAACCTATTAGTATTATTGCAGGTGTTCATAATGAAGAGGTTGGGGAATTTAGTGAGGATGAAGATGATATTCTTGAGCACCATGATGAGGAGGAACCTATTGTAGCAAGCCCACATACGACCGTCTCTTTCCATGACCCTCCACCACACTTTCGCAACATCACACATGACAACATCCAACATCATGATGATGAGTTTGGCCATTCTACGGATAGGAACCGAGAGTGCACCATTGAAGACCCTAACAACCTCCGGAAGAAAATGAGATTCCCAACTAAAGAAATGGCACAACATTTTATCCAAACATACCACCTAAACCAGTGTCTAGACTTCAAAGTCGATTATTCGAATACAGAAAGATGGATGGTTAGTTGTGTGCACGCAAACTGTCCATGGAAGTGTACAGTGAGGCTCGGCAAAATATCTCAAGTTTGGGAGATTACACAATTACAAGGGCCACACACATGTACATCAGGGACTCTTTCACAAGATCACCGTCAACTCACCGCGAACTTGATGTGTGACAGTATCATTCAACTCGTAAGATCTGATCCGACAATATCAGTCACAGTGTTGATTGCACACATAAGGGAAAAGTACACGTACACAAGTACTTACAGGAAGGCGTGGATTGCAAAACAGAAGGCCATCGAGAGGATTTACAGTAATTGGGAGGGGTCATACAACCAGGTAACAAAGTGGCTCTTAGCTTTAAGTTACTACATTCCAGATACTAAGATCGACCTTGAATGGCTACCCTTTATTGAGGCTGGCCAATAAGTTGCTGGTAAGGGTGTCTTCCACTGCATCTTTTGGAGTTTTGGGCCATGCATCAAGGGATTTCATTATTGCAAGCCTGTTGTGTCTGTTGATGGGACATGGTTGTACGGTAGGTACAAAGGAACCCTACTAATGGCAATCGCTCAAGATGGAAGAAGAAAATGCTTTCCAATAGCATATGCCGTTGTCGAGGGTGAGACAGCTGATGCATGGTATTTCTTCCTATCTCGTTTAAGAGAGTGGGTCACACCCCAAGATGGTCTCTGTTTGATATCAGATAGACATGAGTCTATCTGCGGTTAGACGTCTAAACAGCAATTGGAAGCATGTGTTCTGTATTCGACACATAGCTCAAAACTTCATGAGACATTTCAAAAATGCGACTGCCAGGAAACATGTGATCGACATGGGTAAGAATATTTTAATATAATAAGTCTTAATATGACCTTCATTTTATATTAAGCCCTTAACAAAGTTAAATTTTGTTGCTTCAGGATACTCCATGAATGAATATAGCGTCGAACTGTACAAAAGCAAAGTTCAAAGGAAAGCAGGTGAGGAGGCCGTGGCGTGGGTTGATGATATAGAAAAAGAACAGTGGCTACAATGGTGTGATGGAGGGCACCGTTGGGGCCACATGACAACAAACCTTGCCGAGTGCATCAACAAGGTCTTAAAGGGCCTGCGCAATCTCCCGATACGTTCGTTGGTAGAGTCAACCGATTACAGGTTGACTGAGACTTTTGTCCATAGGGGGAGGGAAAAAAAGGGTCGCTCAAAGTCTTCCCGTATTCGTACTGAGATGGATCAAACAGAAAGGAGTAATCGCACTAAGAGATGTGGTCTTTGTAGAAATGAGGGGCACAACCGAAACAATTGCCCTAACCGGAATGTAGATCAATGAGATAATTAAGTATTATATTCATACTGAGTTGTTGTAATGTTGTAATCCGGTCTTCAATCAATGTAATCCGCTTTTTAATCAATGAAAATAAATGTGTTTATTTTTTTCAATATATAATTACGTTACAAATTTTATAAAATAAATAGCAATTCTTTAATTATTTTTCAATTTATATAAATTAGTATTGTTATTAAAATAGAATTTTTTTCAATTTCTTTAATTATTTTTCATTTTATATGCCGAGTATATAATATATTATATTTTAGTCCACGAGTTTGTATTATATTATATTATATTCCACGAGTTTCTATTATATTATATTTTATTTCACGACTTTTTTAGGTGACGGTCTAGATTTTGCCGACACTATTTAACGCTCTAGATTTTCCCGACACTTTCAATGGTCTAGATTTTACCGACCACTTTTCATCAACGGTGGAAATCCACTTTAGGGTTTCAGATTTTCCCTATAAATAGACCCATTGGGTTTCACTTCTTTCACACACACACAACACACAAAAAATGCCCCTAACACAATACTCCGAGAATGAGGGTGCTTCCCTCACTGTCATTCATCATCAGGGCATCATCACCATCAAAGCTGATGGTGTCTATTTCGAAGGGCGAGACACAATGCAGTGTACGCTGCTACACAGCATAACATTCGCTGCCCTAAAAGATAAACTACTAAGTAAGGTGCAAGTGGAGGGCGACGAGCATGAGATAATTCGTATAATTTATCGAAAACCCGATTGGTCTGATGGACGTGTGCACTGGTCTACAATGGATGTCAAGAACGACGATGACGTCCAAGCCATGATGTCCATTCATGTTATGTTTAACTGGATGGGTTATCTGCATTTGTACGTGGAAACCAGACGGACCGTCACTGAGATCCTTCGTCGTTTAACTCCACCAGCTCAATAGTTTCTATTATGTTTTAGAACTTGTTCTTGTTCTTGTTTTTGTTTGTTTCTGTCATGTTTTAGTAATTATGTTTGTTTTAGTTGTTGTAATACTGTAATCCACTTTTTAATCAATTAAAATAAATGTTTCAATTATATTTAATAAATGTGTTTATTTTTTTCTATAAATAAATATGTTAAAAATTTTAAAAATAAATAGGAATTTTTTAATTATTTTTCATTTTATATAAATTACTATTATTATTAAAATTGAATTTTCTTAAAAAAAACCTGTTGAGAAGTCGTTATTCCAGGTGGCGACTTCTAAACAAGGAAATTGAAAAAATAAAAAAAACCACGTTGAGAAGTCGTTACCCGGGGTAGCGACTTCTCAACAGCAAAAGTTGGATTTTTTAAAAAAATATGTTTTGAAGTGGTTTTCCTAGGTGGCGACTTCTAAATGTGAAAAAACAAATTTTCCAAAAAGCATGTTGAGAAGTCGTTTCCTGGGGTAGCGACTTCTCAACAGGAAAAAAAAGTGTGCTACTTTGGTAAGTAATTAAAAAATTGTGTTATTTTGGAATTTTTATTTATTTTTTTGTGCTACGACAGTTTTTTTGCCATCTTTGGATATATATTTCTCTTTTCATATTATTAACATGTTTGAATTTTGGAACCACGATGATTTTGGGGTATTCCGCGTCCCAAGGCACGTTCCACGTTGAGCCAAAAGCTACAACTAACTGGTGGCTTCCATCCCGCCATGCGTCGACTCTAAGTAAACACTCACTTGTTTGTACTTTTTTTTAATTTGATAATTTAAAGTTTAGGTGAGTTGGGCTCCAGGAGCTCACCAGGGTCAGGGCAGGCCTCAAGGCTCTGTGCTTAGAGATCACCTACCAAAGAGGTCCTCACATCAGCAGCGGAAGTTGAACCCATGACCTTGTGGGGAATGAGCCAACTCATTAGCCAACCTTCACTGACCACTTGTTTGTACTTTACCAGTTGTATTATTCTAAATTTTTAATGATTTTGTTTTATCTTACCACATAATATTGATCTTTTCCATTTAATATAACTATATCAAAACCTCTATAAAATTTGAGTTGGTCCGAGTGGTAATTAGGTTAGATCCCACCCTCAAGGTCTTTATTTCGAATCCTGGATGTGATATTAATTCTGTTAGGAGGTTAAAACTATACGAATCAACAAAGTCGAATATACACGTATTCAACCATAAGAGGGTATTTTTCGTACATTGAAAATAGATGAGTAATTAAATTGACTTGAAAGAGAAAGTTATAGAAAAATACTCTTTTACTAGATAGAATATGAAATCCATGAAGGTATCTCTATATATAATTGTTGAAGTGAAAACACGCTCACCACTCCTGTCACGGGTGAAGCTCTTTTTTTTTTGTGTGTGTGTGTTTCATATCTTAAGGGCTGTGTTTTTAGGTATTTTAGAGAAAAATTTAACGGTTCAAATACGTGTCGCTCATTACTCAATAACTACTTTGGTGAAGAAAAATAATTATTTCCTAATAAAATACGTAAAGTGTGATATTAAGCAGTGTGATGTTAAGCAGTGTGTTTTACGGTACTTTAGAGTCTACAAAAAAAGTTTAGATGTTCAAATGTGAGAAGTTTGTTCTTCAAAAATCGGTTAGTTGAAAAAAAGATATAATTTCATGACAAAATATGTAAAGTGAGATGCTAAACAATGTACTTTGGTATGCTTTATGACTAAGAAAATTTTAACGGTTCAAATACGCAAAATTTCTTCCTCTATAACCGATTTGGTGAAAAGAAATATAATTTCGTCACAAAATACATAAAGTACGATGTTAAGTAGTGTGTATTGGGGTACTTTAGCGTTCAGAAAAAATTTAAACTCTTCAAATATGCAAAGTTTGTTCTTCAATATATAACCGGTTAAGTGAAGAAAAAAAAATAAATTCATGACAAAATACGTAAAGTGAACGCTAAGCAATGTGTTTTGGTATACTTTATGGTTTAGAAAAAAAATTATTTGTCCAAATCGCAAAGTTTGTTTCTCATTAACCGTTTGATGAAAAATAATAATAATTTGGTGGAAAAATACGTAACATGATAAATTGGTGTTTATAAATTTATCTTTATTTTATGTTCGAGAATCGCGTTGCCTCATTTACTCTCACGAGAACTTACTACATTTACATTTACTCTTCGCGAGAAATGCAACCATATTTACAGTAGAATCTCGATCTTCTTCTTTCAACTTTGTAAAGTTGCTTCTATTTTATTAGTGATATTCATTCAACCATGCAGTGTTTTTTATATATCAGTGTTATTATCCCGTGGTTTTTTATATATCAATGCAGCTATCTCGTGTTTTTATATATGTATCATTGCAATTATCCCTGTATTTTTTTTATATATCATTGCAGTTATCCCGTGTTTTTTATGTATCAGTGTAGTTATCTCATAGTTTCAATTGATTATTTGAGTTGATTAATAAATTTTGGTAGATAGTAAAAGATAGATAGTAAATTATCAATAAGAAATATTTATCCCGTGTTTTTTTATTTATCAGTGACAATTATTTGTCATTTTTTGGTATTAGTGAAAAATATGTGTCACTTGTGTATTAATCGGATTAAATAGTCATTAAGCCTTCTTGTTTTTTTAGATAGCAGGTTTATAATAGTCTTCAAAAATTATATTTATCAATGGCAAATATTAATACTGTGTTTTTTGATATATCACTTCAGTTATCCCGTGTTTATATATATATATATATATATATATATATATATCAGTGCAGTTATCTCGTAGTTTCAATTGATTATTTTAGTTGATTAGTAGATTATAGTAGATAGTAAAAGTTAGATAGTAGATTTTAATAAGAAATATTTATTTTAAATATTAATTAGTAGTTTAAATAGTCATTAAGTCTTTTTGTTTTTTAGATATATAGTAGGTTTGTAGTAATAGTGTTCAAAAATTTAATTATCAATGACAAATATTAATCTCGTGTTTTTTATTTATCAGTGTAGTTATCCCGTGTTTTTTTTATATATCAGTGCAGTTATCTCATAGTTTCAATTGATTATTTTAGTTAATTAGTAGATTATAGTAGATAGTAAAAGATATATAGTAGATTATCAAATATATCAGTGCAGTGTTTTTTTTATATATCAGTGTAGTTATCCCATGTTTTTATATATATCATTGCAGTTATCCCGTGTTTTTTATATACCAGTACAGTTATCCCGTGTTTGTTTATATATCAGTGTAGTTCTCATAGTTTCAATTGATTATTTTAGTTAATTAGTAGATTATAGTAGATAGTAAAAGATAGATAGTAGATTATCAATAATAAAGATTTATCCCGTGTTTTATTATATATCTGTGACAATTATTTGACCTTTTTTAGGTATTAGTGACAAATATTTGTCACATGTGTTTTAAATATTAATCAATAGTTTAAATAGTCATTAAGTTTTTTTTAGATATTAATCATGTGTTTTTTATATGACAGTGAAGTTATCCCGTGTTTTTTTTATATATTAGTGCAGTTATCTCGTAGTTTCAGTTGATTATTTTAGTTTTTTTAGATAAGCAAATTGATTATTTTAGTTGATCAGTAGGTTATAGTAGATAGTGGGAAAAGAAAGTGGGTGAGTTTGATTTGAAAAAAAAAATGGGAATGAGAAGAAAGTGCATTGGGAGAAGAAATTTGAAAAAAAATGTGATTGTAAATTACAACGTTACCCTTAGTTAGATGAGTTGTCAAGTAAATAGGGAGGCTTGTTTGGGTAATTTACGTGTGGTTTGTTTCTATAAATAGATATTAGATAGATTAGATTGTTTGGGTAGTTTAAGTGTGGTTTGTTTGTATAAATAGATATTAGATTAGATAAATAGATATTAGATAGATAGTAGATTATCAATAAGAGATATTTATCCTGTGTATTACTATTTATCGTTACAATTATTTGTCCTTTTATAGGTATTAGTGACAAATATTTATCACATGTGTTTTAAATATTAATCAGTAGTTTAAATAGTCATTAAGTCTTCTTGTTTTTTAGATATTAATTTCGTGTTTTTTATATATCAGTACAGTTTTCCCGTGTTTTTTATATATCAGAGCATTGTAGTTTCAATTGATTATTTTAGTTGATTAGTAGATTATAGTAGATAGTGGAAAAATAAAGTGAGTGGTTTGATTAGAATTTTGAATTTTGAAAAAAAAAAGTATGAGAAAGTAGGAAAAAAGTAAGAGTGAGAATAAAATTTGAAAAAACGTGTGATAGTTAATTACAATGTTGTCCTTAGTTAGATTTTTTTGACAATTGTCCTTAGTTAGATGAGTTTAAATAAATAGGGAGGCTTGTTTGAGTAATTTAAATGTGGTTTGTTTGTATAAACAGATATTAGATTAGATAGTAAATAGGAGTTAATTGTAAATTATTTAATATTAGTTTAATTATATTATATTGTATAGTAGATTAAAAAATATTGGAAAAAGAAATATTTTTAAATAAAGGGTGTGGGGCCACAAATAGTAGATGTGTAAAAAAGTGAGAAATATTGGGAAATGTGAGATTGAAATAAAGAAAGAGAGAGAGAGTTAGAAAGGAAGAGAAAATATAATTAAAAAATGAGAAATAGAGCGGTGATGTGTCAAAAAATGAAGATGTCCAAAATTGTCTTTTTGTAAGTTGTTTGTTTGATTAAATAGAAGATATTAGATAGATAGATTAGATTAGATTAGATTAGATAGATAGATATATAGATAGATTTGAAAAAATTGTCAATAAAACCAATAAGCAAGGGTAAATGAGTCTATGTTTGTTTAATTTGATTTTTTTTCTTAATTGTGTGCCCCACCTAATATTTTTTTAAGGTAAATATCTTCTTTTATTAAATGAAAATAGACACAATACAACTGAGATATTTAGCACTTAGGGCATTCTCTATCCACACCTTAGAGATGATCCTAATAATCTTAGCATCCAAATTAATAGCATCATTACCTAGAAGAAGTTTAGGTCAAAGTAAAATCACATCACTATAACAGGTCTCAGGTTGGTCTAATTCAACAATATGCATGTTAGACACTTTCCTGTCGTTGATGAAACTCTCAGCTCCAATCTTGCACTTCTTCATAATCAACAATTTCTGATAGACTAAGCAAAATATTCATAGCAAATTATACAAACACTGCATAAACACAAAACAAAAATTGTAAAAGACCGACCCAACGAGAGCTTTTGCTGTTGAACTTCCATCTTCCCAATTTGGTTTTGGAGGAGGTTGGAAAGGAGCCTAGGTCACAGGAGGGGTTTCAGCCTAGTTAGGATCGGACCAAAGGGTTTGGAAGTTGCCCTAGATGGGCTTGCGGGGGGTTACCATTTGACGGAGGTGGTGGTTCGGGGGGAGGGTGTTATGCCGACGATGGGAGGAGAATAGCTCTGGTTAGGAGCAAAACGGGTTTGGGGTCATGGTTTTTGGCTGCCCAAGTCGTGGGTAGAGGAGATCTTGGAAAAGGAACCACCTTGGTTAGATCTAGTAGCATCTGGAAGGTTCTATCAAGATGGAGCCCTTGAGGGCATGGGTTTAAAAGTCCACCGTGACGGTCGAAATCTGGTGCGAGATGGAGGGAGGGAAGGATGCCTCTGGAGAAGAGCCCGTGGCAGAAGAGCATGGGAAGATACTAAGCTGGAATTGGTGGGAGTGGCTCACACAATGTGAGGAGAGGAAGCCCCGCACTTGAGGAGGACAAGCCTACACAAAGGGAGGAGTGGGAGCCTCCATAGAGGGAGGGGGCGAAGCCTCCATAGAAGGGGGATGAAGTGTCATTGCTCTCAAGGGGAAAACCATAGCAGAGAGCATGACGTGGTAGGACTATAGTTCTTTATGCCCCATCTTATATAATAGAACTAAATAAAGTTCGCAATTTTTAGCCATGTGCTAGGATTCGCACGGGGATGACCACGTGTGAGGCCTTGCAAGCGAGGGCACTTTCCGTGTTGGGACGAGGATAACAGAGAAAATCCCCCGCAATTAATTCGAAGATTGGGGACGGAAACCTCTTTCCAAATATATTATATAAATACCCTTAGATAGATATATAGATAGTTATTATACTATAAGTAACTAATTTTTTAGTCTTTCAATATGTGTTTTTATTTAAAAATATTGATCGAATATTACAAGGTGTTATTTTTTTTCTTACTTTTATACTTTTTAAATACAAAAATATAAAGTAAGACTAACTTCTTGAATATTTTTATATTAAAATGTTTTTTAGTCTTACTTTTATATTTTTTCCAATTTTGTTATAGTTTAATTTTCATTTTAACTATTTTTTAATGATTTTTCAAAATTCACACAAGGATATTGGGAAAATGAGATGGGGAGAAAACTCCCTATGACGAGTATTGGGAATGAGAACAAAGGACAGTTTGGGAGGCGATTAGTGGTTACGAAGGAGAAAAACTTTCCATAATTGTACCCACCCCCTATTGCCATCCCTAGTTCTAGGTGGGAATAGGTCAAGCCGGCCTACATTGGTCTATGGCCCAACCTACATCAGGCCGATCGCAAGTTAGACTTTTTATTAAATAGATAAAGCTAAGACCTTTTTAAATGCCTATTTAGTTAAAAATGTCAGACTATAAGCCATCGAAAGGGCCTTTCAGACGTATCAGGTCGACCTACTTAAGTAAAAATAAATCACATTTTTTATTACTACCATTATTATATTAAATTTTCTAGTTTGTGTTAAACCATAAATTTGCTTACATTTTCAGTTTATTTAAAATATTGACCTACATGAATTTTGGACATATTTAAAAGTATTATTATAAAATAAAACTTAAATAGAATGTCATCTAAAGATAATTCTCTAATTTTTTTTGTTAGATCTTGAATTAAAACATAATCTCATTAACCTATAAGCTTGTTAGTCTATTTACAAACTCTACACCACTCAAACGTTGTAGGTTTTCGTACTTTTTTTTTGTTTGTGAAATAGGCTTTTAAACAAGCTTTCAGACATTGACAGACTTTCAAAAATGTCAGGTCCGGACTCAAAAGTCGACCTATTACAACTCTGGTTACAAGTCAGGCTCAAGCCTAGCATTTTTAACACAGTCAAACTCAAGTCATGCAAAACCCAGCTCGACCAACTTATTCTCTGCGCTACTTAGAACCAACGATGAGGGACAAATTTTTTTGGTCTGATGGTCAGACTGACAAGTGCCAGGACCTAACACACACAAACAGGAAAACCAAGGCTCGACACCCACGAGGATTACACCCAACAATCGAGTATTCATAAACAGTGTTTCTGTCGTTGCGACGAATCAACCTCGAACATAGACGGTTCTTTTGGTTAAAGTTAAATTTAAAATTATTTTATTTTTTGTCCATGTGTTCAATTATGATGAGAGAAGGTAGCAATAATTCACAACACAACGGTAAATTTTTTCTTTTACAAAATAAATAAAAGAGTAAAGAAGTCATAGACAAAATCTTGGACCCTAGCTACCACCATGTAATTTCTGATCGGAACGCTCATCATCGCCGCTGAGTCGCCGACGATTCACCTCACTCGTACACACGATCAACCTCCTGATTCACTTCTTCTTCATCTTCATGGTAATACTACTTCAATCCCTTCTCAATCAATTTCACTTTTTTTATTTATTTATCCCTAATTTATTCAATTACAATTCCTTTCTTCCGATTCAACTCGAAAATTTCGCGTTTTGTTCAAATTTGCCATATAAAATACGATTATAAAAACTAGATTTTTTAACTAGTTTGAACAAAGCAGGCATAGTTTCAACTCTGTTCAGTTCTGAATGTTTTAGCAGATATTTATTTATTTATTTAAATATATGAACATCTCTGACTTTGAACTGTAATAAAAAATTCTGAGTTAGATGTGTTTTTTTGTTTTAGTTTTATTATTTTGTATTAGGATCTTGAAACATGTGAAATGTGTTATTAAATGGCATAAACCTGAGAAAAGGAATCGAGGTTGTATATAATATGAAGCTTAATTTGAATCAGGAACCTTTGGATTTGGACCGAATTCTTAATTCAGTAGTTGAATTTGATTCTGTATTGGATGAACTAGAAGAGGAATCTGAGGAGGGACATATAAGGAACCGTCTTAGACACCTTGAAGCTGTAACTTCCAGAGCTAGACAGCGCGAGCGGTGGCCGCCGATTCACTCTCCGATTCAGATAACAAACTTTACAGCAGAAGCAGCAACTGCTGATGCTCAAGGTGAAGAAGGAATGCAGAATCAAGAAATTGAGGAAGGAATAGTTGTAAGTGGGAAAAGAAGAAGTGCTCATTTAATAGCTAAAGCTTTGGGAGTGGAGGAGCCAGATGCCACCGGCAAGGCGGAGGAGAGGACCGGGAACTTTTTCGATTGTAATATATGCTTTGATAGGGCAAGAGATCCTGTTTTGACATGCTGTGGTCACTTGTTTTGTTGGCCATGCTTTTATCAGTTGTCATATACTTATTCAAAAGCAAAGGAATGTCCTGTTTGTAAAGGAGAGGTTACTGAAACAGATATTATTCCAGTTTATGGAAATGCTAGTTCAAGCTGTGATTGTCAATTGGAACTGAAAGAAGCCGGTTTGACAGTTCCTCCTCGACCCGTAGCACCTAGAATTGAAAGTACTAGGCAGAAGTTGATAACCCAAGTAGCAGCTTCTTTTGCCCAAAACAATAGAAGAAGAAATGGTGTTTCTAGACAAGCTTCAAATGAACCCAGAAGAAGTAGAAGAAGAAGGTTGAGATGATAATCTTTTATGTAAGGGTTCCTAGTTTACAAGCATACTACAGTTTGCCATACATTATATTCATCAAGCATCAAGCAGGTTATTGATCAAGCATCAAGGATTCCTAGTTTACAAGCATACTACAGTTTGCCATATAAAATTTCCATTCTCTGTCTAAAACAGTTATGTTCTCTTAGTTATGTATAGAGTGCCAATTTTTATTCAACAAGTTTAAGGATGTTTATATCAAGCCATTGATGTCCTCTTATGTTTGCATCAGTATGGTGCGACACTTATGTGAATACAGATTATTGGCCACCATATTATCCCTGTGCATATTCTTAAATATTCGTATTAGATTGAGCTTGGTCTTCTGAATATCTATGTTTGAGCTTTAGGTCAACCTTACCTCCAATTTGTGGAGCTAGCTGTTTGATCTTGATAGAAGAGTTTAATGCACTCTCATGAACTTTCCAATGTGTTTTCAATGCCTTGTATAACTTGCACTTGAAAATACTTTGTGCTTCCACTGTTTTTGGTTTTTTCATGACTTGGTTTACCTTCTTTCTTTAAGACATTTATTATGATACTGATATTCCTATCAGTCTTGTGGTCATTTTAGGTTTGTCTAAAACCCAGTCTTACTGAAACTCACTCAAGAGAGATACTTACATTCAAACGAGTTCAGATTAACTTAAGCACTATTCACTAAGTTTGTGATCATCAAAACTTTAATGAGGAGTTTGGAAAATATGTGACACTATAGTTTTACTAGTCCTAACGGGTTAATATAATCCTTTTTGGCCCATGTTTTTCCCATTCCCCATACTCACCACACACCCCTAAACCTCAAATATTCGAATTTTACCCTCACATGGAATACACTCTAAAACCTCCGTACGCAATGTCTTTGACGGGTACAATACCATGGTACCGAACAGGTCCGGTACTTTGGTACCGAACATGTTCGGCCCAACACAACCGAACTACCATTCGCTTGCCTTGATTCACAAATAATGTCTTTATTATATCAATTCATATATGATAGTAATGAACAAATGATGTCTTTATTATATCAATTCATATATATGATAGTGATGCATATCTCAATTCTTTATTAGATGGACAAAGCATTGATTCACAAATGATGTCTTTATTATATCAATTCATATATCAATTTATTAGGTACGGTAGTGATGCACCGTAATTGTTAAAAGTGTGATTTTAACGGGTACAGTACTGTAGCACCGAAGTGGTACGGTACTTTAGTACTGTACCTATTAAAAATCCTGTAAAGGGGGGTGTTTGGCAAAAATTGTGATTTTAACGGGTACGGTGCTATAGTACCGTACCCGTTAAATTCTAGTAAAAAAAGGGGCACACGCTTGGACCGTACCCGTTAAATTCTAGTAAAAAAAGGGGCATGCGCTTGGAAGTTTTGTATTCATTAATGGTATTTTGGTAATTTCGCAGGCTTTGGGGATGTGTGGTGAGTAGGGGGAGAGTGGGAAAAACACAGGCCTCTTTTTTTAAATAGTTCGATAAGTATGAAAAAGAATTACAACCATAGCGGGCCCGACATCACCAAGTTATTAATGAAGAAGTAATATCAAAGTTGCTTAAGTGAGTGTGATTGATTTAGAATTAACATAGATCATAATCAAGAAGAGGGTGATTATATTTTGTATTATTATTTTTTTTTGGCAAAGAAGGAAGGGAGTCTCATTTAAACCTTTTGATGCAAACTCTTCTGAAAGAAAAATCATCTAAAAGGAAGAAGAGTACTCACGTTTTATTAAAAAGTACAAAAAAACATGAGAACAAAGAGGAACGAAGAGGGACTAGACCAAAACACTTGTCCAGAAAGTGATGTCATCGAAAACGATATTACGTAAGAGCTAACCTATTAAAGGTAAAGTCCTCTAAAACTAAACTAGGTAACAACTCCCACCAATTAAAGCCTTGTCTAATAAAGCCATAGTTAGCTAGTTTATCCGCACACGAGTTTCCTTCTGGATAGATATTAAAGATAAGAAAATCCATCCTCTTGGTTATAGTAATGCAATTACGCCATCTATTTCTAAGCTGCCATGGGACCAAACCAACTGATTATAAGACGCCACTACAAAAGCAAAATCACATTCAATCCAGAGCTTGCACCAACCTTTCTCATAAGCAACATCAATCGACTTCATAACAGCCAAAATCTCAACTTTAAAAGAGGTAGCAATGCCTACCTAATTCGAAAAACAACCCATAGTTGCACTACTCGAGTCTCAAAACAACCAACCATAGGCCCTAGGGCCAGGGATATCACAGGAAGCTTCATCTGAATTGCATTTAACCCAACCACACAGACTTTTTCCAGATGACTTCTACAAAAGACAAAGCCTTTGGAGGGTGGCCCGACACAAAGAAATGCTTTAAAAATCGAATCTCGTCTGCGGAATTCAAAATAGCCCCTAAAGAGATGTGACCGGATAAGGAGATAGATAGCAGCAGAGACAAGATGAAGGCTCCTTCCAAAAGGGATAGAGAATATTGAAGCACGTCAAATTTTTTCTATACCAGAACACGCAAATAATGTGAACGATGGCACAGAGTACCATATCAATTATCTGGGTGCTCCAAGAATTTTCATTTCGCAACCTATTTGGTAACTAAAAAAGCAATAAAAGCATTTTGCTAACATTATGCAATAGTAAACTCTTATGTTACTTTTTTTTTAATAATTTTATGTGAAACTTACATAACTTTGGGTTATATTAGTTGAACAACGACTATGATTTGTTAAATAATGAAGATAAGAAATTTTGAGGACATTATGTGTTGAAGAGTAAAAAGTATGACGTTCCTAAATTTTATTATAAAACAAATACGGAGAATATAAGAACTTTGTATTTGTTCCGGACTGGGCCAAAGCATCACAAGGCTTAAGCTTGGCCCAATTCCGCATCTGAGATGACCCGACACTCACTCCACTAACAGACGTCTGCATCTAGCGGCCAGGATCCAAAATGACCGGATCTGACGCTCCAAGTACGACACTTCCGTCTATAAATAGAGGTACCTCCCTCCGTTTTCAGGTAGGTTCTCATTATCTTCTTATTCCCCATCTAACTTTTCTCTACTACTTACTGACTTGAGCATCGGAGTGTTTGCAGGAACCCCCCCCCATCCGATGTGCGCACCCATCTACCTCGAGCTATCTGAGGTCAATCTTCAACCATCCGAAGTCTGTCCTCCAATCTTCAGAAGCACACCAACTTGGATAGATATTGGCTAGCAAGTATATATTAGGGAGAACTGCTCACATTTTAAACAATAAGAATGAATGAGAATTGTAAAACTAAATGTTTTTATGAACAATAATAATACCCATGAAATGAGAATATGAGAATATCAAATACAATTATTGAGATTAAGATTAACTAAGTACATAAATTTCCTATTTCATTTTATGTTAATAACTTTTCTAATTTAAATTGCATACTTATTGTGGAATACTTTATATTTGTTACATTAAATTAATAAAAAATAAAATAATTAAAAAAGCATCATTAATGCTAGGCAATTTATGAGATGATGACACTTGGAATAACATTAATGAGAGATCATCTCAAATGTTATAGATATATAGATGCACAGTTGGCTCCATTCATATTCAAAAACATGCTATAACCGAATCCAATTTGAAACAAATCGATTACCGTTCTGTACTTTGCGATCGTCTGGATCGGATTTGGTGACTGCAGCTAGTAGGTCTCCTGCCGTCCAAGTGAAGTGTCAGAGTAATCTCAGGTGGGGTACATGTGATGCCGCTCCAACGCTCAAGTCATAAATGGGCTGATTTATTGTGGATATGGATCCAGAGTGTAGTAGGGAGTGAGAATGTACATATTTTTGGCAATGTGCGTAAGTATTTATAGGGATCCGTTCCATCTCTAAGTCGTTGGATTGATCGGCTAAATCTGAGCTATTGAGGCATGATCAATAGTCATAAATGGGCTGATTTATTGTGGAAATGGATCCAAGCTACTGGGCTTATCCAGGTCCAATTGCTGGAATGTGTCTCATGGCCCGGTCCAAAACAATTACTGACATGGGGTATTAAATTTCTTTGTTTCCAGATATACTTGTATCTTGGGGTGTTCAAAACCGAACCAACCCAATAGAAAATCGCAAACCGAAAACTGCAAAAAATCGACATTTATCTTTCAATCAACCGCGTGCTTTGGTTCGGCCCGCGGTTTTTGTTCCACCAACCGAACCAAACCAAACCAAACTGAACCGCAAGTAACACTAAGGCTTATTGACTTACAACCATAAATTAGAGCGGCCAGCCGTGTTTCTTGCTCTGAACAGCAAGTACCCCCATCATGTGACTCCATACCCCCACGCATACGGTGAAAAGAATAAAATACCCCTAAAAAAAATTACAAATTTACAAAACATTTTCCATTTCTCACTTACATACGATATTACCAGAAATATTTTAGAGCTCATCGTATTTACCTTCGAGGAGATAGATACGCTTTCCAGCAAATATCGCATCGTATTTAGCTAGATACGATTTCCTTCCAGAAGCTTCAAAAACAGTAAGTCGTATTTACCTTCATTAGTGATACATACGATTTTCATTAAAAAGTCGCATCGTATTTACTTTTTCCTCAGTTAAATACGATTTCATTTTTTTATTTTTAAATTTATTTATTTTTTTGTTTTTTCAGTGTCTTCTCGACGGACTGAGCAGGCATCCTCCTCGTCTTCTGCTCCCAATACACGCACCCGCCGGAAAGTTGCGGGACACACGTCCACCAGGCGTAGGCACGCCGAGGCTAGACAGCTACCGCTGCCGGAGTCCCCAAAGTATCAGTACGAGCAGCAACAGCAGCACCATCAGTATAAGGAGGAGGAGGACCAGTATATGGCTGAGCCTCAGCACCATGAGGAGGTGGTCAACCATCAGCAGGACCACCATCAGCAGTTCTATGAGGAGTAGGATGACCATCATCAGCAGCACCATCAAGCGATGACCATCAGGAGCAGCCTTCTCTATTCTCTGGACTGGAGTCTCATGTTTGCTATCGTGCTCTGAGGACGCCGATTAGTTGAATTTAACTTTTTACATTGTCTTCTTAGTTGAATTTATTTTTTTACATAGCCTAATATTTTCTTTTTTTTAAATACAGACATATGAGTGTAAAGTGAAGGTTACCAACCATGGTAACAAGCTAGGCAAGAGACTACTATCGTATTCCCAGAACATCCAGTTTTGGTAGAGGTTCTCAGCTTCAGGTTTGTCCCCACTCATTCAGATGACTAGGCCTGCTCAGGAGTTGGGTGAGGTTGTTGCGGACTACTTAGAGTGGTACGTCAGCAGGCAGCTGAACCACCACCACCACCACAGGACGATGATTATGCTGATTGGGTACAAAGTGTGACAGACATGATTACGAGGGGGCTTCGTACAGGCGAGATCCGTATGCATAGTCAGACATACATTCAGCTGTCGCAGTCGTTGGAGAGGGTACCGAGGTGTGATTAGGGCACTTTGTATTTGTACTTTTATGTTTTTACTTTTCTTGATGATCTATGTTTAAACTATTTTCATATCAGTTGCTTATTACTATTTCGTGCGAGTTTTCTTAAATTTTCGATTTCATTGATTCGATAAAACAAAGTTACATAAAAGATAAAACATAACAAACTAAACCCTAATATTTCGGCTCTCGCAAACAACGTAAAATCTCATTCACGCTCCGTTGTGTTTCCACGTACAGCTTCAACGACTTATACCCCTGAAGCGTGTCATGGATGTTGAACATGTTAGCCACGTCTTCGTCGGTCTTGATAGACATGGACGAGAAGGAAATGCGGTTATCGTCTCCACGATCCGGTTTACGATAAGTGATACCAGTTACGTCACGGTCGTCGCCGGTCACTTGAACTTTTGACCACACTTTATCCTTCAAACCTTCAAACCCCATGGCGCGGTTGATTCTGCATAACACCGGCTTCAGACTCCAAAAGTAGTCGCGATCTTCTCTCATGATGATGTTGCCCCCATTATGTATACCGCAGAGCCTATTCTCGTCAGACCATTGTGTTAGGCAAATCTGTATTCTGGATGTGTGAAATAAGTAATTGAGAGTGAAATTTTTGTGTGAAAAGAATGAGGGTGGGGGTGGGGTATTTATAGAATTCGTGAATGAATATCAACCGTTGATACTATCCGTGCAATCTACACAGTTGAAAAAATAGCCGTTAGGCCAGGGGAGTAAATCTGGTCGTCAATTTAAACACAAATATTTACCTATGGGTGAGGGTAAATACGATTTGTATTTTAACAAATCGTATTTATCCCCATTGGTGGGTAAATACGATTTGTATTTTACAAATCGTACGTACCCCCACCCTCAGGAAAATACGACTTGTATTTTAGTTAATCGTATGTACCTCCCCCCAAGGTAAATACACTTTTGTTTTTTTCTACTATCGTACTTACCTCACCTTAGGTAGATACGATTGGAATTTTTTCAGGGAAATCGTATATAGGTAAATACGCTTTGAAAAAACCCAAATCGTATCTACCTATTACAAACATAAATCCCGATTAATTCATTTTCTGTCAGGGGTATTTTCTTCCAAAAATATAGTGTGGGGGTATATTGGTAAACAGTGGGGGTACAAAAAAAAACCCTATCCTAAATCTAACTAAAACTCAACTCTCACTTACTAGCCCAAATTCAATCAATTCCTTGACTCACTTACAAACAATTCATACTGTTATGCTATAATATTTAAAAATTATAATAAATCATTTAATTTAAATTCTTTTAAACATGATCGTAGTTATCTTAAAAGAATTAAAAGAGAGTAATTTATATACAACATATATTTGAACAAATTTTTTCTTAAAGATCTATGTTAGCCGTGTATCTGTTCCAAAGTTTCAAATTACGTATTAAATAATAGATTAATTCTTTCTAAAACGTTGTACAGTTCCCATTCGGGCAAACACATATTTATGATACGTAAATACATTGATATAAGAATTCATAAATTTAATTCATCTATATCTATATATTAAACATTTGAGAATGCATTTCAATAAATGTTATTTCACATGTCATTTTCTCATGAGTTTTCTATTTAATTCTATATTCTATTTATTAAACATTTGTGAATTCATCTCAATAAATGCTATTTCACATGTCATGATTTTTCTATTTAATTATATTTTCTAGCCCCACATCAATGAAATCCGATTTTGAACAATAGGTCTCCAAAATAGAAAAATGATATATGGTCCCATAATAATAATAATAATAATAATAATAATAATAATAATAATATTTTTTTTACAAATTATATTTGTAAAGAATGTTTACAAATTCATTTATCTCTTAATTTTGTTCAATAATTTTTACAGATCTAATTTCGTTGTTATTGCACAACTTGCTAAAATCATGCTCATCAATGGTGGTACACGCACTGCATGAGTATGAACATTTTGCTCATCTTTCATGCTCATTAATCAAAATTCTATAAGCATAGTTTTTACTTTATATAGGGATCACATTCAGCTGAATGTGTATAAAGGGTAATTTGTTTATTTACTACTATATACATTCACTTCGTGTTATAGGTTCTCATCATCATATCTTCGTAATATATATTTCTAATATGTTACTTTTTTCCTGATTAATAACACCTGTTTTTATCTTTTTAATTTTTGAATACTTATTTTAAATTACAAACATTTCTTTATTCTTTTCACCCCAAGAAAATAGTTACTTAATTGAAAGTTACTACAAAAAAGATGATGGATTTTGCACCAATGAATATATTGGTGAAGTCAATGCTAATTAGGATGACGACATACGAGCATCTCGAGATGTCCAAATAAAATATTTTATAATAATTTAGCTATCCGTATTTAATTCTATTCTTTTGATGTTTTATTGATTCAAATTTGTATTTTTCAATCATCACTATATGAAGTACTGATTTTTTATTTGGAATGTTATTTCAATTAGTTCATTTTTGTATAGTTCAATCGAAACTCATTGCATGTATTCACATTTATTGAATTGTAGTTTGTTTGGTTCAAACTAAGAGGTTTATTATATTTTAAATTCAATTTACTTTTACGAGTAACTTATTAAGCATAAATTATGAAAATAAATGTGCTTGGTGATTTACCTTCTAATACGCTAATTTAGTTGTAATTAAGCATAAGTTACAAAATAAACGTACTTGGTGATTTTCCCTCTAATACCATAATTTCTATAATTCCAGTTATGTTGTTATTATGACATTTACACCACAAATTTGAATCGTAGAAACCTAATTGAAATAAAAAAAAATTGGATGACAGTTATGATACACTTATGCTAAAATTAGTTATAAAAAATATTAGATATTACAAGATGAAACACACAAAACTCTATACTACCTTACAAAACAACTTAGATCGAATTAATGTTTATCTCTCTCATTACCATCAATATTCTTTTACCTTAAAGGGCCAAGGTTAACAATATAGTCAATAAGTTGAAAAAGGTACTTATTTTCAGATATGAAGTTAAAAGAACATACAAGTTAAATATGATAATGTTTCAATTTTTGGAAAAAATTGTTGGAGTAACAAGACACCACACAGGGAATGAACATTTTTTGTTACCATGTTATGGGTGCGCATACGTCGAGAAACCTAATTGGCCACATGTTTCTGGCTTTGGCGATGGGGAATGCACATTTTGTATAAACATATTTGTAACAAAATCTATTAAAATCTAAATTATTTGGTAAAAGTAGATTATAACGAGACTATAAGCATTTGGCATAAAGAAAAACATTTGTGTCTAAATTACTATTACTATGCGTGGATATCATTTTGAAATAAATAGCGCTACATTATTGATAGTTCAATATTTATATAGCTTAATATTATTTTTAAACAGAATAGTTTAACATTTCGATTCTCCAATTATTTTTAGTATTTTTATATCTATGGGAATGTCAACTAAATTAATATTATTGTTACGACTTTTAGACAAATCATTGTTATTTTCTTATAATTTAATATATTCTCACCTACATAATTTATTAAACAACTATTTGTTAATATTTCAGTTGTATTTAATATATTAATGTCTACATGTAGCTTGAGTAATATTAAAAAAACTGAATTTTCATAACCCTTTGTAAAAAAAAGTATATAATATTTCTTAAATATATATGTTATTCACGATTTGCATCAACAAAAGATAGAACACGTGAAAAATTACCACAAATTAATCATAATTTTGTATGAACACATATTTTTTCATAGGTTTCATGAAAAGTATATTATATATAAATAAAAACCTATTTGTATTTAAATTTTGAGTAAAAATATGTTATAAGGCGAATGACTTTTTCACAAGAAAAAACACAAATAAATAAATTTCTATAAATGCATATTTTAATTAATAATATAATATTTTAACATAAAATATAAATCTTTAAACACACATTATCCATTTTCTAGATCAAATATATAACTTCTATATGACATGAAACAATTGTGGTATACTCATTATGTCGTCACCGTTCAGTAGAAAAATTTCAGTGGACAATCTTAACCACCAGAGGATGATGTAGTTTTTTTTGGTTACATAATCTACTTTTTTTTTGGTTACACCAGAGGATGATGTAGTTTATGCATAAAGATAATAAATCAATTAATACAAAGTTTCAATAGTTTAAAATTTAATACTCAAATTATACAAATTACTAATCATTAGTTAGTTATTCAAAAAAAGTTACTTGGGCAATCAAAAAAAGTTACTTAATATCTAATATAATATTAAATTGCAAAATGTAAATTACTATAATGATTTTTCGATCGCATAACTATACCCCCGTGCATGGCACGAGTCAACTATTCTAGTACAAATATCATACAAGATGTATGAATTAGTTAATGTATGAATTAGAAATTTAATTCATACTAATATCATACAAGATGTATCAATTTAGAAATTCAAAAATTTAATTCCCACAAATATCATATTGCGTATTTCTCGTATTAGCTAAATTAGTGATACCTCTTTCCTTGATTCTTTATTACGGCATTTGTTATACAGGTCTGAACAAAGGTCTAAATATTGATGAAGAATATATTGTTTTAAATAACAATTATGCTGAAATGCAATCTGATCAATGATTACCAAATAGAGCTCCTCAATTATGCTGAAGTTTTGTTCTGTATTTATTGATTTATTGATTTGTTATTTTTAAATTTGAATTCATTCCAAATATGTGTAACTAGTATCCTGACCCGTGCGATGCACGGGGGAGTTGATGTTTGAAAATGTCAACTTTTTTATATCATTAATTTATTTTAATAACATGGATAGTTATGGAATAGAAAATAATAAAATTAAAAATAATATTCATAATACTGATAACAAACAAATAAATAAAATCAAACAAATTTGGTGTAATGAAAAGGAGTAGCTCACAACATAGACCCGTGAAAAGGAAGCAAAAAATAATAAAATGATACAACTATTTTTTTGGGTATTTATTTAAAGCTTAGGGAAAATGTAAAATTAATTATTAGGTTTAAATAAATGTAAATTATATTTTCATAACCAAATAAATCTTATAGTTACCTTAGTAATGAATAAAAGAAATAATGATTTTCCTAAAACTACTAATATAAATTATAGACCATAGTTTAATTAATTAAGTACAATTAATATTTTTCAATATAAAAATTTGTCACTTTCTACAACGTGGTATTTCAAAATGATTCACATGAACCAAACCCGGATTTCTTTGACTATTTGGGATGTTAATGTGGAGGAGGAGCTGAGGAGGAGAATACTCCCCACTCCTCGTCCCCGCCACCCAAACTGTCCCCCATCCCCGTCCCCAATCCTCATCTGGGGGGTTCCTCCCTCATCCCCTTCCCTACAGATTCCTACAATCCCTGTGAATGCCATAAATTTACTAAAAACTAACAAAAAATCTTAATCGGAATATAATCAAATGGGAAAAAAAATATAAAAGTAAGACTAAAAAATTAAAGGTTTCACATTTTAATATAGAAAATATAAAAGTGACAAAAGAGAAAAAATTTCTGCTTTGATATTTTAATATTTAAAAATTATGAAAGTAAGAACAAACAAAAGCGGACAAGAAGGCGGCGGAAGAGGATCGTCAATTGAGGAGAGAAGAGGTTGTCCGAAAAGAGCATAAAATACAAAGACTAAAATTTTATATATTTTTAAGCTTATGATACAACTGAGGCAAGCAGACAAGAAGGCGGCGGAAGAGGATCGTCAATTGAGGAGAGAAGTGGTTGTCCGAAAAGAGCATAAAATACAAAGACTAAAATTTTATATATTTTTAAGCTTATGATACAACTGAGGCAGATGTGCCTTATATAGAGGAAATAAAGGCTTACTATTTAAGCCGGTAAAAAGCTACTGTTACATTCGGTAGCCGGTAAACAAAACGACAAAATTCATTATCAATGCCGGGTACGCTTTTGTGGGCCCCATAGGCACATTCATAATGACAAACGACAAAAGTTAAAAAGGAAATAGTAAAAGCAGAAATTATTGCTTTCTTTTGACTAAAAGAAAGACTCTTTCTTTGGCCGGATATGTATTATTGCTTTTGTGACGTCATGGCTGACAATTGATCTATTGTCCTTATCCTTTTTTGTTCTGCTGAGTCATTGATTGAATCATGGCGTCCCAAAAGTCTTCGGGGGTAGGGTCTTCCTCAGCTTGGGATTCCCCAACTAGGCAATCAAAGGCACCTGAGTCCATTGAATTTTGCGATGAACTGGTTTTCATCGATACTGCTTCATTTTTGAATTGAAAAGTTTTAAAGAACTGATTCTTCATATGATCAAGAGTTCTGACCATAATTTGTTCTTCCGTCTCATTTGGATGAATTTTTTGGAAGTAATTTTTTAAATTAGCTATTGAAAGTTCTTGAGAACACTGTTCTTTTATCTCACATTGGTCATCAGCTATGGCTGTCTCAATTTTGGCTTCCATATATTGAAGGTCTTCAGTGGCCATTCTAGTCCACCATTTGTAGAAGAAATTTCTTCTAAGGGTAGGAATATTGGATTTATCTTGGGCTATGGTAATAGTCCATCTCCATATCCACGGGATTTGGAACTTAATAAAAAACAAACATGGACCTTGTCCTGTTATTAATTTTGAAGCATTCTTCAGGATTAAAGGGCTATGATTGCACCATGAACCATATAAGTCCAGAACATTTTCTGGTAGAATTTCTAAGGAAGGACCAAAATTTATCCACCAGTTGTAAAACCAATTTGGTAAAGGTTTCTCCAGTATTTCTGGATTAATGCTAAAAAACCAGGAATGTTTATTCTTCGGGTTTTGATAGTAAAAGGCCAGAGAAAATGCCTGGATGTAATCCCAATAGTTTAAATATACATATTTTCCTTCGGCAATTTTTATTGCCTTTTCTCCATTAGGATTTAACCCCCATTCTCTGGGTGACAATATCTTATTGATATGGCATTTGCTGAAGTTTATAAAACTGTCTGGATTGTTGTTTTGGTAATGATGTGTAATTGTTACTGATTCAGTAACTATTAGTAATATTTCTAAATTTGGTCTGGTCTTGCCATAGAGACCAGGATATCCTCTTGATTCGAGGTATCTTGTTTTAATTGACCACCCATCATTGGGAGTCATAATGATATCTTCATCTTCGATATACATTATATCTTCAGTAACAGGGTTTTCAAAGTATTCTGCCACTTCTTGAGGGGGGTCATTGACTGCTGCCTCTTTGTAAGATGTTATCTTACTTGATGAGGAAGAAGGTATATCTTCTTTCCTTGGGGGTGCAGGCAATTGCTGCATATTTCTAGTCTTGTTATAATGGACCGTAGTCCAATCCCCTATTAGAGGAATATTTGTTTCCTGGTAAGGCAGCATATTGTTGCCTCCACGACCACCACGGCCACGACTATTGTAGTCGCGCCCTCTTCCCCTGTTGGGGGTTGTCATCTTCCCTGGGGTTCTCCCTAGGAGGGTTATTATTCTCCCTGCAAAAATTCACGTGTCAAATAGTCAGCAAGAGAGTTATTTTCTCCTTTAATATACTGTATATCAAATTCGAAAGCAGACAATTGTGCTTGCCAACTGGCAAAGATTTGTTTTGCCAATTGTGCTTGCCAACAGTTTTATATTTCACTGTACCCTTTGGACATTTCCAATTGTGCTTGCCAATTGAAAAAGGGTACAGTGAAATATAAAACAGTTGGCAAGCACAATTGGCAAAACAAATCTTTGCCAGTTAGCAAGCACAATTGTCTGCTTTCGAATTTGATATACAGTATATTAAAGGAGAAAATAATTCTCTTGCTGACTATTTGACATGTGAATTTTTGCAGGGAGAATAATAACCCTCCTAGG
This sequence comes from Astragalus glycyphyllos, assembly GCA_963573325.1. NCBI lineage: Eukaryota > Viridiplantae > Streptophyta > Magnoliopsida > Fabales > Fabaceae > Astragalus > Astragalus glycyphyllos. Next base: position 34,749,863 of record OY754310.1, on the reverse strand, counting down.
GAGAACCCCAGGGAAGATGACAACCCCCAACAGGGGAAGAGGGCGCGACTACAATAGTCATGGCCGTGGTGGTCGTGGAGGCAACAATATGCTGCCTTACCAGGAAACAAACATTCCTCTAATAGGGGATTGGACTACGGTCCATTATAACAAGACCAGGAATATGCAGCAATTGCCTGCACCCCCAAGGAAAGAAGACATACCTTCTTCCTCATCAAGTAAGACAACATCTTACAAAGAGGCAGCAGTCAATGACCCCCCTCAAGAAGTGGCAGAATACTTTGAAAACCCTGTTACTGAAGATATAATGTATATCGAAGATGAAGATATCATTATGACTCCTAATGATGGGTGGTCAATTAAAACAAGATACCTCGAATCAAGAGGATATCCTGGTCTCTATGGCAAGACCAGACCAAATTTAGAAATATTACAAATAGTTACTGAATCAGTAACAATTACACATCATTACCAAAACAACAATCCAGACAGTTTTATAAACTTCAGCAAATGCCATATCAATAAGATATTGTCACCCAGAGAATGGGGGTTAAATCCTAATGGAGAAAAGGCAATAAAAATTGCCGAAGGAAAATATGTATATTTTAACTATTGGGATTACATCCAGGCATTTTCTCTGGCCTTTTACTATCAAAACCCGAAGAATAAACATTCCTGGTTTTTTAGCATTAATCCAGAAATACTGGAGAAACCTTTACCAAATTGGTTTTACAACTGGTGGATAAAATTTGGTCCTTCCTTAGAAATTCTACCTGAAAATGTTCTGGACTTATATGGTTCATGGTGCAATCATAGCCCTTTAATCCTGAAGAATGCTTCAAAATTAATAACAGGACAAGGTCCATGTTTGTTTTTTATTAAGTTCCAAATCCCCTGGATATGGAGATGGACTATTACCATAGCCCAAGATAAATCCAATATTCCTACCCTTAGAAGAAATTTCTTCTACAAATGGTGGACTAGAATGGCCACTGAAGACCTTCAATATATGGAAGCCAAAATTGAGACAGCCATAGCTGATGACCAATGTAAGATAAAAGAACAGAGTTCTCAAGAACTTTCAATAGCTAATTTAAAAAATTACTTCCAAAAAATTCATCCAAATGAGACGGAAGAACAAATTATGGTCAGAACTCTTGATCATATGAAGAATCAGTTCTTTAAAACTTTTCAATTCAAAAATGAAGCAGTATCGATGAAAACCAGTTCATCGCAAAATTCAATGGACTCAGGTGCCTTTGATTGCCTAGCTGGGGAATCCCAAGCAGAGGAAGACCCTACCCCCGAAGACTTTTGGGACGCCATGATTCAATCAATGACTCAGCAGAACAAAAAAGGATAAGGACAATAGATCAATTGTCAGCCATGATGTCACAAAATCAATAATACATATCCGGCCAAAGAAAGAATCTTTCTTTTAGTCAAAAGAAAGCAATAATTTCTGCTTTTACTATTTCCTTTTTAACTTTTGTCGTTTGTCATTATGAATGTGCCTGTGGGGCCCACAAAAGCGTACCCGGCATTGATAATGAATTTTGTCGTTTTGTTTACCGGCTACCGAATGTAACAGTAGCTTTTTACCGGCTTAAATAGTAAGCCTTTATTTCCTCTATATAAGGCACATCTGCCTCAGTTGTATCATAAGCTTAAAAATATATAAAATTTTAGTCTTTGTATTTTATGCTCTTTTCGGACAACCTCTTCTCTCCTCAATTGACGATCCTCTTCCGCCGCCTTCTTGTCCGCTTGCCTCAGTTGTATCATAAGCTTAAAAATATATAAAATTTTAGTCTTTGTATTTTATGCTCTTTTCGGACAATCTCTTCTCTCCTCCATTGACGATCCTCTTCCGCCGCCTTCTTGTCCACCACAGAGGCAGAGTTTGTGTCAGCTGCATACTGCACATGTCAAGGGATATGGATCAAACGAATTTTGGAGGAACTAGGACAGAAACAGGACAAGACTCTCACCATCATGTGTGACAATAATTCCACAATCAAACTGTCAAAGAACCCTGTACTTCATGGCAGAAGTAAGCACATTGATGTGCGGTTTCGCTTTCTCAAGGAACTGAGCAATTCAAAGCTCATTGAATTGAAGTTTTGCCCCACACAAGAGCAGCTTGCTAACATACTTACGAAGGCTTTGAAGTTGAAGAGTTTTGACAAGTTAAAGGAGGACATTGGAATGACAAAGTTAAGCAAGGGGAAGTCTGAGAAGCAGGAATCTGATAAACTGAACACTCAAAGGTGTTAAGTTTAAGGGAAGAAATGTAGAATAAGGAATAGCATGTAGTAATTCTGTGGTTGTCATAAGTGGATAGTTTGTATTGGGCCTACACATTGTATTGTTGTTCACTGTTGTATTGGGCTCAGGTGTGTCTGATTGTTAGAAAGCCCAAGTGATTACAACTCAGAATTATTGTATTAATAAGCCACATTTGGCATTCAATGAAGTTAGTTGTTCTGTTAATCAAACAGTAATACAGTTTTTCTGTTTTGATGAGCTGACGGCTTAGTTATTTGGAAAAGACGTACTAAAACGCCCTTGGTTTACTAATTCCCTCTTAAATTTGTTTTCTACCCAAACAATCACACACAATTCAAACAATAATGCAAATAAATCATATAACTTAACAATTATATATTGCTTTCGCGACAACGACTTATCCATGACTAGACTTATTATTTACTCGAATAATAAATCGTTAGTTAATTTCGTAAATCGAAATTAACAGAACTAGGGATGCAGACCACCTCTTCGCCCTCGTTCGTTCCTTCTTCTCTCAGGTTAGTTTTCTCTTTTTCTATCCTTTTTGTTCAGTTTTTTTTCTTTGTTCCTTCTTCCCTTCGTGTTTTATTTTGTTCTTCTTTTTTCTTCTTCTATTCTTTTAATTTCAATCTGATTTGTATTTCCGATTTGTTTTCTCTTTTTTTTATTAAATAAATTTTATTGGCGGTCAGCATTTCTCATTCTGGTTATTTTCTTGTTGTGTTCTTTTTAAATTATTTTTAATCATTGTCATGGCTTCATCAACTCCTAATAATGGTGCTCTAACTAATTATGTTGGGGCTCCAATCCCTCTCCAAGTGTGGGTACAAAATCTAGAAAGAAAAAATTGCCTAAAAAAGTTGTGGCTTGGTATTATGGGGTTTTGGTTGAGGGGAACAATAGGAAAATAAAATGCAAGTTTTTTGAAAAGTCATAAACGAAAGTATTTACCGATCTAAATATCATTTGGTTGGAATTGCAAAAGATGCTGTAGCATGCACCCGTGTTACTCATTATGTGAAGGCACAAATGTTGAAAATATGGCTGATTTGCCACACAATTTGATCCAAAAAAAAAGTACTGAACAACAGGAGGATGTTGTAGAAGTTAGCAGCAATGGATACATTAGTGAAAGATGCAACTCAATGCTTAATAGGCCTTTACATGTTGTGGCATACTACCTTAATCTGCAAATACATTATGGTCCTAAATTAAATATTGATCTTGAAGTTAAAAAGGGCTTAATGGATGTGATGGATACATCAATTTCTGATTCAGCTACAAGAGCCATGATTGTTAGACAAATTGATCAATTTACGAAATGATCAAGGCTTTTTTCTGTTGTGAAATGGCTAGAAAAAATCAAGATAAGAATGGACCGTAAAGTTGGTGGGAGTCTTGTGGAATTGAATATCCAAAGCTCCAAAGTTTTGCCAATCGTATTGTGAGATTAACTTATAGCTCATATGGGTGTGAGCGTAATTGGAGTGTCTTCGAGATGGTAAGATTTCAAAAATCTTGACTTTGAATTATAAGATACATTCATCTTGTACGTCTTAATTGAACTTGTTTATTATATCGGTGCACACAAAGAGAAGAAACTGTCTAAAGACAAAGACAATGAATAATGTGGTCTTTGTCTTGGTTAATTCAAAATTGGCCAAAAAGAATAAATTCAGAAGAGATCGTAAATTTGAAGACCTTGTATATGACATTGAGTGGGTTTAAGGTGAGGAAGATGAGGATGAAAACACTCAACGTATTGTAGTTGTACATGTAGATGAAGATCCTCCTCTAAATCTTCATCCTCATCTTCCTCACCTGAGTAACTTGAATGGGAATAATCGTTGGGGATATCCATCGGTCCATAGGAGGAACTTGAAGTAAGGTACCAAAAGTGACAGCCTTTGAACCTTCTTCAGAATGTCTTTATGCTTTATCTGCAGAGTTGAACCAACTACAGCTAGATATGTACTCCTCTAGTTGCCTACTCAACAGCTATAACTTAGGTTGTATTCATTAGCCAGCTTGGAACTGATTTAAAGGAACTTTCTCAAGCTTCCTTGTATGCACAAACATTCCAATTATAGAAGGGGAATAATCGTGCATTTCCTTCTTTGTTGCTTGATACTTTTCACGATATTTATTACAAGATACCATCATTTAATTCAGATGAAAGACATTCAAGAGAAGTTAATGTGTTTTGGTTGAAGTCGATATGGTTTCCAGCAACCTTCTCAACACTCATTTAAGCTACACATCAACCTTCTTCAAGCATGAACTTATGCTTCTAAGGTGTTTGTGAGTCAACCTTCTTTTGACTTTTGGTCAAACCTTCTATTGACTTTTCATCAACCTTCTGTTGACTTAATTTAAGCTTCTCATGTTTAACCATCTCAAGGCTTTAACTACCCTTGAATAATACCAATTTGTTGAACCAAGGTAGAGCCTTATTTTGCTATGTTAAGACACCTGTTCATATCACTTGACAAACATGTTAGATCACACTTCATTAGAAAACCTAAATCTTACTGGGTTTGTTATCATCAAAACATAGAATGAGATTCTTATTACAACAGCTGCATCGAGTAATGTCCTGGAGACCCTTCATTCTCTTCCTCCCTCCTCTGTCAAGGACGGGATCTTGACATCACCCAAACCCACTGCATGCCTCTTTACCCAAAAAATTGGTGTTTGTCCCCATTTCCAACTTCTATAATTATTTGTCATCTATTAAATTTTTGGAAGCTTTTTTAGTTTTGTGTTTGCACTTTTGGAAGCTGAAAGCACATATAGCAGTAAACTGTAAACTCTTATTTGCCATCTGTTGAATTTTAGCGTTGTTTCTCCGCGTGAGACGACGGAAAGAAATGAAACCTCAAAACCAAGAAAAGCATACTTCAGAACATGTTCGATTCTTAGATAATATTATCCCATTCTCAAATAAACTAAGAATTAATATTGATGAAAAGATATGTCTTTATCTTCAAAAAAAAAATCAATATCACTGTATATTTTCAATGGATGTGGCGATGAACGCATATGCCATCCTTCGAATATTTGTCAAGTCGATGGAGGAGGAAGGGGGATTCATTGAGGACGGTGACAGAATGAAACAGAGACTGTTTAAACTATAATGATGTGGATAAGTATTGTCCACGTGTTTTGTTTTAATTGGGCACCAGTACCACCTGTATGGTACACGACCTAAGTTTTCTCCTTTTATCAATTTCAAAAATCGTTGTCCCCACCAATTTGGTCAAACATTTGGGTGAGTTGGCACTCACTAATCCAACGTGTCGTTCCACGTTGCCATGCCATGTTGTATAATTAAATAAAGTATTATTATTTATTCAATTATTAAATGGAAAAAACAAATGTTCCAAAACCTGTGCATGTCTTCCTCTCCTTCCTTCTTCGAAGAACCAAAACCTAGAACCACCTGCAAATCGCGACCCAAATCCAAACCCCACCTACAAATCGCGACCAAGAAGGTTGTTTCCAACTGTTTCTGCTTCCATTCGATTCACATTAGGATTGCGTGAGCTCAAATGTCTCAGTTTTCCTTTTTTTCGTCTCATGGGTCTGCTGTGGGTACAAATTTTTTTGCAAGCCATTCATTCTTCGCTTGTCTATTTCTTGGTGTCCTATGACTGTTGTGCTCATCAGTAAAACTAACAAGTTGCCGGTAATTCTGACCACTCCTCTTGCTAACCCTCATATGGAACGAACACTCCTTAACACACTTCATTACCATTCTTTTGCTATCATTTTTTTTAAAATGAAGATTCTTCTTAAGGGTCATATATAGCATATTCCTTAACAGCATCTTTAACAGGTTCTCCCAAATTAGGCATATTGAAATGTGGAAATTTTGGAGCTTGGTCTTCATCATCTTCACTGTTTGTAGCTGTTTCCAATACATCAGAATCATAATCTTCTTTACCAACAAATTCAACAGTTGTACTTGACATTCCTTAAAAGATGACACTGTTCTTGGTTGAAATTCCATCAGATTTTACCTTTTTCCTAACTTCATAAATTGTCTGAGGAGGGAGGACACTTTTCTCATCATAAGATCACTATCACTAAAACTTCCCTCCTCATTATCTCCCTCGCCTTCTCTATCACTGTCTTCACCATCATTATCATTCAAGTCCAACCCTTCACTATCATCCAAATCCTCCCCTTCCTTAACAGCATATTCTTCATCATCCTCACTATCTAACTCACTGCCTTCCCCTCCATCTTCGTTATCAACCTCAATAGTGGTGTCAACTAGATAATCCACATAAATTTCTACTACAGCATAACCCTTGGCATCTTAAACCATTTGTAGGACATCTTTATCAATTTGTAGTGGTTTCAAACTATGTTCTAGAGATAACTTAGGGGCCCTGTACCAAAGGCATTGAAAGGTTCTATAACCTAAACTTCTGACCAACTTGCAATTTCCAAATAGGACATGTAGTCCTCATCCCAATCCCAATTCATCTCAACCATTTTACTGTTGACATACTCCTTTGTAGGGTAGTAGACAAACATACCCCCATGGTGTATTTGGAATCTAACGCATGTGACTTCTGCAGGGCTGTAAAAGAATAAATATTGTTAATAACATACACTAAGAGACAAACCCTAAACATAAAAATAGGCAACCACATGCCACATTTTCTTCAGAAATAGAATATTCTACATCAATATATAGTAAAAATATTGCATTAAGATACACACACAAACAAACAAAGAGGGGACAAAATGCATCAACAGACTAATAAAGCAACAGTATCATAGAAAACAGAGCATTACTTAGCAATATTGAGTGAAAATCAAGCAACAGAACAAAGAAGGAGAAGAGAGGGTGGTATAAAACAAAGTCGAAATAGGGTTAAACATAACATTCCACATATTTCTCGTTTTCCTTCGTCCTTGAGGAAGAATAACTTTGTTCATTCGTCTAGTTTCAGTTCGATTCATTTAGGGTTCACGTTTTATTGTTCGTCGTCACCTTCGTGGGTTCGTTGTTGTAGTTTAGGGTTACAGTTTCAGAGTTGATGTTCTGGAATCTCCATTGAGAGTTTCTTCTGGTTAGGATGTGATAGTTGTGTGATAGTGAGTAATGAAGTGAACCCAGGAAGAAAATCCAACGTTACAAATTCATTTTTTACTATTTTTCAAATTACTAAATTTTTAATAATCAAAAATCTTATTTGGCATGACAACGTGGAACGCCACATTGGATTAGTGAGTGCCAACTCACAAAAATGTTTGACCAAATTGGTGGGGGGCAAATATTTTTGAAATCGATAAAATAAGGGGACCAAAAGTTGATGATATGTTAATCTTGTATTTTCATATCAAGACAATTGAGAATTAAAGAGAAGTGAGTAAAATAGCAAGTAAAATAAGACACAAGATTTACGTGGAAAACTCTTCAATGTGAGACGTAAAAAACCGCGGGCGATCACGAGCAAAGTTCCACTATATAAAAGAAAGAGTACAACAAGTCCTCTTATAGAAATGAGGACAAAGAGCAATATTTTCTCTCAATATCTACTCAAAAATACTCTCAAATGGAACAAGAATTCTCACCAAAATCGCTCACATAAACTATTGTTATAGTGAGTCTTATATGTACACTCTATGTTGTGTGTCCTTAGCCTTTTGTGTTGCTTTCGTATTTATAGGCCAAGATCAAAGTAGTAGATCAAAACTCTTAAAGGAAGAAATACCTTTGTCCTAAATTAACTCATGCATCATTTAGTAAAATGAAATACCTTTTTCAGTGTAAGTATTTCACCACTCAGGCTTTTGAGAATCCATTCACGATCATATTTCAGGCCTGCTCAAAATTTAGAGAAGAAATTTTCATCGAAACTAAAAGATAAATTTATAGATCAAAGGATGAATGGTTCATTCCTGTGAAAAACAAAATAAAAGCCTCAGTCAAATGAAATAGGACAATCATTAAAGACTAATGGTATGACAAACAAAACAAAATTTTACCAAATAATCAGTGATACAAACAGGATTGTGAACACCCCAATTTTAACCGGTATTTTTTTTCATTTTTTAGAAAAAAAAAATCACAAAAATATGTTTTTGCGTTTATTCGTTTCTTAATCCCTCAAAAAGGTCGTTTTGCGATAATTTACTAATTTTGCGTTATTACTACCCTTTTGGTGGTTAAACAAAAATTAGAAAAATATGATAATTCAAAAAAAATACAAAAAGAAAGGTAGATTTAATTAATGGGGAGGTGCAAAATATAATAAGTCCTAATGTCCATTTATAATTGGCCCAGAAAACGCCAAAGTTACAAAAATAGACCTCAAAAGGGCCAAATAATTGAAAATTACAAAAAAACCAAAAATGGAAGAAAAGCCCAGGACCCGAAAATGGCTTGCAGCTGCTGCCATTTACCCTAATTCTTGCCCTGCAAGTAAGTTTATGGCTGATTGTTCCTGAAAATGGAAAGAAATTATTCACAGCATTAATGTCCTGATTCTGAGTTTTTAGTATAGTACTTTGAGCTATTCATGCCTTGATACCTTTATTTTATTATTATTAGCCATTGAATCAATCAAGTGGTTGTAAATGTGCCACGTGTCCCATTTTTTTTTCGACGGAACGTGTCCCATCTTTTAAAAACCAATTAAATAAAGAACCATCACCACTTAGTTTCCCTTTCCCGTATCTTCACTTGAAAATTTGCAAATTCTAAAAATTGCAACTATCAGTATCTTCAATTGAACCTGTGTTTACTGTGTCTTCACCAATGATGAGAAACTGGAGAATGAATCCCATAAGAGGAGGTGAACAACAAGACCCACCTAGAAAAAGGAAGTTGCAAACTTAACACAGAGATGGTTGTGATTTTAAAGAGAAAATGGGCCCAAATCAGACCTTACCCTCTTCAGCATCTTTGATTCTTTTTTTTTTTAGATTAAACGGGGCTAAAAGCCCAAAATGGATTACACGAGGATCAATCTAGGAGTAGGAACTCCAACTACATCAGCATCTAGTAATAAACGAACATTGGGAGGGGGGGAATCAAATGTAACAAAACCATCATCAAAGGTACACCCCATATTAGCAAGCTCATCGGCGACCTTATTTGCTTCACGGTAGACATGAGTAATCTGCACATCACAACCTAAGCGCGGCGGCGGGTCGGGGTGTCGCCGTCATCGGAATCTTCTTTTCACAGTGATGAGCAGCAGTGCGGCGACAAGTGTGGTGGAGCGGTGCGGTGTGGTGCGGATGGGTGTGCAGTGTGGTGGAGTGGGTCTGTGGTGTGGTGGAGTGGCTGTATAAGTGGCGGTGTGAAAAACTCGAAAGGTAGAGTAAATGGTGATGGTTCTTTATTGGGCTAAATATCACTTTTGGTTCTTTATCTTTGCTCAAAGTTTCACATTGGTCCTTTATCTTTTTTTTGGTCCGTTTTGGTCCTTCATCTTTCATTTTCGTTTCATTTTGGTCCCCGCCGTTAGTTTTTGTTAACGGACGCCACGCTGGCAGTTAACTACTGACGTGGCGTCTTAAATTCATTAAATGACATGGCATTCATTAATTGAGGTGGCAAATAAATATTTTTTAATCCTAAATCTAATGACACTTAGGCATTTAAGTTTTTTAATTTTAAAAAACATAAAAAAGCAATTAACTAAAAGCTAAAAACATTAAAACTAAAATTAAAAAAACTAAACACAGATCTGTTAATCACTTCATCTTCTACCTTACAAAATCAAAAACAAAATCTGGAAAGGAACAAAGAGAAAAGAAGCAAAAAGACCAAGACCCACGTTATAAGGAAAAGGAAAAGATTTGTGTATAAAGAGGATTATAAGGAAAAGACCAAAGAGACCGACGAGCATAAACAACGACGAAGGAAAGGGTTTATGATTCTGTGAATACCATTACTTTCCTTCTTCCTTTGGGTTTGGGTTTGGGTTTGGTTTGCAGGGTAATGATGTTTATGATGCTACACTTCTTCTTTCCCTTTCTATTTTATTTGGTGGAAACACTTGAACTTTTTCCCCTTAATCTATAATTCCTCACTTAAAACTACACCTACTTGACCAATTAACTACTCAATATATTCAAGTACCCATTTAGTCAATTAAATCATATAATTATCAAGTCAAACAACAAATAATTACTTCACACCAATTACCTCAAACAAGAATCAAATCATTAAACAATCAAAGTAATTAAGATAATTACTTTGGGGATGTTACAATACACCCCAATTTGAGAATTTTTGTTCTCAAAAATTGTTCAAGATTTCACTACTATTACTTCGAGAATAGTATCCTCTCTAACACCTATGGTGTCATCTACACACATACTTGAGGCAAAGCAACATCCTAAAGCTTCCTAGAAATTAAAACTAACCAATGTTCTAATTTGGGTTCACCCTAACTTGGATTCATCATACACATCTCCGTACATTAAGGATTGAAGGTGTTTCGGACTGGGCCAAACCTTCAATGGCTTGGGCTTGGCCCACTTCCGCACTGCAGGACATCCACATCCACACTTAACCTGTATCCAACGGTCAGGATCTCTCCCACACATCCAATGGCTCAGGTACGACACACTGTCCATAAATAGAGGTTCCGTCCTCCATTTCCAGGTACACCTGATCACTTTGTTTACATTCCCTACAATTCAACGCATTTCTCTAATTGTTCTTTCTTTTACTTCTCTCTTCCTCTTATTGACTTGACCGTCGGAGTGTCTTGCATGTACCCCCACCTGACGTGGACGAATGACCACCTCGGACAATTCGAGCTCCAACTTCAATCTACCAAGCTCAACCTTCATTCTTATGAAGCACTCCAACTGGAAGCACATTTACATATCCTGAGCCTCGGGTTCGGCCACTCTTGGAAATCGGGCTCCTCAGGACCGTACTCCAGTACCGAACATTGGCGACCACAGTGGGAGCATTATCACTTGCTTCCGGACTCTATCGAATCTAACTTTTTCTCTTATTACACGGATTCTCTTCGCATGGATTGACTCCACTGTTCTTTCTGACTTAGTTCTTCTTCCTGAGGTAAGTCCCGACTTCCAACGATAACTTCAAGCACTACGTTCTCCTTATGTCTGCAGGTCTCGTTCGCCTTCGACACAGCTAGAGCCCATCTCCATGACAAAGGCAACAATGTTTATCAGCTTATCTCAGACTTTCATCTTATTCTGATCCGCTCCCCCTGAGCACTAACTTCTCTGGATTTTCTTCTAATCTCGAATCGTCGCAAAGCTTCGCTCACCTCCCAAGCACGCCTTGAGTTCCCAAGGCTTCACTCGCCTCCCCAGCATGGCTTGAGTTTTCATCCTATCTCAGATCTCTCTCTTCATCAGAATGGATTTCTTCTTGGAATCCTTGCATCTGACCTCGTACTTCTATCTCTGATTGGATCTTCATCCAACATCTCTCAAGGAGTTTTCTCTGCAGGGTTTTCTATATGGCCTCGAATCTCTCTCTTGCTCACCTGGCATTCAGCAAATAGCCCACACCGGCTCCAACAACTCTCTGATCCCCAAGCCCCACGCTCCATCAGAGAGTCTGACCTTCCCTCTGATGTCAGAGATGACGAGCTCCATCAGAGGCCAAAGGCTTCCCAATTTCGCCTCGTGCGAGTTGACCTCCCTCTGATCTTCTAGCTGACGAGCTCCATCAGAGGCTGAGGGTTTCCCAACTTCTCCTTGTGTGATCCTGCAACACCTCTGATCTCCGAGCTCCATCAGAGGTTGAAGGGCGGGGGGGTCCACAGTGACCTCCATTGGAGGAATCATTGGAGAGAGGAGCCCGCAGCGGCTTTCTCACCTATGAAGACTAAGGCCTGCAACAGATCTTTGGTGCTACGTTGCTACGGAGAGGGGAGCCCGCAACGGCCTTCCCATCTATGAAGCTCGGCCCATGGCAGCTTTCCTTTTAATCTTCTTTAATTGCACAAATCTCACAGGTTTTCGGCCCATGTAGATCACTGTGCCTTGGTAAACAATCTACCCGTTCTCAGCTTTGTACTTAGCATCAAGCAGGTTGATGTTCAACGAAGGCTCCAAAATCACGGCCATGATGAGGCAGCGATCGAAGCCGGTCTTGGCTACCTTCGCCATCTTCATGGTGAGTTCGGTCTTGTCCTTATTCAGCTGCTCCACCAGCTTGGCACTCTCCTCCTTCTTAGACTCGACAGCGGTCAGCTTTTCCCGAACAACTTTGAGATCGGCTTTCAACGTCGGGACCTCAGCAACAACCTTTTCCTTCTCACTGACCTTGGCGTTGGTCTCTTTGAGCTGCTGCTGGACTCCTTTCAGTTTGTCTCCTCTCTCAGGCCCCAGTTGTCTTCAGAATAAGCTACCAAAGTCGGTAAGTGCTTAACTCTCGACATGTATGAATTAACTTGCCGTGTAAGTTTCTATTTTCAGCTTTAAGGGTAGAGATCTTATCTTGGAGGCGTTCAGTCATTTTTCCGGTCACCATGTCCTGCAGCTCCTTGATGACCCCAGCACCGGTCTGGCTGACCCGGATGCAAGCCTCGAAATCGACCAGGGAAGCCTTGCCTTCCCCATTCTCCACTCTTTATTCTTTCTGCATTTGTTTTTGGTTCTTCAGGACAGCAGGATCATCGGCCACGGCCTCAGCATTGCCTCACTTGCGAGTCTCCTTGCTGGCAGACTCCGAGTTCGGTTTCAAGGTGGAGGAGGGCCGAATCACTAGAGATTTCATTTGAGATGATTGTTGTTTTTAGGGGCAGGCTTGCCCCCAGAATGAGACTTGCCTGCCTGTTTATCTGAAGGGCCGGTCCCCGACCCCGACTAGAATTTCTCTTTTCTGTGACTTCCTTTACAGGTGCTTTATCTACCCGGGCAGTTGCATCAAGCCCAATCTCGGACAAAAGGTTATCAAGGTCTAACTCGGCCATCTTGCCTGCAATAAGAAAACAAAAAGCAGTCAACAACGATAACGAGCCGAAGCCAGCATGGTTCATAACAACAAGAAAAGAATAAATAAAAGGATAAATACAAGAATGAAAATATCTATCCAGCTTAGCCTGAGACTCGGCCGCGGCATCAATCATAGAGCCGTAGTGGAACCTCAAGCTGGCCTTGACCATTGCCTTTCCCCATTTGATTGATTAGTTCAAATGACTTCTTATCCTCTCCCTTCTGCTGGTCAGGTTTCATCATATAGGTCTGGTTCCCGATCTCCACTCTGTCCCAAACAAAGTGCTCATGACTCCACGACCACGGGAAGTGTGCCCTCGTTATCTTTCCCCCTTCAAAGTCCCCAATCGAAAGCTTGGCAGCGCTACTTGAAGCCCTGACAAAAAAGAAGGTCAGCTTGAAGTCCCGGTTTGAATCATTAGCTGGAAAGAAATATGAACGTCCAGCATTGCACCAAAGTCCGACGTGCCCTTGCCTCTTGCCATCCGTCCCGGGTTCCGGAGAATGGAACACATTGAAGAAGCAAAAGAAGACTTCCGCAGTAGGAACCCTCCCGAGGCGCTGCATAACCATTTCGAAACCTCGGATAAAGCCCCAGCCATTTGGATGCAACAGAGAAGGAGCCACATGCAAGTATTTCAGCACGCCTTTTTGAAAATTGGTAAGGGGAATCCGAACTCCCACGGTTTCCAGGACGACCCCGTAAAGGAAGAACCCCACTCCGTTATGTTCAGTGCACACCGAAAAGTCCCTAACATCCATCAGCCTCCATCTCTGCTCATCAGGGGCGACAATGAATTTCTCTTAGTAGGACATGGGCTTGTCCGACCTCAATTTTGCAGCAGTATTGCAGATCTTCATGGTAACCCAATTGTATAGGTAACTCAATTTTGCAGCAGCATTCTTCCTCGGCTTCAAGTTCTTCAGCCCGAGATCCAACCTCAGCATGCCCTCTTTCAGGATCCTCCTCAACCGTGCATTTCGAGGTCTGGCAAAAAAGCTCCCTAGTTGAAGCTCCCGACGCTGCAGAAGAAGGTGCATATGTCGAAGACATCAGAGACGGAGCACCCCTAGGGGCCAGAATCGGATCTCCTGTGGCCGACTTCTACAAGATCAGTTTACCAAGTGGCTTACCGGGGATCGACTTTTCGTCTCTCCTGGTTCTCCCTATTATTTGCAAGGGGAGGATGGGCCATCACTAAAAAATCCTATCTATATCGGGCTCTCTATCTAAAGCTTGAGCAGTAAGTGTTCAGGCCTCGAGATTCCCGAAACCGGACTACCTCCTCCCCCTGGGATGAGCAGCGACAATCGTCGAAGCGACGACGTCGGCCACAAACTAAAGTATCATAAAGCGTGTAAATTTTGCAAGAAGAACTAACATCTGTGCAGGAAGTTTCGGATGTCGGCCTGAATTTTGATCTCGATAGGAAGCAAACCCAGAAAACAACGTCATCAAAAGAAACACCGATCTCGCGCGATGACTGAACAGATTCTCTTTACAGAGCTCAGAATGACGAAATATGCAAGAGTGATCAAATGATCCTCCAACTCGCCTTTTATAGAGACAAGATGTGAAGCGCCACAAAGACTTAATGCGCGCCTCTTCAACTCTGCGCGAGCAGACTCTCGAGCTCTCCAAGCGTCACATCTCTGACTCACCTTCAGGAGATGACACGTTGCTCAGCAAATCCTCACGAGACAAGTGGAGAACAAGCCGAGGCCCACCTCATGCTGGCCCCGTCCTCGACTTGAGGGGCCACTATTCCGGACTGGGACAAACCTTCACCGGCTTAGGCCTGGCCCACTTTCGTACTGCAGCACATCTGTATCCACACTTAACCCGTATCCAACGGTCATGATCTCTCCCATGCATCCAATGGCTCAAGTACGGCACACTATCTACAAATAGAGGTTCCGCCCTCCATTTCCAGGTACACCAGATCACTTTGTTTACATTCCCTACAATTCAACGCCTTTCTCTAATTGTTCTCTCTTTTACTTATCTCTTCCTCTTACTGACTTTAGCGTCAGAGTGTCTTGCAGGTACTCCCCACCCGACGTGGACGAATGACCACCTCAGACAATTTGAGCTCCAACTTCAAGCTACCAAGCTCAACATTCACTCTTATGAAGCACTCCAACTGGAAGCACATTTACATATCCTTAGCCCCAGGATCGGCCACTCCTGGAACTCGGGCTCCTCAGGACCGTACTCCTGTACCCAATAGAAGGAAATCATGAATGTAGCAAACAGATTTAGAAAGAAGCAATATAAAATTTTAAAAGTAGTTTTCCTCTTGAGTACAATCCAATTTCCTTCTTCACTTAATATAACTTTGAATCTATTGGTGACTGACTCTCTATATCGATGACACAATGGTTTAACCTTCTTCAAAATCTTGACGGTTGCCGAAAATTCGTCGAACAAGCACGAACGCCCACTATTTCGTTCCGCAACATTGTTTGTAGCCCTCTACTTCCGCTGTGTGCTCTAATGAAAGAAGAAAGCCAACAATCCTATGGTTCAGTGTTTCTGGAGTTTTCGGGCTAAGGAAATCAATTGTCGTCATTCTTAGAACATTGCACGAAATACTGAGTTGATCAAGCTCAATGCTTCGCGCAATAAGCTGAGAGGTTCTAACAATTGTCTGTCACAGTCCCTAAATGAATTGATCTATCTAATCTGTATACGGTAAACTCACTAAGCCCGATTATGTCGCTCTTATACCAAAATGTAACACCCTGAACTTTGGACGTCACCAAGTCTAGGCTGTCAACCATTTTAATACAATCAGAGTACTAAACTGATTCTGGGATTTGAATAACACCTAACTAGACAGAATATTCCATCTGATACCTTCGATTAGGTCAAATGACTGAACAAGATACTTAATTACATATTGTTAAGCAGTTACATAAGTCATTATACTACATAATTCAAATCCAAGAATAATGGTTTAGTCCTAATACAATCACTCTACTAAAATGACTAACTCGAGTGATACACATCGAGTAACTGAAATCTCTAAACCAAGTAGCTACCACAGCTACTAGTTCTCCTTGCTTGATCTGAACCTGTCAATCTGGAAAAAAAACATAACAACTTAAAGGGTGAGATTACGGATCTCAGTGAGCTCTTTCGCGACCCCTCACCCATAACCTCTCTTCGTCTTTTTATTAATCTTCTCACTTGTCATATTGTAGCGTAATCCATAAGAAGACTTAACAACGTGAGCTTCAGCGGAGAACCCAACTCGAATAAACAATCTGAGCCATGACTCAATCCGAGTAAACCCGAATAACCATATGAGCCATGACTCAATCCGAGTAAACCATATGAGCCTTGAACTCAGGAGACATGACCTCCCATTCCAAGTACGCTACTTAACCTCTTGGGATCGTCATCCCCATAGTGTTTTATTAATTTCCTTAGTTATGTTCTCACTCGTTGAATCATAATATAAAACCTCGCTATTTCATCAAATCTCCTAATTGAGAAAATACTACGCCCGACTAGGTTGAACTACTCTGATATCATAAATGTAACATTCAACAATTTAACCAAAGCGGAATGTTAACACATATGCCCTAAACTGAGAGAATACACTAGCCGTTATGGGTTCCATTTAAAAACTTAGCATAATAATGGGATCAACCCAAATGACAGCAAATGTCTAGGTCCGAAGACCACCATAACCTGAATACAAGTGAGTACAAATTACAAACTTGAGGGAGCAAATTAAACAGAATCCATAACCACTAACTAAAGATCCAATGTTTGATTTGAAAACCAAATAACAACGATTAGCACATGAACAATTATCTAATCTCATATTTCCTCAAGCGGAAAACCATCTTGAGTAGCTTCCTTAGTTATGCTCTGTACCTGAAAACCACAACACATAAACAGTCAGATTACAAATCTCAATGAGCGCCTCCGAGACCCCTCATAGTTCCTCTCATTCGTTCCTTTTTAATATCTGAAGTTTATGCCGAATAATGCTAGAGCGCCCGTTAATCCGAGAAACCCCAATTCGACCATACCTACCGAATAATGCTAGAACACCCTTTAATAAGAGAAACCCCAATTCGGTTGTACATTTTAATTGTCTTATCTTTTCACTTGGCTTAGCACAATCCGAGAAACCAAATCACTCGATTTCAACGGAAACCCCAATCCGACAATCACTGAAGAATAATATAGGGATCGTCATCCCCGTGGTATTTTTAAGTTTCATGTCCTTGGTATGTTAGTCTTTTCATAAGCAATATACATTTCCTGGAAGGGTCTCACTCGATACTCGATAATTTGGAACATTCGACAATTTAAAACATAAAAATATACTTAATCCAGTTCAAAACAAACATATTTCAATGATTACAACATTAGATGGAGCCAAACACATCAAAAATATACTTAATACCTAATGTGCATTCTCAAGCTCACTACAAGATCAATTGTTGGAATAGTTGTTGCTGCAGCAACACTGGAAGCTACAATTTCGTGGAGGAATCTGCATTAAAGAGCTGGGTTGTTCTCCATTGATCATCTTTGGAGCTATTTCCTTGGTTCAACAATTAGTAGTGTAACCTCTCTCCTTGAGATTGTAGTATGACTTTTATTTCTATGTTTAAGTTGTTTCCTTTGTTGTTTAAGCTCAACATGAGCTAATTCCTTTGAGTTGGGATGCTGAACTTGATGTAATGCATTTATTGTGCTATTAATGAAGTATGTTCAAGTGTTGAGTATTTTATCTTGTATGCTTTAATATTTCCATCTTAGATTAGGATTGGCCGTCTAATCTAGGTAGCATTTATGAATTCAGAGATGGTTTGTAAATTTACCTCACAAGATAATATGGTTTGTGTGCATTAAAAGAGATTTTAGTGTTCCATGCTTAAACCCTAGAGATAGGAGGGCATATGCCATAAGGTGAATACTGCGGGTGCCTAAGCAGCCTAGGGCGTAATACTTTAGGGTCTAGAGATAAACTCCTGGGATGAAACCCTAGTGAGAAGTATTTGAGAAAATATGTCTATTGCTGCAGCACCTAATGCTGCAGCACTTAACATACCATTATTTGCATTTTAATGAAGTTACTGAAAGTAAATGCATCTCAACTTGTTCCAATCATCTGATCTTTATTACCCTGATACCTTTTTATTATTGTGCATGTTACCAAATATTTGTGTTCTTTACTTTATTTTTACCATCACTAATTTGTTGATTAAATTAAGCATTGTTTAAGTGCTAATCCTCGTGGGAACGAACTTTACTTATTCTATATTATTTGTTGACAATGTACACTTGCACTATCATATTTTTACCCAACAAGTTTTTGGTGCCGTTGCTGGGGATTAAATAGCTTAAAACACTGTTTAATTAATTGGCAAACTAGTGATTTTTGTTGCTAATTTTGGTGTCCTGTTTCTGGCTGTTTCAGTATTAGATTGCTACAGCAACTGTTGCTGCAGCATATGCACATGCGCAGTTCACCAGAATTTCAACTTCATCCTGAAATAGAAAGATTGTTTAGGGCTTTGAGAAGGGATCAGGATCACTCAGGACTTATTTCATTGGGCAGAGCTGTCAATATGGCTACACCACCACCTTCTAATCATGGGGGAACACCACATCCTAGTAACCAAGGTTTTGACAGACATACCATAATTGCCACTAAACACCGTGAGCAACTTGAACATGTGCGACAAGTTTTGAATGAAAGAGTCATAGGCATGGCTAATGACAGGGACAGACCTATGGGGGATTATGCAATTTTTGACCCTCATACTATGCAAATTAGCATAGTAAGGCCTGAACTTGCCACAACTCATTTTGAATTTAAGCCTATGATGTTTCAAATGCTTCAAACAATTGGGCAATTTGGTGGAGGACCTACTGAGGACCCACATTTGCATTTTAAACAATTTGTAGAAGTTTGTAGTAATTTTATTCTCCCTGGTGTAAGTGATGATGCTTTTAAACTTAAGCTTTTCCCGTATTCCTTTAAGGATAGAGCTAAGGTTTGGTTGAATTCCTTAGAACCTAACTCTATCACTACTTGGAATGAGATGGCTGAAAAATTTATGACAAAATACTTTCCACCTATCAAGAATGCCAGGATGAGAACTGAAATTACATCTTTTAGACAAACTGAATTTGAAACATTGTTTGAAGCATGGGAAAGATTCAAAGAGTTGCTAAGAAAATGTCCTCATAATGGGTTGCCTGTGGTTGTTCAAATGGAAACTTTTTACAATGGTTTGGAACCTCAAACTAGACTGATGCTTGATGCTTCTTTTGGAGGAGTCTTGCTGAATGGCTCTTACCAAGATGCTTATGATCTTATTGAAACCATTGCTGCAAACAGTTATCAATGGCCAACAGCCAGGGTTAGTGCTCAGAAGAAAGTTGCTGGTATGCATGAAGTGAGTGAAGTTACTGCTTTATCTGCTCAAGTTGCATCTCTGTCCAACATAATCAAAAATATGAATGCAACCAATGCAGCAACACCTGCTGCAGCAACTGAAACTGTACCAGAGACTACTGTAGCGGCAATTGAACAAGTACCAGTGGATTCTGCTAGTTGTGTGTACTGTGGAGGAGGTCATCTGTATGAAGAATGTCTTGCAAACCCTATTTCAGTCAACTATGTGAGATATGACAAGAACAATCATCCATATTCTCGTACCTACAATCCTGGGTGGAAGAATCACCCCAATTTCAAATGGAGCAACAATGCAACACCTGCCATAGCTCCTGCAACACCACCAGGATTCTCTGCTCAGCCCAAGGCAGCAACACCAGCAGTTGAAAATCCTATGGAGGCCATGCTCAAGGCTTTCATGAATGAAAGAAAAACTCAGTATCAAACTCTATGGGCTAAAATCAAGAACTTGGAGAATCAACTTGGTCAAATAGCTACTGCTCTTACCCAAAGACCTAGTGGATCATTACCTTCCACTACTGAACCATCAACATCAAAAGGGAAAGAACAGTGCAAGGCTATATCTTTAAGGAGTGGGAAGGACTTGAATGGACCATCTACTGATGCTAGTGATGGCACCAACAGAAACCAAAAAAATCAGAAAAATGAGAAAAAAGAAGGCAACAAATGCTGTCACAATTGATGCTGCACCAGTTGCTGATCAACCTGTTCCATCTCCACCTTTTCCTCAAAGGTTGAAGAAGGCTCAGCAAGACAAGCAATTTGGCAAATTTTTAGAGGTGCTAAAACAACTTCACATCAATGTTCCTCTAGTAGAAGCACTTCAACAAATGCCCAACTATGCAAAGTTCATGAAGGATGTGCTTTCTAAGAGGAAGAGACTTGGAGAATTTGAAACAGTAGCTATGACAGAGGAATGTAATATGATCATGCAAGCTTCCAAGTAAGTTGAAGGACCCAGGTAGTTTCACTATTCCTTGTTCAATTGGTGAAACCTATACTGGCAGAGCTCTTTGTGACTTAGGTACAAGCATCAATTGGATGCCTAAGTCTGTTTTCACTCAGTTGGGTATAGGGGTTGCCAGATCTACAACTGTTACTCTCCAACTTGCAGACAGATATATTGCATACCCAGAAGGAATCATTGAAGATGTCTTAATAAAGGTAGATAAATTTGTATTTCCTGCTGACTTTGTGATTTTAGATTTTGATGCAGATAAGGAAGTGTCTATAATTCTTGGAAGACCTTTCTTAGCTACTGGAAAGATTCTAATTGATGTGCAAAAAGGAGAGTTGAATATGAGAGTCAATGATCAAGAGATAATGTTCAATGTGATGAATGCTCTCAAGTTTCCTGACCAAGGAACTGAGGAGTGTTCCTTTGTAGTGAGCTTGAGATGTGAATCCTTTATCTGATTTTATTTGTTTCCATCTTTTGGTTAAGAGAGAAGAAACAATTGTTATTAATAATTAGTAATAACAATAAATAATGAGCACTGAAATAAGCACGTGTACATGACGAGACGCAAACACGCGTGCACAACTGTGAATGCCCAATTTTGACCGGTATTTTTTTTGTTTTTTTATAAAAATCCTAAAAAAAATATCATTTTGCGCTTTTTTAGATTTTTACAGTTTACGCGTGCTATTTCGTGCTTACTGAAGATTTTGCGTTATTTTTCTATTATTAATTGGACTTTCTTTATTACTACTATTAGTTGAACTTATTTTAAGAAAAACTTAATAAAAAAATCTGTTTTAGAATTAAATAATATTATTAATACTTTTTTTAAGCAAATTAAATAATGTTACTATTATTATCTGTTTTTACACATAAAAAATAAAAAAAAATATAGAAAACGGAAATTACAAAAATAATATCTAAAATAGGGGTGTCTTCTATTCTGGGGTAAATGTCATAGTCTCTTTTATCAATAGTCTCCCTTTTTCACCAAAAAGGCCATTGCACATCACATAGTGCCAAACTTCTGCAATTTGATTTTCAAATCTGCGTGCAAACATCATAAACCAGAAATGTGAGAGGGACATTTCAAGGGCTCAAAGCTGGCAAGAGGAAGAAAACAAATATGAGAAGAACTACGTGATTTTTGATTCTCCGCCCGCTGTGATACGTAGGAGCGGGGCCTCCCTGTCATGCTAAACTTATCTTTATTAAACAAATAATCAGTTTTTTTCTTTAACACCTCTTTTCCTAAAAACTAAAAAATGGGATTGATTTAGATGTACATCTTGTCAATCTAGGTTTAAGAGACTAACTCTGATCTTAAACTCTTTCAAAAAATTAAAATCAACCAACCAACAAACTTTTTCAGGAAGAACTACGTGAGTTTTGAGTTCCTCATTGCACCAGAGGATATGAGCCTTATTCAGACTATTGGGATGACTATGAGCCACCTCCTTATTCCTCCAATTGGGATAATTACGAGCAACTACAAGTTTTTGGGCAAGAGGAGGAAAAACTAGATACCAATCAGGTCTTGGCCAATTTAATGGAGCAAACAAAAGAAAGACTTGATAGATGTGAGAAAAATATGATGCAGGCAAATGAAAGGTTTGACCGCATGGAGAATCAAATTGGAGCCATGAATGACCAACTGTCAAGTATCATTGCTTTATTATCTCAAGAGACCCAAGAAACTCCTTATTCACAAACTGAGAAATATAGAGATAGTATTCTTAGAAGTGATGAAGAGTTCTCCGTAGAAGCTAATCTAGAGGAAGAAGCTCTCAAGAAAAATGAAGAGACTCCTACTGAGGGGAGTCAAATTGAGACAACAGATCCTAATGAAGGGAGAATTTGTGAGGGTAAGGAGAAAGATCAAGTGATTCATGATTTGGGGGAAGAGGAAAAAGCCGGTGCCCCAATTTTTGAGAAAATTGTTTTAACCATTGGTGATGCTGTAATTGAGGTTCATAAAGGCAAGGTAACATTAAGGAGTGGTAAAGAAGGTGATGTTATTATAGCTTTAAATTTCAATGAAATTTTCTCTTCTTTAACTTCTCCATATTTTGATGATGTGGTTGAAATTAACATTTTTAGTGATTTAAAGATGCAGGACCTTTTGGAAAAAAATGTTATTTTGCAGGATCCAAGCATAGTGGTGAATGCAGATACAATAAAAATTTCTCAATCCTTTGAAGTTCAACCACCACGTGGGAAAAGGAAGAACAATGTCAATCACATGGTTAGAAAACTAAGAAGGTGCACTGCGTTAGATGTAAAATTTGCTCTTGGAGAGCCACCTGAATGAGCCCCAATTATCGTCGGGCTCACGACGTTAAACAAGCGCTTCGCATGAGGCAACCTATGTTTTATTTCCAGTTATTTTTATTTTGCTTTTGTTTTGTTTTGTTTTGTTTTTAGGAATAAGCTCCAACTATAAGCTCTCTCAGGGAAGTCTCTCTTACTCTCTCTATTTATTTATTTTTTGTTCCGATTTGATTATTTTGCATTGAGGACCATGCTCCATGCTAGTGTGGGGGAGGATAGTTTATATTGTCACGTAGTCTCTATTAATGCACATACCCACTACATATGTTGAAAGCATTTTTTCTGGCTTGTTTTGAAGGGCTTATGCTTCAAGTTGAAAAAAATAGAGATTTTGCCTTTAGGGGATACCATAATTAATTTACTTGACAGACTTGTGCTTAATTGTAACTGTGAGAATGTCCTTAGGAAGCTGATAATTAGCATTTGTCCCTCTTGTGTACTTTTTTGTGAACTAACTTCTAAATGTGAGATTTGAGCCTTTATAAGGTGATTGATATCCAATCATAAATTTTTACCCATTTTCTTTCTATGAGTGTGTTTCCCAATTTGTTACATTCTAGAATTTGTCTTTTGACCATTTCAAGGCTAAAATTGATTTGCATCATGTAAAAATATTTGGGGAATTTAGGTATTTTTCTGGCCTCAGAGTTGCTTGTTGAATTTATCCCTTAGTTGCCCCTTTTGAGCCTATTTGTTATATTTTTTCTTTCGTATCCAGATATAAAATTTTTGTTTGTTTGTGGTAACCATTTGAAATTGAATGTGGAGCAACTATTGAAAATTACAATTTCGTCCTATATTTTAGTTGTCTATATTATCAGAACTGAAATTTCGTCTTATACTTTAGTTATGTATCTTGTCAGGATGAAGTGAAAAAATGGAGTGAATCATGTGCTTATAAAAATATTTTCATACAAAGGAAACAAAATAGGAGTTTTCATGTACTTACCTTCTCCTCCTACGAAAAAAATGCAAAAGGAGGAAAAGGCACATCAAAAGAATGAAAGAGCCAAAGGGCAAATCAAAATAATGAAAGAGCCAAAGGGCAAATCAAAAAAAAAACAAAATAGTCTACTTAAGAAGAAAAAAAGCAAATCAAAAAGAGTTGACTCAATAGAAAAAGAAGAGTGAAGAATGAAAGTGAAATTAATTTGGAGTTTGGACAAATATTGTAAAATAGATGGAGCTCCATATTTGGTTTCAAATGTTACTATTTGCTCCTTGTTTTTTTAGCCCTTTGATTATCCCTTCTTTCTTATTTCCTACCCTGCATGAGTTCACCCTGGCCCCTTTACAACCCATGAAACCTCATCTTTTGCATGCATGTGAACTATTTAGTGGAGATTTGGTCAAATTACAAGCTTATGGCAATGTGCATTTTGTAGAAACTTACACTTTGAGAGATTGTGAGGGAGTGCCCTTGTTCACAGAAATGTATTCTTCAGGGACATGAGCCTCTAATTGGGCAACCTTTTGATACCTCATATGTGCTATATTATCTATTGTCTGTCATTGTTCTTTTGATTTTGGGTCTCTTATTTGGCTATCTATATTACTTATTTGAAAATTTTATTGAACCACGAAATTTGCTTGAGGACAAGCAAAAATCAAGTGTGGGGGAGTTGATAAACTCCAATTTAATACATTTTTAGAGATATTTGTGACACACTTTTAGAGCAATTATATACTAATTATATAAATTACTGACTTAATTTGCTCTTTTTGCAGGAAAAATAAAACTGGAAATAATATATGAATATATATATATATATATATATATAGAGAGAGAGAGAGTGTGAGAGAGAGAGATATTATTGAAATATATGTATATAATATTTATTATATATATGTATATTATATATCTATATATAAATATGTATCTTGGCTTGATAATGGAAAGGAGAAGAAAAGGGTATCCCATGACTTGAGGCTCACGTTTAGTAAGAGATCTAGCTTGATATGATTTCAATTTAAAGAAGAAACCCTATTCACCTATCTATATAATAGCACATCATTGAAGACCAAAAGGGGGAGCCACAAACAGTATAGAAAAAAGCCACGCACCACATAGACAACAACACGCACATGGACGCAGAGGAGATTGGAGGAAGATTTGGGTACCGTTGTTTACACTGTGAGAGAGCTCTGAAGCAGAAAAGGAGACTAAATACCGAAGATCAGAAATTTATCTATTCCGGGTTATTTTTATCTTTGTAATTTATGACTTCTAATTTTATTTCAGTATTCTTGATGACTATGGATAGCTAAACCCTCTTCTAGGGTCTTAGGTGAATCTTGCATGATTAGAGACCTCTTTATGTTCTAATTTCTACTTTGAATTCCTATTTTTATTTCAATTAATATTATCTTATTGTTTTTAATCACATAATTAGGATGTTCAAATCAATTAGTTGATCAGCGACCGTACTGTAATTAGTTGGTGGACCTATAGGATAATTGGGGCTAAAATTAATGCATGACCAAACTTTAATTTAGTCTTCCAATCATTCAACCTTTTTGCTCTTTATGCTTTTCTTGGATTTAAATTCTAGCATGACCAAACTAGGGTTAATTTAGGAAAAAGAATATTAATCGCGAATGACCAAACGGATTAGTAGTTTTAGTAAAGGGATTGGTAATTGAATAAAATAAGGGAATTCAGGTAGGATTAGACATAGAGGAATCGAAACTTGCAAGTGAAACCGCGACCCTAGACCTCTCTCCATCAATTAAATTTAATATTTTAATTCTTGCTATTAATTCTTTTTATTTTATTTCCTTCTCATCAAACTATTGGTTCTTCTAAACAATATATAATCTTGATTAGTTTAGTACTTGTTAATTAATCCCTGTGGCGACGATAATCTTTTATACTACTTTTGCGAAAGAGTACACTTGCTCTATGTGGTCTTGCAGAAGGAGCTAAGAGAACCAAATTGGGCAGGCAAGTCAGAAGGGACTTTTGACATATCAGAAGCTTCATTAACCTTAGGAATAGAGGAGTCGGGAATGGGAATTTTTGAAGCAATGAATCTGTTTATGTTTTCAGAAGCCAAGGTATTTCCTGTTTTTGCTGGAGATTGAGTGGGTGGATCACGCCATTGAGCAAACACATCAGTGTTGTCTTTTTCAGGGGTAGGGGAATTCTCTTGGGCTTGTGTTAGATTTAATTGAGTTAGGGCCATGGATGCTAGAATCTCAGAATTTATTTCTTGGAAGAGTGGGAGATTCATTGATGCAAATTCAGCTTCAATATCATTGCACACTTCATGGACAACTTTGGAGATTGGTGACAGTTGGTTGAAATTTTGAGTGAGCTGGATTTCCTCTTCTTCTATTTCAGGAGAGTGATTCATATCAAACTCCCCCTAAGGTTGATCATCAGCTGAGTCTTCTTCATTCCCATGATCACCTGGAGAGGAGTCATAGGGAACCAGAGGTCCTCTTGGAGAAGGGGAATTTGCAATAATTTCAGGTTCTGTAGTGGGTTGATAAATGATAGGAGGTTGCTCATCAGATACAGGAGTTTCCTCAACTTGAGGCATAGGATAAGGCAGAAGAATAACTCCATAAGCAGTCATGATAGCAGGAGGAAGATCAGATACCTCTTGTGAAGGTTCCTTGATGATCTCTTAAACAGTAAATCCTTCGTGTGAAGGTTCATCATCATCCTGCATTTGTGGTTCCTCATTCAGGTCATCAATCATCCTTTCAACTCTTTGCTCATTCTCAATCTCTTCTTCCTCTTCAAGGAACTCTTCTTCAGGAATTTGATTAAGTTGAAATATTTCTCTCCAATTTTCAGCAGGTTCAGAGTCCATAATTGGTTCTTGTGAAGGTAACTCTGGCTGAGGGAAACTTTCACTCTCAGGGAATTGAAAATGAGAGGGTTGAGCATCAACAGTCTCCTCATTTATCAATTGCTCCCCTTGAGCAGTTGCTTCCTCTTTCTTCTCTTGAGATGGTTCAGTGGGAGTGGAATCTTTGGTGGTTTTCTTTTGTGAAGGTTTGGGAGTTTTGGATTTGGCAGTGGATTTTGGTTTAGGAGCAGGCTTGGCAGTGGCTTTTACTTTGGGGGCAAGTTTTGCAGTAGCTTTTGTCTTTGGAGCAAGGGTTGTTTCAACAAACTTGATACCCATTTGTTTAACACTTTTGGACCAGAAAATGGTTTTCTCAGTAATGTATTCCTCTTAGTGAGAAACATGTCATAGAGAAGTGGTTTGTCTAAGGTTTTTGACAACATCTATCATGTAATGAAGGATAGTGTGGGTGAGATTTACAACATACCTCTTGTACATATAGTACACAAGAAGAAGATCAGCAGGTTTGATTCTTTCATATCCTCCTGCTCTAGGATAGAGGGAGTGTATGACCATGTTGTGCAGAATCCTTGCGTGGTCTTTGAGGGAGGATGAGACAAGATTGGATTTAGGATCCTTCATCAATTCCTCTAAGACTTCTTCTTTTGTGGTATCCACTTTGTCAAAGCAATCTTCACCATAGACTGATATCCCATGCAGAGGGATTCCTAATGCATCTGACAGCATCTTTGTGGTGATTATCAGAACCTTTCCCTTCACTTGAGTGGTCAAGCAGGTTTGTTCCTTGTTGACAACAATGCCTCCATAGAACTCTCTGACCAGACTAGGATAGATGGGTTCTTCTTCAGTCAGGAGTTTGTAGCAGCCTTGTTTTACGACATAAGGGATGAAATCCCAACCAGAAGCCTTTAACTCTTCAAAAAGATACACTCTTCCTGTCAGAATGCCTCTTTTGGTCCACTTCCTAGGATTGTAGACTTGTGAAGGTTGAATTTCAACTTGAGTTTCTTCATCATTCTGCCTCTGACCATCGTCAATCTTTTCCTCAGAGACCTTTTCTTTTCCTTTAGACTCTCTCATGGGTTTCTTTGAGGATAGCTCTGGAGGAGGAGATGATTTTCGCTTGGAAGATGGTTGTTTCTTAATTGAGATCATGATGTCAGAGATTATTGCCTCTGAATCTTCTTCAGCAACAACGATGGGTTCAGAACTCTTAGAACCAGCGCCTTCAATAGGTGTGGATGAGGTTTGCTTAATCCTAGATGACCTTCGGGTAGGAGTAGGCAATGATTTTGAGGTCTTAGTTTCAAGAGAAGATGGAGTAGGAACAGATTCAATTTCAGTGGTGGGCTTCATGTTTTCTATGATTCTGGGTTTGGTGTTTTGTTTTTAGAGATGAGATGAAAAGATTTCGCAGAGAATGGAGAGAAGAGATGAATTTTTGGTGGAGGTTTGTGCGAAAAGAGAGCGGTTAAGAAGAGAGGTTTTTCTTTTTCAGAACTAGCCGTTGTGACGTGACTAGTATGCAGTTATGATGGGACATAACTGTAGCGTTTTATCCAAGGGAATAATTCCTTGAGAGATAAGGTTACTTTACAACTTCAACTGTCCATTTTGATCTTTTCCTAAGTGAACCTTCACAAGCCTTGTGAAGGTTGGAGTTTTTGACAAATCTTTTAATCTTAAGGACATTCTAAAAAGTGCAAGGCCTTTTTAATAAAATTAAAACTTTCTTCTAATAAAGGCTTTGTGAAAATATCAGCTAATTGATGCTTGGTATCAACAAAAATTAATTCCACATCCTTCTTTTGAACATGATCACGAATAAAGTGATGCTTGATGTCAATATGTTTAGACCTAGAATGTTGGATGGGATTTTTTGATAAATTGATAGCACTAGTATTACCACAACAAATGGGGATATAGGAATACCTTAATGAGTAGTCTTCCAATTGATTTTTGATCCACAGAACTTGTGAGCAACATCCAGCAGCAGACACATACTCTGCTTTAGTTGTTGATAGTGCAATTGTGTTCTGCTTTCTACAAGACCAAGAAATTAAAGATTCTCCCAATATTTGACATGATCCACTAGTACTTTTTCTGTCAATCTTATCACCAGCATAATCAGCATCACAGAAGGCAGTTAGATCAAAATGAGTATGTTTCTTGTACCATAAACCAATACCTGTAGTACCAACTAAGTATCTGAAAATTCTTTTCACAGCAGTGAGATGAGATTCCTTGGGTGAAACTTGAAATCTAGCACATAGGCCAACTGAAAATACAATATCTGGTCTACTGACAGTTAAGTACAATAGGTTTCTTTTGATCAACAAAACCAGGAGGTTGATTGACATAAACTTCTTCATTTAAAAAGCCATTTAAAAGGCACTTTTCACACCCATTTGAAATAATTTGAAATTTTTGTGAGTAGCAAATGCAAGTAAAATTCTAATTGCTTCCAATCTTGCAACTGGAGAAAAGGTTTCATCATAGTCAATACCTTCCTGTTGATTATACCCTTGAGCAACAAGTCTTGCCTTGTTTCTCACAACCTTAGCATTTTCATCTAGCTTGTTTCAGAACACCCATCTTGTTCCTATGACCGATTGATGTTTGGGAGGAGGTACTAGATTCCATACGTCATTCTTTTCAAATTGTGTCAGTTCCTCAATCATAGCTTCTATCCATGACTCACTTGTATGGCCTCATTGATGGATTTTGGCTCAATGTCAGATAAGAGTGCCATTCCAGCAACATTGTTTCTGAATGAAGTTCTGGTTGTAACAGGATCTGAAGTGTCACCAATGATTTGGTCTTGAGGATGGTGAACTACTAATCTCCAACTTCGTGGTAGTTGTGAAGGTTGGTCAGAAGCTTCAATGGCCTTGTGTTGAGCCTTGTGAAGGTTGAGAAGAGGTGTCTTGCACATCCTTTTCAACTGCATTTTCTGTTGAATTACCATCTTCTTTGCCAGTATTGAGTTCATCAACATCAATCACTTCACCTGTATTGTTAGTTTCACTAAAAATAACATGCATGCTTTCTTCTACAGTTTGAGTCCTAAGTTATATACTCTATAAGTCTTAGATGTTGTTGAATAACTAAGAAAAATTCCTTTGTCAGATTTTAAATCAAATTTTCCCAAATTGTCTTTGTTATTCAAGATGAAACAAGTGCAGCCAAACACCCTAAAATAGGATATGTTTGGTTTTCTATTCTTCCAGATTTCATAAGGGGTTTTCTCAACATTTTTTCTAATGGAGACTTTATTTAAAATGTAGCAGGTTGTGTTCACAGCTTCAGGCCAAAAATATTTTTCAATGTTCGCATCATTTAAAATAGTTCTTGCCATTTCTTGCAAGGTTCTATTTTTCCTCTCCACAACACCATTTTGTTGTGGTGTTCTTGGATAAGAAAAATTATGAGAGATACCATTTTCATCAAAAAAGTTTTGAAAGGAAATATTTTCAAATTCTCCCCCATGATCACTTCTGACAGAAATAACATTTGTTCCTTTTTCATTTTGAACCTTTTTGAGAAAGACTTTGAAGGCTTCAAAAGCTTCATCATTATTTTTCAAAAATAGAACCCAGGTAAATCTGGAGAAGTCATCAACAATCACAAAACCATATTTCTTCCCACTAAGGCTAGCAGTTTTGGTAGGGCCAAATAAATCAATGTGTAATAGCTCAAGTGGTTTTTGAGAGGTGATCATATTTTTAGATTTGAAACTTGACTTCACATGTTTTCCACGAACACATGCTTCACACACTCTATCTTTTTCAAAGCTTATTTTAGGTAGCCCCCTGACTAGTTCCTTTTTGGAAAGTTTTGAAATAGTTTGCATGCCTGTGTGACCAGCTCTTTTGTGCCAAATCCATTTGTCATTTTCTGAAGACATAAGGCAAGTTTCTTGAGACAATTCATCAAGACTTAGGCTATATAGATTTTTATTCCTAGATGCAGTAAATAACACTTTTCAAGATGAGATTTCCTTAATAAAACATTTATCAGACTTAAAAGACACTTTATGACCACTATCACACAATTGACTAATGCTTAAAAGATTATGCTTCAAACCTTCTACATACTGAACATTCTTTATTTTGGGAGAAGATAAATTACCTATAGTACCTATACATATGATGTAAGCTTTGTCATCATTGTCAAAGACAACACAACCTCCATCAATTCTCTCCAATGAGAGAAATTTATGCTTTTCTCCTGTCATGTGCCTCGAACATCCACTGTCTAAGAACCACGGCTTTTTCTTGGATGCTAAGAGGCATTCCTATTTCAGAAGTTAATTGAGACTTAGGTACCCAGAATTTCTGGGGTCCTTCAAAGTTAGTTTTCTTCAAATGATAGTTCTTTTTAACTTTGAAACATGCAGAAATATCATGACCAAAGTTTCTCAATCTTGGTTTTCTAGCCTTTGAGACCTTTTTGGAACTTTGTCCAATGTATCTCTTTCTAGGATCCTCAATCATGTTTTGATTTGAGATGACATTTTCTTTAGTCATCATTGAGATTTTGTTCTTGAGAAGGTTGTTCTCATTTTCAAGATCAGACAAAACTAATTTGAATTCTTCATTTATTCTCTCAATGGACATTATGTGTTGTTCATGTATTACAGTGTGTGTGTGTGTGTGTGTGTGTGTGTGTGTGTGTGTGACTAAGAGTATGAATAGTTTGAATTAAATGTTCATTTTGTTTTTGAAGATCTTCATTCAATTTCTTAGCTTCATAAAGTTGATTTTTGAACATGACACATTTTTGAGATAGTGTTTGAATCAGCCAATAAGTTTTCAAAAGCATATTCAATTTCTTTGCATGATGGACAGAGTGGTTTGAAAGTGATTACCTCATTTAGATCAGGATCTGCCATGAGACATGAGTTGGTTGATTCAATGTCTGATTCAGGATTGAAATTTTGACTGGATTGTGAAGGTTCTTCAAAGTCTGCCATAAGCCAGAAATGAGCAGCCTCCTCTTTCTTTCCTGGTTCAGAGTCTTCAGAGTCTTCAGAGTCATCCCATGTAGTTAGTAGAGCTTTCTTCTTGGTGTTGAACCTTCTGTTGTCACCTTTGAGTTTTGGACATTCATTTTTGAAATGTCCAGGTTTGTTACATTCATAGCATACAGGAGGATTTTTGTTTGAGCTTTCTCCTTTTAATGTATCCTTCTTGAAGAAGGGTTTCTTGTTATTCTTTCTGAAAGCCCGTCTTCTTAATCTTCTAGAGATGAGGGCTAACTCATCTTCTTCATCAGTATCATCATCATTTTCTTCATAAGTTTCACTTTGTGCCTTCAGAGCCATTGCTTGTGAAGGTTGAGCAGTTTTTTGTGAAACTTTGAGTGCAATAGTTTTAACTTTCTTTGGATGAAGTTCATCCATGATTTCTTGCTCATGCACCTTGAGAGAACCCAATAGATCCTCTATTTGAAGAGTTGATAGGTCTTTTGCTTCTGTTATAGCAGTCACATTGGGTCTCCATACCTTAGGCAAGCATCTCAGAAGTTTTCTGACTTTAGCTTGATTGGTGTAGGTGTTTCCCAGTGAGTTCAGATCATTTGTAATGGTTGTGAATCTGCTAAACATTTCTGAGATTGTTTATTGCTTCTCTATTTTGAATGTTTCAAACTTGTGGATAAGAAGGTTGATCTTTGCTTCCTTGACTTGATCAGTTCTTTCATGAGCAGTCTTTAATGTGTCCCAGATTTCTTTGGCAGTTTGTTTCCCAGCTACTTTATCATATTCACTTCTTCCTAAAGCACATGTTATAAAGAATTTAGCTTTAGAATTTAGAAGTACCATGCGTTTTATCCTCAGCATTCCAGCTTGCTTTGGGTTTTGGAGTGATTACTCCTTCAGCATCTGTTGTAGAGGTAATATAGGGACCATCTTCAACAATACCCCAGAGATTAGTGTCTTGTGATTCCAGAAACAGCCTCATTTGATCCTTCCAATAGTAATAGTGTTCACCAGTGAGTCCAGGAGGTCTGTTTGCAGATGCTCCTTCAGGGAGGAACATAACAGAGTTTGGGTTGTTCATCACTTCCTTCAGGATCTTTCCTCTGTCATTGTAAAGTGAGCAGCCCTTAGAGGTGAGCTCTGATACCAATTGAAGTGACTAAGTTACACAAGAAATGGGGGATTGAATTGTGTACCCTTTTTAAAATTTGTACCTGAAATCTTCTCAAACAAAGAACTTTCAAGATAGACTTGGGATTGAGAAGATAAAGGTTAGTTTCACTTAACAAACAGCCAATATATAAAATGATTAATGAATGATAAAGATAGATTAATCAAACTTGAAATAGTAAGAAAGAGGTTTGAGTTAAACTGATTTAATTATGAAAGATTTAAGTATCTGTTTGAAAAACTCTCTTGTGAAGGTTGATTGAATTAACCTTCACTAGGTTTTGAAAACGTTCACAAGTATAGAACAATTTAGATTGACAGTAAGGAAAGCAAGTAAATGGCACAAAGGAGTTATAGAGGTTCACCCAACAATGACTACGTCCTCTCCCCACTTCCCAAGTGAGTATTTCCACTATCTTTCAAGTATCACTTACACTTGCTTTTTTTCAACCACAAAAGACTTCAAACAACACTAGCTAATGATCAACACACACCAGCAACGTGCTTTCTTACACAGCAACACCAAGTTGTTCTTCCTACTATAAAACTCTCCTAGTTTCCTAAAGGATTCCTCTATCAAGTAGATTCTAACCAACACTCACCTCTCTCTAGGTAGTTTGATAGAATACTCACTAGATAGCTTTTTAGAATCAAAGGTTTGGGTTTGGGATATACAATAGCTCGAATAATAAAACACACTAAGTGTTTGCAAGCTAACACACTCTATAAGAGAATCCCAGGCTTGTGAAACTTGAGTGTGGGATGAGTAGGATGGATGAACTTTGTGAAGCTTTAGTTGTGTAGGTTCCAATTCACTCTCATGATTTGCAACTTCAAATTCCAGCCTTTAAATAGTCAATTGATCTGAATATAGCCGTTGGAAACTTGAATATAGCCGTTTGGAGATGTCCAATGGTCCATAGAGTTGTCCAGATAAACGGTTCCAAAGTTAACAGCTTTTGAAGCTTCACAAGCTGACAGTTGTACCTTCTGCTAGCTTTTCAACCTTCACAAGCTGACACAATGCTTTATCTTCAGAATTTTGACCTTCCCTTAGCTGGTTTGTACTTGCACAGCAGTTTTACAGCTGTACTTGAAGCTTCACATCCTTTATACCTTAAACACATTTTGTTTGGCCTAGGAATAATCAAGGAGTTCCTCCTTCATTTATTGCAAGATTCCAGCAACAGCAACTCTCCGATTTTCAATAAATGAGAGCTAACATGTTTATCATATTGAGAAGCTTGATGAGGATGATCTTCATACCATGTTCTTGAATTTGTTCTTCAGCTTCATCTTCAACCTTCACAATTCTGGATCTTCAAAATAAATGTGGGGCCACACTCTTTTTTAATTCTGGTCAATGTTGCATTGACTTGGTCAACCCTTTGTGTTGACTTTTGGTCAACCTTCACAGTTGACTTTTGTTCAACCTTCACATGACCTTAACCTTCACATCTTTCAACCTTCACAACTCTTTTCTACCTTCATATTTCTATGTTATTTTTAGCTCAATGTAGTCTGATATTTATCTATCTTTGATGACTTATTCTTCACACTTGAAATAAACTTGTTAGATAACATTAACAATAAAACTTAATGTCTTACTAAGTTTGTATCATCAAAACATGGATAGAGATTTTCATTCCAACAAAAGTCTCATTTTAAATCAATTTGAGGGGGTTTCTAAAAACCTCCTCAAAAAAACTGCCGCTAATTGACAGTTTTTTTGTAGTGTTTACAGTTGGCATTGGTAGTTCTTTTGTTGCAGTTCTGGTATATGTTGACGATATTATTGTAACCAGCCCTTCTTCTAGCAGAATTACTCAAGTTCAACAGCAGCTTGAGAAGCTATTCAAACTCAAAGTTCTTGGCAACCTTAGATATTTTCTTAAAATTGCAAGAGCTAGTGATGGCATATCATTATGCCAAAGAAAGTTCACTCTTTCCTTGCTACAAGACTCTGGTTTTACAGACAGCAAGCCTACAACATTGCCTATGGACCCAAACTTGAAACTCAGCTCCACAACTGGTGACACTCTCACAGATGCATCTCAACATTGAAGATTGATAGGTAGGCTTCTCTACCTTAAAATATCTAGATCTGACATCTGCTTCACTGTCAACAAGCTGAGTCAATTTATGTCCAAGCCAACTATTGCCCATTTGAATGTTGTACATCATCTCTTGAGATATCTCAAAGGGACTCCTGGCACTGGGTCATTTTTTCCTGCAGGATCACAATTAAATCTCACTGCTTATGCTGATTCTGACAGGGGAAATTGTCCTGACACTAGAAGAAGTACTACTGGCTATTGTGTCTTCTTAGGCAATTCACTGATATCTTGGAAATCCAAGAAACAAAATGTTGTTTCTCGTTCATCAGCTGAGGCTGAATATAGGTCTCTCGCAAGTGTGGCAAGTGAAGTTCAATGGCTCATTTCTTTACTGTAGGATTTTGAACATTCCATTGGATCAACTATGGTCTTTTCTGATAGTCAGTCAGCCATTCATCTTGCCTCCAATCCCACATTCCATGAAAGATCTAAACACATTGAGATAGATTGCCACTTCATCAGAGAAAATGTTCTCTCCAACATCATCAAGCTGGTCCATGTAAAGTCTGCTCATCAATTGGCAGATCTTCTAACCAAGCCTGTCACTGCCACAGTATACAACAATTTGATCTCCAAGTTGGGCCTTCAAGATATATATATAT
This sequence comes from Astragalus glycyphyllos, assembly GCA_963573325.1. Classification (NCBI taxonomy): domain Eukaryota; kingdom Viridiplantae; phylum Streptophyta; class Magnoliopsida; order Fabales; family Fabaceae; genus Astragalus; species Astragalus glycyphyllos. The sequence continues at coordinate 34,714,177 of OY754310.1, read as the reverse complement.
ATATATATATATATATATATATATATATATATATATATATATATATATGCCAACTTGAGGGGGAGTATTAGAGTTACTACCCATTTTCACTGTTTTACTAATTAATGTACTTTGCTGCATTTTACCATAGTTACCGTATTTACTATAGTTAGTCAGTTTGGATTTTCCTCCATTCCCTCAGGTGACTGAGTGGCCAGAATACAGGCTACCTCCCCCACTTTTCACAATTCCCAATAATGTCCCTTCAATTACTTCTTTCTTTTCTCCCCCAGCTGCTGCTACCACCACTGCCCTAACTACTAAACCTTGACTTGAAGACACATTTTCAATCTTTCTTAGAGGCTATATTACATTACACGTGGCATTCTCTGAATAGTAAAATAAAAGCTTCATGGTCATGCACAAGCCCAAGCCCTCTCTAACGGTGTTGGTTAGATTGAGTGTAATTTGAGTTACTTCTTAGTTCTTAGTCATATGTAGAGTCATGCCATTATGTCTCTCTCTTTTATTTTATGTTTTAGAGCGTGTGAATGAAAACATCTACTAGTTATTTTGATATATAATGAGTGTGTTTCAACAAAAGTACTCCCTTCGGTTTCTTTTATAAGCAAAATTAACTACTTTCACAGTAATTAAGAAAATTAGTTAAGTACAATTAATTGTCTAGTTTTCATACAAAAAGTTAACCAAAATTACTAAATTAACCTTCTTAGATATTTAATGAAAAGGACATTTTATTTGACTTTATTGTCAACCACTCAATTAAATGAATAGTACATATGGAACAATAACATTAAATACGTCAAAAAGTAGTTAACTTTTGCTTATAAAATAGACCAAAATTTGAACCATGTTTTTTGCTTATAACATTAAATGAAAAGGACATTTTATAAGATTAAATATGTCTCGGTTTGAATTTTTAATTGCTCGAATGTGCTTTGGTGAAATTGAAGAAATTATTCCACGATTGTATGTAAAATATGTGTTAGAATGTCTGTTTGAATGTTTTGGGTTGCTGGAAGTGGGTTTAGTTTCGGTTGGGACGCGACACGAGTGAACGGGAAGCGAGAAACTCTGTTTGGGACTGTTTGGTATAGGTTCAGTGTTTGTGTGATTACGAATTTTCTGTGTGTCCAAAAATTGTATGGTTTGTTTTTCTGGAAACTAGACACAATTTGCCAGAAATTAGGCACTGAGTTTAATCAATTTGGGTAAGTATGATGGGAGAATTTCTGGTTGCAATTTGAGTCAAAAGTCTGAGACTGTTTTGGATATAGGTTTGGTGTTTTGCTTGTAGTGACTTAGGTAGAACTCTGTTTGAAATTATTTCTATTTCATTGGAAACTAGACTCTTTTTCTCCAATTTGGGCACTTGGTTTTCTTCATTTGATTGAGAATTCAAAAAGAAAACTGAGTTACAAGTTGGGCAATAGTTGTTGTTCTTTTTCTGGACGCCTATGCTTTCTTTTGAAAAACTGTTATTTTTGGCTACATAAACAAATATATAAAAATTATATACAGAAACTATACATTCTAAGGTTTCCAATGAATATTCTTTTGTTTAATTCCGATATCGTTTTCTATGTTAAAGAAATTGTCGAAATTTACGTACCACTGCTGAAAATTTACTGTTGTTCATTGAAATGTATGTATATAATAATGAAATTGTGGTTGATTGTAATGTCGAGTATCGAGTGAGAACCCTTCAAAGGTTTTGAAATTCATTTCCTGAACATGTGTAATATTGTTCAGTGATTAATAATGTATTAACGGGGTGACGACTCCGAGTTATTTAGCATACTTGGTGGAGGGAAGTTATGAGCCCATAAGCCAAGGCGCTGACATTATCCCTCATGGCTATGTTGGATTGGGGTTTCCGTAATCTCGTGAGATTTCATTTCACGGATTATGCTAAGCCAAAGATAAAAGGAATTTATTTTTATGGAAATACAATGATTCGTGCAGTGATTGCCGGATTAGAGGGCTCGTAGAGATTGAGTGATTTGGTCTCTCGAGCTGGTCTTCAAAATAATTAAGATAACTAAAAGAGAACGAATGAGAGGAACAGTAAGGGGTCTCAGAGTCACTCATTGAGATTTGTAATCTCACTGTTTATTGTTGATTGTTTTTCAGATCTACAGGTAAAGTCTAAGGATTGTTCAGGAAGTTCAAGACCCTAGCTACTTGAGGCTATCATATTGAGGAAATTCGCGGGTCATGATGGGTACTCGGTATTAGATATCGGGTTATGGCCGAGTTTAAGTTTAGGATTAATGCACTTGGATTAGTGAGTTTTTGTAATGACTGGAATTATATGAATCTTTGAGGATTTGTTTATGTATCAAAATATGAGGTTTTAACGAAAATTTGATAATTCCAGTTGTTCATAATTGATTTATCAGTTATGTAGTATTTGAATCCGTAGAAGTTCATCTCTGAATGGCTAAAGGTAATATCTCGAATTTGTTTTGTCGACTACAAATTTGGGATGTTACAAATGCTCTCTCTAACTTTATACCCAAAACCTAAACATGTGAGACCATGCTCAGTTGTGACCTCTACGAACACATTTGTGAACAACTCTGCCTCTCAACAATCTAGAAAATCATTCGTAGTAGTGATATGTTTATTTTTTTTTACTTTTTTGTGGTGTTTTAGTTTTTTCTCATCAAATTATTTTTTTATGTTAAGGTAATTTGCTTTCATTTTCACTCTCTATGTTTCTCTTTCAATTCTTTTGAGTAAAAATGGCTGGGATATACTTATTTATTTCTCTTGGGCCATCTGTAGTTGATCTTCCACTTGCATATCCAGGTTCTACAAGCTAATTAACTACATATTGTTGATAATTTATATCTGATAACATCAATTTATTTACCAATTATTTTGTGTATATTTTGATTCTTATGTATTTTTTTAAGTTGTTTTTATTTCTTTTGGGTATTTGAGTCTTATGGAATTGAATATATATGACTTTGTTGCAAGATGATTTTTTTTCTTGAAACTAACTTGACTTTTGATACTTGATGTTTTACAATTATCTCATTTTTTGTTTGTTTTAGATATACATGTACGCTAGAATTTCGCCGGAGAAGAAACATAACAAGAAAGGTAAGAACCCAAGATAATCAAAGTATTTCGTTTTGGTTTTCCAAATTGTTTATGTTGTTTGAGAGAATATTATGTGAAAGTCTTATCTAATACTTTAAAGTTACTTTATTTTTCTTTCAGTGATTTCTTTATAAGCTCTTACGCATTCATCTCCACTTTTAGAGAAAATGTTGCTCTAAACTCAATGATTAGGTCTATGCGTTGAGATTTAGCCAGAGCTGCATTTTAAGAGACAAAAATTTCAACTTTTGCGTCCTACAAATGTGAGCTTCGTTCTCACTATTACAAATAACACACTTAGTCTATGTGGGGTTTTAACACTCCGCTTCAATATCCTTTGCAAGCATTTTTTATCAATGAATCATATATTTTTAAAATTATTTTTATTGCTACATAATCATCATTTCTTTGTCAAAATCAATTTCAGATTATGATTTTTTAATGGCAGAATATATATATTGTAAGGGTATTTCATCTCATCCAAACAAACAGAGAACAATCCAAAAGAGAGTCAAGGAGTGGACACCAACAACTCGACAACATTGAGAAAAAAACCTACACAACGAACATACGAGGTCAACACTTGGCAATACAAGCAATATGAACAACAAGTCACTCATAATACAGAGATATTGATTTTACTATTTATGTATTACAGAGATATTGATTTCAGATTTTTTAGGCTTAAATGCACTTTTGGTCCCCCTATTTTACTAAATGTGCAATTTGGATCCCCCTATTTTATTTTGAGCAATTTTGATCCCCCTATTTTATTTTGGGCAATTTTTGCCCCCCTATTTTACTAAATGTGCAATTTTGATCCCCCAAATTTATTTTTGTGCAATCTCAGTTCCCTATTTTCTAAATTTATGCAATGTTGACCAAATTGGAATTTTCAAATCTCAAATGCTAATGCGCCAACATTTTAATTGACATTGTTGACCTGCCACTAATTTATTTTTAAAAAAATTTACTTTTATTTAATTAAATATTTATTTTAAATAATTAAATTATTTTTATATTTAAAAAATAGAAAATTATTTAACTATTCTAAATAAATAAATTTGTTTTAAATTTTATATTTAAAATATAATTTAAAATAAATAAACTATTTTTATATTTTATATCTTAAACAATAGAAACTAACTTAATTATTTTAAATAATTAAATTATTTATATATTTAATATTTTAAAATACAAAAAATATAATTATTTAAAATATATTTAATAAAATAAATGAGGTGGTCCCCCTATTTTAATAAAATAGGGGGATCAAAATTGCACATTTAGTAAACTAGGGGGACCAAAATAAAATAGGGGGATCAAAATTGCACATTTAGTAAAATAGGGGGACCAAAAGTGCATTTAAGCCTATTTTTTAATATTGTTGATTTCCTACTTTAAAACATCTCATTCACTTTTATTGACAATCATATTTGCAACATCTCACTTTTAGTATATACTAAAATGATCATTCACTTTTAGTATATTTTTTAAGGATTTACTATGTTTCTTCGTTTGAATATTTGATCATTTTTTATTTTTTTACCAGTGTCATTATATTTTTTTGATGGTACCATTGTCATTATAGATTTCATTATCAATTACCACAAAAATTATAACTATAGAGTATCACTAAATACAATCAAGTTTTATATTTAGATATACAATTCAGTATCAATTATTTCAAAAGCAAAAACATTTGATATCAAGTTAACCTAAGACCTTTTGATTCACGTCAAAAAAACCAAAAACCTTAGATATCGAGTTAATAATCAAATGCATTTACCTTGATTATAATTATATATTGACTTCAATGATATTGATTAACTTTGATTGATAGGAGTTATCTTTGATTAATTACAACTAGGTATTTTAAATCAATTATTTATAGTGTTATTTGAAATCAATTATTTGTATCTATTCATTCCATTTATGACGAGACTCCTCTCAATTTCCTAAAAAAATTAAAATAATTTACACCACAAATTTGAATCTTAAAAACCTAAGTGAAATTAACATAACTTTTGGATGACAGTTATGATGCAATTGTGCTAAATTTATATATCAAATATACTACATATTACTAGGTGAAACACACCACACGCCATACTCTCTTATGAAACAACTTACAATCAATATATATCTCTATCATTATTATCAATATTCTTTTACCTTAAAGGCCCAAGGTAAACAATATAGTCAATAAGTTGAAAATTATTTATTTTCAGATATAAGTTAAAATAATATACTTAAGTTTTTTTTATATAAGTTAAAAAAAAATATACTTAAGTCAATGAGACACAACACGGGGAATAAATATTTTTTTTGAGTTACCATGTTATTAGTGCGCATACGCTGAAGAACCTGGATGACCACGTGTATTCGACTTTGTATAAACATATTTGTAAGATAAAGAAAGTCTATGAAAATCAAAATCATTTGGTAAAAATATATTATAACGCGACTAACATTTGGCACAAAGAAACATTTGTGTCTAAATTACTATATATTACTAGGGTGGATGTTACTTTGATATAAATGGCGCCATATTATTGATCATTTACTATATATTACTAGGGTGGATGTTATTTTTATATAGCTTAAATATTATTTTCAGACAAAATAGTTTAATATTATTATTTTTTGACAAAAAAATAGTTTAATATTATTGAGTGTCGTGAATTTTAAGATATAATTACCATTCAATTACATTTTAACAAGTGTTGTGCATTTTTAAGATTTAATATTCAAGTTATGCAAAATACTAATCATTAATTACTTATTATTAAAAAAAGTTACTTAGGTATTCAAAATTCCTTTTCTTTTTATTTAATATAATATTCACCTGCAAAATATAAACTACTCTTTAACGACTTTTGGATCGTATAACTATACTCATGCATGCACGGGTCAACTATTATAGTATTATTATATTTTGCCAAAATCTCAAACACGGTACAACATAGAGATGGCTAGAATGAATACTATTAATATTTGTTGATATCACTATATATGGTTTAACCAATAAAATATCACTATATAAGGTTAATAATTACTCCTACTATAATGATTAATGCTATCTATAGGTTTATAGGTGTGAGACAAACTATTTAAAAGATGAAACATGGATTCCACTAACATTTATCACATAAATATATTTATGTTTTTTTTATAGTTATTATTATATATTTATATTAGTTACACATTCACCCCAAATTTAAAAAGTGCATTTGTGATTTGTTTATCTTCCCTAAGTTTTACATTGGAGAAAAGGAAAGAGAAAGTCACATAACTATGCATTCAATTGTCACTTTAATTCAAAATATGAGTAAAATTGTTTTTATATGCGATAGTTATTACCTTCTTTTTTAATATGTTTTTAATCACATATTAGCTTAAAAAAATATGTTTTTAATCACATAAATAAAATATAATAATTTGTTTTTAATCCAAAAATTGTTCTACCTTCTTCTTACAATAATTGTTAGCTATTCCTTTTTCACCAAATCGTTAGCTATTCTATCGAAGAAATAAAACAACTTTTAATTCATTTAAATAATAATCCAGGTATAATCAAGAAAAATTTAAAGTTTTAAATCTTTTTATGTAATTGTTTAAATAAATAAAGCAACTTTTAATTAAATAAATTGAACAATTAATTATTTAATTAACGATATAATTAAAAACAATTTTTAATTAGATAAAATTAATTAAATATTTTATGTTAAAAATATAATTTATTTTTTAACTTCATTTAAATATATATTCTGAAACACTGACCATGGATGACTCAATGTAACATCGTGTGAACTAGGGTTCACTTTCCGTTGTATTCGATTGATAAACGATGATTCAATATATCACTGTTTGAACTGGGGTTCACTCACTGTTCGATTCCACTGACCAGGGATGATTTCATGTATCAAAGTTGTAGTAGAGAGTACTCTTTTTCCTTTTAGATGATTTTTCCCTAATTAAGGAGGATTTGCATCTAAAGGTTTTAACGCGGATCCTTTCCTTTTTTTGCCCAAAAAAGATTCACTGGTCGTGCAGGATTTCATATACCAGTATGAATTCGACATGATTTAGCGTCCAGTTCATTAAACCATGAATGAGTCAATGTACCATCGTGTGAACTAGGGTTCACTTACCATCGGATTCGACTGATAAAAAATGACTCTATGTCTCACGGTGTGAACTATGGTTCACTTACCTTATGATTCCACTGACCAATGATGATTCCATGTATCACAATGGTAACAAGGATTCACTTACTGTGGAGGATTCCATGTACCACTAAGAACTTCGCATCACCTAGCATATAGTACATTAAACCGTCGATGACTCTGTGTATGACCGTATGCACTAGGGTTCACGTAAAGCAAGTGAACCGCAGGTTTCAACTCATAAATTTTAGATTATATTTGTAAATTAATCACATAGCATTCAAATTATAAAGTTTAAATAATATAATTATTAGACAACTAGATCACTTACCATCGGGCTCGAGTACTGATCAAAGATGATTCCATGCATCATAGTGTGAACTATATATGGTTCCCTTACCTTATGATTCCACTGAACAACGATGATTCCATGTATCACAATGGTATTAAGGATTCACTGACAATGAAGGATTTCATGTACTACTATGAACTCAACATATCACCTAGCATCTAGTTCATTAAACCATTGATGACACTGTGTATGACCGTGTGCACTAGGGTTCACGTAAGGTAAGTGAGCCGCATGTTTCAACTCGTAAATTTTAAATTATATTTGTAAGTTAATCACATATCTATGAAATTATAGAGTTTAAATAATATAATCGCTTACCTTAGTCAAATATCTTTATCGTATTTTTAAATTAAATACAAGGTTTTTTAATATTTTATCAAAAATGAATTTATACCAACAACATGTAATGTTTCCTCATTGTAGCATAGAAGTATAATATAAGAAAATTAATTATTTCGATAATATTTAATGTTGTCTCATCTAGACTAAAAAATGTATTCATTTATAAAACATAATAGAGATTTTCGTATTGTCCTTTTTTTATATTTATTATAAGTGTCAAATATGTATCCCGCATTTTTCATGTACAATGACAAGTATTTATCGCGTGTTTTTTATATATTTATCAATAGTTCAAATAGTTGTCAAATTTACCTATTTTTTGAGAGACAAAATTGAGTTTAATTATTGAGAACAAAAAATAGGTCATCACGTAATAGTTATTAAGTCTTCGCATTTTTTTAGAAATGGGTAGTTTAATGTTTTACATAACTAGTTGTTTGATTATAGATATAGTAGATTATAAATTTCTTTTTGTTGTCATGTCATTGATGCGTAGTTTCCATCGGCTTTAGCGGTGACTAATCTACACCGAGGAACCTAGTTGGCCACGAGTACCCGGCTTTGTCGGCCGGTGTGGTTCTCCCCTCCCAACAAAGTTTTGCCACAATTCAAGATTCAAACCCTAGACTTTATGGGGTGAATGTGTAAATAATATAAATATATAATAATAATTGTAAAACAAAAAATATAAATATATTTATGTGATAAATGTCAGTGTAATCCATTTGTCATATTTTAAGTGGTTAAGGCAAATTACCCACATCCTATCTAAAGGCTACCAAGAATTTACCTCATTTTTATCTAATGCCACCCAATTTCATCCAATTATCTTCCATTTGTATATCAGATATTTGGATCTCATTGACACTTGTCATTAGCATTAAAACATGTATTATTTTTGTGGGACCTATAACCATTAATTTTTTTCTCACTTACCTGATCAACAACTTGCATATCAAACCTTTTGGCTCGCGCCTAAAATCTCAATCCTAAACTATGTACATTCAAGTTAGCTTTAAGGTTTTAAAGATGATTTCATTATTATACGTATAATATTAGTCAAATTGAATTTTTTATATTTTCTTTCAATTTTATTGCGGGAAACAAATATTTTACATTATGAGGAAAGTAAACTAAAATAAAAGTATAATGATATGATATTCCATCCCATTGGACACAAGTATAGCATATAAGCATGTTGTGTTAGCAAATAATCATGTTGATCATAGGAAACTAAGAAGAGTACTGATTATAATTTATAATTATACCATCACATATACTATCATATTCTTAGACTAATACATTTGAATTTGAGCAGTAAATGATACTTTGCATTATAGAAGCTGAAATGGCTGAGATAAGAAGCATACACATTGCTTCCATCCATCAAGATTGAGTCGGGTACATTACCACTTAGCATGTTGCGAGTTAGGAAGCTGAAAAGAAGCAACTCATATATGTAAATTGAAGATTGGGGTGTAGCTTTTGTCATATATGTAAATTGAAGATTGAGTCTCTTAATCAATCATATCTTGAATGTTATTTTGCTATATTAATTTTTTAGGTCCAGGTTTGGTTGTCTAGCTTGCATCAAATTTCCATGAAGATAAACAAGTGGAGTCAATTTCATTGTTTTAATATTACCCGTTCATGCCGCATACTCGCGCGGGTACTCACGTAGCGGGTTTCTCATGGATACAATCTCCTCACAGGTACCCACAGATACTTTTAATATTAATCGATATTTTTTTTCTTTTGAAAATAAAATTTGAAATACCAAACAAATTAACCTTTTGCACACATTCTTTTCTCTTCATTCATATATAAAATTAGGCATTTTATTATGTATTTATTTTATCATTTATTTTTTAGCTTATTGTAGTTAATGAAAGAAGATAAATAACACTAAAATAAATATTAATAGGAAAGTTTTCAAATAAGTGTATTTATTTCGGGTACGGGTACCCGCGGGCACGGGTATCTCAATATCTGGACCCACCCAGTTTATTGATGGGTAGTCTAATTATCCGTTTAGTAAACCCACGGGTACCCGTTAAGCCCCGTACCCATCGCGGATAATACTCGCGGGTACACACGAGTGCCGTTTTTTTGGCATCCCAAGGGATCCCACCTCAAATATATTACATAAATATTTTTATTATAGATACATACATATATATATATATATATATATATATATTATAAGTATTAAATTTTTTAGTCTTTTATATGTGTTTTTAATTTAAAATTTAAAATTTTAAATTGTTCTAACTTTTATACTTTCTAAATATTAAAATATAAAAGTATGACTAATTTTTATATTTATTTATATTAAAATATTAAAGTTTTGTTTTTTAGTCTTACTTTATATATATTTTTCAATTTTATTATATTTTAATTTATATGTTTTTCTAACTTATAATAAATTTCTGGGATCCCGTAGGGACCTTGGGGATATGTGGGAATGAGGTGTGGAGGGGGAAAACTCCCCAAATCGGGAATCGGGGATGTGGAGGGGGGACAACTTCGGAGGCGGAGACGGGGAGACGATGAGTACTTCCTGCCCCGCTCCGCCCCACCCAGCCCCATTTCCATACCTAATTGGATAGCAAAGATATGACAAATAAATTTATTTCTACATGAAGAAATTTATATCTTTTGCCAAAGAAAAGAGTAAAATGTTAATTGAGGGGTAATATTAAATGAGATTTTAATGAGTTCTCAATATGTAGTATATCCATTATAAAAAAAATGTCTTTAATCTATGTGACAAACATAAATCAATTAAACAATGCTAGATATATGTGTGGGTGGGACATTTAAGAATTTAATAAATTGTATTTTTTTATGACCAATGTACCCGAAATGTTTTCCGTGCATCGCACAGGCAGGTATACTAGTTGTTTACAATTATAACATTTTAAATCTGAGGCAATAAAAGTGAACATTAGGGAAATCGCTGGTATCTCCCCAACCAAATTATTGAAACTGAGATCCCTACAAATGTTGAAGTAGTATAAATTTCCATAGTAAAAAAGTTTGGACTCTGAAATGTTCCAATAACAGGAATTCAAAAACAAACTTTTGGATATAAAATTCAATTGTTTTACTTACAACATTTCCAAACTCTTCATTGTCCCCAAGTAGCTGGGAATCTCTCCAGTAATATTGCAATTTCTCAAAATCCTAAATTGAAAAGCTTGTATTACACTAAATATCTGATAAAATGTAACAACTAAATTTTAACACAAAACTCAACATACAATCTTATCATTCCTTCCATGTTGCTTAAAATAGGAAACTCCTGACTTGGACCATTTATGTCACTTATCCTCCTGCACCATATTTCCTACCATCAGTTAAGATATAAGACTGTTAGAGTATCAGAAGAGAAGCAAAATGTTTCATTGAATTCATTGATTGTAAAAGTGATAATGTGCATCAATAAGAAGTGTTATAGAAGATGGTTTTTACATTTAGTACTCAGTGCTGCTCCTGAATGTTATTGTTCATGGCTTGGTTTTATATTGTGCTGCTCCCAATGCTATGAACCCCCTTGTTTGGACCCATCACCATGTAAGTAGTAAGGACTAGTTATAATATTCATTGATGCGGACCTCGTTAATGAAGGACAAAAGGGCAAAATAGGGTTAATGAAGATATTTTGTAATGAAGGGCAGAAAGGTAAAATCATTAAATTTTTCCACTATTCTGATGTAACAAACTACTGCCACGTTGGCAGTAGTCACGTAGGGAGAGTGGGAATGTTCTGGTCAGTTAGAGAGGAGAGAATGCATATATAAAGGGGGAAATCAGTAGCTGGAGGGTTAGGCTTGGATTGGGATAGGACTTGGGCTGGGAATTGGCATTGTTCTTGCCATTTCACTGTTTCTATCTTTTCATTCTGCATTTCCTTGTAAACACTTCATCCAATTCTGAGAGATCCTCAGGATTGAGTAAATAATACAAAGGATTGTTTCGTTTTGTTGTTCTATGTATTTGGGTACTCATCATTCATCATTCTTTTTAGTGTTTCAAATCAAGAATGCTAGGGTAGGACAAGAGTGTCTACCGAGATTTCCTATTAACTTCTTGTAGCCATTCCTTACTATTGATGTCTGGGAGGTATAACCAAACTTATTTTCTATTAGTGATATGTTGACTTTAAGATTACTATTTCATCAATAACAAGTTGCTGACTTTGTGATGTTTATTTCACTTTTGTATAGCATGCTTATTACATTGACTATCGGGTAAGATATAGTTCACAATATTGTATGGTAATCAGTGTCTTTCAGAGTTCTGTTTAATTAGTAAATGTAACTATGATTATCCTGTTGTCTCTGCAGAATCGGAGTTCTGATTACATATCAGTGTTCACGGATAAGCTCGTATCTTGGGAAGCGGTCAGTTCAAGGCTTGAGCAAGATAAGGCTGTAATTGCAGAGAGGGTGAGAGAAGAGGAGAGGAAAAGGAAGGAGGAAGAAGAGAAATCAGCGAGCGGCCAAGCTACGACGGCTCCTGATATATTTACTGATAGTGATTCTGACTAGAATGCAGAATGAGTGAGTTGTTTTCTTCAAGAAATAGTTTAAAATGACATACCCTTTGTACCAGTTAGGTGTGGTACGCACTATATTCTCTGGATTGTATCAGAAAAAAATAGTTGTATTTCTTTTTCAAAGACAAAATATCTTACTCACTTGAGCATTGATAGCAGTACCAAATAAAATGAGCACACCGCAACAGTCTTTTGATGCAATAGCAAACTTTTTTATTAAGCACCTTCAATGCAATGTTTGATATAAAATGAAACCCAATACTTTTCATTTGTCTCACCTGCAGTCATTAGATTGTGAGTTTTGTCAGCTTGGGAAACATGTATGTTCTTCCTTCCTTAGCAGTACTCAGTCACAAGCTCGTTCTCCTTTTGATGTTGTTCACTCGGATGTATGGGGACCAAGTCGAGTCACCTCAGTTGTAGGACATAGATATTTTGTCACTTTTATTGATGAGTTTTCTAGATGTACGTGGATCTACCTACTTATGGATAGATCTGAACTTCTTGGTGTTTTTCAAAATTTCTTCAAGAAAATCAAAAATCAATTTGGTTGTTCTATTCGTACTTTACGCAGTGATAATGCGAAGGAGTATTTTTCTGCATCATTTAATTCTTTTATGATTGAAAATGGCGTCATACATCAATCATCTTGTCCCCATACCCCACAACAAAATGGGATTGCTGAATGTAAGAACCGTCATAAAATTGAAACAGCACGCACTTTGCTTATTCATGATAATGTTTCCTTTGAAGTTTTGCGGAGATGTTGTCCTCATTCCAAGGCACTTGATTAATAGAATGCCATCCTCTGCTATCCAGAATAGGGTTCCTCATTCCATATTGTTCCCCAATAAACCCTTGTTCCGTATCTCTCCTCGAGTCTTCAGATCCACTTGTTTTATTCATGATCTTACTCCGGGACTTGATAAATTGTCTGCTCGTGCAGTTAAGTGTGCCTTCCTTGGCTATTCTAGAGTTCAAAATGGATATCGATGCTACTGTCCCTCCACACGTTGATTCTACATGTCTGCTGATGTACCTTCTTTGAAGATGCACCCTTCTTTGCATCTCCCATTGAGTCTGAGTCTGTCTCTCAAGTATTACTTATTCCTGACCTTGTCCCGATAGTTCCACTCACACCCTCGTTGATCAGATAGATCACCATTCTTCTACGAAACTTCCTAGTCCTCCTTCCTTGCAAACTTATCAGCGTCGTGCTCATCTCCCTCCTATTGACCCACCTCCTACAGAAGATCCTAGTGACTAATCTCCTGCCCCAGTTTCCTCTTCTGCTCTGGCTCCGCCTACCGAGTCAGATGAGCCTCCTGTTACCATGCGTAAAGGTACACGTTCCACCCGTAACCCTCATCCTATTTATAATTTCCTTAGTTATCACCGCTTATCACCTTCACATTATACATTTGTGTTTGCTATTTCTTCCATCACCATTCCTGAGTCCACGCAGGAAGCTCTTTCTCATTCAGGTTGGCGACAGGCTATGATGGATGAGATAACAGCCTTAGAATCTAACCAGACATGGACTCTCTTGCCACCTCCTCCTGGTAAATCTATTGTTGGGTGTCGTTAGGTATATACTGTCAAAGTTGGTCCAGACGGAGGTATTGATCGTTTGAAAGCCCGCCTCGTGGCTAAGGGTTATACTCAGGTTTTTGGTCTTGATTACGATGATACTTTTTCACCGGTGACTAAAATGGCTTCTGTTCGTCTATTCCTTTCTATGGCTGCAATGCGACATTGGCCATTGTATCAACTTGACATCAATAATGCATTTCTCCATGGAGATCTAGAAGAAGTTTATCTAGAGCAACCACCTGGTTTCGTTGCTCAGGGGGAGTGTCATGGGTATGTCTGTCAACTTCACAAAGCCTTGTATGGTCTTAAACAATCCCCTCGAGCATGGTTTGGGAGATTCAACAGTGTCGTTCAAGACTATAGCATGATTCAAAGTGAAGTTGATCACTCGGTCTTTTATAAGTTCTTCTCTCACAAATGTATTTATCTGGTTGTCTGTGTTGATGATATTGTCATTACAGGTGATGATCTTGATGGGATTGCAGGACTTAAACAACATCTAGTCCATCACTTTTAGGTCAAAGATCTTGGGAAGTTACGATACTTTCTTGGCATTGAGGTAGCTCATTCTAAGGCAGGGATTGCTATTTCTCAGAGAAATTATGCTTTGGATATCTTAGAAGAAACCGGCATGCTGGATTGCAAGCCAATTGACTCTCCTATGGATCCTAATGTCAAGATCCTACCGAATCAGGGGAGTCCTTTTCAGCCAGGAAGGTATAGGAGGATAGTTGGGAAGTTGAATTACTTGACCATGACGAGGCCAGATATTTCATACGTTGTTGGTGTGGTGAGTCAATTTCTAAATTCCCCTTGTGACAGTCATTGGGATGCCGTGGTTAGAATCCTGAGGCACATCAAAGGAGCTCTTGGAAAAAGTCTTGTTTACACGGATAGAGGTGATTCAAATGTTGTCGCTTACACATATGTTGATTGGGCTGGTTGTCCCTTTGATAGAAGGTCCACATCTGGGTATTGTGTTCTAATTGGTGGAAATCTAATTTCATGGAAAAGTAAAAAGCAAAATGTTGTTGTCAAATCTAGCGCTGAGGCTGAACATGGCACTTACCTCTCAGGAGCTCACATGGCTGAAACATCTTCTCCAAGAGTTGCGCTTTTGTAAAATAGGCACTATGAGTCTCTTCTGTGATAATCAAGCAGCCCTACATATTGCGTCCAATCCAGTCTTTCATGAGCGAACCAAACACATTGAAATTGATTGTCATTTTGTTCGTAAGAAGATTGTGTCCAGTGACAATGCTACTTCATTTGTTGGTTCTAATGATCAATTGGCAGACATCTTCACAAAAGTTTTTTGAGGACCAAGGATAACTTACATATGTGACAAGCTGGATGCCTACAATCTTTACGCTCCAGCTTGAGGGGGAGTGTTGAGATATGTTGTAAATAGTAGATTTATTTATATATGTATTCGGCCCATTTACCAGGTCCGTTAGGTTTACACATAGAGTAGCCTATTTAAACTCATTAGTTATTGTACTCAATATACAATATATACAGTTAATAAGACAGAACTACAGCTACTCTGTAGTCGCAGACGTAGGCAAATATTGGCCGAAATGTGTGACCAATATCGTGTCTCTATTCTTCGTCTCTATTTAACAATATGATACTTTTAAACAATAATTGTTTTTATCATTTTATTGATCTTTTGGGGTTACCTTTTTTTTAGGAAAAAATGACAGGTTACATGAAATATATCAAAGAAAATTAATTACATCCATTTTATCAAAAAAAAAAATATATAGAACGAACAGCATTTGCAAAATAATGAATATGAATGCATATTGCACATAAATAACCGGCAAGTAGTAACACAGGCATGTCTTGAAAATAAATTCATCACAATTTAGGTACGACAACAAAAATATATAAAAACAAATCGTATTACATTAATCTCAAAATATTCTAATTAATAAACATTGTTTTAAATGCTATACTAGTAGGATACCCGTGCATATGCACGGGTGCCGTCGTGTTTTTTATGAATGAATTTAGACATAGTTTAAATAGTCTGAATTTACCCGGTGAAAATAAAGACAAATTTAAAATAAATAAAAAAGAAATCTCAAATAAAAAATAGTTAAATATTAAAATCTCAAAATTTAAAAGTATCATTTAGAAACAATATGTGCATTTATCCAGTGTATTTTATATACCAATGAAGTATTTTTATATATCAGTGTTTTTATCCCGTGTTCTTTTATATATCAGTGCAGCTATTCTATGTTTTTGTATATATCATTGCAGTTATCCCGTATTTTTTTATATATATCAGTGTAGTTATCCCGTGTTTTTTATATGTCAATGCAATTATCTCATAGTTTTAATTGATTATTTTTAGTTGATTAATAGATTATAGTAGATAGTAAAAAATAGATAATAGATTATCAATAAGAAATACTTATCCTGTGTTTTATTACATATCAATGACAATTATTTGTCCTTTTTTGGGTATTAGTGACAAATATTTGTCACGTGTGTTTTAAATATTAATCAGTAGTTTAAATAGTCGTTAAGTCTTCTTATTTTTTTAGATATTAATCTCGTGTTTTTTATATATCAGTTCGGTTATCTCGTATTTTTTTATATATCAGTGCAGTTTTCTCGTAGTTTCAATTGATTATTTTAGTTGATTAGTAGATTATTGTAGATAATAGGTAGGTTTGGTTTGAAATTTGAAATTTGAAAAAAAAAGGTAGGAGAAAGTAGAAAATAAGGGGGAGTGAGAAGAAAGCGTATTGGAAAAAGAGATTTGAAAAAGTGATATAGCAAATTACAATGTTGTCCTTAGTTAGTTGAGTTATCAAATAAATAAGAAGGCTTGTTTGGGAATTTAAGTGTAATTTATTTGTATAAATAGATATTAGATTTAGATAGATTAGATGACAATTATTTGTCCTTTTTTGCGTATTAGTCACAAATATTTGTCACATGTGTTTTAAATATTAATCAATAGTTTAAATAGTCGTTAAGTCTTCTTATTTTTTTAGATATTAATCTCGTGTTTTTTATATATCAGTTCAGTTATCCCGTGTTTTTATATATATATATATATATATATTAGTGCAGTTATCTAATAGTTTCAATTGATGATTTTAGTTGATTAGTAGATTATAGTAGATAGTAAAAGATAGATAGTAGATTATCAATAAACAAGATTTATCCCATGTTTTATTATATATCTGTGACAATTATTTGTCCTTTTTAGGTATTAGTGACAAATATTTGTCACATGTGTTTTAAATATTGATAAGTAGTTTAAATAGTTATTAAGTTTTCTTTTTTTAGATCTTAATCTCGTGTTTTTTATATATCAATGAAGTTATCCCGTGTTTTTTTATATATTAGTGCAGTTATCTCGTAGTTTCAGTTGATTATTTTAGTTTTTTAGATAATCAAATTGATTATTTTAAATGTTTTTGATAAGCAAATTGATTATTTTAGTTGATCAGTAGATTATAGTAGATAGTGAGAAAAGACATTGGGTTGGTTTGATTTGAATTTCGAAATTTGAAAAAAAAAAGTGGGAATGAGAAGAAAGTGCATTGGAAGAAGAAATTTGAAAAAATGTGATAATAAATTACAATGTTGCCCTTAGTTAGATGAGTTGTCAAGTAAATAGGGAGGCTTGTTTAGGTAATAATTTAAGTGTGGTTTGTTTGTATAAATAGATATTAGATTAGATTAGATAAATAGATATTAGAAAGATAGTAGATTATCAATAGGAGATATTTATCCTGTGTTGTATTATTTATCATTAGTGACAAATATTAGTCACATGTGTTTTAAATATTAATCAGTAGTTTAAATAGTCATTAAGTCTTCTTGTTTTTTAGATATTAATTTCGTGTTTTTTTATATAGTAGTACAGTTATCCCGTGTTTTTTATATATTAGTGCAGTTATCTCGTAGTTTCAATTGATTATTTTAGTTGATTAGTAGATTATAGTAGATAGTGGAAAAATAAAGTGAGTGAGTTTGATTAGAATTTTGAAATTTGTAAAAAAAAATATTAGAAAGTAGGAAAAAAGTAGGAAGTGAGTGGGTTTGATTACAATATTGTCCTTAGTTAGATGAGTTTAAGTAAGAAGGGAGGGTTGTTTGAGTAATTTAAAGATGGTTTGTTTGTATAAATAGATATTAGATTAGATTAGATAGTAAATAGGAGTTAATTGTAAATCATTTAATATTAATTTAATTATATTATATTATAGGGTTAAATACGTTTTTAGTCCCTACAAAATTTCACTATTTTGTTTTTAGTCCCTATAAAAATTTTCATCGACTTTTAGTCCCTATAAAATTTCAAAATTTTGTTTTTAGTCCCTATAAATGCCAACTAGTGTATATCCATTGAATTTTTGAGTGATGTTTTGCATACCTGTTGAGGACATTATAAACATCTCTTCCAGAAAAACTTTGAATTTTTTAACAACACAAAAATTAAATCTAAATTTTTTAAGTGCAAAAGATTCGATAAACAAATTAAAGGAAATACTAAACTAGAAATCAAATTTTGAGTTTATTTTTTGTGAGGAGATATTTTTAATATCTTTAACGTGTATGCAAAATATCATTCAAAAATTCTAAAGGTATACACGAGTTTACATTTTATAGGGACTTAAAACAAAATTGTGAAATTTTATAGGGACTAAAAGTTTATGAATTTTTTTACAGGGACTAAAAACAAAATAGTGAAATTTTGTAAGGACTAAAAACATATTTAACCCTATATTATATTATATAGTAGATTAAAAAAATAGGGAAAAAAAAATAGTTTTAAATAAAAGGTGTGGGGGGCCACAAATAGTAGATGTGTAAAAAAGTGAGAAATATTGGGAATTGTGATATTGAAAGAAAGAGAGAGAGAGAGTTAGAAAAGAAGAGAAAATAGAATTAAAAAAATGAGAAATAGAGGGGTGATGTGTCAAAAAATGAATATGTTCAAAATTATTTTTTTGTAAGTTATTTGTTTGATTAAATAGATAGATTAGATTAGATAACACGCAGACTGGACCCACAAGAAATAATAAAATATTTTTAGGCAAAATTACACCACAGGACTTTTAAGTTATTTAATTGTAACAAGTTGGCCCTTTAAGTTTTTTTGTAACAAATAGACCATTTTAGTGAATACTCTAGCTTACGTATTTTGATGTAATGCTACTTTATATATTTTGATTACTCTAGCTTATGCATTTTAATGCAACTAAGCTTATTTTGGTGTATTTTGATGTAATCAACGATATGACATTTTCCTAAAAGGGCCAATGGTGTCAACGTTAAGGTAACTTAAAGGGCCTATTTGTTACAAAAAAAACTTAAAAGACCAACTTGTTACATGTAAATAACTTAAAGGTACTCTGGTGTAATTTTGTCATATTTTTATTATCAGGCCTACAAACGATAATCCCACAACCAGAAGGCCAAAGCAAAACCATGTAAAACAGAATTCTACAAACACATATTGACACACAAATCTATGTGTGTGTGTCTATATATATATATATATATATATATATATATATATATATATATATATATTTGTGTGTGTGTGTGGAGCGTATACATGAGAACTCTTATTTATTGTGAGAAATAAGAATTTTCTATCATAATCGTTAGATTAAAATTAACGGTTTATATGTTTGTGTGAAATATTTACATAAACCATTTATATGTTTGTGTTGTTATGTAACTTATTAATATTATGGTTCCATTTATTAAGTTACTTTAATTAAATTATCAAGTTTCCATTAATATAGATGACTTGTATAGGAAGAGTTGTCTCTCAGACATCTCAACAACTAATCCCTAAAGCTGCCCCGACATCATTCTCATTTCCAAATTTACAAACAAGACCAACACCATTTATATTGCAACCTTTACACACCTCCCTAGAACAACCTCGACGTCATCTTCATATCCTAATTCCCAAACTAGAGAACATCAAGTGGTCGGGGGAGTCAAAGGATGTAGATGGACGTATTTTGATCAGGTCGGCTTCTGGGAATAAGTACTTTTAATTTGATTGAAAGTAGACCGATATGAGCAGAGCAGGGGTTGGCAATTGCAAATTGGTGAGGAGTGAGGACCATTTATTTGATTAGATTCAATTAATTTTTGTCACGAAATTAATTTTTGTTTTGCGTAAACCGATCATTGAGGGATGAACTTCACCTATTTGGATTGTTAAATAATATTTCAAACCCTAAAGTACCCCAAAACACACTGATTAGCATCGCGTCCCAAGAAGGTAGCTCAGTTGGCGAGCTAAGGGACATGAAGGAGTTGCAAAGTTGCAAGAAGGAGGTCCAGGGTTCAATCCCCGGAAACTAACATTCCCCCACCCTCACTAACATTTTGCTTATAAAAAAAAAAACACTGATTAGCATCGCACTTTACATATTTGGTAACGAAATTAATTTTTTTAACCATACCGGTTATTGATGAACGAAGTTTGCTTATAGGAAGAGTTAATTTTTTTCCAAACCCTAAAGTACCCCAAAACACACTTCTTAGCGGCACACTTTATGTATTTGTCACAAACTCATTTTTCCACCAAACTGGTTATTAAGAAATGAACTTCGTGAAGTCAAATATATGTAATAAGAAAGAGGGGTTTGAATTGTGACACATTTTAAAATTCTTTTGTAGACTCAAATTCTTTGAGAAGCTTGTTTGTAATCAATGTAATGATGATTTTGCAAAATATATATTGATAAGAAAATTTGAGTTATTGCTGACAGTGTTTGTTAAAATGTTCTTTGAAAAACAGTGGGGACTGAAAGCAATAAAGAAAGTAGTAAAGAACACTCAGAGATTTAAAGTGGTTCACCCTAATTGTTAAGGGCTACATCCACTCCTCACACCAAGTTAGATTTTCCACTATTTCCAAATAGCTTACAAGCCAAAACATTGGCCAAAGAGTAATAGTTTTCCTAGCACAGTTCTATCATTCGTCACACTAGTTTTCAACAAGATCTAGCAAGTTAACCCTCTAAGAAAACTTCTTAGACACCTTCCCTAACAATACAGCAACCAATGCTTATTGTTTAGAAGGTACACATATACAAAATATGTTTGATCTGAACTGGGAAAAATATAGCTTAATAAAAAATACATCTATCAATTGACACCAAACTATGAACACACTCAAATAGATCCCATAGATGTTAATTTGCAGTGAGTGTGTTTGGAGAGAGCATAGACTTACTCACAAGCTCTTGAGAAGTTTCTGATGTCTTGACCAATTTTGTGTGCAGTCTCTCTTAAGAGTTTCTAAGGTACTCCATAATATATTTATAGGCTATTTACTCCAAAAGAGCCGTTGGAACACTTGATCAAAGAGAGTTGTAGCCGTTATAATTTTTGTGTCTAGACGAGTACACTACAGCAGGCATTTGTACACTGCAGCAGGTAACCGTTGAGAGCTTCTAAGCTATGAATTCTCTTTGTGATGGCTTCTATACTTAGATCACTTCTTCTTAGGATATTACTCTGGTTGATGTGTCTTTTTGAATGTTGAGGGGAGTTTTATAATTTCTTTTATGCTTCAGAAGCTTCTACAGTAGCTTCTGAACATTGTCTTGTCAAACACTTTATGAGATACCTTCTGAATGCCTTCTAGGGCATCTTCTGAGTCACTTATACTCTGCTTTTATGTCCTTGCTGAAGGATACATTGTTGTCAGGTTCCCTTGATTCATATAAAGCCCATATGATGTTTGTTCTACTGGTCTTATCTTCTAAGCACCTCTTTGAGTTTTACATAAAACGAGCAACAAGTTAAAATAACAATTCCAATGAATTGAAGCATTGTGAAAAGCCGAGTCTGGAGATATTTCACCTTCTGTTTAGTTTACTTTTAAACGGGTCTGAAGAATGAAGTACTTCAAAACTATATGTAATTAAGTCAAATTTAATATCAAATTGCCTATTGCAAATGAATTTATGATATATAAATATCTTTTATAATTCTGGACATAATCTTACTAAAAACTATTTGATGTTAAAAGTATCTTTTTTTTTTGGTCAAAAAAGTGTCCTTTTTATTTTTCTTTTTTTGACAAACATCATATGGGCTTGACAAACAAAATGGCCAGGATATGAGAAACGTCATCTAAGTTTGGAACTTGATTTATGATACTATCCAAAGCACATATGATGTTTGTTCTACTGGTCTCATATCTGAAAACATAAGCACATATGATTTATGATACTATCTAAAGCACATATGATTTTTGTTCCTCAATTTTTGTTCCTCAATTATTTGAGCATACGTCCAGTAACACATATGAAGGGACAATATTATACAATTAAGTTGGTCACGAAACATGTTTAATTGTATAACCAATTTTCTCATGATCTGGGTGGCAAAAATGTGTTGCTACTCTTTATGTTAATATGAAGTATTATATTTATATTATCGTTGATGGCAAACAATTACTGCACTAAAATAAACTCAGGTAAATATTTTCTATGTCCCCAAATCAGGACGCGCATTTTTTTTATAGGCAAGGTCAACTGTTAACTGTTACAGGGATAAAAGAAATGTTAATTTGCAGGATTTAAACTCGGGACTTAAATTCAACTACAAGGTCCTCCATTTAGTGAAATTTTTGTGAGAGATATTGGACACTATAATAATATAATGTTGGAACTGTGGTAATTGTGAATTGAAAAAGTCCCACATTTGATAGAATAAACACTTTAAGAGTGTTTATAAGTGTGGACTTTACACCTTGGGTTGGAGCCTAATGGGTACCCAATTTTGTGAAATGGAGAGAACGCACATAAATTGACCACCACACATGCGTGAGCGCCGCCGCCGTCTGTCCGATCGGTCGGGCCGGACCGGACCCGGGCTTGGGCTATGAGGTGTAATTTATTTTTTGCGAAAATAATTAATTTTTTTAGTGCGTTGCTCGTCCAGATTCGTTGAACTGACCAAGTACGCTGAACTAGCCGTTTTTAGCTGTTGAGGATTTTTCTCTAACAGCTTGACTTGCGCAGCAAGTAGGCCGTTCTTATCTGTTGAGCATTTTTCTCCAACAACCTACTTGCGCAACAAGTCAGATTGAAGCCTATAAATAGGCCCCTCCCTCACTTCATTCCTCACACCATTGGACGATAAATCCTTCCTCCAGTTTTCTCTCCTCTTCCTCATTAATTCTCTTCTACTTTAAAGAATGGCCTACGAGCCATATTCAAGAGTGGTCTACGAACCATATTCAGAGTGGTTTTTTAACCATATTGAAGGTGTATTTCTTGAGCGAAATTTCACTGTGCAGTGATATTTTGTAACAGTTTTGACTGGGCTATTTTATCTTGGGGACGTCGTGGTTGATAGTCTGCCTGCACAATTTTGAGCAGTGCCACGAAACGTCTTAAAGAGAGCGACCTAGTCCGCGACTCAACCCAGTAATTTCTTCGGTGGATTGATTTTCCGAAATATGTTTCTGAAACTCAAAAACAACAATTTAAGACGTTTCGAAATTTAGCCATGACTACCGAAGACATTACTGGCTCTGATTCTGGTGTTTCTAGTTTCAAAAATCCTTTCATTTTCAAGAATGTCAATTAAAACGATGGCAACAAAATAAATTTTTATTAAATATGAAAAATGTTTCCAACATTTAAAAGATGACATTCAAGTGCTTACTGAAACAGCTGATTAGAAATGAAGAGATAAAATAGCTAAAGAAATATTCCAAAAGAAAGAGAATTATTTTCTCTATACAACTTATTAATGGAAAGAGAATTATTTTCTCTATGGAAAGAGAATATATTTCTATAGGAAGAGAATTGTTTTCTCTATATAATTTATCATTGGAAAGAGAATTATTTTCTCTATACTATTTATCGATGGAAAGAGATTAATTTTCTCTATACGGTCTTATAAATAGAGTATGATCATCTCTATATTATTGTTAATTCTACGGAAAGAGAATAATCATCTCTATAAGAATGAATTATTTTAATTCATATTGTCTGGGAAAAGTTCTGGCTAGGAAAGACTTGGTACTTAAGTGTGTCCATTGTGATCCACCTCTCTTTCTTGGGAACCTACTCGACAAGAATGAATTTTCTTAATTCATATTGTTGTCGTTAGTAGTTAACGCTAACGGTTAATGATTTTAAATCAAAGAATTGCTTTTTAGCAATAACATTAATTTTGAGAAGTTATACCTTTTACGATATATTGCAATACTGATTGCAATATAATTTTGAGAAAACCTTTCAAAATTAAAACAGTAATCAAACTCAAAGGAACAGCAACTGGAATGGGACCCCCCCACCTAGAAATGACACTGCTCCTCAATTTAATTGCTTCAATTGCGAGAGACCAGGTCATACGACACGGAAGTGTATGAACAGGCCAAGCTCAACCCCGTAGACTAACCTGACTGAATAGCAATTTGTTGCTATAATTTTTGAAATCAACATTGTTGGTGAATGCGAAGAGTGGTGGATGGTTATTGAGTATCTTTTGAACATACAGGTTGCTGAAAATAAGAATATGATGCTGAGTCTGGTGAAAATTTTCTTTAAACAATGATTTTTTAACACCGTGTTTACTTCGTCTATTGGAAGTTTTGTACGCTGTACTAATTTTTACACGTCTTTGACTTTGACAAACAAATTCTTTTCAATAAGAGCCAGATAACATTTTTCAAATGTTATTTTATTAAATAACTTAAGAAAAATTGTGATTTTTGCAGTCAAACAATAATTTTCAAGACTTCGCATAAATTAGTAAGGAAATCTGAGTATTAGCTTTGACTGACTCAGATATATGCTAATAAGATAGAACGCCAACCAGAAATGGAAAACGATAGTTTATCATTTTTATAATTGCTTTGACCACATTGCGGTATACATTGTGAAAAATAAAAGTGAAGTGTTTGGCGTATTCAAAGTTTCCCAATACAGCTTTTTGAAAATCAATTAAGGAGAAAGGTTAAAAGCTTTTATAGCAATTGAGGAAAGGAGTATGATTCCTATTAATGGAATTACGTATATATGAAACGATTGCATCATACTTTTCTGAAATGAATGGTACAGCAGAAAGAGAAATAAAATCTTTATTGAATTGGTTTTTGCTAGTTTACTGAATTCTAGCACTTGATCTCTCCTGTGAAAATTTTTATAAATTGTTGGTATCTTGTCTTATTTTTGAATTTGGGATTGCTTGTCTTATGTCATAATTCCAAAAAGAGTTAAACTCGCCAGTAGAGCCTATGAATGTGTATTCATTGGGTATGCATTAAATAGCAAAGCATACAGGTTTTATGACCTTAATGCAAAAGTGATCTTACGTCAAACGATGTTGACTTTTATGAAAGTAAATTTCCCTTTAAATCAAGAAATAGTGGGGCACCGGAACTGGTCAAGTTTTTGTGCCTAGGAGCGTTGAAAACAACGTAGAAAGGGAAATAGAGCCTCAAAGAGGTAAGAGAGCGCGTGTTGCTAAAGACTATGGACCCGACTATACAGTCTATACATTAGAGGAGGATCCTACTAGCCTTCAATAAGCTCTGTCTTCATTGGATGCTGATTTGTGGCAAGAAGCTATAAATGATGAGATGGATTCTCTAGAGTCTAACAAGACATGGCACTTAGTGGACTTGCCTTCTGGTTGCAAACCAATTGGTTTTAAATGGACTTTCGAAAAAGAAATTAAAACCTGATGGCACTGTTGATAAATACAAGGCTTGCCTTGTAGCCAAAGGTTTTAGACAAAGAGAGAATATAGATTTCTTCAATACATACTCGCCCGTTACTAGAATTACATCTATAAGGGTACTAATTTCGTTGGCCGCTATCTATAATTTAGAAGTACACCAAATGGATGTAAAAACTGCTTTTTCAAATGGCGAATTAGAAGAAGAAATCTATATGGAGCAACCTGAAGGTTTTGTAATCCATGGGCAAGAACACAAGGTCTGTAAGTTGGATAAGTCTCTGTATGGTCTCAAACAAGTTCCCAAACAATGGCATGAGAAATTTGATAATTTGATTTTATCGAATGGGTTTAAAGTGAATGAAAGTGACAAGTGCATTTATTACAAAAACGAGAATGACATTTGCACTATCATATGTCTCTATGTAGACGACTTACTCATATTTGGATCAAACATTCATGCTGTAAATAATGTGAAATCATTGTTGTGCAACAACTTGATATGAAAGACTTCGGAGAAGCAAGTGTAATCCTCGGTATTAAGATCACCAGGTCTGAGAAAGTAATTTCTTTGGATCGATCTCACTATATTGAGAAGATCTTAAAGAAATATAACTACTTTGGCTGTAAACCTTCCTGCTCACCATACGATCCAATTGTCAAACTTGTTAAGAACACTGGTAATAGTGTTAGACAAACGGAATATGCAAGCATCATTGGCAAACTAAGGTATGCCACTGATCGTACTAGACCCGACATTGCCTATGTCGTGGGATTGCTATGCAGGTTTACCAATCGACCTAGTATAGAGCATTGGCACGCTATTGAGAGAGTCATATGATGCCTTAAAAGGACCATGAATCTTGGATTACATTATCAGAGATTTCCAGCTATACTTGAAGGGTACAGTGATGCTGATTGCAATACTCTATCAGATGATTCCAAAGCTACTAGCGGCTATATTTTAAGTATAACCGGTGGTGATGTTTCCTGGAAATCAAAGAAACAGACCATTTTGGCTCCGTCCACTGTGGAGTCTGAAATGATAGCATTGGCTACAGCTAGTGAAAAAGCTAGCTGGTTAAGATGCCTGCTAGCAGAGATTCCCTTCTGGGAAAAATCGATGCCAACTGTGTTGATCCACAGCGATAGTACCGCGGCTATTGCAAAAATAGAGAACCGTTATTACAACGGTAAGAGATGACAAATACGTCGTAAGCACAACACAGTTAGAGAGTTATTCTCAAAAGGAGCTGTGAGAGTGGATCATGTACACACTGATCAGAACTTAGCCGATCCTTTGACGAAAGGATTAGCCAGAGAGAAAGTCCAAAATACATCTCAAAGGATGGGACTACTGCCTTTAGAACCATGAGCCACTCACGATGGTAACCCGACCTAAAAGACTGGAGATCTCAAGAATTAGGTTCAATGGGTAATAACAAGTTGTGAAGTGATAGGAGATGAACATGCTATTGAAAGAAAAGTAGCATGAGTCCTGAAGCAATGTAAGGTTGAGATAATAGAAACTGTTAATGAGATCTATACTCTATGTGGAGTGGAGTACCTAGCTACAGGAGTACTCTTGATAGACTCACCTTTGTGAATGTGGAAGTGAGGCCGCTTCCTATGGAATTGTTGGCAAAAATTCCTAGAGCGTTCACTAAACTGGGATAGACGTGCAGGGCCATAAATGCACGGGCTTTTGAGAATACACCTATGGAAAAGGTTGTGTGTGGTTTTGACGATTAGAGATAGAGTTCAAGACTACGAGTCACTCTTGTTGAATCTAAATCTTAACCGCTACGCAAAGGTTCAAGTCGTATGACACCTCTGCTTATGCACAATTTTATGGAGGCGTTTGACGCTACTTCTGAAACTTCTTTTTAAATTCAAATGGGGAATTGTTGGAACTTTGGTAATTGTGAATTGAAAAAGTCCCGCATTGAATAGAATAAACACTTTAAGAGTGTTTATAAGTGTGGACTTTACACCTTGGGTTGGAGCCTAATGGGTACCCAATTTTGTGAAATGGAGAGAACGCACATAAACTGACCACCACGCATGCGTAAGCGCCGCCGCCGTCTGTCCGATCGGCCAAGCCGGGCCGGACCCGGGCTTGGGCTTGGGCTATGAGGTGTAATTTATTTTTTGCGAAAATAATTAATTTTTTATTTTAGTGCGTTGCTCGTCCAGATTCGTTGAACTGACCAAGTACGTTGAACTAGCCGTTTTTAGCTGTTGAGGATTTTTCTCTAACAGCTTGACTTGCGCAGCAAGTAGGCCGTTCTTATCTGTTGAGTATTTTTCTCCAACAACCTACTTGCGCAACAAGTCAGATTGAAGCCTATAAATAGGCCCCTCCCTCACTTCATTCCTCACACCACTGGACGATAAATCCTTCCTCCAGTTTTCTCTCCTCTCCCTCATTAATTCTCTTCTACTTTAAAGAATGGCCTACGAGCCATATTCAAGAGTGGTCTACGAACCATATTCAGAGTGGTTTTTTAACCATATTGAAGGTGTATTTCTTGAGCGAAATTTCACTGTGCAGTGATACTTGCACAATTTTGAGCAGTGCCACGAAACGTCTTAAAGAGAGCGACCTAGTCCGCGACTCAACCCAGTAATTTCTTCGGTGGATTAATTTTCCGAAATATGTTTCTGAAACTCAAAAATAACATATAATAATAGTCGTTGCAAAGACTTAAAAAAAACTTGATAGTGGCTTAAATATAGGAAAGTTAAGGGAGTTTTGTATTTAAAGAAATCCAACTCCAACAAACATCACCACCCCAAAAATTGTAGTGGAAATAGGAATAGATCTGGGATGTAAATTGACTAATGAGATCCATATCAGAACAAATAACACAACTCTCAACAGCAGTTAAGATAATTATTGTCCCCCAAATCAAATTTCATGATATCCGTGACCACCAAAGGATGGAAACAAACTTGCAAGAACAAAGAATGATTTTAATTGACGGACTGTGGTCACTAAACGTGCGAGGCATTCTCATTATTATAGTCTCTAAATGTATCGAAATTACAAACACATCCCCAAGTGTTTTTTTAGTAAGTCATTTTAGCCCTCAAATGTATTTTTTGTTGGCCAATTCCATCCATTAAAGGATTAATAAAAGAGACGCTTTGAGAAGCATTTACAATTTCGATACATTATAATGACAGGTCTCCAACACTCTCAAACATTCAAAGATCAAAACAACTATTTATCCGACATACTATAGAGTATAGACGATTGAGAGCCTTTCTCTAGGCCCCGCTATCTCCTTCTCCCCCTCTCATCCATTTTCCAATGTTGCACTTGTTTTTTTAACACAAGGTTCCTGGTGGAGGAAAAGTGGATGGAACTCAACTAGAATACCACCACCACTAAGGACATGTGATGAGGTGACAAAAAATGAGCTTGGTGAGTGGATCAACGTCGGAGACAACAACGCACGACGGCCAACACACACAGCCTTTGTGGTAGAGGAAAACGTGGGAGTCATGCCAACAAGGTTTTTAGAGTACCTTTCTGGCGAGTTAATCAGATCATAGTAAAGGTTAGCTATCACAATATTCAGAATTGCTTATAAAAAATTTGCCTCATGCAGAACTGTTGCGACTACGACATTGTTACTATGTTACGTTTAAACGAAGAAGAGGTTGACAATGAAACACAGGATTAAGCAAAAGATCTAAACGAACTGTTGAATATGAGGTTGGAACATTTTCTTGAGCAATGTGTTTTTCAAATCATTCGTCAAGTCTTCAGACAGTGGTTATGATGTTTAAAAAGATTGGGGCACAGGGCTAAGGGAGGAATTCAAGTATTAGATTGGAAAAAATGCAGTTTTCGGAGGAGGGCCTATTTATATATTAGATTAAAAAATAATATTTAAAAAAACAGGTATTAATTTATGAGTGAAACTACTCATAGGAAGAACTAAGGTTCATCATTGGACCATTTTCTGGGGACCGATATCTTGACAAAAAGACCCAAGCCTTGTAAAAAACTGGTCTGGAGACATACACCTTCTGTTTAACATATTGTTAAACTGGTCTTTTTTTTATACAATTTTAAGCAACGATATGCAATTTAAACAAAAGTTTAATATCAAATACCGTATTTTATAGTCTTCCAGTTCTCCAATGAATTAATAATATATGAATATTTGTAATAATTCAGGACATAATCGTAATAAAAACTATTTGATGTTAAAAATATCCTTTTTATCTGAAAACATGACGACCAGGATATGAGGAACGTGTTCGAAAAAAAAGCATCATAAATCAAGTTCCATTTCACGAACTAGAAAAGTTTGGTCAAAACTAGTAGCAAACATTATATCAAAACACAAACGAAATTTCCAAAATCTGACTGCAAAGAAAACTGAAGTCTAACATAAATAAGATCCAAAATGACAGAGTCTTAAATCATAGAATTTGCTTTTAGGTACGGACGGGAGGAGCTCCTGCAACCGCAGCAGGACGAGGAGGTCCTTGACCAGGTTGGCCGGGCCTTGGTGCATCATCCTAGCAAAAGATCAAATAGACTTGTCAAAAGATCAAATACAGACATGCTTCAAAGTAAAAATAAAAGAAACCCACTAATCAGTCGCTGTTTACAATTTCTAATTAAGATAATCAGTGTCTATCTGCATAAAGTATGGTACAATCAACAAGTAAACTGAAGGTTAAATAAGTTCCCTGTGAAAATTCAAGGTTAAGCAAGTTCCCTTTGTAAATTCAGAAAGAGCGATATCTTTTTGCTCACTATTAAATCAACAAACTGGAACAACATATTTCCACTAAGATGGAGAAGCAAACACAACTTCGCATATAGAGTTCAGAATCATATTGCTCAAATGCAAGGGAAGAAAGGACACGATTTTGACTAGGTTCCAGCACTCAAACTCTCCAAACATGATATTGAGGGCCCCAAGCGATTTACAAGAGACTCAAACCCCATCAAGGCCACATAAAAAGGGAGAATATTCTGAGTCTTCAATTAAAAGAAAATTGGATATCAAATGAGTTCTCTTCGTACATTAAACATTAAAACAAGGCTGTATCTTGTATCTTGATACGAGCCACCAGCTGGCATTTGAAAGAAACTACTAAACTTGGATGGGAGAAACAACCAACCTGGGCCCAATGGAGAGAAAGGCCAAACAAGGGAGAAAGCAGCATATTGGATGAAAGATAACTATTGAGCTAGCAATTAAAAAACCGTGCAGAATGTTCTAGAATTTGTTTGTTAGGAATCTGAGGTAGTGGCTCAGTAGCACGCTCTTGAATATTGGTTAGGAATTTGTTAACATATAATAATTTGTTAACATATAATAAGCATAATCTGAATGCCAATACCCTTTTCATACTTTTTCTTAGGAGGTTCTCTGCCCTCAAAGCAAAGTTTATTTTCTCTTTCTCATCCTTAAAACATATTTTCTTAACTAAATCACCAAATTGGTTTATCTTGTTTCCACTTAGGTAGAGAAGCAAATACAACTCTGTCTAGTGGATAGCACAGATGTGGTATCAAGGATAATCTACAAGACGCCACAACCAAAAAGGAATGGATATTTTCTATGTTTACAATTTTGACAATTCAATCACTAACACACATCATTAACAATTAACAAACGCATTAAAGTAAATAAGGAAAATAGAGTTTACCCTGCGCCTAATGAAGCGCTGTGGAGGATCACGCTTCCTCCTGTCAGTGCGAGATCTCACCCTAACCACATGAGAGTGAATAGCACAGGAAACACAGTACTGCATCTTCACATACAGCTTAGGAAGAGTGTATTCTACAAAATTAAAACCAAAAACAAAAACCAATCAATTAAATCAAGCAAATCAAATCAAATCAAATAACAATATATATTTATCAAATCTAAAAAACAAAAAAAAAAATAGAAGAGAAAATAATATTACGGTCATAGACACAAGCTTCCTGAACATCTCTGACTGCAGCCTGTTCAACAATGTTCCTCACAAGAAAACGCTTAATCGCCTTATCCTGTTATTATTATATTATTTCAAACAAACCAAATCAAATCTCGATTCAATGATAAATTTAACGATGCAAAGAAAAGAACGTGAATTACGTTACCTTAGGGCAGCATTTTCCGCAGTTGGAGCAACGAATAAATTTGACATGGCCACGGCCTTGCTTGTTACGGCCACCATTCCTGCGCTTGAAAGGCTGCAAACAATGAAATTTCAACAGTGAGAAGATAAACGATCAGTATACAAAGCCACAAAGATCGAGATTTAGATCGATCACTAACCATTTTCACCAGAAGCTATTCGCTATTGGAGGATTAGGGTTTGCGGTGCTCTCGTTCGAATTAGGGTTCTCTTGCGGCTGAGACTGAAGATGAAGACTGTCCATATTTATAGGATAGGTTAGGGATTCTAGTCTAAAATTCGGATATTTCTATTAATTCCCCCAATGTTATTGTTTTTTAAGTTTTCGCCCATATTTTTTTAGGTTTTCTAAAAACAACTAAAATATTTTGTCAAAAATAAAAAACTCAAATATTTATGGATTTAATTTTTATGCACAGTCGATGTAACAAATTTTTACTTGTTAAAAGCGTTTGACTCTCATCATAACTACTTTTAAAGTCACACGTGGTCGACTATGATTTGTTACAATGTAAACTTTTTTATAGTTACAATTTATAACAATTAGACTCATTTTTTTGACAAAAAACATTTAACCCCATATTTTCATTTGAGATTTGGATCCTCAATAGTTTTACACCTTCATACTTTATAGTGAGCTTAAAAAGTTCTTTCAACCTCATACTTAACTCCTCTAACAACTACTGAATCACAAATTCTTCTAAAAAAAATTCTTCTACTTTAACATCCAAGCCTATTACCACCATAAGCTTCCATACCTAACATCATTTAACACCTATCTTTAAATTTTAGTTCAATCACTTGTCAGGGTGACAGTTTAAATGTGACATCTCACATTGTTTACCACCAATTACATATTATAGATTACAAGCATTTTAAATGTGAGGTCTCACATCAGATTTTACTTCTTTAGTCTGTTTCTTAGGAGTTCCAATAAACTGACACTCATGTTCAACATTTAGGTTCAAATGTTAATCAAGTATTTAAGTAATTTCCTTTGTGTCATGTTGTGGATTGAATTTTGGTTTCGCATTTTTCTTGTTGTTGCTTCCTTTATTTTTTAGCATCAAGAAGGATGGCTCTAGTGAGTGTTGAGGATAGGAAGCACGTTCTGTAAGAGCAGAGGAAGAAACAAGGGTACTCGATCGGTACCGATGCTGCTAATGTTGTCTTGCCTATGTATACCTCTGTTGTTGTTGCGTTAGTTGTTCAAGCAAAAGGAAAGACTCTTTCGGTCAAGAACAAAGTTCGGCCTTCTTCTTCATCTTAGCCACCTCCTGCAAAGGAAAAGAAAAACAAGGATGTTTTGTAGCAAGAGATGGAAATTCAAGGTGATTTGGTTGAGGTGTCGACCGACCCATCTTGGCGCCAACATGTGAAGTGCAAGAGGAGGGCTGGTGGAACTTCCGAACTCCGATTCAGATAGTTTGGAATTCTCAGTATTCTCTAAACAAGATACTTAAGAATGCTCTTGGTCTAGAGGACCCTGATAGGGTGACCAATATGGGTTTTGGTCCTACCATGACTACAATTAAGAATTATGGGGTTTAGGGCACAATTCTTGCTCGCCTTGTTGAGAGTAGTACCTTTGGTAAGCCGGGTGAGGAGTTTGGGAAGCATGAAGACAAGCTGAACGAGGTTGAAGAGCCTTTGCAATTGTCTCAAGAGGAGCAGAATTCATTTAAGGAGGATTTGCAAAAGTAAGATGCCAACAAGAAGCAAATGGAAGACAAGTTAAGGAAACTTGAGGAAGAAAAGAATAAAGTTTTGAACAAATTGAAAGTTGTTGAGGCCGATTTGGAGTTTGCTCGAAGGGAATTGAAAGTGGCTCGTCAGTTATGCACAGGGAAGGGCGAAAATTTAATTCCGCAACACCCATAATACATCTGTCTTAAAACAATTACCTTAAATTTGATCAGAAATTATTAATAAATTATGACATATTAATTTTACCCCATAAAATAAATAATATTTGGTTTACAAAGAAATAAATAAGGGACTAAATTAGAAAACTTAATTTTTGACTTGACGGAGAATTTTCACTCCTACGTATCCTAGAAAAAAAGTTTGTTTGTTGGTTGGTTTTTTCTTTTTTGAAATGTGGTTTGAGATCTCCAAGTTGTATAACTCGGGCATCTTAAACTGATATTGACAATATGTCACATCTCAGCCAATCCTATTTTATTTGGTTTTTTTTTATGAAAGAGGTTATTTAACTTTGGAAAACTTAAACGTCGACAAAATCTCCTTTTTGTTTTTAATGGTAGGGAGGTTGTATAAGTGAAAACAATTGGGGTGCAAACAGAAGAGTCCAAATTGCTGAAGCCCAGGGCTTAAAACTTACAGCCCACAATTTGAAATGAAAAGGGGGTGCACAGAAATGTAAAAGAGTGGGTGCGGCTAACAAGCAATATATCTTGTTGTATTTTATCTTCAAAGAAAACTGATCCAAAATGCTGAAGCCCAAGACTTAAAACTTACGGCCCACAATTTGAAAAGAAGACCCCAAAATCGAAACAAAGGGGGGCGCTTGATGCAACCAAAGGGGTGTGTTTAGTGATCAACTTTTCCATTTTTTTAATTTTTAGTGAAACTAATTAAATAAATAAAGAGTAGGATATATAAGGTAAAATGGGCTATGAGAAAAACCTTAGAATTAGTTCAGCCGCACTACACTATTCAAGAGAGAGAAAATCAGGTTTTTGATGTGAGAAAGAAAGAAAAAGAAGAAAGGGAGAAAGAAAGAACCTTGAGTAGAGAGAGAATGGTGGTGCAATTTCGAGAAAAGACGGAGAATGGTGGTGCGATTTCGAGGAGAGAGAGAGACTGCTTAGAGAGGAGAGAGAGAGGTCGGTGGGGGAGATGACGGTGGTAGAGAAAAACGTGGGTGGACATAATTAAATAAATTACACTATAGTTTTGCTTTATTGATTTTTTAGGTTAATTAAAAAAGTTCAACTAATAATAATAATAACAATAACGTTAATAAAAATAATGATAATAACACAAAACTGCTAACGAGTGCCAAATGACACGCATAAACGACTTGACTCTAGTAACGCATAACAAACGATATTTTTGGGATTTTTTTCGAAAACAAGGGAAGAATACTGATTAAATTTGGGTGTTCACATGGCTCATGGTGATTTGAAGGTTGCTTGGGCGGTTTGCCTCATTCAAAGGCTCCATATGCTTCTTATTCATCATTGATTATCGACTTTACATCTCTTTCCTCATCGCCGACTTCAGTTGGTCAGTCGATTGTCTTGGTCATCTTTATAGCCTCTTCTTTTGTTATCTCTTTCTTCTCTTCTTCCTGCTCTATTTTTCCTAGCAATCTCTCTGTATCTTCATCTTGTTCAGCCGAGTGATCACTATCTTTGGATTCAAATTCAAAAACTGCAATTATGAGTTTATTCTTCACCACCTTCACCTTCACGCTTCTGCACAACACTTCAAAGCAGCAATCTAATCTCCCTTGACTACACCAACTTTCCTTTTTTGAAGGGGATACTTGATGCGTAGGTGAAGGTAAGATACCACTGCCATCAGGGTGTTAAGGGTTGGCCTACCACGATTATGTTATATGATGATGTTGCTCCAATCACCATGCACTAGAGCACGGGAGTTTTAGCACATCCCTTCTCCCCAAAGGTTGTTCAGATGTTAAGGTAACCGTGTACCTCTACCTTTTCACACGAGAATCTTATCAAGGTTCCAGAATAGTGTTTCAACAGGTCGATCGGGAATTGGAGCTCCTTGAAGCTTTTCCAATAGATCACATTTTTTGAGCTGCCTCCATCAACCAACACCATGGTGACTTTAAATCAACTGGTGGTGATGGATATTACCATTGGGTCATCGGCATGAGGTCAGACTCCCTCGAAGTCTTGTATGCCGAAGGCTACAATCGGGTACTCTGGTACAACAAGATCCACTTTGGAATCCCTTACAAACATAATAGAGCAGACGTACCTTCTTCGTGATGAGGGTGATGCTCCTCCACCCGAGAATCCTCCAATAATGGATCCCACATGTCCCTTGTGGGCTTTTTCATGTTCATCTCCTTCCTGAACATTTCGTCCATTTCTGTCTTCATCCTTGGTCGACTTGTTGCCAGAACTGTTCCTGCAATGTCTATTTTTAACTCCTTTGCGCTTGACTCCCTTCACGACCTTCTTCATGTTGCCTTTCAGAATGAGTTGTTCAATCTGCTGCTTCAAGGTCCCACAAGCCTTGGTTGTATGATCGTTCTTCTGATGGTACCTGCAATAAGAATCATCATTTTTACCCATGGTTCCTACGGGTTGGGTGCCTTATTATTTCGTCACCCAACGAGTCATTCAAGATGATCGAGGTTCCTCAGTCACGTCTTGTAGAGGGAGGGTTGAGACAGATGGTGCTCTCAAGGTTCGGTCAGATACTCCACCTTCTTTGTTTCTTTCTCCTTTCTCTCTCCATTGATGAACATCAGTCTGGAATGTGTCAACATGGTTTTGAGGGTCTCCAATGTCGTTATAGTCCTCGATGACTGGCTCTCTGAACCTAGAGGTTATTCCCACTGCCAGGATCTCTGTAGTCAACGACTGAAAATCCCTCAGTTGGATGATTGTCGCCCTATCACGATTTGTATCACGATTCGTGAATAGATCCATGCCTTTCTTCAAGCTGCTTAAGAAAGGTGTTGAAGTCGAAGAATGCAAGCAGGCCTTAGCTCAGCTAAGGCCGAGTCTTCATGGATACCGGCCAGTCAGGTTGGGAACACACACACACAAATATGTGTGTGTGCGTGTGTGTGTGTTAGTGTGTTTGAATATTAGGAACTAATGGAATATGTGGATGAGAATGGAGAGCGTGTTACCAATGACGAGTAATGTTTGAATGAGGGGCCAATTGTTAATGAAACTAAAAATAGGGACTTAAATATGGGTGATTCAGAGACTAATGGTAGTCAATAACTTTGCATTAGAATGGAATTTGTATCACAAGAAAATGCTTATTCATTCTACGCTCATTATGCTAAATGTGTTGGATTTGGTGTATGTACTAAAAGTAGTTATCAATCAAAAATTTCTAGACAATTTATCGATGTGAAATATACTTGCACAAGACATGGGAAGAAACGAGAAACCACTGCACAAAACCCACGTCCTTGTTTCAAGGTTGAATGTGAGACTACCTTGCATGTTAAAAGAAATTGTAATGGAAAATAGGTTGTTCACAACTTTGTCAAAGATCACATTCATGATCTTTTTCCAGCTTATGCTCATTATTTTTCATGCTATAGAGGTATCGATAAATCTCAAAAGCATTATATTGAAACTTTGCAACATGTTGGAGCGAAAACAAGCAAGATTTATGTCACAATGACCAACCAGCATGGAGGATATGAAAACATTGGTTGCTTGAAGAAATCCCTCTTTGGACTAGACATCGTGTTCCCCATGTAATGAATAATGTTTTTACCTGTGAATAAAGTATTTTTCTTTGGATTATCCTTCTTTCTCCAAAAGAAGTCTAATAGTAAAGCATCCTAATCATTTTAATAAGAGAGTTGCCTTTTGACACTAGACGAAATGTCGAAATGAGATACAATAGCCACTGACCTGCGCGTGAAGTGTTACTTTGGTGCCCGTTTAATCCGTTTTACCGTACATTTCTTACGTTTCATTTAAGTTCTTTCATACTATGTATCAGTTCTCTTTTAATAAACAATAAATTCTTGAACATATAATTACAATGACTGTCGTGACCAGGATCTCGAAGAAAATGGCTCAAAAATGTGATTTTAGGAGTCGCCACCCAATTTATTAAATAGGAAAAATTAAGAAAAACCTACCTTAAAGGTTATTGGTCTGCGTAAACTAGAGTAGATTCGAGAGTCGGTTATGTATAGGGAAGGGCGAAAACTTAATTCCACAGCACCCCTAAAACATCTATCTTAAAACAGTTACCCTAAATTTGATTGTGCCACATATCAATAAGTTTAGAAAATTGGTTCACCCCAAAAATAAATAATATTTGATTTACAAAGAAATAAATAAGGGACAAAAATAGAAAATTTAGTTTTTTCACTTGATGGGGAAGCCCCGCTCCTACGTATCCTCTGGTGGAATGAGGAACTCAACAGTCACGTAGTTCTTACTGAAAAAGTTTGTTTGTTGGTTGTTTTTAATTTTTGAAGGGGTTTAAAATCAAAGCTGTACAGCTAAAGTCTCTTAAACCGGGATTGACAAGGTGCACACCTCAATCAAACCCATCTTTATCATTTTTAGGAAAATAGGTGTTAAAGAAAAAACCGATTATTCATAAAAAAAGGATTAGTTTAGCTTGATGGAGAAACCCAGCTCCTACGTATCTCCATGCGCGGAAAATCAAAGGACACATAGTTCTTCTAAAAACATATTTGTTTGTGATTGGTTTTAATTATTGAAGGGGTTTAAGATCAAAACCGTACAGTTAAAGTCTCTTAAATTGGAATTGACAAGATGTACATCTCAATCAAACTCACCTTTTATTATAATGGATAAAAGAAGTTACTAATTTATAAATCACAAAAACAAAATTAATAAAGTAAAAAGAATATATAAAATAAGAGGTATGAGAGATGAGTCACATGACTGATTGAAAAGGGCAGGGATGCGCCACTTTTAAGGGAAAGAGTGGCAGATCCCACTTTTTTTCAAAAAACAAAAATTGTTGACAAGAATGTTCAAAAGAGGAGGTTAAACGTATAGTAAAGGGGTCCATCTATCTAATAAAAGTATAAAACATAATAACACAACAGGGGGGTGTATACAGAGAAAACGGGGTGCATGTAGAGTAAACAATAATGTAAACCAAAAAATAGAAATGAAGGGGGTTTGAACATGCATGAAATAATGAAATAAACAAAACAAAACAAAACATTTTAGTAATAATGAAGCTTCTATAAAAAATCTTAGTAATAATGAAATGACAAGAAAAGTGGCTCTGGTTATTGAAAAGGGATGTACGGTTCATTGAGAACTCCACTCCCAAAATATCACACCATCATAGCAGCACTACAAAAAACTGAACAGATCGTCAGATTGCGGGGGTTTTTAAGTCGCTCCCCGCAAGGTAATCTGTGGGGGTTTTAAAAAACGCCGGAGTTTCAAGTGCCGCAATCGTTTTGCGAGGGTTTTTAGAAAACGCTGGTATCATGTATTTTAGCGGAGGTTTTACTGCGGGGGTTTTTAACCCCTACGATTAGTGGAGGTTTTTTTAGGGGGTTATAAACCTCCTTAAACTGAGTGATTTGTAGGAGTTTTATTATTGTGGAGATTTTTTATTGCCATAGTTATATATTATTGAGGAGTTTTTCTTCCTCATCACATTATCACGCTTAAATTACTAGCACCCGCATATTATTTATACCTTACCAAACATTCCATAAATTATATTACATAAAAAAAACATTCAATAAATTTAATCGAAACACTCAAAATTTCATTAAAAATATAACTATAGTAACATAAAATGTATTGCAAACATTTGTACTTCAAATATTCAATGTAATACAACTCAATTTAAAATAGGTTAAAAGAAATTTTATACTAAAAGATGAAGGAGCTGAAACTATTTCATTCTATGTAAGCTTTTGGTACTGGGGCATGGAATCTTTTAGAGCATGAGGGGGAAAATAGTGAGAGAGAAACATAAGGAAGTGAGAAAACAAATTTCATTTGGCTCAAAGTGGGGATGAAGTGTGATGTGAGGGTTTAAGCTGAAGATGGTTGCTGGTTGTGGGTGTTTGTACTTTTGGTCTTTGATAGATTGTCTTCTCTATATCCTCTCTCACACTACAAAAAACGGAACAGATTGCGGGGTTTTTAAGTCGATTAGCGGGGGTTTTTAACCCCCGCAACGTAATCAGCGGGAGTTTAAAAAAACACCGGAGTTTCGAGTGCCGCAATCTATCTGCGGGGGTTTTTTGGAAACGCTAGTATCGTGTATTTTTGTGGAGGTTTTACTGCGGGGGTTTTTAACCCCCACGATTAGTGGAGGTTTTTCTGAGGGGGTTATAAACCTCCTGAAATTGATTGATTTGTAGGAGTTTTTTTTAGGTGATTTTTATTGCCATAGTTGATAGGACTTTTTTGTGGGGGTTTCAATCTCCTATTAGAGTTATGTAGAGATAATATTTCTTTTGCAATTTGAAAATTTCTTTTTTCCTTATCTAATTACCAGATTTTCATCACTAATAACTATACGTACATCACATAACACTTATTAAGCTTACGCAAAAAACTAAAAATTTCATTAAAAATATAACTGTGATAACACAAATGTAGCTCAAATATCTATTGTCATACAGCTCAAAATCATAATAGCATCAAAAAATATCCTATACTAAAGGATCCTAAAACCACTAAATGTTGCTAGCACCGAATGATCCATTTGCATCCATTGGAGAATGAGGCTCACTTGCCTGAAATAACAAAAGAAAAATTGACTCATTTCAAATATCAAAAATCAAAATAAAAAAGAACTAAATTGATACATATTTAATTCCAACTAATACATACTATATGTTTTTGCAATACACACTCATGTTTAATCTGAACTAAATTGACTCATTTCCAACTAAATACATATTGCAATACATATTTAATTCTACCCACTGTAAGGTAACATGATAATCATTATTATAAGGTAACATGATAAACTAATTTTTGTTTGATAACATGATAAGGTATTCTGTTTGGTAACACGGACATTGTATTGTATCTCTAATAGCAGCATGCTTAAAAGCAAAATCCAAGAATTGACTTATGCCATTTAAGTACTCACTTGTATTTCTTGGCTTTGCAATCCAAGATTTGTCCATAGATAATTGTCTTCTAACTAATTATGATAAGAAGGTATAAAACAAATTAAGAAAACCTCAAGAAATGAATTCATAATGGAGAACACTAGCAATACAAACAGTTGCAAGCAATACAATATGTCATATACCAGGCCAATTGAACACTAGCAACAAAGTTGACAATAAGACATTATTAGTGGGCTGTAAAATTGATTTCTTGATTTCATTTATTCATTTTTTGATTAAGTGCCTACAGCTTAATCTATCAATTTTATAAATTTCATACATTAATCTGAATCTAAATTTGATAGATTAAACTTATAAAATCTGAATCTGATGTTTGAGCTATCTAGATAGAGGGGGCGTAGAAGAAATTAGAACTTAGGTTAGGAATCACTTCCAAATGCAATTTGATGAAGAGGAGCGAAACCACACTCAGATTAATCTATCATTATTTAGAAGAATAGGATTATTCATATTGGCATGCATAAGCTGTAGGCACTTAAATTTGATAGATTAAGCTGTAGGCACTTAAACTTAAGGCAAGAGTGACTGGTACAAAATTTGTTGATGTAAAGAATAGTCTTAAAATGAAATTGTAAAATCACATTCAGATTTAATACTAATACAAAGAAAACTCAAAGAGTGTCAATTAAACTTCAAATTCAGGAAAATCACTTCAGAGCGTCAGTTAAAATTCATATCTAGCTATGAGCTTCAAAAATGTAATTTCAACAGTTCGGTTCATAAGATGGCAATAGAAATAAGCAACGGCAACAGCAATAAGAGACACCACAATAAGACACGGCAACAAAACGAGAAAAAGATTTGGAATTCAGAATCACAAAATCACAAAATCAATCTGCAAAAAAGGAAGCCACAGATTTATACCACTAATGCTGTATTTATATCACAAATTTATATCACTAATCACAGAATCACAGATTTATACCACTAATGCAGTCTTTATATCACAGAATCAAAACAGAAAAGGAAGCCAAGACCTTTACCTCAGAATAGAAGCAGTTGCACGCCGAATCACTAGCAGAGACGCACGTTAGAAGTTGAAGACGCACTCGAAGGAACGCTGAATGCGGATGTATCTGAAGCACAGACAGTGAGACACACCACAAAATTAAAACACTCTTAAAGTTCCAAAATAAAATTGAGAAAATAACTAGACTTACTCGTAAGAACCAACGAACTGATGATTAACGCTTAGGGTTCTGTTGAAGCTTCATATTCTTTTGTTCTTAGGGTTCTGAAGGTGAGGGTTTGCGAAATCTTTTGCGAAAATGATTTCTTGAGGTTTGACTGGGAAGGTTTGCGAAATCTTTTGCGACTATAGTGGAAGGGAAGGTTTGCGATTGGAGTGGAAGGGGAGGGTTTGCGAGTTGAGTGGAGTGGAAGGGGAGGGTTTACGAAGAGAACGATTGGAGTGGAAGGAGAGGGTTTATGGAGAGAACGATTGGAGTGGAACGATTGGGAATCAGAAGAGAGGAAACGTGTGAAAGTGATGAGAGGGAAAGGGTTTTCTCATTATGAAACTGAAAGTCGTGAAAACGTGTGAGGGAAATGTGAAAGAAGAGAGGGAAATGTGAAAGTGCAGAGAGAAGGTTTTTTTTACAAGTTGTGGGGGTTTTTTCTTCACAATCAACGGGGGTTTTAAAACTCCCCAAATCAACGGGGTTTTAAAACTCCTCAAATTGAACCAAAACTTTTAACTAAAACCACGGGAGAGGACTTTTCTAACGTTAAACTGAGGGGGTTTTTAAAACCTCCCCAAAAAAACCCCCTCTCTATTTGATCCGTTTTTTGTAGTGTCAGTTCCCTCTTTCACTTTCTCTCAAATTTTCAGTTGTTTTTTCTCTGAGTCCCCCTCCTGTGTGAATCTGATGGTTTCAAACATATAGCCTCTTCAATTTTTGTTTTCTTCCTCTTGCCAACTTTCAGCTATTGAAAAGTCCCTCTCAAGTTCTTAGTTTATGATTATACATCTCTTGCTTTTTCTGATTTTCTCCATTGACCTTTCTTTATTTTCCTATATGATGTTTGCAGGGATGACTCGTAAGGGCAGCAACTTCTTTGCTGAAAAAAGAGAAAATATGATGAAAGAGACTGACTTTTAGCCAAGAATAGAAGATGCCTTGTTTTTAATACTTTTTTCTAATTTTCGTTTTCTGATTTTTTTTGATTTTTTATGGGTAAAAAAATAATAATATTTAATGATAAAACAGATTTTTTGATTAAATTTTTTTTTCTTAAAATAAGTTCTACTAATAGTAGTAATAAAAAAGTCCAAATACTAATAATAGCAACAATAACGCAAAAATCGCCAACAAGCACAAAATAGCACATGTAAACGGTAAAAATCTAAAAGTGCGCAAAATGATATATTTTTGGGATTTTTATAAAAAACAAAAAAATACCCGTTAAAATTGGGTGTTCACAATGACTATGCACAAAGTCAATAGATCGTTGAAGAAATCCTTCAACATAATTACACCGGCCTAGTGATGTGACATATAAATTTGCAGCCTCAATGTAATATATCCAATCCCAGTTCACATACACATTGCTATCAGTGCAGCTTCATACATTTGGGGTAATAGTACCGTGTACCGACCTCCTTCGTCATTCAGTTTCGATAATCTATACCTATATATAAAGGGAATTCATTTTTTTGGTGTCAGATTTTTCTGACCAAAATACCCTTATAGCTACCCACCAACACTTCTATACCTATTATATATAAAGAGAATTCTTTTTTTTTGGTGTCAGATTTTTCTGACCAAAATACCCTTATAACTACTCACTAACACTATTTCATTATATTATTATTTATTATTTATCCATCAACTCTATTGAGCTGCTGACTATGCAAGTTATTTATTTAAAATGAGAATTAGCTGATTAGTTTACTCCTTGTAAATCTTAATGTTTTGACTTTGACTTTTATAGTTAGTTTAGTTAGTTATTTTCTCAGTCAGTTAGTTTGTTAGAACTAATGTGTATATATACCAAAACTCTATCTGTTGTATTGTATTGAATCAGAATGAAGTATTGAATTTTTCCTTCTTCCCCTTCTTCTCTGCACTTTCTCTGGTTCAATCTCATGGTATCCCCATGATCAATATGGTATCAGTCGCGAACTCACTTCCGTTTCGTTCAGAACCACTGAGTCGTCGTTTTCATTCAAACTGATTCTTCATTTTTTCTAGGGTTCTTGCTTTCCAAATTTCGCAGATTCCTTTTTTTTCTCAATTGTGTTTTCTTTCTTGAAATTCTTTCAATTGTTGTTCTTCTCACCATGGTGACAACTTCTACTCATGCCACTTCCGAAGTCATTTATGGGAAAACCTCTGACAATCCCCATGAAAACCCTTCGAATCCTCTGTATATTCATCCATCGGACAACCCTGGCGCTGTTCTGGTTTCAAAGGTGCTGGATGAATCGGGTAACAACTTCGGTTCTTGGATTCGTGCAATGACGATTGCACTTGGGGCGAAAAACAAACTCGGCCTTG
Source organism: Astragalus glycyphyllos (assembly GCA_963573325.1). Classification (NCBI taxonomy): domain Eukaryota; kingdom Viridiplantae; phylum Streptophyta; class Magnoliopsida; order Fabales; family Fabaceae; genus Astragalus; species Astragalus glycyphyllos. The sequence continues at coordinate 34,669,827 of OY754310.1, read as the reverse complement.
TTGATGGTACAATCGAGAAACCTGCATCCACCGCTCCTACCTACAATTCATGGATGCGCAGCAATCATATGGCCACTTCTTGGATTTTGAATTCTATCGCCAAGGAGCTTCACTCAAGCGTTATCTATGCTAATTCTGCTGCTGAGATTTGGACAGAACTCAAGAGTAGATTCTCGCAAGGGAATGGACCACGCATCTTCCAACTCAACAAAGAAGTATTGAATTGTACTCAAGGTAATCTCCTTGTCAGTGCTTATTTCAGTAAATTCAAGGATCTTTGGGATTCCCTAGCTGAGCATAATCCTCCAAATACATGCTCTTGTGGTGGCTCGGATGCCTTAGTTGCATACCTCAAACGCCAGTATGTGTTCAACTTTCTTATGGGATTAAATGAATCTTTTAGCCATATTAGGGGTCAAATTCTTGCAATGGAACCTTTGCCTGAAATCAATAAAGTGTTTTCCCTTATTATCCAAGATGAAAAGCAAAGAGAGGTTGGTGTTAATACATCTGATCCCGCTAGTCATATGGCCTGTGCTGTGACCAATCAATCAAAATTTGCTAAGAAAGATCGCCCGTTGTGTTCTCACTGTGGTGGTTCGGGCCATGTCAAAGAAAAGTGTTTTAGATTGCATGGTTACCCTCCTGGTTTCAACAAAAGAAAAAATGCTGGCACCTCCAAACCTGTTGTCAATGCCACTGCTGCATCTGGTTCCTCTAGTGATCCCCAAATTGATCATCAGCAGTATCAGCAACTCATTCAGTATATGCAATCTCAGATGGCAAAGGCTTCCCTAACCACATACAACACCGAAACATCCACCTCTGGTATGTATCTTACCATCTGTTTTACTATTTTCTTAGCTTCTTCATTCTTGGATCCTTTCGATTGGTTGCTTGATTCTGGTGCGAATGCTCACATATGCACCATTCTGTCTCTTTTTTCTTCATATACTCTCTTGCATAACACATTTGTCACACTTCCTAACAATCAAAGAGTTGCTGTTATTGCATCTGGTACTGTGATTGTTCATTCTTCATTGGTTCTCAAAAATGTTTTATGCATTCCTACATTTCATGTTAACATCATCTCTGTTGGATGCCTCTATCAAGATCCCAATTATCAAATTTCCTTAATTGACAACTCTTTCTCCATCCAGGACAAACACCATCAGCAGGTGATTGGCACGAGTAAATACCAAAATGGCCTCTATTACTATCATTCTGTTACTGATTGTCCTGTTTTACCCTCTGTCACTGCAAGTTGTAATGCTGTCTCTACTGTTTCCAGACAATTATTGCATTCTAGGCTAGGCCATTTGTCTGACTCTGTTTTGCATTTGTTGTCTTCAAAACTTCCATTGTATGATACTTCAGTGAATAATAGAGATTTTTGTTCCATATGCCCAATTTCAAAAATGAATCGTTTGCCTTTTAATGCTAATCACAATTTTTCTGAATTTCCTTTTGATTTGGTACACTGTGATGTTTGGGGGCCTTTCCACAAGCCCACTCATGATGCAAAGCAATATTTTCTAACAATTGTTGATGACTGCACAAGATTCACTTGGGTTCATCTAATGAGAGCCAAATCAGAGGCTCCTCAATTAATTCAGGCTTTCTTTAGATATGTCAAGACTCAATTTCAGAAATGCATTAAAGCAATTAGAACAGACAATGCCAAGGAACTGCAATTGGATAAATTTTTGAAAGATGAAGGAACTCTACATCAATTTTCTTGTCCATATAGACCACAACAAAACTCAGTCGTGGAAAGAAAACATCAGCATTTATTGAATGTGGCTAGGGCTCTCTTTTTTCAATCTAAGGTGCCTCTACATTTCTGGGGTGAGTGTGTTTCTACTGCTACACACTTAATCAATAGGTTGCCTTCACCCACCTTGAAGAATTGTTCTCCTTTTGAGCTGTTGTATAAAGCCATCCCTGAGTATTCTCATTTGGAGTGTTTGGTTGCCTTGCCTATGCCTCAACCATACCCACAAAACGACACAAATTCTCTCCTAGATCAATTCCTTGTGTTTTTGTTGGCTATCCCCTAGGTGTAAAAGGTTACAAACTCTTTGATCCTCAGTCAAATAAATTTTTTGTTTCAAGAGATGTGGTGTTTTGTGAGACTACCTTTCCTTATAATGCCATAAATGTCAGTTCACCTTCATCTATCATCTTCCCTGACTCTATTATACCAAAGGCAACCATCACCAGTCCAACCAATGACACTGTCACTGACACTGTCATCCCTCACCCTGTCACTGAGTGTTTGTAACACCCCCCTTTTACTATTACAATTAAATAGACAATTATCAGAGTCACCTCGAAGGGCGCTACATTTTTCACCATTTTTAAAAAAAGAAAATCTCCAAAATAATTTATATAAAAGAAATCACCAAGCAGCGGAAGTATTAACCAGTTTAAACATCTCCAGAATTAACAATTAAAGACATCTCCAAAATTAATTAAAACAATTTCCAATAACTAAAATAATAGTTCAAAACGATAACTAACGACTCCCCGGTGCTACATATCAGAGCTGACACAGACCCAAACGAGAGAGGAAGCAAAACCTAGCAATTCCTCCACGAGCACTAGCGATCACCTGCAGCGTTGCCGCATGAGAGCAACATTCCAAGCAGAAGGGGTGAGTCTAACAGAGATAATAAGCAGATGATAAAAATATGCTAGCATCAGGTAACTACAGCAACACAATACAATTACACCATATCACAGCACCAGATACCAAAGGAAAAATCCATTCGACAGTGAACCACCAAAATTATAACATTCATAGACAATGGGATGATATGCAACCCCTCCAGTGGGCATATGCATGCGGTACCGATCACCAAAATGAGCCACGACGGGCATATCACCAATAAACACCAGAGGCAGAGCCTATATCACCAAAACATGCATATGACAATGCGACACCATGATTATGCACCAACTCACCATAACAAGTATTTAAAATAAATACTATATCACCAGAATCAAAACAATGATTTCACCAAAAATAGCACCAAGTTGTAGCATCACAGCTACCACTAAACTCTCCTGAGCATACCAGCACCGCACCTGAAATATTAACACCAGACGGCTCCACAACGCGGACATAACGCACGCACACCACGCACAAGACTGGCGCACAGCGCCTAGGCACATCGCACCTACTTCAGCGAATTAATTAAAATAGCAAACGACATCGGATTTCAACAAATAAATACTTGTTGGAAAGCCCTATGGGTTTGGTTATCATCCCTAAGTTCAGTTTTTGAAGGAGAGTGTCCAATAGGTACAGTTTTCGAAAAGCACACAGGCTAGTTGCAAAAGAGGACAGTTTCTGTCCTTCAAATTCAAGCAATTCCAAAGGGACCAAAACTCAATCAAATTGCATGAAACTTGTGCATAAACTGGGGCAAATTTTGTCTAGTTTTCAAAGAAATTGGATTCGTTCGGAAAGGAGTTCTTTTGAAAACGTGGTAACCAAAACACTGACCCTGTGTCCAGATTGTTTCCAGAATCTTACTCTAACTTGTGGAATTCATATCTCGAGCTACACGACTCTAAACGCAACCAAACCAGTGCCAAATTAACAAGCATTAAGTCTATTTTCCAGAAAAATAAACCACATAATTTTTCGGTCAATACAACGTTCCCAGTCACCGAAATACCGAATCTATACCCAAATCGTTTCCAGAATTTTAACCTAACTTGTATCGCCTATAACTCGAGCTATACAACTCCGAATTTACCGAACCCAGTGCCAAAACGACCGGCGTTAAGTCTATTTTCAAAAACAATCAACCTCATAATTTTTGGATCAACCAAACAGCGCCAGTTTTAGAAAAACCGAACCTGTGTCCAGAATCGCTAAATTGCCAAACACCAAACCCTAACGGCAACGACACCGCAACCACCACAACAAAAACGACAATTCGACAACGCGACAACAACAATCAACCACGCACAGCAACAACAAAAACACGAACAATAACAACACCATCATCGTGATACAACAATCACGCAACAACAAATAACGAAACAAATCACAATAACGTGCAATAATCATCAAAGCACCAATCTCAACGAAAACACGATATGCAACGACACGAACAATTCAACAAAACCCTAGACTACCCACACATAATTATCATCAACCCATTATCAAGGTTAAGCCCACCCTTACCTCAACTATGGTGGCGCAAACTCCCTCCTAGCCTCGTTCCTCGATCTCCGAATACGGCGACTCCCCCAAACTGCAGCTTCAGTGCGAAGCCAATATCTCTCTCCTCAGAACTCGTTTCGAAGATCCGAACGGTGAAAGTGTAGAACTATATCTTACGAACCTGCTGCCCAAAAACGAAGACGATCCAACGGTTAACGAAACCGGAATCGCAATTTTACGGTGACAGGTTTGAGAAAAACGGGAATTGTTTTCTCTCTTCTTTTCTCTCTCTTTGGTGGCTGCTCTAATCCAAAATTCCTCTCTCTCTCAACCCTAAATTAATCCTCTCCACTTATAATAAGTGAGAAACATAATGGGCTAAATTATTTGGGACTTTATCCACATAGGAAGGGAGCCCAATGCTATTTTTAACTAGCCCACAAAACGTGATTATCATCTAACTCGTTTTCAACATAGCTACTACGCCCATAATTTCAATTCTTACAATCATCCTACGGCAATCCAACTTCGAAATAATTTGATTAAATTTTAGGGCGTTACAACTCTCCCCTACTTAGAATATTTTCGTCCTCGAAAATTTACCTGATTCGAACAACTCGGGATAGGACTCCCGCAACTTGCTCTCCAACTCCCATGTCATGCCTTCACCAGCAGCTCCTAACCAGACCACTTTCACCAGGTTTATCTCTTTGCCACGTAAAGTCTTCACTTCACGATCTTCAATTCGCACAGGCATTGTCTCCACATTGAGATTATCCCGCACATGCACATCATCCATCGGAATCACATGGGACGGATCCGAAATATACTTCCGAAGTTGCGACACATGAAATACATCGTGCAAATTCGAAAGATTAGGCGGCAAGGCCACCCTATAAGCAACATTACCAATTCTCTCAGTGATCTGATACGGTCCAATGAAACGAGGAGTCAACTTCTTTGTCTTCAATGCACGCCCAACACCAGCCATAGGCGTGACTCTCAAAAACACATGATCACCAGCTTGGAATTCTAAATCCTTCCTTCTCTTATCATGATAGCTCTTCTGTCTACTCTGCGACGCTTTCATTTTCTCACGGATCAATTTCACCTTTTCAGTAGTCTCTCGAACAACCTCGGGTCCAAGAACAATACTCTCCCCAGATTCATGCCAACACAACGGAGTCCTACATCTCCGACCATACAATGCCTCGAACGGTGCCATCCCGATGCTAGAATGGTAACTATTGTTGTAAGTAAACTCGATCAACGGAAGGTGAGTATCCCACGCACCTCCCTGCTCAAGAACACAAGATCTCAACAAGTCTTCCAACGACTGAATGGTCCTCTCTGTCTGCCCATCAGTTTGAGGATGATAAGCTGAACTCAACCTCAATTTAGAACCCAACGCTTCTTGCAAACTCTTCCAGAAATCAGAAGTGAACCTAGGATCTCTGTCAGACACAATGCACAAAGGAACACCATGCAACTTCACAATCACCTGAATATAAATCTCTGCCAATCTCGACACCGGATACGTGATATTGATAGGAATAAAATGAGCAGACTTCGTCAATCTATCCACAATCACCCAAATCGAATCGTGCCCCCTCACAGTATTAGGTAACCCTATCACGAAATCCATAGAAATACTATCCCACTTCCATTCCGGAATCTCCAACGGTTGCATCAACCCAGCAGGCTTCTGATGCTCAACCTTCGATTTCTGACAAGTCAAGCAGGAATACACAAACTGCGCCACATCACGCTTCATACCAGGCCACCAAAACATCTTCTTCAGATCCTGATACATCTTTGTAGCTCCCGGATGGATACTCAACTTACTCCTATGACCTTCTTCTAAAATTGCTCTTTTCATCTCCTCATCATCAGGAATGCAGATTCTCCCACGGTACTTCAATACATTCTGCGCATCCAACTCAAAGTCTTTATTCTCGGATTGATCAATCCCAACCATCAGGTCAACTAATTTAACATCTAACTTCTGAGCTTCTCGAATGCTAGCCATGAATTCATTATCAATCTTCAACATCCCCAATCTGACACTCTGAGGCGTCACTTCACAAACCAAACTCATATCCCTGAACTGCTCAATTAATTCGAGTTCTCTAACCATCATTGCTGACATATGCAACGTCTTTCGACTTAAAGCGTTAGCTACCACATTAGCCTTTCCCGGATGATAGTTCAAGCTAAAGTCATAGTCTTTCAGCAACTCCAACCATCTGCGCTGTCTCATATTCAACTCTTTCTGATCAAACAGATACTGCAAACCCTTATGATCACTGAACACCTCAAACCTCGAACCATACAGATAATGTCTCCAAATTTTTAACGCGAACACAACTGCAGCAAGTTCTAAATCATGGGTAGGGTAGTTCTTCTCATGAGTCCTCAACTGTCTCGACGCATAGGCAACTACCTTACCATTCTGCATAAGCACACCTCCCAACCCCATCTTGGAAGCATCACAATACACCACAAACGACTCTTCCGGATTAGGCAACGTCAGAACAGGAGACGTCGTCAACCTCTTCTTCAATTCTTTGAAGCTCTCTTCACAACAGTCATCCCAGATGAAAGCTTTACCCTTGCAAGTCAACTGAGTCAACGGAAGTGCCAACTTCGAAAATCCTTCTATAAACCTCCTATAGTAACCTGCCAGACCCAGAAAACTTCTAATCTCAGTAACTGACTTCGGAGACTCCCATTGTAACACGGCATCAACCTTAGACGGATCCACGGCAATTCCATTCCCCGAAATAACATGACCCAGAAAGCTAACCTCCTTCAACCAAAACTCACACTTAGACAGCTTCGCATATAATTTCCTGTCCCTCAGAATTTCCAATACCAATCTCAGATGTTCTGCATGCTCCTCTTCTGACTTAGAATAAATTAGGATGTCGTCAATGAATACCACCACAAACCGATCCAGATACTCACGAAAGATACGATTCATGTACTCCATGAACACTCCCGGCGCATTAGTCACACCGAAAGGCATCACGGAATACTCATAATGCCCATAACGGGTTCTGAAAGCTGTCTTCTGAATGTCTTCGTCTTTCACCTTGATCTGATGATAACCCGATCTCAAATCTATTTTACTGAACACCTGAGCACCCACCAACTGATCCATTAAGTCATCAATCCTCGGAAGCGGATACTTGTTCTTAATAGTCACCTTATTCAGCTGCCGATAGTCTACGCACAGCCTCATACTACCATCTTTCTTTTTCACCAACAACACTGGAGCTCCCCACGGCGACACACTTGGCCTCACAAATTTCTTTTCAAGCAGATCCTCGAGTTGCTTCTTCAGTTCTGACAATTCAGATGCAGACATTCTATACGGCCCGCAACCCATTTTCAAACTTGATGCATTTGGAGAATTCAGCACCAGCCTCACCATAATGTGGATAGAACTTCGCCAATTCAATGAACTTGGCAGCATACTCAGTCACCGACATATTACCCTGCTTCAGCTCCAGAAACTCAATCTCTTTCTTCCCACGGACATCTTCAGGATAATACTTTCTCAGAAATTCTCTGCTGAACACAGCCCAAGTGACCTCTTCATTCACAGTCGCCAACCTCTGCCTCACCTCCAACCACCAGTCATCAGCCTCCTCTGCCAGCATATGAGTCCCATACCTGACTTTCTGCGCCTCAGAGCAATCCATAACACGAAAGATTCTCTCCATCTCTTTCAGCCACGCCAAAGCACCATCAGGGTTATACTTGCCCTTAAAGGTAGGAGGATTCTCCCTCTGAAACGTAGCCAAACTGCGCGACCCAGCATCACCAGTAGCACCTGGGTTATTCTCCACAGCTTGAGCCATAGCCTGCAAAGCAGCAGCGAGTGCAGCATCGTTCCGTCCTGCCATCTCAACCTAACACTGCAACAGAAACTATAACCAGAAACGAGTAACAATTACTCAAGTGTTACTCGACTCGACGACTCGACAACTTGGCCGGACAGACCGAACTGCTCTGATACCACTAATGTAACACCCCCCTTTTACTATTACAATTAAATAGACAATTATCAGAGTCACCTCGAAGGGCGCTACATTTTTCACCATTTTTAAAAAAAGAAAATCTCCAAAATAATTTATATAAAAGAAATCACCAAGCAGCGGAAGTATTAACCAGTTTAAACATCTCCAGAATTAACAATTAAAGACATCTCCAAAATTAATTAAAACAATTTCCAATAACTAAAATAATAGTTCAAAACGATAACTAACGACTCCCCGGTGCTACATATCAGAGCTGACACAGACCCAAACGAGAGAGGAAGCAAAACCTAGCAATTCCTCCACGAGCACTAGCGATCACCTGCAGCGTTGCCGCATGAGAGCAACATTCCAAGCAGAAGGGGTGAGTCTAACAGAGATAATAAGCAGATGATAAAAATATGCTAGCATCAGGTAACTACAGCAACACAATACAATTACACCATATCACAGCACCAGATACCAAAGGAAAAATCCATTCGACAGTGAACCACCAAAATTATAACATTCATAGACAATGGGATGATATGCAACCCCTCCAGTGGGCATATGCATGCGGTACCGATCACCAAAATGAGCCACGACGGGCATATCACCAATAAACACCAGAGGCAGAGCCTATATCACCAAAACATGCATATGACAATGCGACACCATGATTATGCACCAACTCACCATAACAAGTATTTAAAATAAATACTATATCACCAGAATCAAAACAATGATTTCACCAAAAATAGCACCAAGTTGTAGCATCACAGCTACCACTAAACTCTCCTGAGCATACCAGCACCGCACCTGAAATATTAACACCAGACGGCTCCACAACGCGGACATAACGCACGCACACCACGCACAAGACTGGCGCACAGCGCCTAGGCACATCGCACCTACTTCAGCGAATTAATTAAAATAGCAAACGACATCGGATTTCAACAAATAAATACTTGTTGGAAAGCCCTATGGGTCTGGTTATCATCCCTAAGTTCAGTTTTTGAAGGAGAGTGTCCAATAGGTACAGTTTTCGAAAAGCACACAGGCTAGTTGCAAAAGAGGACAGTTTCTGTCCTTCAAATTCAAGCAATTCCAAAGGGACCAAAACTCAATCAAATTGCATGAAACTTGTGCATAAACTGGGGCAAATTTTGTCTAGTTTTCAAAGAAATTGGATTCGTTCGGAAAGGAGTTCTTTTGAAAACGTGGTAACCAAAACACTGACCCTGTGTCCAGATTGTTTCCAGAATCTTACTCTAACTTGTGGAATTCATATCTCGAGCTACACGACTCTAAACGCAACCAAACCAGTGCCAAATTAACAAGCATTAAGTCTATTTTCCAGAAAAATAAACCACATAATTTTTCGGTCAATACAACGTTCCCAGTCACCGAAATACCGAATCTATACCCAAATCGTTTCCAGAATTTTAACCTAACTTGTATCGCCTATAACTCGAGCTATACAACTCCGAATTTACCGAACCCAGTGCCAAAACGACCGGCGTTAAGTCTATTTTCAAAAACAATCAACCTCATAATTTTTGGATCAACCAAACAGCGCCAGTTTTAGAAAAACCGAACCTGTGTCCAGAATCGCTAAATTGCCAAACACCAAACCCTAACGGCAACGACACCGCAACCACCACAACAAAAACGACAATTCGACAACGCGACAACAACAATCAACCACGCACAGCAACAACAAAAACACGAACAATAACAACACCATCATCGTGATACAACAATCACGCAACAACAAATAACGAAACAAATCACAATAACGTGCAATAATCATCAAAGCACCAATCTCAACGAAAACACGATATGCAACGACACGAACAATTCAACAAAACCCTAGACTACCCACACATAATTATCATCAACCCATTATCAAGGTTAAGCCCACCCTTACCTCAACTATGGTGGCGCAAACTCCCTCCTAGCCTCGTTCCTCGATCTCCGAATACGGCGACTCCCCCAAACTGCAGCTTCAGTGCGAAGCCAATATCTCTCTCCTCAGAACTCGTTTCGAAGATCCGAACGGTGAAAGTGTAGAACTATATCTTACGAACCTGCTGCCCAAAAACGAAGACGATCCAACGGTTAACGAAACCGGAATCGCAATTTTACGGTGACAGGTTTGAGAAAAACGGGAATTGTTTTCTCTCTTCTTTTCTCTCTCTTTGGTGGCTGCTCTAATCCAAAATTCCTCTCTCTCTCAACCCTAAATTAATCCTCTCCACTTATAATAAGTGAGAAACATAATGGGCTAAATTATTTGGGACTTTATCCACATAGGAAGGGAGCCCAATGCTATTTTTAACTAGCCCACAAAACGTGATTATCATCTAACTCGTTTTCAACATAGCTACTACGCCCATAATTTCAATTCTTACAATCATCCTACGGCAATCCAACTTCGAAATAATTTGATTAAATTTTAGGGCGTTACAACTCTCCCCTACTTAGAATATTTTCGTCCTCGAAAATTTACCTGATTCGAACAACTCGGGATAGGACTCCCGCAACTTGCTCTCCAACTCCCATGTCATGCCTTCACCAGCAGCTCCTAACCAGACCACTTTCACCAGGTTTATCTCTTTGCCACGTAAAGTCTTCACTTCACGATCTTCAATTCGCACAGGCATTGTCTCCACATTGAGATTATCCCGCACATGCACATCATCCATCGGAATCACATGGGACGGATCCGAAATATACTTCCGAAGTTGCGACACATGAAATACATCGTGCAAATTCGAAAGATTAGGCGGCAAGGCCACCCTATAAGCAACATTACCAATTCTCTCAGTGATCTGATACGGTCCAATGAAACGAGGAGTCAACTTCTTTGTCTTCAATGCACGCCCAACACCAGCCATAGGCGTGACTCTCAAAAACACATGATCACCAGCTTGGAATTCTAAATCCTTCCTTCTCTTATCATGATAGCTCTTCTGTCTACTCTGCGACGCTTTCATTTTCTCACGGATCAATTTCACCTTTTCAGTAGTCTCTCGAACAACCTCGGGTCCAAGAACAATACTCTCCCCAGATTCATGCCAACACAACGGAGTCCTACATCTCCGACCATACAATGCCTCGAACGGTGCCATCCCGATGCTAGAATGGTAACTATTGTTGTAAGTAAACTCGATCAACGGAAGGTGAGTATCCCACGCACCTCCCTGCTCAAGAACACAAGATCTCAACAAGTCTTCCAACGACTGAATGGTCCTCTCTGTCTGCCCATCAGTTTGAGGATGATAAGCTGAACTCAACCTCAATTTAGAACCCAACGCTTCTTGCAAACTCTTCCAGAAATCAGAAGTGAACCTAGGATCTCTGTCAGACACAATGCACAAAGGAACACCATGCAACTTCACAATCACCTGAATATAAATCTCTGCCAATCTCGACACCGGATACGTGATATTGATAGGAATAAAATGAGCAGACTTCGTCAATCTATCCACAATCACCCAAATCGAATCGTGCCCCCTCACAGTATTAGGTAACCCTATCACGAAATCCATAGAAATACTATCCCACTTCCATTCCGGAATCTCCAACGGTTGCATCAACCCAGCAGGCTTCTGATGCTCAACCTTCGATTTCTGACAAGTCAAGCAGGAATACACAAACTGCGCCACATCACGCTTCATACCAGGCCACCAAAACATCTTCTTCAGATCCTGATACATCTTTGTAGCTCCCGGATGGATACTCAACTTACTCCTATGACCTTCTTCTAAAATTGCTCTTTTCATCTCCTCATCATCAGGAATGCAGATTCTCCCACGGTACTTCAATACATTCTGCGCATCCAACTCAAAGTCTTTATTCTCGGATTGATCAATCCCAACCATCAGGTCAACTAATTTAACATCTAACTTCTGAGCTTCTCGAATGCTAGCCATGAATTCATTATCAATCTTCAACATCCCCAATCTGACACTCTGAGGCGTCACTTCACAAACCAAACTCATATCCCTGAACTGCTCAATTAATTCGAGTTCTCTAACCATCATTGCTGACATATGCAACGTCTTTCGACTTAAAGCGTTAGCTACCACATTAGCCTTTCCCGGATGATAGTTCAAGCTAAAGTCATAGTCTTTCAGCAACTCCAACCATCTGCGCTGTCTCATATTCAACTCTTTCTGATCAAACAGATACTGCAAACCCTTATGATCACTGAACACCTCAAACCTCGAACCATACAGATAATGTCTCCAAATTTTTAACGCGAACACAACTGCAGCAAGTTCTAAATCATGGGTAGGGTAGTTCTTCTCATGAGTCCTCAACTGTCTCGACGCATAGGCAACTACCTTACCATTCTGCATAAGCACACCTCCCAACCCCATCTTGGAAGCATCACAATACACCACAAACGACTCTTCCGGATTAGGCAACGTCAGAACAGGAGACGTCGTCAACCTCTTCTTCAATTCTTTGAAGCTCTCTTCACAACAGTCATCCCAGATGAAAGCTTTACCCTTGCAAGTCAACTGAGTCAACGGAAGTGCCAACTTCGAAAATCCTTCTATAAACCTCCTATAGTAACCTGCCAGACCCAGAAAACTTCTAATCTCAGTAACTGACTTCGGAGACTCCCATTGTAACACGGCATCAACCTTAGACGGATCCACGGCAATTCCATTCCCCGAAATAACATGACCCAGAAAGCTAACCTCCTTCAACCAAAACTCACACTTAGACAGCTTCGCATATAATTTCCTGTCCCTCAGAATTTCCAATACCAATCTCAGATGTTCTGCATGCTCCTCTTCTGACTTAGAATAAATTAGGATGTCGTCAATGAATACCACCACAAACCGATCCAGATACTCACGAAAGATACGATTCATGTACTCCATGAACACTCCCGGCGCATTAGTCACACCGAAAGGCATCACGGAATACTCATAATGCCCATAACGGGTTCTGAAAGCTGTCTTCTGAATGTCTTCGTCTTTCACCTTGATCTGATGATAACCCGATCTCAAATCTATTTTACTGAACACCTGAGCACCCACCAACTGATCCATTAAGTCATCAATCCTCGGAAGCGGATACTTGTTCTTAATAGTCACCTTATTCAGCTGCCGATAGTCTACGCACAGCCTCATACTACCATCTTTCTTTTTCACCAACAACACTGGAGCTCCCCACGGCGACACACTTGGCCTCACAAATTTCTTTTCAAGCAGATCCTCGAGTTGCTTCTTCAGTTCTGACAATTCAGATGCAGACATTCTATACGGCCCGCAACCCATTTTCAAACTTGATGCATTTGGAGAATTCAGCACCAGCCTCACCATAATGTGGATAGAACTTCGCCAATTCAATGAACTTGGCAGCATACTCAGTCACCGACATATTACCCTGCTTCAGCTCCAGAAACTCAATCTCTTTCTTCCCACGGACATCTTCAGGATAATACTTTCTCAGAAATTCTCTGCTGAACACAGCCCAAGTGACCTCTTCATTCACAGTCGCCAACCTCTGCCTCACCTCCAACCACCAGTCATCAGCCTCCTCTGCCAGCATATGAGTCCCATACCTGACTTTCTGCGCCTCAGAGCAATCCATAACACGAAAGATTCTCTCCATCTCTTTCAGCCACGCCAAAGCACCATCAGGGTTATACTTGCCCTTAAAGGTAGGAGGATTCTCCCTCTGAAACGTAGCCAAACTGCGCGACCCAGCATCACCAGTAGCACCTGGGTTATTCTCCACAGCTTGAGCCATAGCCTGCAAAGCAGCAGCGAGTGCAGCATCGTTCCGTCCTGCCATCTCAACCTAACACTGCAACAGAAACTATAACCAGAAACGAGTAACAATTACTCAAGTGTTACTCGACTCGACGACTCGACAACTTGGCCGGACAGACCGAACTGCTCTGATACCACTAATGTAACACCCCCCTTTTACTATTACAATTAAATAGACAATTATCAGAGTCACCTCGAAGGGCGCTACATTTTTCACCATTTTTAAAAAAAGAAAATCTCCAAAATAATTTATATAAAAGAAATCACCAAGCAGCGGAAGTATTAACCAGTTTAAACATCTCCAGAATTAACAATTAAAGACATCTCCAAAATTAATTAAAACAATTTCCAATAACTAAAATAATAGTTCAAAACGATAACTAACGACTCCCCGGTGCTACATATCAGAGCTGACACAGACCCAAACGAGAGAGGAAGCAAAACCTAGCAATTCCTCCACGAGCACTAGCGATCACCTGCAGCGTTGCCGCATGAGAGCAACATTCCAAGCAGAAGGGGTGAGTCTAACAGAGATAATAAGCAGATGATAAAAATATGCTAGCATCAGGTAACTACAGCAACACAATACAATTACACCATATCACAGCACCAGATACCAAAGGAAAAATCCATTCGACAGTGAACCACCAAAATTATAACATTCATAGACAATGGGATGATATGCAACCCCTCCAGTGGGCATATGCATGCGGTACCGATCACCAAAATGAGCCACGACGGGCATATCACCAATAAACACCAGAGGCAGAGCCTATATCACCAAAACATGCATATGACAATGCGACACCATGATTATGCACCAACTCACCATAACAAGTATTTAAAATAAATACTATATCACCAGAATCAAAACAATGATTTCACCAAAAATAGCACCAAGTTGTAGCATCACAGCTACCACTAAACTCTCCTGAGCATACCAGCACCGCACCTGAAATATTAACACCAGACGGCTCCACAACGCGGACATAACGCACGCACACCACGCACAAGACTGGCGCACAGCGCCTAGGCACATCGCACCTACTTCAGCGAATTAATTAAAATAGCAAACGACATCGGATTTCAACAAATAAATACTTGTTGGAAAGCCCTATGGGTCTGGTTATCATCCCTAAGTTCAGTTTTTGAAGGAGAGTGTCCAATAGGTACAGTTTTCGAAAAGCACACAGGCTAGTTGCAAAAGAGGACAGTTTCTGTCCTTCAAATTCAAGCAATTCCAAAGGGACCAAAACTCAATCAAATTGCATGAAACTTGTGCATAAACTGGGGCAAATTTTGTCTAGTTTTCAAAGAAATTGGATTCGTTCGGAAAGGAGTTCTTTTGAAAACGTGGTAACCAAAACACTGACCCTGTGTCCAGATTGTTTCCAGAATCTTACTCTAACTTGTGGAATTCATATCTCGAGCTACACGACTCTAAACGCAACCAAACCAGTGCCAAATTAACAAGCATTAAGTCTATTTTCCAGAAAAATAAACCACATAATTTTTCGGTCAATACAACGTTCCCAGTCACCGAAATACCGAATCTATACCCAAATCGTTTCCAGAATTTTAACCTAACTTGTATCGCCTATAACTCGAGCTATACAACTCCGAATTTACCGAACCCAGTGCCAAAACGACCGGCGTTAAGTCTATTTTCAAAAACAATCAACCTCATAATTTTTGGATCAACCAAACAGCGCCAGTTTTAGAAAAACCGAACCTGTGTCCAGAATCGCTAAATTGCCAAACACCAAACCCTAACGGCAACGACACCGCAACCACCACAACAAAAACGACAATTCGACAACGCGACAACAACAATCAACCACGCACAGCAACAACAAAAACACGAACAATAACAACACCATCATCGTGATACAACAATCACGCAACAACAAATAACGAAACAAATCACAATAACGTGCAATAATCATCAAAGCACCAATCTCAACGAAAACACGATATGCAACGACACGAACAATTCAACAAAACCCTAGACTACCCACACATAATTATCATCAACCCATTATCAAGGTTAAGCCCACCCTTACCTCAACTATGGTGGCGCAAACTCCCTCCTAGCCTCGTTCCTCGATCTCCGAATACGGCGACTCCCCCAAACTGCAGCTTCAGTGCGAAGCCAATATCTCTCTCCTCAGAACTCGTTTCGAAGATCCGAACGGTGAAAGTGTAGAACTATATCTTACGAACCTGCTGCCCAAAAACGAAGACGATCCAACGGTTAACGAAACCGGAATCGCAATTTTACGGTGACAGGTTTGAGAAAAACGGGAATTGTTTTCTCTCTTCTTTTCTCTCTCTTTGGTGGCTGCTCTAATCCAAAATTCCTCTCTCTCTCAACCCTAAATTAATCCTCTCCACTTATAATAAGTGAGAAACATAATGGGCTAAATTATTTGGGACTTTATCCACATAGGAAGGGAGCCCAATGCTATTTTTAACTAGCCCACAAAACGTGATTATCATCTAACTCGTTTTCAACATAGCTACTACGCCCATAATTTCAATTCTTACAATCATCCTACGGCAATCCAACTTCGAAATAATTTGATTAAATTTTAGGGCGTTACAGTGTTCACCTAGTATAGTCCCCACTCAATCACCACCAGACATTGCTCCTTCAAACATTCAGTCAGAAATTGATCCCTTCATCACTGAAGTACAGGACGAGGTCCCTGGTTCTGTACAGAGTGAAGTCCCTAGCTCTCCAAACATTGAGCTGCTGACTGAGGAGACACCCACTGTTAGACGTTCTACCAGACTTCATAGACCTCCAGCACATCTACAGGATTACAAATGCAGCTCTGTTAAATATCCTTTGCAGGATTTTCTTTCCTATGACAAACTTTCCAACCATTACCAAATTTTTGTCAGCAACATCAATTCAATATTTGAACCAACACACTTCAATCAAGCAATAAAAATGCCTGAATGGCAGCAGGCTATGGCTGAAGAATTGGTTGCATTGGAAGTCAACAATACTTGGTCAGTTGTGACCCTACCAGCTGACAAGAAAGCAGTTGGCTGCAGGTGGGTATATAGAGTAAAATACCATGCAAGGATTAGTGGCACAAGGTTTTACTCAACAAGCTGGCATAGATTTTTTGGAAACTTTCTCACCTGTAGCAAAGCTGACCTCTGTCAGAATTCTGCTCTCTCTTGCTTCTCAATATAGTTGGCATCTTCTCCAATTAGATGTCAACAATGCCTTTTTAAATGGAGAACTACATGAAGAAGTCTATATGAAATTACCTCCTGGCTATCCAAGCAAGGGGGAGAACTTGCATTGGTGTGCAAATTACATAAGTCATTGTATGGGCTCAAGCAAGCCTCAAGACAATGGTTCAACAAGTTCAGCTCCACTATTATATCTCTTGGCTTCACCAAATGTTCAGCAGATCACTCTCTCTTTATAAAAGGTACAGGGACCAATTTCATTGCCCTATTGGTCTATGTGGATGATATCATAGTGGCTGGCCCCAATATGAGTCTCATTAATGAAACAAAATCACTGCTGGAAAGTCATTTTAAACTGAAGCAAATTGGTGCTCTCAAATACTTCCTTGGGTTGGAAATTGCTAGATCCAAGGAAGGCATTCATCTATGCCAACGAAAATACACATTACAATTGCTGTCTGACACTGGTTTGACATCTGCCAAACCAATTCATGACATGGACCCAGGTGTTAAGCTGAATTACTCTGATGGAGAACCTCTCAAAGATGAATCTGAGTATAGGAGGCTGATAGGGAGACTCATTTATCTTACAATATCTCGACCTAACATTACCTATGCAGTTAACAAGCTCAGTCAGTTTATGAGCAAGCCCAGAACAATTCATCTACATGTTGCACACCATCTACTTCAGTATCTGAAAACAACAGCAGGACATGGTATTTTGTTTCCTGCAAAATCTTCACTAAAATTGACAGCATACGTTGATGCTGATTGGGGAAGCTGTGAGATTAGCAGAAGATCCACTACTGGTTTTTGCATCTACCTGGGCAATTTCTTGATAGCCTGGAAGTCTAAAAAGCAAGCCACAGTTGCCAGATCCTCTGCTGAAGCAGAGTATAGAGCCATGGCAGCGGTCACTACTGAGCTGCTGTGGATAAACCAGATCCTGCGAGTTTTTAATGTTCAGATACCCTCTACTATGGTTCTTTGTGACAGCAAATCCGCAATTCAATTGGCCAATAATCCTACAACACACGAAAGATCCAAGCATATAGACATAGATTGTCATTTTTTGAGAGAACATGTGCAGTCTGGTTTCCTTAACCTTGTACATGTGAGTACACATCAGCAGCTGGCAGACTTACTAACCAAAGCATTGCCCAAGATCAAGTTCCATGAATTGTTATGCAAGTTGGGGATGAAGAGCATCTATCTCCCAACTTGAGGGGGAGTATTGAGCTGCTGACTATGCAAGTTATTTCTTTAAAATGAGAATTAGCTGATTAGTTTACTCCTTGTAAATCTTAATGTTTTGACTTTGACTTTTATAGTTAGTTTAGTTAGTTATTTTCTCAGTCAGTTAGTTTGTTAGAACTAATGTGTATATATACCAAAACTCTATCTGTTGTATTGTATTGAATCAGAATGAAGTATTGAATTTTTCCTTCTTCTCCTTCTTCTCTGCACTTTCTCTGGTTCAATCTCATGGTATCCCCATGATCAATAAACTCGCCAACACATGAAACACGGGCACGAAGGGCCCGTCTTTCCCCCTAGTAGAGATAATGGGCGTGCAAGACCGAAGAAATAGTTTTTTCCCCGATTTTGTTATTGATAGCCATTCTTCCTTCTTCCTTCTACAACAAAGCTTATTCTTCTGCAACAATAAAAAATGAAAGCTTGAAAAGAGGGAATTTGGATTGGTGCCCAATAGGGTCGGTTATACATGGGGAAGGTGTTAGCACCCACGACATCCTTCCTAAGGAAAGTTACCTGCTAATTAGTTGTATAAAAGAACATTAATTTGGAAAAATATTTATTTTACCTTTTTATTGTGAATTAAAAATGAAAAAAAGGGCTTAATAAAATTATTTATTTTTTGTTCTTGACAGGAGTGTGGGCCCCCGCTCCTACGTATCTCCAAGTGCGATGGAGAAATCAAAGCTACGTAGTTCTTAGATAGAAAAATGTTTTGTTGGTTTGTGTTTTTTAGTTTAGGGGTTTTAGGACATTTGAACTGTACAGTTCATTCGTCCTATAACACTGATTACTCCAACCGTACGATCAATTTAATTCCCTATTTTTTTTTGAAAATTTGTTTTTCTGAAATAAAAGAGATGTGTTTGTATTTTTTAATTTAGAAATTATTTATTTTTAAATAGGGATTTTAGGACCTGAGTCGTACGTCTCACTCGTGTTCCTAAGTAGCTGACTAACCTGATTGTACAATTGACTTAATCCTCTATTTATTTATTTATGAGAGGGAAAGGAGTATTTTATTTCTGTGTTTGAATATAATGAAAAGTTGTCAAAGGAAAAAAAATGAAGAGTGCAACTAGTGAAAAGTAATTATAATTAATATTTAAAAATAAACTAATTAAAATAAAAATAAAATAAAAAAGGGGAGGGGGAGAGAGAAAAAATGTGTTCAGTGTTCTTGTTGAATCACTGCAGTCATGGTCTCCTTTTATAGGTGGTTCAACAAGAATGAATAAAAAGCTCTTAAACCGGTTTAGGTGGTTACTCGTTAGAGTTAAAAAAAGGAGTGATGCGATTCTTTATCATAGAGAATATCCAAAGGAGAGTATATAAATCGTATCATTTCTCATAATTTTTTTAATCTTTTGCACCCCTGACCGAGGGCCACTGATCATATTGAATAGTGGTTGAAGAAATCTATTAAAACTTAAAAACAAACATTTTTGATGCAAGACACTTGTGCCATATTTTTTAGGTTCAAATATTTTATATACTAATTTAATATTTTTGTTGTCTTTTATTAAATTTTATGTTTTCAATACAATTTTAATTTGACATTTATTTTAGTAATTTCACACAAAAAAACAATTTTAATCAAATCTTGCCTAAGTACTAAAAAGAATATTTTTGGTTATCGTGTTATTGATGCGCAGTTTCCACGACTTTGCCGGTGATTATCTACATCGGGGAACCTGGCTGACCACGTGAATCGCGGCTTTGCCAAACTGTGTGATTCTTCCCTTCAAATAGAGTTTTTACTATACCCAAAATTTGAATATGAGATATTGAGGTGAGATCCAAACCCAATTACCATTTGAACTAACCCATATTGATAAGTACTAACAAGAATTGATAAAAAACACTTTTTCAAAATATTCAAAGAAAAATTATATTGATTTCTACTCACTTCAAAAAAAAAAATCATAATTAGAGCCCGTTTGTTACGATCCAAAATCACTTATGACGACATGTTGTCTGTTAAATATAGATTCTTTATTTTTTTACAATAGTTTAATATAGATTCTTAAACAAATGGATAGCTGAAAATATTCTAAAAACTGCTTCATATAAGAAGTTGTTTTGAGTAGCTTATCATAAAAATTATTTTTTAAGAATGATATTTTTTTTGACAAAATAAATGATATTTTTAAAATAAGTGATTTTCAGTATACTACACAAACACAAAACAACTTATTATTTTTTAAAATATTTAAAAACTAATATATAAATTATTTAATAATAAAATCACTTATTTTTTAATAAATAACAAACTTTGCCTTGATTCTAGTAACCACTGGGAATGAAATCCCAATCCAAGTTTGCTGTTGCGTAGAGTGTGCAATGCTTTATAGGCAAAAAAACGGTCCTAGGATTAAAAAAAAAAAATCTAATATAATACAGTTTTTTAATTATATACCAAACTAGCACACTTTTTTTTCAGTTGAGAAGTCTCAACCCCCCATAAAGACTTCTCAACATGTTTTTTTTTTAAATTTTAATATTATTAATAATACAAATTATTTATTTATATATACTAAATAATTTTAAAATTTAGTTTAATTAATAAATCAATATATTTATTTATATTAAATTTGTATTTTATATATACTAAATTTGTATTTATATTAATAAATTCCAACATATTTATTTATTAAATAAATAAATATGTAAAACTAAATATAATTGAAACATTAATATTAATTTATCAACTAAACTCATTTATGAAATTATATATTACAAAAGATTACAAGAGTTGTACAAATAAATTGAAAGACAAATTTTTATTCTCCTAGATGGTGCCCAGTCCCACAACGTGGCGGTCGACGGTTACGACGTGGACGTGGTGCTGGTAGGTCTAGTTCAGTGTGGTCAGGTGCAGGGGCAGCTGGTTGTTCATATTGGTACCCTGTTGATGAACTAGGTCCTGCCTGGTCAGGGTTCCATGTTGGTCCAGATTCCAAAATAGATTGATAATATCTATATGGTTCCGGCGTATTATAATCGGGACTAAGCAAAGGACCTAAAAATTCCTGGTCGTAAGAAGCCGTAGAATACCTATATGGTTGAGGCGTGTATTCTACTGACTGGTTGGCCGACTCATAATGTTGATATGTTGGTGGGTTGTAGGTGGAGTGGCGGTGAGGCATAGGCTCTTCGCTCTTTTCAACGGTTGGCCGAGTAGGCGTTGCACGTCGTCTACGACTGACCGACACGTTCGACACATGTTTGAGCTGCATGAGAGGTTTTACCCTTATACTCAAAGACGCGGTATCGAGTTCTGCGTTCAAACCACTATTTCAGCCGATGAGATCAGCCGTCGGTTGAATCGTCCAGCGGTCTGATGAGCACTACCAATAAATGTTTGGTTCCATTACTTTCGATGATGTATTTCTATTATTGTATTTCTATTATTGTGTTGAACGAATAATTTGATGCTTATTTCTGTCTTTTATCTATATTATATTATGTTCCAATTTTTATTCTCTTAATTTTTTTCGTAAGTATTTACGTAATTAAATTATAATTCATAATAATGATCTGTATAAATTTTTTATTTAATTATGTGCTTATATTTTAATTTAGGGATTAATTAATTTAGGTATTTTTATATAAAATTGTTTTAAAATTATTTAGTATATATAAATAAATAATTTGTATTATTAATAATATTAAAATTTAAAAAAAAAACACGTTGAGAAGTCTCTATGGGGGGTTGAGACTTCTCAAGTGAGTTTTTAAAAAAATTTGGTTTTTTCAGTTGAGAGGTCTCAACCCCGGGTTTGGACTTCTCAACTGAAAAAACCAAATTTTTTTAAAAACTCAGTTGAGAAGTCTCAACCCGAGGTTGAGACTTCTCAACTGGAAAAAAAGTGTGCTAGTTTGGTATATAATTAAAAAACTGTACTATATTGAATTTTTTTTTTTTTTAATCTTAGGACCGTTTTTTTGCCTGCTTTATATCCTCACACACGCTCCCATTCTCCATCCCACGTCGCTATCCTCCCTCACGTGCTTCCCTCTCCCTCTCCCTCGGCGGCGCTCCCTATTTTCCAGATTCCCTTTTTGTCCCCTTTCGCCGACAACACAAAAATACAAATCCATCTAACTCCAAAATCCATTATATTATCATATTTCATCTACCCTAACCCCTATATATAAATCAATTAAATAACTCCAACTCAAAAGAAGAAGAAGAAAAAATGCTGAGTCTAAGAGTCCCGGAACACCAAGTAGCAGGTCACAAAGCAAAAGATGGTATACTGGGTCCTCTAATAGACGATTCAGGTAAATTCTACAAACCACTTCAAAGCGATGAAAGAGGTTCACATGAACTTACTTTCTACACTTCTCTTTCTTCAAATCCCAACATTCCCAAAAACATCCTTCGATTCTTTCCAGTTTTCCACGGTACTCAAACCGTAAACGCTTCCGATGGTTCCGGTCTTCACCCTCACATCGTACTCGACGACATCGTGTCGGGTTACAAAAACCCTTCTGTTATTGATATCAAGATTGGTTCTCGTACTTGGTATCCTCAAGCGAATGAAGAATATATCAGTAAATGTATTAAGAAAGATCGAGAATCTTCTACTCTTCCTCTTGGTTTTAGAATCTCTGGGTTGAGATCTGTGGCTGGTTCTAGTTTATATCAGCCTCATAAACGTTCACTTCAGAATCTTTCCGCTGAGGATGCTTTGGTGATTTTGAAGAAATTTGTTTCGTTTGATGGGAATAGTTCGGTTTTGGATTGTGTTTTTGCGGTTAGTGTTTTTGGTCCTGTTTTGGAACAGCTTTTGGAGATTAAGAAATGGTTTGAGGTTCAGACTTTGTTTCATTTTTATTCTTGTTCTGTTTTGGTGGTGTATGAGAAAGAAAAGGAGGTGGGAAAAGAAGGGAAGGAGGACGCACGTGCGATGGTTAAGCTTGTTGATTTTGCGCACGTGGTAGATTCTAAAGGTGCTATTGATCATAATTTCTTGGGTGGTCTTTGTTCTTTGATTAAGTTTGTTAAGGATGTTCTTGCTGCTGTTGATGTAGTAAGTAACGATGTTTCTAAAGAGGATTGAGTTCAATTTTAATTTAATTTTCTAAAGTTGTGATCTGCTAATGACTCTGTTATTTGTTAAATTAAATAAGATGACCGAATCTATAAGGTCTTTT
Source organism: Astragalus glycyphyllos (assembly GCA_963573325.1). Classification (NCBI taxonomy): domain Eukaryota; kingdom Viridiplantae; phylum Streptophyta; class Magnoliopsida; order Fabales; family Fabaceae; genus Astragalus; species Astragalus glycyphyllos. Next base: position 34,646,197 of record OY754310.1, on the reverse strand, counting down.
GAATTATGTGTTTTATTTTTCTTAATTAATGTCAATTTGTGATTACTTGGAAGTTTGTTTGCCTGGTAGGTGTTTGTTATTTGGTTAGTTACAAATAAAGTTGTTATTTGTTTTACTTACGTACGTTGTGATTTAGAAATGAACTTACGTTGTGATTTTGAATTTGGATTCTATAAGTATAAATTCTCTATCTTTAGGCCTAAAAAGGAGAAAACTTTACAGAAGAAAAAGATGAGAAAGAAAATAAAAAATGAAAGAAATGGACGGAAAATTAAGTGATTTTTTCATCTTGAATTTTCCGTCCATCTCTTTCATTTTCAAGCCCCTCCCCTCCCCTCCCCTCTCACCCTTCTAAAAAATCTGATGAAGTGCAAGTAAATATGTTAGGGAGCTTACCATCAAAAACCAAAAAATCATTCTTCCAGTTTTGTAGTCCTCTATATGTTCTGTTCTTTGTTTTAATAAATTGGGATTACTGTTCCAGTTTATAAATTTGCAGTTGATAAGCTGCATGCCGTTCTCGATGTTTACTGCACTTCTGCTTATTTAACAATTAAGAAATATCGATTTTGAATTTATATTTACATGTAATTGATCCTTGGTAATCTTGTCACTACTCGCTACATTTGTATTTGTTATTCAGCCTATTGTCATATGATTCAAAAGTTGTCATTGGCAGATTCTGAAATGATCCTTTTCATGACTTTATCATATATACTAGCAGTTTGCCAAGCTATCTTAAGGGCTGTTTGGAACATCTTCTTTTGGGCACAAGGTTATGAATGAGCTTATGCGCTTACTAACATTTCCTACCCATCTTCGACTCTGCGAGATGGCATTGCTCTTGAACTCTTCCTGCAAACGATGCCTTGCTCTGCAAGAAAACCGTTGCTGCACTCTCATGAATATATAATTTAATTACTCGGAAACAAGTATAATGCATGTATTTTCAAAATTCTTGATTCATTTTTGAAAAGCTTAAGCAATGGGATGCTGCATAGTATTGATAGGGAACTTTTGCAACTTAACAAAAACCATTTTTGAATTGCTATTTTGCCTTCATTCAGATTCCCAATGAAACTATTGAACAAGAAAAACTCCTTGTTTCTAGCTAAATGTTAACCTAATATTCCATCTGTCCCAATATGTAAGTCTCTTTTAACTACTTCATAAGAATTAAGAAAACTAGTTTAGTTAGTTAATCTTATTAACTATGTCTATTATTTATACTATTTTTCTATTTTACCCTTTATATGTAATTGCTCTCTCATCTAATTAATTACTTCGGTATTGCAGGGTAGCCATAAAGAATTAACTAGGGGTATTTTAGTCAAGAAATAATTAATATAGTAGACAACTTAGAAAACGTACTTACATTTTGGACAAATGAAATTCTTAAAAGTAACTTACGTTTTGTAACAAAGGGAGTAGTTTATTAAGGCTGCAAGGATTCTCGATATGCAAGAAATTCACTCATTCTTGAAAATTATATATGCAACTGTGTGTGTATAGTTGAGTATGACTAGACACACTTCTTGTTTGTACTGTGCTAGAATAGTTCATAAATTACTTCGAACTGGAAGCAAGATAAAGGAAATAGTGGTAGTGGAAAACGGATCCTGATCCACTATTGTTAAGCTTAACACCTGCATTTAGGCACTTTTTTGGACAACATTTTTAAAATGAAAATAGATAGAGATAGATAGATAGATAGATAGATAGATATAGAGAGAGAGGAGAGAGAGAGAGAGACTTCATTTTAACTAAATTCAAGGGCATGTAGTTAAACTCAACTGCCAATCCGTGGAAAATGACTCAAGCCTGAATGGAATGAAAAAAATAATGAAACATTTCTAACGATTTTTGATGAGAAAGTACACGCTGGAAATAGGCCACAACTTAAGAAACCCTAACCTTTTCTCCAAATAATAATAATAATAATAATAATAATAATAATAATAATAAAAAAAAACCCTAACCTACAGTTGTCAAAATCTCGTTTAGTCGTGGATCGGCCAACAACTTGAACCTCTGATTCCTTATTCTTCAAGCAATTTCGCTAAGGAATGAACTCTGTTCCTTAGTCTGGGACCTTGGAGGCGTTGATTCGAATGAGACAGAAGGTCTCCATAGTTGTTCTGGGGGACCTTGCACGCCTGTGTGCGTGGGTACCAGAGGTGGACTAGGATCCCATGTCTGTCCTGGAGCCATTTGGTCGACACTTACAAAGCCAATTCCTTGAACAGAGGCTTGAGTAACCTAACAAGGTGGAATATTATTCCATGGCTGCTCGCCGAGGCTACCAAACACCTACGGTGATGGAATTGAACCCACTGGAGGTTGAACAACTACATCAGAGTAGGGTTGGTTATACGGTAGACTAGCCGAGCCAGGTGGGTTAGGTACCCATAACTATAACTACTGAATCGAGTAGTAATCACCAATTCTATCGAGGCCTAACTATGGGCTGAAGGCTTGCCCCCTGCATAGGGTGGATTGTTTGCCACTGTGGGAGATCCAAAGGATAACCCTTATGGAAAACCAATTTGCCCTATGGCCTTAGGCAGAATTCTAGCCATTTTCACCTGTACAGCTTGAAGAACAGCTGAGTCAGTTGTAACATTCTCCATAAATTTCTACATAACATTCTCCATTTTATGATGCTATAATCAACAAAAACTGTCAACAAAAGAGAAAAAATCACGCTACTGGACTTTCTGGAACAACGCATGTTCGGCTGCCCAACTCGAACCAGTTAGGATGCCCTTGACCAAAGGGGTGGCAATTTCTACCTGCGAGTGGGGATCCCCGCGGGGATTGCCCCGTTTGGGGGCCCCGTAGGCGGAGGATTTTTCCCCGTGGGGACGGGGATGGGAGGAAAATCCCCCCGCAGTCAACTTGGGGATGGGGACGGGGTTCTTATCCCCCGCCCCGCAGGGACCCCGCCCCCGAATATATTACATAAATGTTCTTATTATAGATATATCTTATATTCAAAGTTATAGATTTTTTAGTCTCTTTTAATATGTGATTTTAAATAAAAAATTAATAAAATATTAAATTGTGCTAATTTTTATATTTTTATTCTCACATTTATACTTTTTAAATATTAAAATATCAAATTAAGACTAAATTTTATAAATTTTTTTATATTTAATGTTAAACTTTTGTTTTTTAGTCTTACTTTTATACATTTTTCTAGTTTTATTATACTTTAATTTTAATTTTTGCTAACTTTGAATGAATTCTTGGGGTCCCCGCGGGGACCCTGGGGATGGGGATGGGGAGGAAAACTCCCCCGAAGCGGGGAATGGGGATGGGGATGGGGGACAATATGAGAGGTGGGGGTGGGGAGCGGGGAAGTACTCCCCGGTCCCGCCCCGCCCCATTGCCATCCCTAGACCAAACCTGTTCGGATCTCAATTGCCGAGTCAACAATGAAAATGAAACACCCCCAAAGTCATTTACAAGGTTTGGTTGTGCCTACCCAAACCCGTTCGGTTATGGGCAACCGAACCAAGCGCGATTTCTGGAAAAAAAACCCAAATACACCAACTTTAAGAGATGAAAACAAAAAAAAGTTTGGTTAGGATAATACCTAATAATGGTTGCTAATGTTGAGAATATGACTAGAAGGTTAATGACGTAGGAATGGAGGATAGGGTTTGGAGTGGATAGATGGGAGGTTTTGAGTGTTTGAGGGGAGTGTGTAGGGAAACAGAGGAGAAGAAAAGGGATGAAGGATATGGAGGGAATTTTTTAGAAAGGTAAGGTTAAGTTGGTAATTTCATAGCTTAAAGGGGTGTGTGGTGAGTAGGAGGCGATGTGGGAAAAGTCAAACCCTGAACTTATGGACTCTAATTTAGAATTGAGAATGGGCGTCCAAGAAATAGAGGACTGCTATTAACACCCTCTGTTTACCTAATACACTCCTAGAACCCTTTCGGAAATTTATATTCGAAAGTTTCGGTATTTAGAAAGGAAAAACTTAGGTGTTGTTTCATAGGTGTAGTTAGCATTGTTTTCCAATCACACCATAACACGTGAATTTGTTATTAACATTATTTATTATGTGTTAGTTTTTTTTTGACAAAATTATTTTCTTATAGTTATTTTTTAAAAAAACTAACCCACATGTCATTATGTGATTGGAAAACAACACCAATCACACTTATAGAACTGTACCTAAGTTTTTTCCTTTTAAAAACCTGCACCCCTCCTTCCACATCTTATTATTCTTCCCTCTTCATCTGTCTCTCTTTCCTCTCATCTATGGTCTATCATTTCCCCCAAAAATCAACTCCCAATCACCTCGTATTCTTTCCCCTAAGAAGAGGAAGGTTGCAACTTGCAAGTAACCTATCAACAAAGGGTTATTAATTGAACTGCATGATTCAATGTTATTTCACCAATGAAAACTAATAATTTTAGCAAAACTTAATTATACTAAAATCACAAACAAAGTAAATATTAGTTATTTCTATACACTTTGATGCGAGCTATACTCACCTAGTAGAACTCTCTTTCTCACTTTCACTCTGGTGTTTTTTTTTCCCTCTTGGATTGGAATGATACAACTCTTCACAAATCTCTCTACTTATTGAAAAGAAGTGATTTTCGGCATGGACATAGACACTTCATGAGATAGTGACCAATAAATCATAGCCAAACAAAATCATTCTAACAATAATCACGCAATGCTAGTTTTGGTAAGCCTTTTACTTTTTTATCATGTGATGTTACATATATACATGTTCACCAATCACCACAACCTGTGGAAGATACCAATAGTCCAAAATTAATATACAGCACATAATATAAAAGGCAAGACAACAAAGGAAGAGGGTTGAATCAAAATTCTGCCAAATTTGTATATAAAGATAATAGTGATAACATTAACATCCATCTCTCTCAGTCTTACCCATGGCCAGAAATCATCCAAGTGAGAAATTGTGGAAGAGTGAACTTTAAAAGGGCTTGTGCTACATGGAAGCCAGGGTGCTTTATCTGCATATTTGTTAGATTCTGCTGAACAATAAACATTTCAAGTGTTAAAATTGTTTATTGGGTAAAATGTATATTTTGTCTTTATGAAATTTAAAAAAGTGATTTTGTTGATGCTATAAAAAATTTATTCATTTTCTACTTGTTACAAAATTAAAAGTAATGTGTTATTAGTCCTTGCACAGATTTCAAAGCACACCAATTTTTTTTACGTATTATTGGTGCGTAGTATCCATCGGTTTTGCTCGGTTTTGCTGGCCGAATAGCCGACTTTGGTTTGAAACCTGGTCGAATACCCGATTACTAATCTAGGCCGGGAACCTGGCCGAATACCCGGTAATCACACTATTTTTATATTTTAGATGGAACAAAAATAAATAAATTTGTATGAAAACTAAAAATTTAAAGGACGAAATTTTATAGGAATTAAGAGATAATGCTCCTTTCATTTTCATTTTCCATTGCCAAAGGATGCAAAGATAGTTGGAGAAAAGAAAATAACATACCAAAAGAGGCGAAAATTGAAATTGAAGATAAGGTTTGTAGTTGACAAGCATTTTTGATGCCATCCTGCTAGCTGTATGTAACACCCTAATTCGTGGGATTCTTTTCTTCTCATATCTAACAAGAGGTGAACCAATAATGAGGCACATTCCTATGCAAAGAACTACCAATCTCAACAGAATTTTACAGAATAAATTGAAGTATAGTCTACAAATAAGAAACTCCCTCAATCCCATAATATATTATATGACATTTTAGCTAAAAGAAATTGTCTCATATTATATGACGTTTTACAATACCAATGAAGCATTAATGTTTCTTTTCCTATCATACCCTTCATTATTTAATAATATATCTTCTTTCAATTCTATTAATTTATCTTCCGTATGCCATCGATGAAGGATAATTTGGTAAACTAACTCACAATTTCATTTTTCCATACAAAATTAACTACATTTTTTAATTTATGTAAAATGACAACTAGTGCTAACAGAGTGTCTGGCTTGTGCCAACCTCATTTGGCTAGTTCATACTCAACTTCTTGTGTTCAAAGATTTTCTTGAGATGCATTCAAGGGTCATCTTAGCCAAAGTATTTTTTAATGTAGTTTTATGTCATTGTTAAGTAAAAATTCAGAAAATGCATATTCAAATTTGGAAGGGTAATCTGGACCTAGGTAGAGGTAGATTCAATTAGCTTAGACATGAACAAAAAAGAAACAAAAAAAAAAAAAGATACCTTCTAAGGGCTGAGATAACTTCAGACTCCTCATAACCATGTTTTTCAATCTTGTCGAGTTCAAGTATCAGTTGGTAACAATCCTGCAAATATGATTGCAATAAAAGAATACATCACGCACAAATTTCCTTTCATCCTCTTCTAGTTATTTAAATTAGCTTTATATAAGTGATTTTTGGCGCATGGGCCAGCTCATTTGGCCCGCAACCCCATAGGCCTTGGTTGAGCTAGTAAATAGCGGCCCAAAATGATTCTGGCACAAGCCGCACAACCCAACCTGACCCTAAATTGTCTTTGGTCCGAAAAGCCTGGCCCTAAGGATTTACTTTTTAGTTTTGTAATTGAAAATTATGCATAAAATACCTCTATTGCCATACATCCCCCAACACCAAGATTTGGTTGCATAGGATGTGCTGCATCACCTAATAAAGTCACTCTCCCAACACCCCAAGTTTGAATAATATCTCTATCATATATATCCCTTTGCAGAATCACATCCTCTGGTGTTTCTGATATTAGTGTTGTCACCTCATTACACCAATTACCAAATAAATCCATAAGTTTCTTCTTCTTACCTGCATTAACTTAGACATATTTGTTTGTTTGAATTACTTTCATATTAATTAATCACTAATTGTTACACACCATATAAAGATACCTTCTTGGAAAGGGGCACTTGAAGGAGGTTCACCATGGAAAGCATACCATTGCATCTTCCCATGGCCAACATCTGAAGCAACAAAGTACTGATTTAACCCCAAGAACACCCTATACCTTCAAGTTTAAACACCAAATTAAAAATAAAAGTTAAATTTCTGATAAATACTTTTCTTGAAGTAAAAGTCATTATTGGCTTTCAAGCTAAATTTTTCGGCATGTTGATTTCTCGACAAAGGTTTTAAATCGCAATTGCAGTCGAATCACGATTCTTGATATTGTAGAGAACTATGGTCAAATGTTGTTGTTGTAGCCTCCATCCTGGTCGTGTCGCAGTAACCTCTGTAGCACTGGCTGTTCCGGTTGAAGACGCGTCCGGTGTCTGACGTGACACCGACACAAACACTTCAATTATTTGTATTTTTCAAATTAAAACCGATGTCTGCGTATCCATGTCCGTGTCATGTTCGGTGTCTGTGTTTGTGTCGGTGCTTCATAGGCAGTACCATCAAAAACCTTGATGTTGCGACCTAGATCGTGGTCATGGATATTTTGTCTAAACCATGTTTTTGACATAGTATTATAACCTTGTAGACCAAATAATCTGCTTTGATTATCTATCAATTAGTTCAATGATAATGAACATTCTTATTTAACAATTACCTTTGATTGTTCTAAAATGTTGTTGGGAATGGTACTTACCCAATAGAATCAATATAAGGAGGCACATAATTTGTTAATCCACTATAACATGTGACACCTGAATACTTAGCTTCTTCCCATCCAAAGAGTTTAGATCGCACCTAATAAAAGAAACAAAAGAGATTAAATGCCAAGAGCAAGTAGAAAAATAAACTCACTTTAAAATAAAACAAAAAAGAAAAAGGATGGTATATTTTACTTCTGACCATATTCCATCTGCTCCTATTAAAATATCACCATCATAATGTTGTCCATTTTCAAGGACCACTGTGACCTAAACTAGTGAATGAAAAATAATTCAAAATTAGAATACTGAAACAGATATCTTATATTCAATCTGAAACAAGTTGTACAGAGAGAATAGAAGACCTTGTTTGGTTCCTGAATAAAATCCACAACTTTAGATTTGTTTCTAAGTATGTTGGAACCAACTGCATTTACTAATATATCTTGCAGTGTCATTCTACATATTACTAAAGTAACTGGAAGTCCTTTCCTTGAAGCAGGAGTCAAAAGATCAAACTCAGTAAACCTGTAAAGAAGAGAGTGACAATCAAGATTTTCCAGGATAAATGATAAATAGTTATTTTAGTCCTAGAACGTGTGAGGCGCTGTCGTTATAGTCCATGAATATATCAAATTGTAAATGCATCCTCAAGTATCTCGTTAGTTGGTCATTTTAGTCCTCAAATATGTCTTTTGTTAGTCACTTTGATCTTCAAATGTATTTATTGTTGGAGTCCCTAAAATTACTAACAAAAGAGATATTTAGGGACGTATTTGCAATTTTAATAAATTTAGAGACTATAATGACAGCGTCTCACATATTGAGGGACAAAAATGACTAATTACTCTTTTCAAAAACCTAGAATATTATAGGACATTTTTGAGAAATGAAAATAGGAACATACCACTCGCCAGAGAAACCATCAGCAAGGCCATTAATCCTATTACCAGTAACACAACCAGCATCCATGATCTGCTTTGCAACACTATGATCAATAGCTTCCAACACAACAAGAGCACTACTCAAGATTTGAATTGGACCACGATGTCTACCTTCACCTCTAACTACACTAAGATCCTTCTCAAATACCTTCACTTCATACCCCTTTTGCTTTGCAGCTAAAGCCAAAACAAGTCCACCAGTTCCCCCACCAGCTATTAGCAATCTCAGCTTCCTTTTTCCTTGGTCTAAATTTGAAACTACCCCACCTTCAAGTTTAACTGTATAGTTTTTCTTGTTGATCTTGTATGATTTCATATATGGGTATCTAACATAAGTATGATGCTTAAGATGGGTATTTGAATATAGGATTTGCACAGAAGCCATTGATTAGTAATGGATGGTGGTGAAGAAGAAAATAGCATATGATATGTATTTGTTAGGTACAAGTGCAATTTTTAATGACTTGCACACTATTAATAGTGCGCTGCAGGTGTTCATTTTGGATGGGGCATTCCTCTTTTTCACTAGTGATGTGATGTGATGTGGAAACTCTCTCACATATACACACTTATGTAGATGTACGTATTATATCTACACATACTGACATACATACATATACTTATAGGAGATGTATCTAGTAGGAGGACTACTTGAAGGGTAAAATATGTTTTTGATCCCTGTAAAATCAGCTATTTCTAAGTTTAGTCTCTATATTAACGAAATAAGCGTTTTGGTCTCCAATTTATTTTTCTGTTTTCATTATTAGTCTCTGACGTTAAATGTGACTAAGTTAACAAAATGCTGATGTGGCATTACCTAGGTGGCATTTTAATTGATGTGGCATCTAGCTTTCCATGTGGCTTTTTTGTTTTATTGATTTTTTTAACTCCCAAGTCATCTTCCCCAAATCCATCTTCCCCATTAAAACCAAACCTCCATTAAAACCAGACCTCCCTTACCTCCCTCACACCTCCCCCATTAAAATCCATTTCCTTTCTCCCTCACACCTCCCTTACATCCCCATCAAAATACCCCATATTACATCCTACAAGAACCAGATGAGGACAAAATCCCATAAAAGGATAGCTGCGAGGGAACAAAACGCAGATGAAACAATTTCTAAGACTGAAATTCAGGAAAAAAAATGATGAACAATGTGGTTAGGAAGAAATCAAACTTAACTTTTTCAGATTCAGAAAAAAAAAATGAAATCAAACTTAAATGAAAATAAATGAAAAAAATATCACACTTAACTACAAATTCAGATTGCAAGGCGTAATCAAAGATTGCAATTTCAAAGATTAAAGAAAAAAATCAAATGATTGAAATCAAAAAGCCCATAAAAATCTTAACATTTTCAGATTGCAATTTCTAAGATTAAAGAAGAAATCAAATGAAATCAAGATCTGTAACCTAATTGTGTGTTACGAATTGAAAGGCGAATCAAAGAATGCGATCAACAAGAAATTTGTGGCTTGCGATTGCAAAGAGAAAGAAGGATTAGTGCGAGGAAACAAAACACAGAATTGATGAAGTTGAAGAAGAAATGATGAAAACAGTGGTTGACAAAGAGGAAGAAGGATTGCTGAAGAGGAAACAAAAGAAATCATTCATCTTCATGTGAAACAAAAGAAAACACTGTAGCAAGCTGAGTTGAGAGATCTTGAAGAAGAAACAGACGGGTTCTGGAAGATGGTGATTTAGGGAAAAAGACCAACTTTTTTTTGCAAAAAAAAAGTAATAAATAGAGAAAAAAAAGCCACTTGGAATACACATCATTTAATTGTGCCACATAGGAGATGTCATGTCAGCACTCCCCGTTTACCACTCAGCAGTAGTTAACGGTAGGGACTAATAATGAAAACGGAAAAATAAATTGGGGACGAAAACGCCTGTTTCGCTAATGTAGGGACTAACTTAGAAGGAACCAATTTTGTAGGGACCAAAAACATATTTTACCCTTGTTTTAAATTTGACTATTCATAGTAAGACGTAAGAGAATCAATAGTTTTTCCACTTACTCTAATATATTCTCACTTGATATGTCACACAATGTTTTGAAAATCGAACATCAAATAGATGAGACTTCTCAAACTTGGATTAAACCGCGATTGAACCGCTCAAATAACAGAATCGGAGATAGTGTTAGGCCTTGGTTTAATCAATTGATCAGTTTAGCTGGTTCGATTTTTAAAACACTGCGTGCAACAAAAAAATTTAACTATTCTAGGGATAACCCGTTTTTACTACTTTTTTTAAGGATATACTACTTTTTTATACTAACTTTTTGTGAAAAATAAATTTTATAAATTCATGTTAAATATAAAAAAGTCTATGGATTCTATGGATTCTATGGATTCATGTTAAATATAAAAAAGTCTATTGAAAAAGTCTATGGATTCTTATAAAATGTAAAATTGAATAACTATTTTAAATATAAAAAATACGGGTATTATCCATAAATTTTTCAAATGAAATAATCATATTAAAAATAGATAAAAAAACGAATCTCTTAAAAAGTATTTTATCAGTTAAACCTTGTCAAACTTTATGATGACTGCTGTAACATTTTTTATTATTTATCTTTCTCTTTTACACGACCTTTATCAAATGGGGTGGAAAAGCTTGTACTAAAAGGTAGTTGAAAGGCAAAGAATAACGAATTTGACATCACAAACAACTCCTTCGACCATGGTTGTCGGGCCATTCTCTCTCTAAGTTGGACACAATAACGAAACGAATTTAGAATTGACTAGACAGTTAGAGCACAATAATTGAGCATTTGACAAGAGAAAAACATAGTAACAGTGAACCATATCCACACCCATTTTCATTCCTCAAATCCCTCCAACTCACTAATCGATATAACCAAAAATGGTGATGTCTAAGATGAACACCATAGTTTCTTGTAGCGGTGGCAATTTCTACCCGCAAGTGGGCATCTCCGCGGGGATTGCCCCGCTTGGGGCCTCGTGGGCGAGGAATTTTTCCCCGTGGAGACGGGGATGGGGGAGAAAATCCCCCTGCAGTCACCTCGGGGATGGGGACGGGGTCCGTATCCCCCGCCCCGTTGGGACCCCGCCCCCGAATATATTACATAAATGTTCTTATTATAGATATATCTTATATTCTAAGTTATAGATATTTTAGCCTTTTAATATGTGATTTTAAATAAAAACATTAATAAAATATTACATTGTGTTAATTTTTATATTTTGTCTTATCTTTATACTTCTTAAATATTAAAATATCATATTAAGACTAAATTTTATATTTTTTTATATTCAATGTTAAACTTTTATTTTTTAGTCTTACTTTTGCTAACTTTAAATGAATTCTTGGGGTCCCCGCGGGAACCGTGGAGATGGAGATGGGGAGGAAAACTCCCACGAAGCGGGGAATGGGGATGGAGGACAATATGGGAGGCGGGGGCGGAGAGCGGGGAAGTACTCCCCAGTTCCGCCCCACCCCATTGCCATCCCTAGTTTCTTGAGGTTGTCGATTGCGATCCACAGTCGTTGCATCCTTGAGATACATCGCGTTGGATAGTTCGAACTCCAACCATAGTTCCCTAGAAATGAACTTCAGTTTTCACATTAGCATCCATATGTTGTTAGGATCAAAGAAAATAAAGGACATGGAAGAGGAAAGGAGGGAGAGTGTACACACAAATTAGACACATCCAAATACAAGACTTCATACACTGTCCACACATTAATCACTAATGGGATGATGATAGTATGATACAAGTATCAGATGGTCCTAGGTGAGTCAACTATGATAAATAAATTATTCCAAACCTACATAATGCCTAATTAACAAGAAACATTCCTAGAACTATATAAACTGTTAAGGGGGGAATAATCTTTTGTCACAATACGAGAAGAATACATGCTTCTTCCAGAATTATGGCTGGCATCCTGCTCTCATTGTACAAAGTAATACATTCTCCTATCATTCTCGATCCATTGATTGTGCATGTGCGAAATGGTGACCAGCCCCATCTGTTTCAACAGTAAAAAACATCAAGTTATAAGATGAAAACTTTGATCAGATTTTTTTGGTAAATTTTTCGCAGATCTAATAAATTACACCATAAATTTATCGCAATAACAACTTGTAAACATTTTATCATATTTTATATTGACAAACAGATTTAAGCATTAATTTTTTTTGACAAACAGATTTAAGCATTATTTAAACACGTTCTTATATATCATTTTATATTTATCCGTTAAGAGCTAATTTTACCAAAA